>CM077175.1:7491115-8091115 GCA_039654105.1 Coreius guichenoti
GTCTCAAAGAAAACCATTAGTAACACACTACGCCGTCATGGATTAAAATCCTGCAGCGCACGCAAGGTCACCCTGCTCAAGCCAGCGCATGGCCAGGCCCGTCTGAAGTTTGCCAATGACCATCTGGATGATCCAGAGGAGGAATGGGAGAAGGTCATGTGGTCTGATGAGACAAAAATAGAGCTTTTTGGTCTAAACTCCACTCGCCGTGTTTGGAGGAAGAAGAAGGATGAGTACAACCCCAAGAACACCATCCCAACCGTGAAGCATGGAGGTGGAAACATCATTCTTTGGGGATGCTTTTCTGCAAAGGGGACAGGACGACTGCACCGTATTGAGGGGAGGATGGATGGGGCCATGTATTGCGAGATCTTGGCCAACAACCTCCTTCCCTCAGTAAGAGCATTGAAGATGGGTCGTGGCTGGGTCTTCCAGCATGACAACAACCCGAAACACACAGCCAGGGCAACTAAGGAGTGGCTCCGTAAGAAGCATCTCAAGGTCCTGGAGTGGCCTAGCCAGTCTCCAGACCTGAACCCAATAGAAAATCTTTGGAGGGAGCTGAAAGTCCGTATTGCCCAGCGACAGCCCCGAAACCTGAAGGATCTGGAGAAGGTCTGTATGGAGGAGTGGGCCAAAATCCCTGCTGCAGTGTGTGCAAACCTGGTCAAGAACTACAGGAAATGTATGATCTCTGTAATTGCAAACAAAGGTTTCTGTACCAAATATTAAGTTTTGCTTTTCTGATGTATCAAATACTTATGTCATGCAATAAAATGCAAATTAATTACTTAAAAATCATACAATGTGATTTTCTGGATTTTTGTTTTAGATTCCGTCACTCACAGTTGAAGTGTACCTATGATAAAAATTACAGACTTCTACATGCTTTGTAAGTGGGCAAACCTGCAAAATCGGCAGTGTATCAAATACTTGTTCTCCCCACTGTGTGTGTGTAATATATATAAATATATATGAATATATATCAAATGCAACTTTTACGTAACTCTAGATAAACATTCTTCACAATTCTGCACTCATTGGAGTCACTTCAAAGATTTTACATACCCCACATTATCAAGACAGTTGCGATAGGGAGTCAGTGAAGGACAGTGATGTATCAGAACTCAGTATTACAGTGATATCTCTACAAGCAAAACATGAGGGCTCTTATCATAAATCTTAAAAAATTCTGCTCTTTTTTCGCATCCTCGTCCTTTCTTTTTTTTTTTTTAAAGGCAGAATTTAGGTACAACTGATGTTCATTGGCATCAGCAGCCGTAACTGGTACCTGTTAAGATTAGCTAGACAGGCTCTCATAAAAAAAAACAAAGGTCTAATACTCTAATACAGTGAAATGTCCAAACCTTTTATCTCAGTCTTTCTGAACAGAGAAAACCTGCTCTAATAATGATAACATCTCCCTCTCTTATCTCCAGAGGGGTTTTCTAAACAGTTGCTCTTATCTGACACAAAGGCTGAGCGTGTGGACTCTTAACACCGGTCCGCATGCCCTCAAGTCTTCTTTTCATCTGACAGGAAGGTCCTGCTGTCTTTCTTCACCGAACAAAATCTATGTTTACAGCTCTTTCTGGTCAATACACTTCAAAACATGACAAAAAGTAGTGTTTTTATCACCAGCTAAGCAAAGGCTGCTGTGAATTTCTCTCATGCTTAATCTGTGTTTGGAAATCCAAGGCTATATTTAGACATATAGTGTATATACATGTGTAGTATATACTATATACTAAAAGTAGTATGTGAATCCATATGTGCCATGCAAATATAACAGTATGCAGTACGCATATCTTGAGCAATATTAAAGATGGCAAATAACACCTGCATAATTTCTGCAATTAATTTATATTTATTTTACAGATATATGGAATATGGAAATTACTCAATTTGAAAAAATAATTTAAACTTAAAAAAAAAAACAATCTGTAAAATAAAAAGATTTATACTTCAAATAGGAACTTCTATGATCCTATAGTATTTTTCACAAATAAAGAACCTACAGGTCGTTTAGTAATCTGGTGGTCTGGGAATCATATTTTCTCAAAGACCAGGTAATGCTAATTTTGAATACAGTACACAGTGAATATGACATGAATATGACTGACATAGCGGTAAACTGGATATAGTTCAGCATGGTTTAAAAATCAGGGATTAATACTTGCTCACTCATTCGTTTCCAGTGCCAAATATCGGCCGATAATACTGGCCTTCAACCACTAATATAAACATTTCAAACAAATGTAGTATGCTACTTGAGTGTTTAGGCACTTACCATTTTCAGTTTTGGCCCCTAGTTCTTGCACTGCACCCATGTTGTGGACCATGATGCCTCTGGGGAGATCAGGCCAACTGGTGGTCTTTATATCAACCAATATAATGTGCTTCAGTCTGGGGACATCCATCAGAATGGCCTGAGAGAGAGAGAATCATTCAGAGCAATAAGTGACAGCAGCTTGATAATTCATGAGCCCACTGGTGTGTCGTCTGTCTCGTTCTCACCTTGAGGCGGCTCTGCAGCAAGTCTTTGCTTGTGATGATGTGTGTGACCTCAGTCTCATTTAGACCATGAGCTATAGCTGCTCCTCCCAATGTAGAGTACAGAGTCACCACTGAGACGGAGAGAAAGAAAATCATTTAGATAATGAGTTAGTGCTTTTAAAGAGTTAGTTCACCCAAAAATGAAAAATTCTGTCATTAATTACTCTCCCTCATGCCGTTCCAAACCCGTAAGACTTTCGTTCATCTTCAGAACACAAATTAAGATCTTTTTGATGAAATCTGAGAGCTTTCTTGCCCTCCACAGACCGCTACGCAACTACCACTTTGACGCTTCAAAAAGTTCATAAAGAGATTGCAAAACGAATCCATAAGAATTGAGCGGTTTAGTCCAAATTTTCTGAAGAGAGTTGATCGCTTTATATGATGAACAGATTGAATTGAGGCTTTTATTCATATATGAACATTCACCAACTCACACATCAGTTGAAGCGTCAAAGTGGTAGTTGCGTGGTGAGTAATTCATGACAGAATATTCATTTGAGTGAACTAACCCTTTAAATATAAAATAGTGACAGATTATTAATATTATTTATTAATTATTGATTCATTATTTATAATGTAATAATAATTATAATTAGTATTGTTGTTACTAAACATTTTTATTTTATTTACTTTTAATTCAATCAATTGCAATAAAATTGCACTGCATTAAATAGTAATAATAATAATAATAATAACAACAACAATAATAAAGTAATTTATTTACAGAACAACAGTAAAATTACAATACTATTACTTATCTGTGTACTATAAGTTATTGGCATGCTGGAGAGTAACAGCATTTCATAAAGTATACTCTCAAATTTTTACATTTGGCACTTGGCGAATGTTCATTTCGGACTCTGGCTGATATGTCCGCACAGAAATCTGAAAAATCTGATTTTTGTTATCCATTTATATCGTTTTAAATCTATTCAATCCATTTATATTGTGAAGTTATGTTTACCACAGGTTTTATTTTACTCATAAATTGAAAAACCCCATAGGAAAATCTCGAGGGAGCCAGTGGCGAATTAGTCTTCCAGGTTTTGACATCATCCCTGCACCACTATATTAAGCTTCTATATTTCTGCAATGTTTTGAATGAAACTCGAAACACACAAATTTCTCTTCTGTAACATCCAAGACAAGGGTTGTAGGTAATATTAATCGAAAAAAGCATGCACAGATGGACATTTTGAAAGTCCATCCAGACATCTTTGGCATACTCTCTTCAACATCATAGTGCATCTATAATCTTGCATACTTTTAGTATGTATAGCATTGAGTAGCTTGTGAATTAGAATGAAACCAAATCTGATGTGTGACATCTCTGTGTGTGCGCTTAAATACTGAATAACAGTTCTGTTTTCAGTGTGATGTGGTCTTGCTTCTAGTACCACCACAGCAGTGTGGCTATTTTTGACCTGATATTTTGTCCTGCTCAGCACAATACAGCAGATATGGGAGACAACACTGTGTGTGCATGATTTGAATGCTCACTGGGGAAGTTGTACATGAAGCATGCCTGCGCTGCTATGATCCATTCAGCACGAGTCTCGCAGAAAATGGCGATGTTACAAAGAGGCTTCTGACCCAGAGCGGCCAGCCCGCTACCAAATCTCTGAGACAGATGGAAAGTTTCTTCATACGACAACCAGTTATAATCACCCAAAATCACCTAGAGAGAAGCAGAGATGAGTTAGAGATACATTGTATGGAAATTCACAGTGGCTTTCACAGCAGCATGTGACTTCTTTTCAATTTCATGTAAACAGTTCTGGACAACAACAGGCCAGAGATAAACTCTGTTTACAGAGAGAGAACGTCTTCCTGTAGAGCTCAAGAGAGTTGTCAGCGAGTTCTCTCGGGATCTGTCTACTTAACCTTAGACACAATCTGTATCTACTTGAATATTGTGTAAGTAAGTATATGTTTAGAAGAGTGTTTAAACCATTTCTCATGGAAAGAACTATGTTCACACTGACAGCCTAAACATCGTTCAAAAGTTTGGAGTCAGTAAGATATTTTACTTAACTTTTTACTTTTATTCAGTGAACTAATGTAAACAAAGATTAACAAATACTGTAACAAATGTATAGCTTATTGTTAGTTCATGTTAGTTAATACATTACCTAATGTTAACAAATGAGACCTTATTGTAAAGAGTTCAAAGAAATTTTGAATTCAGAATCCTGAAAAAAAAAATGGATCATGGATTCCACAAACATGTTAAGCAGCACAACATTTCAACATTGATAATAATAGACCTTAGTCAAGGTAGCGCCATCTTTATTTTTTGACAGAAATAAAAACAAGGCTGTAAGGGATAGAATTAGTGTGTTCAATGGTTTGTACTGTAATTATCTATCTATCCATCCATCCATCCATCCATCCATCTATACAATTAAACTATACTTCAAGCGTTTAAAACTATTTCAAAGTTTCTGGCTAAGCTTTTTCCAGCCAACTTAAAGTTTGTCTACAAACTTTTTTATCTAGTTAACAATATTACTGTATTTTATATTCAATCAATGTAGCCTTGGTGAGCATAAGAAACTTCTTTCAAAAACTTTTAAAAAAACCTTAAAAATAATCTTTTTGCTGTCTGAACAGCAAGTGAAATCCAAAAATTCATAAAAAGCTGATTTTTGGAAATCTCTTTCAGTCTAAATAGTGTGATCAAAACTCAAGTTGTTTTATTCCAGACTCAACACGTTCAGTGCCATACATAATGCGTTTAGGGTGTTTAGTACTTAGATATTTTTGAAATACAAAAATGTATTTTCTCTGATGCGCCTCAATAGTTCAGCATCACAATGAGATGTCATAACATACATGGGCACATGCAAAATCTTTAGTTTTCCAGCCTCTTTCAAAACTTCCAGCTTGCTATTTTACATAGAAGAAAGTCTCTTGCCATTGTGCTTTTGCTTACATCATTAACGTAGTAGCCAATGTGGATTTACTGCAATTTGACTATTTACGGTGTGAACAAAAGGCACTTTTCCACTGTCAGGCCAAACCGTTCCCTTTGCTTAACAGTTCCATTCCGTGCCGATATGAATATGGTTTCAGATATTGTTTCCACTGTGGAGCTGATACCGGAGCTCTTTGGAATGTAATACAAATGCATCAGTCGTTGCTTTGATAACACAAGAGTTTACAGATGTTATGAGATGTAAATTGTGACTTATGGGATGATCAGATATTTCTTTTAATTTTTTTATTAATTTGTGTTTATGTCACTCAAATAGTACGCTTAGCCAGCTAGAGAGAAACTGGTAGCCAGGCAACAGACAAGTGACCAATCCTGAGTGGCAACGTCATTACACGCATTCTACCAGCACGGTTCAGCACAGTCAGCCAACTGTGCTGAGAATTCTGGGCCGAGAATGGTTTGTAATCGTGCCGTACCAGGCTCAAGTGGAAATACAACTGAAACGGTTCTTAGAACCATTCATCCTGATGGTGGAAAAGCGGCTGAAGTTCCAAAGCTATTGAGAGTGTGTGGTCATATGAGTCAACATGGGGGTTTGTGTGTCTTACCTTCTTAAAGAGTTTGCCGTTAGGCTGTAGCTCATCCTCCTCGCTCAGCAGCTCTCTTGTGCCGAGGCAGTCTCTTTCAGGAAAGTGTACTACAGCATATTCAAACACTTTATCCAAAGTATCCACACCCTCGTGCAACAGGGACGCCAACCTCTGCTGGCTGTTCACGGCCCGGTACGGCCCTGCCGGATTCCCGCTTACCTGATGGGACAGGAAATTAGAATGAAATCATGGGGAATATGTAGGACAAACACAGGGTGTCAAATGTGACAGGGAACACCATTGTAAGCTGGACAAAAAAATCCAAAACCACTTGTGTCATAATTCATCACATTTTAGTTTCTCTAAAATATTACTTTTTTTTTTTTTTAAACTAGCAATTTACTTAAGTGACGTTATTCTGTAATGAAAGTGACTCAAATCCCTCCATTAATCTAAGATAAATTGCGATAATCTCTATTTATCATAGGTACACTACCGTTTAAAAGTTTAGGGACAGCACGATTTTTTTAATAAAATTAATATTTTTATTCAGCAAGGATGCATTAAATTGATCAAAAGTGACAGTAAAGACATTTAGAATGTTAGAAAAGATTTCTATTTCAAATAAATGCAGTTCTTTCGAACTTTCTATTCATCAAAGAATCCTGAAAAAAAAAAAAAAAAAAAAAAAAATGTATCACCGTTCCTACAAAAGTTCATTTATAAAAATAAGAAATGTTTCTTTAGAAACAAATCAGCATATTGGAATTATTTCTGAAGAATCACTGGAGTAATGATGCTATCACACAACATTTTGAAATATATTAAAATAGAAAACAGTTATTTTGAAGCTTAAAATAATATTTTACAATATTACTGTTTTACTGTATTTTTGATTAAATAAATGGAGCCTTGGTGAGCAGAAACATTCAAAAAATCTTACTGACCCCAAACTTTTGAACAGTTGTGCACATCATGCCCAGGGTTTGAATGAATCTGATGTTTTGGGCTTATTCATCCTATGCTCTACTTACTGTGCGTGCTTTGACCCTTTTAGCACGGGCCTGGTTCCCGCTGGCTCCGGAGAGCAAGTACCAGGGCAGGAACGTGATGACAGAATAAACCCAGACGACCGATCGAAAGACCTGCAGCAGGAGAGGAGACATGTCCTCCTTCAACTTCATCCTGAGGTACAAGAAATCAGAGGACGAGAAGACAGAAAGAAAGAGAAGTTAGTGATTACTGCCCTCAAACCACACTAGCTTTATCTTTGATGTTTGTCTTCCACTCACTTTGTGTTGTTCTTTACTTTCCTCCAAGTACTTGATAGTATTCCTCTTTTTCTGAAGGTCTTGCTGACTTCTTCTGGTTCTTGAAGTGCTTTATGGTATAGATGGTACTTCTTGACCTTTCTACTGCCTTTTGTCAAACCTGCTGACTGAGAGGGCAATTTCCTGTTCCATTTCCTTTTCCCACTCCAGCTTCCTGCTCTGATGGGGTGCAAAGACTCCTGGGTATAAGGATGAGCTCTCCCTGCAGGGAAACACAAGCAAAATGTGTTTTGTAAATATGCTTTTTAAAAATCACGATAGAATTTGTTCATAGAATTATTTGAGACGCATCTATGGCCCTGTTTACACCTGGTATTAACAGATCACAAGTGGACGAGGGAGACACATTCCCGTTTACAACTGGTTTTATCCGTCTCTTTTATCCACTTTCAACCACTTCTGTCCTGATTTCTTCGAGGGGAGGGTCTATGGGCGGGTAAATCTTTCGATCTAATGGACAAAATAAGATTGCACAATTTACATTATGAATGCACACGGAGACGGGTGGCCATACGTTTAGTGGCCGGGTGCGTAAGAGTCGTTTCGATTTGATTATTTTTTGCAGAATCATGGGTAATGTATTTTTTTACCAGTATTTTCACTGTTAAACACCATTGTTGAAATAATGTGGGCTGGTGGCTTCAAAAAAAGCATGAAAAGGATCAGGAAATGATGTTAGCTGGACCCAAACTTAGGCTGTATCCTAAAACCTATACCCTTAAATATGGCACTATTTGAGGGGACAGCCATTTGTAGTCGTGACGAAATCATAGTGGACATTATAGAGTGCACTTATTCAATCCCACAATGCACTGCAGTAACGAGTGTACAACCGTTGTACGCTCAACGGCTAGAGAACACCTATAATGCACTGTGAGAGTCACATGCCGAATGAATTTCCACATCTGACCAGATGGCGCCCACAGCTGAATCGTCCATCCATCCATCCATCTATCTATCTTCCAAACCGCTGGTCCAGTGTGGCTCCAGCGTAATACCATACAGGTATAAACTCCTTTTTAATTGATTATTAAATTGTTTAATTAAGGTTTATACATAGTTTCCATGACAGAATTCAAGATAAATCTTTTCATCATACTACTGGAGCTGCCAGTTTGCTAAGTTTCAAATGATTATTAAACAGCAAGCACAAACTATGCAAAAGCGGCAGCCCTTCTTATGCACTCAAGTGTCCGAATTTACTCGTTTTCATTTCACTCCCTCAAGTGGGAATAGCGAATGAGGGTATAAGGGGTGATTTCGGACACAGCCTTACTCTACCCGTATGAGCATGTGTGTTAACCACTATGCCAAGACTCTGACAGGATCATTGTGATTTAACTAGGGTCGGCTGGTAGACAGTGTACACTCTGAGCTCAGAGGACAAACAAGACAGGCTTTGTCGCTCTAGAAGGATGAAGCTCACACTAAAACAAGTGTTCTGTTCGAGAGAAGGATGTGTTCATGAATGCATGTGCGAGTATATCCATAACATGAAATACTAACTGGGATATTTGGACAAATTCTGACATCTCAAATAAAGATTGACCTGATAATCCAGCAGCCCATATGATACGAGCAGTGCTGAACTTAAAAATGAGGTTTGAAATAGGTCAATGCCCCCCTAAAACCTCCTGAGTAGATGCATGTTTTACAGCCAGAAATAAACACAACACTCTTGCACAATAGCAAAACAAATTAAAGCTGCAAGCAGCGATGAAAGGGCCCTCGCAACTGGGAGCACCGCCACCCGGTGGCCTCAGGAAAACAGCGAATAGTGGGCGACATGCATTTAAGTGGGTTAATATAGGAGAAATATGGCAAAGTCACTTCAATGTGCCACACTTCCTGCTGCCAGCAGGTGGCGCTTTGACTATAACCGAATATTGGCATGTAGATGTCTTCAGGCCTGGACTATTATCAAATGTGTGAAGTTTGGGGCAGATCGGACACTGTATGCCTGAGTTACAACAACTTCCTGTTTTGTGGCGTAAATCGCATACATTAGCACTTAGCCAAGTTTTGCTTGATTTAATGTGTTTCTAGCATGTTTAGGACTTGATGGCATATTTAAATGTGTTTCTGGGAGGGAATTACAGTGTAAAGCATGCCATTTCCTGTTTCCAGCAGGTGGCGCTTTGACTATAACTGAATATTGCCATGTAGATGTCTTCAGGCCAGGACTCTAATAAAACATGTGAAGATTGGGGCAGATCGGAAATTGTATGTCCGAGTTACAACAACTTCCTGTTTGATGGCGAAACATCGAAATTTGTCAGGCTGCCACATACATGCCCTTTGGGGAAAACTCAAGATCTTCACAAATTAACATCACAAAGGCGTTTAGATTAGACTGTGCAAATATGATGTTGATCTGATTAAATCTCTAGGAGCAGTTTGTTAAAGTACAGCGTCTGGAAATGGCAAAATTTGCAACAATTTTGCAAAGAAAATTCAAAATATCTGACTTCCTGTTGGTTTTCAGATTTCATACCAGGAGACTTTTTTGTAGGTATTGGGCTGTTACATGTGTGTACCGAATTTCATACCTGTACGTGAAACGTAGCGGGAGGGGCACTTCGTTGAAATGTTGTAGGTGGCGCTATTGAGCCATTTTGCCACGCCTAATTCTGAAACCCATATCAGACGTAAATTTTCACCACTTTTGACGCGTGTGCAAAGTTTCATGAGTTTTCGAGCATGTTTAGGCCATCAAAAATGCGATTCATTTGGGAGAAGAAGAATAATAGGCTGAGCAATTCCAATAGGGTCCTCACACCATCGGTGCTCGGGCCCTAATAAGGAAACAGCCTCTTTCCCATTTACCTTCTGGGGAAAACAAACTGCAGACTTTTTCTTTGGTTTTGATACTTTAGAGGAAGGTCAAAAAGACGCTCTCAAATATCAGCTATACAGCAGAAATGCGTTCTCTCCTTTGGAGCTTCAATAGTGGACTCACCAGAGAGGTTTGGAGGTGGTCAGGATTTGTGGTCAGCCGATGTCACTGTATGCATATCTAGAACGTCAGGTGGCCTATAAAATGCCAATATATGAAGAGTAATACTGAAATGATTAAATGCACATTTTACAGAACATATACTCAAGGTTCACCTATAACGTTTTTTTGAAAAATGTGCACAAAAGTAGATATGTTCATTGGGAACCAAACAACATTGGAGCCCATTGACTTTCATTGTGTGGACAAAAAAAAAAAAAAGAGACATTTCTTAAAATACCTTCTTTTGTGTTCCACAGAAGAAAGGTCATACAGGTTTGGAACAACATAAGGGTGAGTAAATGATTTTCAGGTGATTCTTTTTAAGACTTGAACTGTCTTAACCGTTTACATGACACCGTTTTCAACTAAAAACAGAAAACGTATGCGTTTTGGCCATTTATTTACACAACAACGGCGCTTTGTCAGCCTGAAAACACAAGCTTTTGAAATCGGGTTTTAAAGTGCAAGTTTTTGAAAACCGATACCATTTTCGTCTCTATGTAAACAACAAAAATGCAAATTTGTGAAAACGGTGACGTCATGCGCATGCATATTACATGTTCAGTCTATAGGTGTGTAGTGTTTCTTTACAAAGTGACTAATGGCCTGGCATGAATAATACTGTGTTTTCGCGGATCCTTGCGAACGGGGATCATTGTCGTTGTTGTCTATACATGAAAAAAGCTAAATAAATACTTAACCGTTTTTAGTACATTGTTGCCGTTTAAACATACCCTTAAGTCCAAAGTATACTTCAGCTGTCCGTGACGGTCCGCATGCTGTCTGTGTGACAATCCACACACGTCCACACACCCCGTCCGCATGCAGCCCCATTTATGTGACCGCGTACAACAATGCATGTGCGAGTGACTTGAGCGCCTAAAGTCCACTAGAGAGTGTGCACGTGCCGAAAGTGTCTTTCCGCGCTCACAGCCAAATGAGTATACTTTAAAAGGCTTGCGCGCTCAACTGTGCACGAGACGGAGTGGAACGCAGAAAATGAAGTATACCCGGGTCTTTAAAGGTTCCAACATTCCTCTGTCGAAGGGGTCTCCAACCCTGCTCCTGGAGAGCTCCACTCCTAATCAAACACACCTGAAGAAGCTAATCAAGGTGTTCAGGGTTACTTGAAAATTACAGGCAGGTGTGTTGGAGCAGGGTTGGAACTAGTCTCAGCCTCGGACCGTTGGCTGTACGTCTGGTGCATATGGCACACTTTTCTGGAAACACTTCAGGACTTTCGAAGTCGCCATCTGATTGGTTGAACTTCTGAACAGGATGTCTGCGAGACGAGTGTGTTGCGTTCTTTAACGGTTCACCTGGAAACAAATGCTGTGACGCCAAACCCCCTCAGGGAAGAAGAACGCCGTCGTGTTTACAACTGTGACAATGAGCTTACCAGGATCAACTAAATGCTGTATTTTCAAAAGTATGAGAAGTTTGTGGCTCCATTGTTGCAGTAAACTTACACAATGTTTTTGAATGAATAATTTATAGATGCACGCCGGTCTGTTATTGCAGGGACATCGACTTTACATTTTCACTCCCCTAAACATGACGCAGAACAAAACAAACTGGTTGCGTTACATGTCAGTCAAATGTCCTCTTGGGCGGTCCTTGGCCAATGAAAGCTGCGATAGAGTCCAGACCTTCTGCCGTCAGTCTGAAGGTCTGGCTATGCGAGACTAGGTTGGAACTGAAGTCTGCAGGAAGGTATCCCTCCAGGAGCAGGGTTGGAGACACCTACTCTATCATGTGAGGAAAAACAGACTTCTCAAACTACTTGTGGATAGTAGATTGTAAGCATAATGTTGCTGTGATAAACATCATGTGATAAAGTCGTTGCCCTCAAGCACTGTGAGAGGGAGTAAGGTGCAGCAATAACAGACAGCACATTCCTCGACTCTCATTAAATCCCAGATTTGTTCGCCTAGAGACCGGTAGCACATGGACGTGAAAACCTTTCCTTCCAGAGGAATGTCACAGACTAGGGAGACTTGTAATGTTCACAAATCCCTCTCTAGTCCACACAGACCATTTATAGAAACTAAGCTGCAAAAACTAGGTCGTCCAGAAATCAGTGATGTCATAACCATGAGTACATTAACATAGGACAAGTTTGACCAATATTTTAAGGCCTATTCACTACTCAGCAAACTGATATATTCTGATGGACAACAGTGTGGAATATGAAGAATGAGGTTAGCCAATCATTACAGAGGTCATTTACGTACCCAAAGAACAACAAAAACAGCCTGCTTCAAACTAATGGTAAGTGGGGGGGGGAAATCAATGGCACTGCAAAAAAGGTTGAAAAAAATATGGATTTTCAGCAAAAATAAGCTTAAGCATTTATTCATTTAGCAGATGCTTTATCCAGGATCAGTAAAATTTTATTTTTATGTTTTAGAAAGATGCTCAACAAGGATGCATTTTTGGTTCATTTGAAAATAGTAAAATAACAGTAATATTGTGAAATATTATTACAAATTAAAATAAATGTTTTCAATTTTTATACATTTTAAAATTTAATTTATTCCTGTGATGCTAAGCTGAATTTTCAGCATCATTACTCCAGTCTTCAGAGTCACATGATCCTTCAGAAATCATTCTTAATATGCTGATTTGTTACTCAAGAAATATTTATTATATGTAACATTTCTTTTGTTACATTATAAATGTCTTCACTGTCACTTTTGATCAATTTAATGTGTCCTTGTTGAATAAAAGTATTGATTTCTTACTGACCGCAAACTTTGGAGAAATAGTTTTAACCGTAACCTTATGAAATCATGATTTCAATTGGTAGCCCAGAATATCAATTCTCAAAATAGCTATTAAATCACAAAAACAACATTTCTTAATAAAATCCTTTCCAGGTGGATGGGGAAAAGGAATGACGCTGCTGAAGAAGGTGTGCTGAACATTAAAAGAGGCGTCTATTAACTTAAGGCCTCTAGCTGTCTAGTTATTTATTATTATAATTGCTTTACTATAATGGGACTAGGAGGGATTTAATTTTGTCAGGTTGTGACCTGCTGTGCCAGACACGTTTGGTGAAGAATGCAAAATGGCCAATTCAGGAGGAAAACATGCAGAATATGGCCTCTTTTTAAAAGATGGTCCCAACAGAGGTCCCAAAAATCTTTTGGACTGTGGAAACTAAAGCCAAGGAAAGATAAACATCCTCTTTCTTTATCAGTAAGCATTTAACAACCAATCACCCCTTCTTAAATGACTTCTTTTTTTCTTTGATGTCAAGTATTTTGGTTAACACCAAATTTACAATTCAAAAATGCTAGATGGGGCATAACCAGGTGATGCCAAACCACAGCTATCATTGAAATATGATTAACAAATGTGCAATCATCCTGTCCCTTGTACTTCCATTTATACACGCTTTCAATCACAATTTCATAACCAAGTCCAGTCAAGCGCATCTAACTGTGATAGACTAATGCACCTGAGGCACAGTAGTTAATTACTAGATGGTCACCTAAGAAGTGGTCAGTGTAGTGAAGTTCTTCAGCAAAACTCCAGTATCAAATATCATCTCCCCTTAGCAACGGATCCAAACTCACTAGCACTGCCACAACAGTGCTAAAAGAGAAAGAGAGAGTGTTCAGAATACCTGTTACTTTAAAGGTAGGGTAGGCAATTTTTCCTATTGGTTTTTGATTTGATGGTTGTTGTAGAAGCCAAATTGCAGGACTGTATGTCAAATCTTCTGACACTGCCAGAATTTCATGTGAGGTACAATTTGATCACAATGGCACGTCAAACTAGCGATCAAAGGCCCTGTTTACACCTGGCATTAAGAAGTGTTTTGGCCAATCTGACCACAAGTGGACGACATTAAATATAGGTGTAAACAGGGTCTAAAACGTTTTGAGCTTGTCCACTTTCGAACACTTCCAGAGGTAGTCAAAAACCCATTCACCCGGATTGCTTTTGTAGTGTAAACGCTCATGTGATTGAATGAGTTCGAACAGCCACAAAAGACCACCTACTGACTTAATGTGTAAACATTATGGGAAGCATGCTAGCCACACAGGATTTAAACTTTGTCGGCTGGAGACCCAAGTTTGGTTTGAAGACTAAAAAAAAAAACAAGCACAATGTTCTCTCACCATTCCTGATTTCTTACACGCACTCACAGCGTTCGGTGTGGTCTTGTGGCTGTCAGAGCAGAAACAAAAGCTGCTGCTCTCCGTATGTTTTTCCGTTGTCTCCGGGTGCGTTTATATGTAAATTGCACAAGCTTATTTTGTCCATTAGATAAAAAGATCTGGAAAAAAAACACATACAATTACCCACCCATTGACCCTCCCCTCGAAGAAATCAGGACAGAAGTGGTTGAAAGTGGGCAAAAGAGACGGATTAAAACACCAGGTGTAAACGGGAATGTGTCTCCCTCGTCTACTTGTGATTCGATCGAACAAAACTCATCTTAATACCAGGTGTAAACAGGGCCAAAGACTTCAGATTTTGGCCTAGGATCTGAGGAATT
The DNA here is from genome assembly GCA_039654105.1 of Coreius guichenoti. Classification (NCBI taxonomy): domain Eukaryota; kingdom Metazoa; phylum Chordata; class Actinopteri; order Cypriniformes; family Gobionidae; genus Coreius; species Coreius guichenoti. The sequence goes on from CM077175.1 coordinate 7,506,042, forward strand.
TTTTAGGATTCTAAACATTTGTCTCAGACGGCCAAATCGTACAATGTGAAACTGGCTTTACATTGAAGGATGTACTCAAGAAATATCAACCAGCCAGAACATGCTACAAAACAATGTGCTAGAACAACTTAACAACCAAATAGCAACATTCTGGTACCCACTCACAACACACAAGCATTGTGACTGTGAGATTTGCACCGGCAAGCACCAACATGTTTTGTGTGTGAAAATCTGGTAACACTAAAGGCAAGTGACAAATCTTTAACATGGAGAGGAGGAACCAGTTAAGGGGTTTGGGTTAAATAACTACTAACTTCAGACACTTGAACTAAAAACAAAACAAGTTTGGAAAGTGTTTTCTTCCCTTTTCCTCTTGTGATCAAACTCCTCCGCACAAAAGTGCAGACGGCGCTTGCAGAAGTGAAGGAACAGGCGAATCTTTAAGACACACCTACCAAGATTACTGATCAGAGCCCCATCATTTACTACCCATAATCCCCCTTATACACCACTAGAAGAGCCTGGGTATGATCAGACTTGTTCAGCTGGTCCATTACCTCGTGCTCAGGGTGTGGGAAAAAAGACACTAGTCATACATTCCTGTAGAGGGACAATCGTGAAGAATCCAGCCCACTGGGAAGGAGGAAATCAATTCACACTCTGACACTCTGAATGAACTGCTGCAATACTATGATATTTTGTCACAATCTATGGTGCATTTTATGCGTCTAAACCACGTGTGGCGGTACACTGCATACTCAAACCAGAATAAAATCTAAAGATCACATTGTTTTCTCGTTGTAATCTTGCTTGGTGCATCTCCCCCTTTTTCTAAAAGAGTTTTTGAAATAAATGTCATTGAATATGCCCCACAGCACTGATCACTCTGTAAAAGATGCAGCATCATGCTTAGGATTATTTATAGCGTTAAAGGGATAGTTCACCCAAAAATTTAAATTCTGTCATCTAAATTAAATCTGTTGATATGGATTCATTTTGCAGAGCCTTTTTGGATCTTTTATGTTTTGGTTACATGGACTTTCAATGGAGGGAAAGAAACCTCTCAGGTTTTATTAAAAATATCTTAATTTGTGTTTCAAAGATTAACAGAAGTCTTATGTGTTTGAAATGACTTGACAAAGATAAACTTAAAAACCAGAATTTACATTTTTGAGGGTGAAGCATCCATTTAAATATAATGGTGGATAATGAGCTGGGTGATCCTGTTATTAAAGGGATAGTTCAACCAAAAATTCTGTCATCATTTACTCACACTCAAGTTGTTCCAAACCTGTATGAGTTTCTTTCTTCTGTTGAACACAAAAGATATTTTGAAGAATGCTGGTAACCACAATTGACTTCTATAGTATTTTTCTGGCTAGTTACCAGTCCAGTTACCAGTTAAAACTGTCTGGTTACCAACATTCTTTAAAATATCTTCTTTTGTGTTCAACAAAAGAAAGAAACTTGTGCAGATTTGGAACAACATGAGGGTGAGTAAGTGATGACAACATTTTCATTTTTGGGTGAACTATCCCTTTAAGCACAAGTGTGTTTTGGACTTTATTAGAATAGACGCAGAAGAACAAAAGCATGTTTGCATAATTGCATTGAGTGAAATGAAGATTTGACCTACATACAAAAAACAAGGAAGCTACTATTGAGAAAATGTGCATTACATGAATATGCTATGCCTAAGAATAAAAAAAAAAGTCACTAAATGTTTCAAAATCCAGTGCGCCTATTAAATGTGCAAATCCTTAGATACAGACATCTGCAGTTCAAGAGTTCAGATATATGATTCGATATGATCATCTTTTCAACAATGTACAAAATGTCTTTTGGTGACAAAAGATACCATTTTCTTTTCAGTATCATCTTGCATACTGTATATCAGAGCCACCTGCAGAAAAATATGTACACGTTTCACGTTTCCCTAACCCTACACCTACCTATCACAGAAAACTTTCTGCATTTTTACATTTTCAAAAAACATCACTTAGCATGATTTAAAAGCTGTTTTCCTAATGGGGACCAAAAAACGTCTCCACAAGGACGAGGATTTTGGAAATTGCCATCTTTGTGGTGACATTCTGTCTCATAAGGCTATTCCTGAACCACACACACACAGTCTAGTGCCCTAAAGGCTATATAAAAGCTCTTCATTATCAAACAATTTCTACAACCAACTTTAAGTCCAGTCATCTAGTAAACTAACCTGCATGGTCACCATTCAAACGCACTGTTTATTCTTAGTGCTGGCCTTCAACTGATAGCACATAATCCACAGGATTATCTCAAAGCATGTCAACCCACTATCTTCCTAATCACCCATAACAAACTGCAGTCCCATGCCACCAGCACACTGATCTGTGCCCTAATTCAAAACATCTTATTCATGACGAAATATGCTCGTCTGCCTTTACATCACACAGAGAATCTAAGATAATGGCGTGTGAAATGTGTAAACGTCATGTTCGCTGATGTGAGATCGTGTTTGTTTGTTTGTGTGCGAGAGAGATTAGTGTGTAGTCATCACCTGAGTGTGCATGCAAGTGTATGGAGAATGAGAGATGTGCATGATCACACAGAAATATCTGTATGTAGATGGATGTATGTGTCATTGCAGTCTGGGAACAGAAGAGGCCTGAGAGATGATCATCAGTATCAAGAGTGGAATGCGATACCATCCATATCCTACATTCCTCCGGCTGAGAGCTGCCAGAGCATGCAAACCCTCTCATAACAAAGTAATACCGCGCATCTGACGCTTTACTACATGCAGGCGAGTCTTTAATATGTAAATCCACCTTCTCCGCGCGCATCGGCACCACACGAACCATAGAGACAATAAACACTCACCTTATTCTTCCACGCTGACGCAGCTGCTTCAGTCAGACTCGCAACATCCCATTTAAATTGCGAAAATATGTTATAGAAAAGCTATACGCAGATATAGAGCGATAAATTGTTGTTGTTTTTCCCCCCTTCTGGGTCGTTGTATGTTGCGGTCGCTAACTCGCGCCGCCGTAGCTCTCAGCCCGGAAGTGATGGAAGCGTTGTCATGGCAGGGGCCGGCTTCTCGCCGCTTCCCATTGGCTGACGCCGGGTGGCGCGTGTTGGAGTCTGATGTGACATCACTCTCGGGTTACCAGCGGTCATTATCGATTTGATTGATTTATTTGTCAATTTGAATTGCTATTTTTTAGATTTTTGTATTTTGCAGCCAAACTCTTCTTTTTAAGTGACTTTTATAGGTAGAGGGAAATGGTGATGTGTAAAAGTGGATAGTGTCGTTGATTCTGTTGTCAGCTCGATGAGAGAGCAGTGCTGCAGCGCCCCGAACAGCTGGCAGGCGGCTAGCTATGAGAAATTCGACTACTTTCCGCGAATCGATTCTTTCGAACAGTTCAAAGAACTGGTTCAAAAAGCGATTCCGTTATTCCTTACGTCACTACGTCACCTGACATCCCAGCGGGCCAGCGTGGCAAGTTCCATTAATAAAAGTCATACTAAAATCATTGCTGAAAAAGATTGAGCATGTTTTAATAAACGCTGTTTATTGAAATCAACGCTGTTTCGCTTTCTTCTCATCTGACATGCTTAAAATAGAAGGTTCTCGGTTTAATGGATCGGTGAGTTGTTCACTCGAGAACCGTTTCGGTCCGACTCGTGAACGAATTGTTCAGACTGGTTTTACGCATGGTTTTACGACCCACCATTGAAAAGATCTGACTCAAAAGAACGAGTCATTCACAAAAGTGATATCACTAATTCAGATTCCCATTTACCGGTTCTGGGAATGTAAGTTTCAAATATTCCCTTATGCAAATTGAAATATATCCTATATATTATAAAATCGAAAGTTTTTGAAACGGTATTTTTACATCATTCAGGTACAACTGAGGAAATTGGGATGGGTGGGATTTATTCATTTATACGTAGGCGCCGCTGGTGTAGTGGTATCATGCAAGATTCCCATTCTTGCGACCCGGGTTCGATTCCCGGGCGGCGCACAGCTCTTTTGGAAGTAGGGGAGTTAACGTGTATTTTATCCACAAAAAAAAAAAAAAATTACTTCGCCTGTGTCTTCATTAGCTTAAATTGTCATTGCTGGGTGAAAGATTAATTTATAGAAGTATAAATATACCATGTAGTATCTTGATTAACTTGCCATAAAATCTGCATGCATAATAATTAACTACAGTTAAATGTTTTAGATGGGCTTTAGATGTGTATAGTATAGTAGAGTATGGTACATCACAACACAAGACATGCCAACAAAAATAATTTCATGTCAACTACCGTATTTTCAGAATCAAAAGTTAACTCAAAGTTTTTACTTTTCAAATATGCAAAAACACAGGAAACAGCAATACTGGTGATGATAATGAAATATGCATATATAGTTTATAAATGTATAAACCATTAAGTAAATATGTGGGGAATTCCGGTGCTCTGGCTGTCAGACACAATCAACCCAGAACAGTGTAACACACATTGCATTAAAAAAACAAACAAAAAAACAAAACAATGAAAGAGTAGCCTATACACTGATCAGGGCATAACATTATGAACACTGACAGGTGAAGTAAATAACACTGATTGTCTCTTCATCACAGCACCTGTTAGTGGGTGGGCTATATTAGGCAGCAAGTGAACATTTTGTCCTCAAAGTTGATGTGTTAGAAGCAGGAAAAATGGGCAAGCGTAAGGATTTGAGCGAGTTTGACAAGGGCCAAATTGTGATGGCTAGACGACTGGGTTAGAGCATCTCCAAAACTGCAGCTCTTGTGGGGTGTTCCCGGTCTGCAGTGGTCAGTATCTATCACAAGTGGTCCAAGGAAGAAACAGTGGTGAACCGGCGACAGGGTCATTGGTGGCCAAGGCTCATTGATGCACGTGGGGAGCGAAAGCTGGCCTGTGTGGTCCGATCAAACAGACGAGCTACTGTAGCTCAAATTGCTCAAGAAGTTAATGCTGGTTCTGATAGAAAGGTGTCAGAATACACAGTGCATCGCAGTTTGTTGCATATGGGGCTGCATAGCCACAGACCAGTCAGGGTGCCCACGCTGACCCCTGTCCACCGCCGAAAGTGCCAACAGTGGGCACGTGAGCATCAGAACTGGACCTCGGAGCAATGGCAGAAGATGGCCTGGTCTGATAAATCATGTTTTCTTTTACATCATGTGGATGACCGGGTGTGTGTGCATTACTTACCTAGGGAACACATGCCACCAGGATGCACTATGGGAAAAAGGCAAGCCGGCGGAGGCAGTGTGATGCTTTGGGCAATGTTCTGCTGAGAAACCTCGGGTCCTGCCATCCATGTGGATGTTACTTTGACACGTACCATCTACCTAAGCATTGTTGCAGACCGTGTACACACTTTCATGGAAACGATATTCCATGGTGGCTGTGGCCTCTTTCAGCAGGATAATGCACCCTGCCACAAAGCAAAAATGGTTCAGGAATGGTTTGAGGAGCACAACGAGTTTGAGGTGTTGACTTGGCCTCCAAATTCCCCAGATATCAATCCAATCGAGCATCTGTAGGATGTGCTGACAAGTCCTATCCATGGAGGCCCCACCTCGCAACTTACAGGATTTAAAGGATCTTCTGCTAAAATCTTGGTACCAGATACCACAGCACACCTTCAAAGGTCTTTTGTTTTGGCAGCAAAAGGGGGACCAACATAATATAAGGTGGTCATAATGTTATGCCTGATCAGTGTATGTACACTATACAAACAATAAACCGTAAACAGATTTAATAAAGTGTTTGTTTTGCAAGTACATTTTAAATTGTACACTGTGGGGTCCATATCTCTGATGCCACCAGTGAAACTGCTTCTATATTGCATTTTTATTATATTTTTCCTTTTACATCATAACATTTATTTGTTGTAAATTTTTTTTTTTTTTTTTTAATTCACATCTTAAAATTCTAGGGCGTCTTTTGGCTCCCATTTATAGAACAGGATGTGCCAATTCAGGTCTAGTTTGCAAAAAGCAATTGATGCCTCTGTCCTCTCTCCATCAGATATCATTGTAAAATCTTAAACATTCCTCATGTGAGAAATCACAAAGGAATCTGCAAGCAGAAGAGTTGCTTACTTCATCAGCAAGTTTCCCACACTCTTGTGATTTAGCTAAGGATTGACTGATTGTGAAATGTGAAAGTTTTGGATACGAACCAGAACACAAATCACAATATAGACAAATCTTGTCCGGAACCTTGATGGCCCACCCCCATATTCAAAACAAACAGAGCCAAAAATGTCCCCAAAAAGTCAAATCATGACTTTGTGAAGCCATTGAATGTAAAGGAACAATAGTAGGCTAAAGCATTGTCTCCTTTATCAGATCCTCTAGGTGGCACCCAAGTCTTTTAGGCCATAGGCCTTCCTGCTGTAGGATATATGGATTGATTTGAGCCCAGTAGAGGTCGCTCACTTTCTGGCCATGGTTTGGAAATGCACCTGTTGACGTGCATGATTCACTAATTTCAGGTGTGTTTGTTAACATTTAGCTTACTGTATATTGTAAAATAATTGTGAATATATATAATTTAGTTTGCATAACACAGTGTTTACTTCAAAGATGAAACCTCTTCTGGGGAAAGGCCAAAGAATATAGGCTAGCCTATATTTCACAAGTTGTGGAAGTGAGTTTGCTGTCTCATTTGATTATGATGAGATAAAAAAAAAATAAAAAAAGTAGAAATCCATATACTATGGTAGAAATATGAATTGTAAAAAAAGAACATATGGTGGGGGTAGGTGTGTAGTAATTTGTTTACTTTAAGAACAACTGAAGTCCATAGGAGGACTCACTAGTATGTTTACATGTTTGTGTGTGTATTCTGAGCCACTTCACCTCTCATGGCCACTTAACCTTGAGTGCTCTCACCGTATGTTCAGTGGTGTCTGATTACACACACTCAAGCCTGAACACATGTAAGTGGACCTTTCCGCTTTGCACGTGCCATTTATTGTCTTCCTGTGGCTCCGTATGATTGTCAACTCAATATGATCGTCAGTGTTGCCTGCTAGGATGTTTAAAATTAAGTTACTTTTATAGTTACATTACATGTAATAATTTTACAATTAAAATGCTAAATATGATTTTTATATACCATTCAAAAGTTTGGGCTCAGTAAGAAATTAATATTTTTATTCAGCAAGAGTGCATTAAATTGATCAAAATTGACAGTCATTTATAATATTACAAAAGATTTCTATTTCAAATTAATGCTTTTCTTTTGAGCTTTCTATTCATCAAAGAATACTGAAAAAGCTGTATTGTACAACATGTTTTGTGCATAATTTTTCTTACCGGTCTCTTTGAGGTCATCAGTGTGAGATGGTTAGTGTGTGTCATGCTAGAGGGCAGATTAAATCTTTTTAAAAAACTCTTTCATCTTTTCTTTTCATCTTGTCATGTCATGTGTGTGTCAAATGTGCCGATTACTGGCTGAACGACGCATGGGAACAAACCTTCTGTTCTCCATCAGCAGCCTGAAGCTGTATTTGTTTTGGTGTGTGTCTGTCAATTTGTATCACAGTCATGTGCGTATTCCTCTACGGTCACCGTGATTTTGCCAAGTAAAAAGTTTGTTGATCCTGGGACAACGTTCTTGTCGGAAAATGTAGTCCTAACCATATCCCTAAACCTAACCCTTCCCATAACTTATCCCTAGATGTAGAGAAGCACCTAACCCTGGTTGTAAGACTAAACTTGACCTAAACTGTAAACTTGTCTCTCAAATCTTTTTGGTTGATTGGAATGTTGTACTTGGTGAAATCACATTCACCATTCTGGGTCCATAATTTGGTATCCTTTTTGCAATATGCAAAGGTCTTTGTGCTTTTATATTAGTTGGATATGTGCACTATACTAGTCAAAAATGTTGGACACGCTTGGCTGAATTTATGCTCCTCATGATCTTAAAAACCTTGTGTTCTAAAGATGTCTTCTTGAATGCTTGAAATTCATTTGTGTATAAATAACTTGGATATACATTTCTTCACAAAACTATAGTTTATTTATTTTTTAAATTGATAGTAAAGGAAAAGCAGCCATACTTGTGAACATTAATTCACTTCACATAGCATGTCAGCTTGTCCACAACATCAATCACATACTTATCCTAATGAGAATTTGATTTATTAGTGTTGATCAGATTATGCAAATGGATAGATTTATACATTTTTGAAGAACATTTGAGAGGCTATATGTGCAAAACTTGTTGCTAGGATGTTGTGTGTGGTTGCTAAGGCGCTGCTAGGGTGTTCTGAGAGGTTGTTAGGATGTTACTTACTAGTCCAATTCTATACTCTAGATATGATTCAGGCCTCTGCTACAATGTATGTCTATGTGATATGTTTTATTGTCCACCAGTCCTTAAAATCATAGCCAAAACAATCACTGCTTGACAAATTAGTGGAGTCATACATTTATGATGAGGTAAGCCATATTAAAGAGTCATTCCTAAGCACAAATTTTGTTACTCGACTCACTCATTAAGACAACTACTGCAAAAACCTTTTTTTTTATGTACTGGTCAACTTTGATATTTTGGGCTATTTTGAGCTTCCACAACATTCTTCTTTCAGGCTAGTAGAAAGAAAACCTCCAGAATAAACATGTAAGACAAGTGTTTATTTTATTAGGGCCCAAGCACCGATGGTGTGAGGACCCTATTGGAAATGCTGTCTATTACTCTTCTTCTCCGAAATTAATCGGATTTTTGAGGGCCTAAACATGCTTGAAAACTCATGAAACTTTGCACACGCATCAGAAGTGGTGAAAATTATGTCTGATATGGGTTTCAGAATTAGGCATGGCAAATAGCACCACCTATAAAATTTCAATTAAGCGTCGTTCGCGCTACGTTTCATGTACAAGTATGAAATTCGGTAGACACGAGAAAAGTCCCTGGGAGCAAAATCTGAAAACCCAACAGGAAGTGAGATATTTTGAATTTTCTCTGCAAAAGTTTTGCAGTTTTTGCCATTTCCAGACGTTGTACTTTAACGAAGTCCTCTTAGAGATTTAATCAGATCAACATCATATTTGGTCAGTCTAATCTAAAGGCCTTGGCAACGTTAAATTGCGAAGATCTTGAGTTTTCCCTGAAGGGTGTGTCCGTGGCGGCCTGACAAAATGCGACGTTTTGCCATGAAACAGGAAGTTGTTGTAACTCAGGCATACAATGTCCGATCTGCCCCAGACTTCACAATATTTGAAGAGTCCTGCATGACAATATTCAGTTATAGTAATAGCGCCACCCACTGGCAACAGGAAGTGACGTGTTTAACACTGTGATGCACTATTAGCAACATACCAAAATATGCATGCTAAACATGCACATCCTAAACATGCTAGAAACATTCTAAAACATGCTAGCAACACTTGTTTAGCTGAGTGCTAAAGCATGCTATTATCCTCATGAAAGGAAGTTGTTGTAACTCAAGCATACAATGTCCAATCTGCCTCAAACTTCACGTTTGATAAGTGCCCTGGCCTGAAGACATCTACATGCCAAAATGTAGTTATAGTCATAGTGCCACCAGCTGGTAGCAGGAAGTGTGGCAAATACAAATGACTGACGTAGTCCTCCTATTTTTATATACCTAAATGCATATTGCCCACCGTGCTCTGTTTTCCTAAAGCCATCGCTGCTTGCAGCTTTAATTATACTTTATATTTGCCTCTGTAGATTTCCGTTACAATGCATATCTTTTAAAGGCCATTTTCTCCAAATAATTTTTTTTTCTCAGAGTCAGAAATCTCCACTTCAGTAGCACTTATATGCACCAGTTTGTTTATTTATAATTTGCCTGATTTAAAAAAATGTTCTCCTTAAAATAAAAATGTTGACAATTGACAGTATTTTCTTATTTATGTGATAAAAAGAGATATCCAAAATCCCCTGTGTAAAAACCTTTAACTCTATGTCAGCAAAATTAAACAAGAATTTTGTACCTGGCTGTATCCAGTGTTCAGATTTATGTTCTGTAAAATTATATGCAAATATTTCATTAGATGATGGCTCATTTGTATAGAGGGACATGGTGAAGAAGAAAAAAATGAGATGGGAGGAAAAATTATTTGGCAATGCTTTTGCGTTTATTCGCAAAACCTTTGCTTTCGCCCAAGAAACTTTGTGTTCGCTCGCAAAACCTTTGCATACCCCAGAGAAACTTTGCATTTGATCGCAAAACGTTTGCGTTTCCCCTTTGCGCTTGCTTTGCGCTTGCTTGCAAAAACTTTGCATTTGCTTGCAAAAAATTTGCGTTTGGCCAAGAAACTTTGCGTTTGCTCACAAAACCCTTGTGTTCCCCCAAGAAACTTTGCGTTTGCCCGAGAAACTTTGCGTTCACTCGCAAAAATCCTTGCGTTCGCTTGCAAAAACTTTGCGTTTACCCAAGAAACGTTGCGTTCGCTTGCAAAACCTTCGCGTTCGCTCGCAAAACCTTTGTGTTCCCCTTAAGAAACTTTGCGTTTGCTCGCAAAACCTTTGCGTTCCCCCGCAAAACCTTTGCGTTCCCCCAAGAAACTTTGCGTTTGCCCTAGAAACTTTGCGTTTGCTCGCAAAACCCTTGCATTCCCTCAAGAAACTTTGCTTTTGCTCGCAAAACCTTTGTGTTTGCCTGAGAAACTTTGTGTTCGCTCGAAAAACCTTTGTGTTTGCCTGAGAAACTTTGTGTTCGCTCGAAAAACCTTTGTGTTTGCCTGAGAAACTTTGCGTTTATTCGCAAAACCTTTGCGTTCGCCCGAGGAACTTTGTGTTTGTTCGAAAAACCTTTGCGTACCCCTGAGAAACTTTGCGTTTGCTCGCAAAACCCTTGTTCGTTCGCAAAACATTTGCGTTCCACCAAGAAACTTTGCGTTCGCTCACAAAACCTTTACGCTCCCCCAAGAAACTTTGCGTTTGCCTGAGAAACTTTGCGTTCGCTCGCAAAACCTTTGTGTTTGCCTGAGAAACTTTGCGTTTATTCGCTAAACCTTTGCGTTTGCCCGAAAAACTTTGCGTTCGCTCGCAAAACCCTTGTGTTCGCTCGCAAAACCTTTGTGTTCCCCCAAGAAACTTTGCATTTGCCCAAGAAACTTTGCGTTCCCCCAAGAAACTTTGCGTTTGCCCGAGAAACTTTGCGTTCGCTCGCAAAACCCTTGCATTCCCTTAAGAAACTTTGCTTTCGCTCACAAAACCTTTGTGTTTGCCTGAGAAAGTTTGCGTTTATTCGCAAAACCTTTGCGTTTGCCCGAGAAACTTTGCGTTTGCTTGCAAAACCCTTGTGTTCCCCCAAGAAACTTTGCGTTTGCACGAGAAACTTTGCGTTCGCTCGCAAAAACTTTGCGTTTACCCGAGAAAATTTGTGTTCGCTAGCAAAACCCTTACGTTCCCCCAAGAAACTTTGCATTTGCCCGAGAAACTTTGCGTTCGCTCGCAAAACCCTTGCACCCCCCCAAGAAACTTAGCTTTTGCTCGCAAAAACCTTGCGTTCGCTCACATAACCTTTGCGTTCCCCCAAGAAACTTTGCGTTTGCCCGAAAACTTTGCATTCGCTCACAAAACCCTTGCATTCCCCCCAAAAAACTTTGCTTTCGCTCGCAAAAACTTTGCGTTCCCCCGAGAAACTTTGCGTTCGCTTGCAAAACCTTTTGGTCTCTTTGCGAGAGAACGCAAGAGCATTGACGAATCATTTTTCCTCTATCTCATATTTTTGTCCCTTTAGGGGCTCCGTACATGTGCATATTTAAACATACATAGGGAAAACTTGTAAAACAAAACAATTGTCTTACTGTACTGTTTAATCAACAGAGAAAGTATGCTGATATCTATTAGTTAAAAATGTGACACTATTCACCTGTGGTGCCTTGCCTTATAACTTGTTTCTTATTGTTCAAGGTTAACCTGCAGTGAAAGTCAAGCGTATTGATGTCCAGCTTGTGAGGAGCTCTGAACTTTGTAACTGAACAAGCGGTTAGAAACACGCAAGGGCAGATTCCTCTGCGTTCGGGACGAGCGCGGGTGGGGAAGAGTGCCTCCATTGAGACCCCGAGCTTCAGCACAGCCTCTCTTTGAGGTCCAGTTGGGCTTAAAATGTTTAAGACCAGAGAAGGATTAGAGAACAAAAAGATCCTTCTCTGTCATCAAAGAGGATCTTCTCCGGGACTCATCTAACTGCTCTCCATGCCTGCCCGCAGGTCTGAGCGATGTCGAGAGAGAAGGAGTGTAAGAGAGAGAGGAGGGGTGCAAATTTCAAAGGTAATCTTTAACTCTAAGCCTGGCAGACTGGCTGAAACAGACTCCCTCCTCCCAGTCTGAGCCAGCATGTTGTCCATCCCTCCCATTGGGCTCGCCGCTCCCCTAGTCGCCTGCATTCTTCCTGCCCTTTTGTTCCGAGGGCACTGAAGTGGCTGTATTCATGGCCGGGCCGAGCTGAGGAGAGGAGGATTTTGCATGACCTCGAAAGGGGGCGACTTTAACTCGAGACCGCTAAGTCTCTTCCTAAAACAACACTCCCTTGAAACAAATACCTGCTTTGTTCCGGCGGCTCTTTCAGGGCCGCGGCAGGCAGGCTATTAACACAAAAAGAGGGCAGTCCAGGAGAGAGCAGCCGCTGTGGTCAACCGACATGATCCCAAACAGATATGGCTTGTGCTGGCGTATGTAGATGACCTTGTCTGAAAGTCCACGCACACTTTGTTTGATTAAACTCCCTCAGACGACATGGGACAATGTCTTTTGAAGCCTGGATTGTTGATTGTTAGCTTTTGTAAAAGATTCGGAGGCATTACCAAGGTTTTTATGGTTTAGTTTAGTTTAGCACATGCATGAAGAATAGCCTGTTATGTTTGCTTGATTCAGTGATCTCTGCTGGCCTATAAAAAACTTTTCTTTTATGATCTTTTTGACTCTGTTTGTATATGCATGTATAGACAGGACATTTATTTATGCATTTGACAGACACCTACAGTGAAACTTTTGCATTTATTTGTTCAACTGGTATCAACGCCAAGGTCATGGGTTTGATTGTACATATTGATAAAATGGATAGTTTCATTATATCAGTATGTACCTTCCCTCAGAATAAAACCCATGACCTTGGTGTTGCTAGCGCCATGGTCTACCAGTTAACAAGTTACCAGTTATATTTTTTTGGCCATGTACCATTGTACCTTTAAAAATACCATGGTATATCAATAGGCAACCCGATCTCACGGCGATTCGTACATTTTATGAGGTGGCTAATTCATATGAATTTGTACGACCTCACTCATACGAATTTGTAAGATTTTTGCTAAATTATGCGTATTTTGTCCATCAGGAAATTGTTGGATTGTTGGATCGTTGTGGTTTGCTATTGGTCGATCTCATGTGAGTGACAGGTTGTCCTGCCCTTGTGCCAGTAAACACGTCATCAGAGAAGAGAAGAGATGTCACTGCAAGAGGGAAGGAAAGTTATTTTGATTAAAGATTATGAGGGCACACGAATTTCTCGGAAGTTCTCGGAAATACTAGTTAATATTTTTTTTTCATTTAGGGTCATGAACATGCCTGCAAAGTTTTGACACTCTGAGGTGTTGTGAAATGCGTGTACAAAATTTCTGACGATTTTAATGTTCGCCGATCAATTTGACCCACAATTACATGGTTAACCGCAGCTACACAGACCCAATTTTTTTTTTTACATGTATGTATACCCTCTGAGGGTATTTAAATTTACATTTATGCATTTGGCAGACACTTTTATCCAAAGAAATGTACACTGCGTTGAAGGCATACATTTTCATCAGTTCAAGAATCGAAGACATGATTTTGGCTTTGCTAGCGCCATGCTCTACTGTTTGAGCTTGAGGAAAGCACACAAAATAAAAAAAATGTAAATAATAAAAAAAGTTACAATACTATTTATAATATTCATATCATACAAATGGTTAAAAAAATAGTGTGAGAAGTATTAATATTAAAGGTTTACTGTTTTTACCTGATTAGGGACATTTAGGGACAATTTGACCTGCAACATAAAAATCGTACCCAGAATTTGAACATAATACAAGAGTTTAAAATCTAATGATGTGCATGGATAAATCATTTAAATACTGCAATCAAATCATAATAAATACTGCAGTATTCCACTGAAAAATAAAAAAATAGATTTTAAAACTAGGGAAGCGCCGGCTCTGATACGCCATTATTTGCCGGATCGGGTATCGGTCAGACAGGACCGATCCAAATCCGATACTATGCGTATAATATTCTGTGTTATTGTTAAGCCCCGGTGCCCCACAAAAGGCACAAAAACATTATAAAACATCATCAACGCTTCGTGCATTATACAAACCCGATTCCAAAAAAGTTGGGACACTGTACAAATTGTGAATAAAAACAGAATGCAATGATGTGGAAGTTTCAAATTTCAATATTTTATTCGGAATACAACATAGATGACATATCAAATGTTTAAACCGAGAAAATGTAACATTTTAAGGGAAAAATAAGTTGATTTTAAATTTCATGGCATCAACACATCTCAAAAAAGTTGGGACAAGGCCATGTTTACCACTGTGTGGCATCCCCTCTTCTTTTTATAACAGTCTGCAAACGTCTGGGGACTGAGGAGACAAGTTGCTCAAGTTTAGGAATAGGAATGTTGTCCCATTCTTGTCTAATACAGGCTTCTAGTTGCTCAACTGCCTTAGGTCTTCTTTGTCGCATCTTCCTCTTTATGATGCGCCAAATGTTTTCTATGGGTGAAAGATCTGGACTGCAGGCTGGCCATTTCAGTACCCGGATCCTTCTTCTACGCAGCCATGATGTTGTAATTGATGCAGTATGTGGTCTGGCATTGTCATGTTGGAAAATGCAAGGACTTCCCTGAAAGAGACGACGTCTGGATGGGAGCGTATGTTGTTCTAGAACTTGGATATACCTTTCAGCATTGATGGTGCCTTTCCAGATGTGTAAGCTGCCCATGCCACACGCACTCATGCAACCCCATACCATCAGAGATGCAGGCTTCTGAACTGAGCGTTGATAACAACTTGGGTTGTCTTTGTCCTCTTTAGTCCGGATGACATGGCGTCCCAGTTTTCCAAAAAGAACTTCAAATTTTGATTCGTCTGACCACAGAACAGTTTTCCACTTTGCCACAGTCCATTTTAAATGAGCCTTGGCCCAGAGAAAACGCCTGCGCTTCTGGATCATGTTTAGATATGGCTTCTTTTTTGACCTATAGAGTTTTAGCTGGCAACGGCGAATGGCACGGTGGATTGTGTTCACCGACAGTGTTTTCTGGAAGTATTCCTGAGCCCATGTTGTGATTTCCATTACAGTAGCATTCCTGTATGTGATGCAGTGCCGTCTAAGGGCCCGAAGATCACGGGCATCCAGTATGGTTTTCCGGCCTTGACCCTTACGCACAGAGATTGTTCCAGATTCTCTGAATCTTTGGATGATATTATGCGCTGTAGATGATGATAACTTCAAAGTCTTTGCAATTTTTCTCTGAGAAACTCCTTTCTGATATTGCTCCACTATTTTTCGCCGCAGCATTGGGGGAATTGGTGATCCTCTGCCCATCTTGACTTCTGAGAGACACTGCCACTCTGAGAGGCTCTTTTTATACCCAATCATGTTGCCAATTGACCTAATAAGTTGAAAATTGGTTCTCCAGCTGTTCCTTATATGTACATTTAACTTTTCCGGCCTCTTATTGCTACCTGTCCCAACTTTTTTGGAATGTGTAGCTCTCATGAAATCCAAAATGAGCCAATATTTGGCATGACATTTCAAAATGTCTCACTTTCAACATTTGATATGTTATCTATATTCTATTGTGAATAAAATATAAGTTTATGAGATTTGTAAATTATTGCATTCCTTTTTTATTCACAATTTGTACAGTGTCCCAACTTTTTTGGAATCGGGTTTGTATTAAGTGTTCTGAAGCCATTCCATAGTTTAATGTGAGGTACAGATATTATATATTATATTATATATTAAAGTTCACGTGAATGCTTCCCTCCGCTGCGGCTGTCAGTTATTCTCCATTCAGCTTCAAACTGCGTGTCGCGTTCGGTTGGGACAGTCAACACGATGAAACTCTCTCCAAGATGATTCAATGTTCCTGTTATTATACTTGATCTGTAGATAACGCTCTATGGTTTCGCATAAAATGACTTTATCTTGCTGGAGTTTATTGCGGTTTCTAAATCGTGTTACTTTCTACCGGGTGTCTGTTAGATCACAACACTGGACTAGAGATTGTATAGTTCTTCACACGCACGGTAACTGAATTTTTAACTGTTAAAAGAAAAGGCTCAATAAAATATTGCATAGATAGATACACTAACACTACGCATCGATATATCTTCCCTTTGTGTTTTGAACTTTTCAATGCGGAAGGAACGCTGCGCTGTGACTCCATGTTGCTTCAAGCACATCATCCTGCACACGGGATCCGCATACGCGCTTTGTGCCGCTCTGTATTGGAGCCTTTTGTATTATAATACTTTTGCGCAATGAAAGATTATTAATAGCCTTTCTTGTTCCGCCTTATCTATAATATGTTGCAGCCTCATTAAAAAAGCTGCGCTATACATTTAAAATAAATGTCTTTTCATTTCTTAGTATATAGGCCCTATTTCTATAAATATATTTACTTGTTTTTCATGAATGCATTTTACAACAATGTGTAACATTTTACCAGATTTAGTGCTACACTTATTCACTTTTATTTGTTCCCCACTAAATGTTTTTTTTTTTCACTAAATGTTTAGATTTTATACAATTATTGTGCACTCGTGATTTTTCTAGAGTAACTTTTGCTGCTGAATTATCCACTAATCTAGTTTATCCACCATCTAGTTTATAGTAATATTTTTGTCATAGATTGTGATTTATATATTTTTTTAATTTGTTTTTCTTTATAATGAAGTTGTCTGTATTTAGTAGATTGTGTTTAACACACAAAATAGTGATTATCAGTTCAACACACTGAGGTATAGAAATTCTACATTGAATTTTTAAACAAAACTGGTAACGGATTGGTATCGGTATCGGTATCGGCCAGTACTCAGAATTTTTGGAATCGGATCGGTTCTGAAAAAAATGGTATCAGTGCATCCCTATTTAAAACTGATGGTGTGTAGAGGGTCACACTGCAGTCCAGTTAAGTTCTTGGCCTTTAAAATGATTGTATTGTACCCAGCTGTATATATCTCTGAAGGAGTTGTAATTTGTGCATCATATCCATCATATCCTGCTTTACATAATAGAAACATACATAAGCTGACATCAGTTTTGTTTGCCATGCAATAAAAACATGGATTATCAGGATTCATGACACAGTATCATGGCAATTCGTAACTATTTTACATTTTGGCAAGTTCACTCAAAGAAAAAAATGGTACAAAATTGTCACTGGGGCAGTACCCTAAGGTACAAAAGCGAAAAGGTAGGCTACATCTTTGTACCTTATTTACCCCTAAATGGTACATAATAGTTCCTTAAAGGTACATATTAGTACCTTTTAGCTTTTGTACCTTGGGGTACTGCCCCAGTGACAGCTTTGTACCTATTTTTCTGAGAGTGTTGGAGGC
Organism: Coreius guichenoti; assembly: GCA_039654105.1. NCBI lineage: Eukaryota > Metazoa > Chordata > Actinopteri > Cypriniformes > Gobionidae > Coreius > Coreius guichenoti. The sequence continues at coordinate 7,523,657 of CM077175.1, forward strand.
TAATTTGTGTGAATTGGTATGATCTTATTTGTGACCCTGGACCAAAAACAGTCATAAGGGTGAATTGATACATTATACATGAATAAGCTTTCCATTGATGTATGGTTTGTTAGGATAGGACAATATTTGGCCGAGATACAACTATTTGAAAATCTGGAATCTGGTGCAAAAAATCTAAATATTGAGAAAATCGCCTTTAAAGTTGTCCAAATGAAGTCCTTAGCAACGTATATTATTAATAATAATACATTTTGATATATTTACGGTAGGAAATTTACAAAATATCTTCATGGAACATGATCTTTACTTAATATCCTAATGATTTTTGGCATAAAAGAAAAATCAATAATTTTGACCCATACAATGTATTGTTGGCTATTGCCACAAATATACCCGTGCGACTTATGACTGGGTTTGTGGTCCAGGGTCACATTTGTACATTTTTGTATGATCTGCTTACGCCTCAGTGATGCTTAGGTTTAGGGCAGGACCTTCATGCTTACTTTTTTTGAAAAATCTTACATTTTCATATGATTTACATCGTACCAATTTATGTGAAATCGCCACCTCATAAAGGTTACGCTACATAAGTTGGGATACACCATTAGGAAACAGTTGTTGTGGCATTCAGCCAAAACTCAGGGCTTGTAGCGGGATGGTTGCTGGTCACGGCCCATCAGCACTGTGCCCTTGAGCGAGACACTTAACCCCAGGTTGCTCCATGTGGATTGTGTATATAGTACTCAGTTGCTTGGAAGAAAAGCTTCTGCTAAGTGGCTACTTGCTTAAACATTTTCTGTACATTTTGAGGAGTACAGTACAAAGACAACTTCTTTTTTTGTTGTTGTAATTTTGTGTTTTTTCACTATCAAGTACATGCTAATGGCTGATGGGGAATGACTTGCATGCATCATTAGTGAAAACGGATTTCACGTCAAAGTGCTGTATATCCCCATGCAAAATTTAAACTTGAATCAATATAATCCATTAGACATTTGAAAAGCACACAACAACTTGTGATATTGACAGGAACGCCCCCCTCCCATTGACCTTGCGTGGACCTCAGAGCAAGCACTTCTTAATGGACTGTGTGTGTGTGTGTAGAAAACTGATTGATAAAAGACTGCAGAGATCAACTTCTGTTTTTGCATGTCAAATTTGATGATTACTGGTGGAACAACAAAAACTGGCTATGCATATTTTGTTCTGTATCAGTTGAAGCTGAAGATGTTAACCTCTGGCATATGGAGTTGTATGGCACAGCAGCTTCAGTATGTTTACAATTAACTGTGATATGTTCTAGATGTTTAAAGACAAGCATTTGGGGGTGTGTGAGATGTTTGCATTGAGAGATCATCATCTCAGCCTGAGGCTCTCTATAAAACAAATCGTCCCAAACAATGCCTTTCTCTGCCCTTGTGAAGGAGTGCTGCAGGGGTAAAACACAGGACACCGAGATTGAGAATCTAATATGATCCAGACATTAAGACACAAAACTGATGCATTTGTGCTTACTGAGGGGACTATTGACTGGAATGTTTTGGTCTGGAAAAGACAAATGTATTTAGACAGATGAGTCTTTTTTTTAGTGTCATTTGGGAATGAAGTAAAGACTTAGCGTCTTAGAGTCTTTATTGGCCAGTTACCCTGTAACACACACACACACACACATTGTGTTTTCATGTTTTATGGGGACTTTCCATAGACATAATGATTTTTATAATGTACAAGCTGTATATTCTATCCCTTTACACTAACCCTACCCCTAAACTTACCTATCACAGAAAACTTTCTGCATTTTTACATTTTCAAGAAACATCACTTAATATGATTTATAAGCTTTTTTCTTCATGGGGATCAAAAAATGTACCCACAAGCACAAGGATTATTGCCATCTTTGTGGGGACATTTTATCCCCATAATGTAGGGTTTACCAGGCCCCACACACGTCTGGTTCGCTGTCTTTGTGGGGACTCTCCATAGACGTAATGGTTTTTATACTGTACAAACTGTATATTCTATCCCCGTACACTAACCCTACCCCTAAAACTACCCATCACACAAAACTTTATGCGTTTTTAAATGTTCTCATTCTGTATGATTTATAAGCTTGTTTCCTCATGGGGACCTCAATTTAGGTCCCCACGGTGACACGAGTGCCCATGAGTCTGCGTGCATTCAGGTTGAAGTCCCCACCAGGATAGAAAAACATGAAAACACAGACACACACACACACACACACACACACACACACACACACACACACACACACACACTTTATTGTATTAGTATTAAGATCTAGGACCCACATTGCCATCTGAGAAGCGGTAACATACTTATTGTTACTTTATTATACCTCAAGGAGGCGATGTTGACTTTGTCTGTATTGTTAACGAAAACTGCTTTCGTGTTTGTTGACAGCGCAAGATCTTAGTGTGTTAAATCAATACATATTATCATTTATTTTAAGTAGTCCTATACTCTGTATTCTTTAACTTTAAATACAATACAGTACTTACTGAATGGAATACGTGGCTTGGTCTCAGACTATTTTCTGATTAAATGAACGGATGGCAGAGAAATATGAGCGATCTCATCGGTTACGTGAAGGCAGGGTGGCAGTCAGGAGGTGTGAATCTCCCTTGTTGAGAGCGCTGGAGCTGTCCGACAGCAGAGGTGCTGAAATCACACACAGGTCGCTAATTATCTCCTCTCACAGTCTGAGAGACGTAAAGATACCAAAACACTAACGCTTACCTTAACATAGTTGTCTAAATACTGTATTTACATACATACATACATACAGATCTCCGTAGCAGAGAACAGTACACCTGTACAACAGTGCACATTATCGGTGCACTTCTTTAAAGGGTTAGTTCGCCCAAAAATGAAAATTCTGTCATCATTTACTCACCCTCAAGTTGTTACAAACCTGTATGAATTTCTTTCTTCTGCTGATTCTACTGAGAGTTGACCGACCCTATTGACTTACATAGTATGGAAAAAAATGCTGTGGAAGTCAATGAGGTCCATACAGGTTTGGAACAACTTGAGGGTGAGTAAATGATGACAGAATTTTCCCTATAATAGAACTATCCCTTTAATAAAAACTTTGGAATAATAAATTATATATGCACGAAGGTGACAGCATGAACTGACAGATCTGTTCTCGGGTGAGAGTTGGTTGGTTAACTATTCATTCTTTGTTGATTTAAGATTTAAATTTCAGCACTTTTTTTGAAACCAGCAAGATTTTCACTTTTCCATTTTTCCCCATTTGCAATTATTTTAAACCAACTGGTCTCAACTTTTAGATCAGTTAAGTCAGTCAAGAAATAATCAGTTTTATTCAGCAATGACGCATTCAATTAATCAAAAGTTACAGTATGAAGACTTTTACATTTGTTAAATTAAGCAGAACAATTGCCTTTATCATTTATACTAATAAGAAATGTGTCTTGAGCAGCAAATTAGCATATTAGAATGATTTCTGAAGGATCATGTGACACTGAAGACTGGAGTAATGATGCTGAAAATTCAGCTTTGCATCACAGGGATAAATTATATATATTTAAAAAAAAGTTAAAAAATAAAAAAATAAATATTTTAAATGACTGTTTTGCGGTATATGTGATCAAACAAAGTCAGCCTTGGTGAGCATAATGCCACTTGCTTGCTTACTGCCAGAACATTTATATACAGAGTGCCAAATACAAAAGGTTCAAAAAGCAGGCTTTTACAGTGATGCCATAGAAGAACCATTTTTGGTTTCCCAAAGTACCTTTCAGTAAATAGTTCTTAAAGAACCTTTGTTTTCTTAGTGTAAAGGGCAATGTAATAATATGAAGAACCTTTTGTGGAATAGAAAAGCTCCATGGATGTTAAAGATTATTCATTGGACCATCAATGTCAATAAATAACCTTTATTTTTAAGAGCTTAGAGCGTTTCTTATTAGTTTCAAGCGCCCTCCGGTGGACGCCAGTATATTACATGCGACGAGTCTTTCAGAGCTATTGAATCGTCATATCTCACAGGCTTACCACCTGTTGAGAGGAGCGCTACTGGTTGCCGTGATCACCTGAGAGCGATAATGCCGAAGCACTGGCCCCGGGGCCAAGGTTCACCGCGGGGGCAATAAACTCCCTGTCCCCCTGCCATCATGTAAAGACATTACTATGCCCCGCGGCCCTCACAACAAACGCTTCATTTCCAAAAGCTCTCTGACTCTTACTGGGTCACTTTATTTACCCTGTGTCATGCAAAATTCTTAATTTCCTTTGATTCTCAGTGCTACTATATTGCCTTGAGTTACTTACATTCATTACCACCATTTAATTAGTGCCATCAAACACTTCACGGTTTACAGTGGCTCAATGTGACATTAGTCGAGACTGTTAAACTCATTAGCAAACTCTGATGAGGGGTAAAGGTGAGATAGCTGGCATTTTCAAGCCAGTACGTTATAGTTTTTTTTAAATATACATTTTAAGGAATGAACATTTTCATTAATGTGTCCGTTCTTTGAAAACAATTTATCATAAGAATTTGGTGGCAAAGGCCTCAGTGATCATTCGACCTCTCTAAAAATAATAATAGGCCAAATGAGTGAATAAATAACTAATCAAACAGGTAGCTCATCTCAACATTATTGGCATAATTTTGTTAGTGTTGTGAGCTGAACCCTGCCAGAGCAAACGCATTTAACATGAGAAGGAAACTGCTAACAACCATCCCTTTATAGTTATTCTAATGAGCAGGGGAGTAAATAAAGTCATCACAACAGCAAGAGACTATTGTGAAGAGAAGTATTATTGAGTAGTTTGTCACTTTACTGTAAGAGCGATGTGTTTCCCCACAGCAGCTCTAGCGGTAAATATTTACTTAAGCATTCGACAGTGGAGTGCTCTAGAAAAGTTACATACATAGACTGTGTTTGTTATTTCATATTCACATGTATTTGTATATCGCTTTTCAAAGCAGCTTTACAGAAAATGCACGCGTCTACATTAAAATTTAGAGTCTCAGATTTGACTGTGTCCAAGTTGTGTATTTCAGAAATGTACACAAATCACGCAGTTAGAGCTAACAATGTATTAATTCAAACAATTTATTAATTTAAGGCAGAAACAATGAGCTCGTCGAAGTAATGAATACATGTTGTTAACAACATGATTATAGAAGATTTAGCATAGGTGCATAGATGTTGATTCAGAGTTAGCTTCATCTGAAGTCCTCGCAGGATATATAAAAATAAATGAAATTATATTTGTTACACAAAGAAATATTAGATTTGTTCTGAAGCCTGCCAAGCCTATAGCTTTTGGAGACGTAGAACGTGTAGTTGACACGTTTAACAAACATGGTTTTAGATCAAAATGTAGTTATGAAAAATATATATGTAAAGTCTATATTTTAGGTAGACTGTTGGGTGCACTATTTTGATCACTTTTTAGCTTTTTTGGGTTGCATTTAAATTGTGGGTGACAAATGACATTTTTTGAGTTCATACAAACTGCACGTATAGTAATTATAGGCTATAAGAATTGATAAAAGTTTTAGATTAGTATGCTGTTACTGTAGCTGTGTATTTTATGTATCCTTGTGGCTATCATGTAAAAATGTTTAGCTCTTTTCTTTCATCCATTTAATCTATTTAGCCTACATTATAGGTCCAATATTGTTTTTAAAAACAAAAAGTGCAATGAACTTACTGTACTTTTAAACTTTTTTTTAAAATTTTACATTAAAAACGTCCTTAATTAAACTTCGATTTTAGTTGGTTGAATTTTTTTATAATGCAGAATTATATTCGTGTTTACTTTGAAAAGCAACCCCTATTCAGATTAGAGCAAAGGAGCACTATTACATATGAAGTCTGAAAACGAGAAAGAGAGTTATAAATTATGAAAGTTATAAATTATGAACAGAAATGACCTACTGCTGAGAGTGTACATCAAACCATATCTTCAGTCACTTCGCTTCTGTTTCAGTCTATCACTTGGTTTTGCAGTCTCTCCTCAGAGCTGAAACATTGTTCTTGAGTTTAATCATAATGGCATTTTTTTCCAGAGTTCTATGAAACACATCCCGGGGTTATTTGATTTTAGCGTCTAAACTAAACCAGGGGCGCTTACATTTCTCCAGTGTGGCGTTTGCCTCTTTATTTATGATGTCTTTTCTTCCACCGATGTAGAAAATTTCTGACTTGGATTTTTCACTCCAAAATTGATTTGACACGGATATCCAGTATCCCTTTAAAGATAATCAAACTGAGTCTCTCCTCATTCCGCATATATCCCCACTCACTTTATGACCATATCGAGTTACTGCGAGCCTGTTGTGTGCAATCGACATTCTTCAATCTGAAAACATTATTATAGTGTTTATTGCACTGTGAGCAGGGAAAATAGCTCATGCTTGCTCGCCCTAAACATTTGTTCGTAGCAGGCTTTTCTGAGATATGCAATGCAAATAATTAATTAAAATAAAAAGTTTGCTGTGGCAATGAAATAAGACCCCCCCCCCCCCACACACACACACACACACACGCACGCAGAGACTGAAATGCACGAGCAACCACAGGCCGAAATACAAAGAAGCAATTAGTAAACAGTCAGTTGAGCCAAAAGTGGCCTATCGGTACCCACACGAAAATTTAAGGAAATTTCATAAAAGTAAACAGGATGATCTTAAATCTGAAAAACAGCCACAAACATATTTTGCTGCACACGCTAATACCATCGCAACCATATATCTACGCAAAGCATGCAAAATATTAATGAAATTACTGTCAACGTGTTTTGTCAGGAAACCAAAAATGTGGTAACTCTTAAATGAACTGCTTTATGTCGTGAAAGCATAAATATGATTTAATTAACTTTTAACAGACCTGACTACATTAGGCTACACCGAGTTATTTTAGGGGTGTTTTCTATAGAATTTTCTTCAGATAGCACCTTTACATTTTCACTTTTATATTAGTGCATGTATTTAATAGCCTATTTTAAATAAATGCTGCTATTTTTTCGCTAGATGTTTTTCCCTGCATGAGACAAATTCCAGACCACTAGTTAATAGGCTCAACTAACACAACATCAATTTTCATTTATTACATTTGAGTGAGTTAAATTACTTAAAATTACAATTAGTTTTAAAAATTGGAGAAATGTTATTAGTGCGTAAATGAACGTCCTTTTCTCCATGGTCTGTTGTCGAAGTTTAAAGTGTTCTTTTATCTGTTATTATTATTATTATTATTATTATTATTATTATTATTGCACACACACACACACACACACACACACGTATATATATATATATATATATATAACAGCGACGCGTGTCATTTTAGTTTTGGCAAATAGTCTACGGTCTAAATCAACGACAACAAAAAAAAAACAACCTTTTTACTTCCCCCAGTAAAAAACTTTTACTTAAATTAATACTATTAAATATTAATAATATTAATATGCAGTGTAATAATTATTATAAGTGTTTAATGGATTTTATGGGGTTTTCGAATGGATTTTATGGGGTGATAGATAGATAGATAGATAGATAGATAGATAGATAGATAGATAGATAGATAGATAGATAGATAGATAGATAGGCCATTTCCGATATTAATTGCAATAATTTCACTTCACTTTTGATGTTTTATCCCTCAGGCCAATCCGGCAGAAACGGTCAGATGTCAATTAAAGTCAGGATGGGCGTCTGTGGCGCTCCTCTTGTTCTGAGGGAAGCCTGGCCTGTGGCGCGCCGAGCGGGCTCCGCTCTCCACGGCGCTGCGCTAATCCGTTTATGGAGCACCTGGGACCGTGGACGGCAATAACATGCGCTTATCCGTCACCGCCGCGAAACATGCTCATCTGAGCAAAGCAATGCGACAATGCCCACTTCCCAGAGGACCAGAGGGGCACTTTACCCCCTGATTGAACTGTCGACGTCTCTGAGTTGATAACTCTGAGATGACAGCCAGCGTATTTGTCACATTAGTCTGATGGAAATCGGACAAGACCGGAGATTCATGGGACATTCTTGTGTCAGATTCAGATTTTTTTTAAATGTCCCCTCTTTTTTAGCAACAGAACTTAAGAATTTTTTCATTAGGCTATTTTCAACTCGGAGTGGGTTCTTCTGTTTGAACAGTTGAAAGTGTGATAGTTTTTTCTGTTTGATTGACCAGGGGTCTCTCTGAATGAACGGGGACCGTTTGACTGACGTGAGGTTCTCAATGAGCTCCTGCAAAGAAAAGGAACTTCAGTGACTGCGGGGAACAGAGGAGGAGCACGTGAGATGGAGAGAGTTGAGTGCGCGTGAGAGAGAAATGCGGAGCAATGCAAGGGAATGAGTGGGATGGATGGCTATATTGAATGTCTCTGCGTTATAAATAACGCTTCTTCACAATTGTATTCGTCTCCACAGACAGCTTTTACGGCACTCTCGGCGTCATACCCTGCTGAGACCCCCGCAAGACGCTCCTTTCATTCTGGAGAGACTCTACTGTCCACACGCACACAATAAATACCTCTGTGCTGTGCAGCTTTTGGAGTTTTACTTAAAATGTGGGGTTTGAAGAGTTTTTATCTGTTCAGTGCCAATAGATAAAAACTGTTGTGGCAGAAGAACGCAAAATGGAGCAACTCTGCAGTGTTTCCCAACTTTGTTCTTGAAAGCTTCCCAACTCGCCCCAGACCATTTTGGATGTCTCCCTTATCTGACACTTCCATTTCGTGTCTTGGAGCCTCTATTAACGATAATTTTGATAAGGAAGACATCCAAATTGTCTAAGTTTGTTTGGAAGACTTCCCGGAACGCTCGAGTGGCTCCAAACCACAGCATTAAAGAAACTGAAATGTTATTGAAATAAAATTATTTTAAGAAAACGCCAGTATTATCTTCCAGATTGCTCTCAGCATCACAGTTTATGTCTGAGGGTGTTATCAGTGACACATCCCCTTGAACTCCCGAGGTCATGGCACAAGAAAGTTTTGAGATTTGGACCAATCAGAAGGCTTTCCCAGGTCTTTGGACCCTCCCTCCTTGACCAATCACAGTCCTCGATGGGTAGAAGGAGCCAACAACTCAACAACTGATAAAATGTTTCGCCACTGATCACCGTTTCAATCCACAACAACAAGTGTGTCAACAACAACGGAACTGAAGCTCTGAGAGTTTTATCCTCCAAACCGCTTTGAGAAAACCTGGATATCCGTGATTAACTACAGAGGATTGGCAGCGACGCTTTGACTTTTGAAGTTGACTTTTCGTTTTCAACTGAATACTTGTTACTTCAACAGTCCACTGACACTTGCCGATCAGTGCTTCTCCTTTGGATAACTTCACTTCTTCCATCAAGTGCTCGTGCACCCGTTTCTTTCGTGCAGAGGAGATATGACCGCATTAGCGGGGGGCATTTCCAGGATGATGCGCCCCACGCCACCCCAGAACTACCCGAGAGGAGGCTATTCCTTGGAAGGTAAGGTGTTACTACACAGCCCGAGCTTAGATGCATTCACAGAGTTGGTTCTTCATAAGACAGATTTGATCTGATGCACTTAAATATTCTGATTAGAGAAAGAAAAGTTACATTATAGGCCTGAATATTTAAAATTACATTGTAAAAAATTGAAACTCACTAACATTGAAAACTTGGGTTTCATTTATTTGTGGTGTTCAAGCTGAAACAAAACAAAGAACAAACAACATAACGGTGAACATTTTGTACAGTGAAATACATTTAGTGTATTTAGTGTAGGCCTAGACTAGTGTAATTAAATTTATTTAATATTATGTTCTATAAAAACTTTGGGTTACACTTTATTTTAAGGTGTCTTTGTTACACTGTAATTATACATTTAAGTTCTGAGTAATATTGAGTAACTACAAGTACTTACTATAGGGTTAGGATTAGGGTTTGGTTTGGTTTAGGGTTAGTTGCCTGTAATTATGCATAATTTACCGTTATTACTACAGTAACTACATGCAACATATGTAACAATGACACTGAAAATAAAGTGTTGTTTTAGCCTATATAAAATATTAACTATATAAAACTTTACAGCTTCTATATACTTTTAAATACTTATATACTGGCTATATATAAACAAGTAACGTATTTGCAAATTATTGTCATTAATTGTATTTTTTTGCCAAACGGCCAACACTTTTTTTATTAGTAGCTAGTCGTATTTATAAATAATTATCATTTGTTATTGGTAGGCAATTAGTTGTAGTTTCATTGTTGTTGTTATATGTAGGCTAAATATTTGTATCATAGGAAAGAACGTACCGTTGTCGTGCTGATTATATTTTCAATTTTTGTCCCAAGGAAATCGTATACAGTGTCAGTCACTGACTTTTCCTCCTCTTACTGCAGTCTCCACGCCGTTAGGTCAGGGCCGCGTGAACCAGCTCGGTGGAGTCTTCATAAACGGACGCCCTCTGCCCAATCACATCCGCCACAAGATAGTAGAGATGGCCCATCACGGGATACGACCGTGCGTCATCTCCCGACAGCTGCGCGTCTCGCACGGATGCGTGTCCAAAATTTTATGCAGGTACCAGGAGACCGGATCCATTCGGCCCGGTGCTATTGGTGGCAGTAAACCCAAGGTAGGACATAATGTATAGGGCTGAATTGGCTTTATTAGACAGTTCACATCAGTTTCACATTTAACTGTGCATGGAGTTTTGGAAATGAAGACTTTTGAACTAACAACTGTTTGGTATTTTTTCGTTGTTGTGCCCATTGCTTTACAGTGTACACAATAAAGGCTAATGTATTTAATGGTTCTCACCTATATATAGGTTCAGCAAATAAATAAATAAAACCATTTTGTATGGTTCTAATTAGCCAAAAATGTTCTTCAGATCAGTTAATTTGTGTTTGGGTCTATTGAAGCACCAATGCATAGATGATTTCTTAAAGAATTAGGGAATAATAAGTTATTTCATGAGTCTGTAAAACGCTAAATTTTAAGATTAATTTACTGTTGTTTTACAAAACACAATATATTTCCCCCCTCGTTTAATGACTGCCGGGCGATGAAATAAACATCATATTCTGTTATGAACTTCTCAAGTCAAAACTAAATGCAAACTGATTATTTTATCCATACATTCTTGTTCTAATTGTTGCTATATATTTTACAAGTGTTTTAGAAAACTATATAAGGATATAAAAATTAATTAAATTATCGTGTTACATTTGTAATAAAAGCAGAGCACAACTCCCGATGTGGAAAAAAAAATCGAAGAATACAAGAGAGAGAATCCGGGGATGTTCAGCTGGGAGATTCGGGATAAACTTCTGAAAGATGGAATCTGCGACCGAAATAACGTGCCCTCAGGTACTGAACTTTATCTGTCAATCTCTGCAGTTTACTTCATGTTTTTAAGATATTGCTTACCACACCTGTTGCTTGAAATAGAAAAAAATTAAACAACACAGATGGCTTGTGACTTTAAAACATCCCTATAAAATTATATATTAAATGCCTCGTGTTAAGCATTTACAGTTTATGCCAGCGCATTCTCAAGCGTTTAAACATTCAACAAGTGCAATTCTGTGGTGTCATTTCATGGCGCTTTTCCTGTCTCTCCGCAGTGAGTTCCATCAGCCGCATGCTGCGCTGTAAATTTGGTGGAAACGGGGATGAAGATGAGGATGATGATGAAGTGGAAAAAAGGGAGATCGAGGAAAACGAAAGACGAGCCAAACACAGCATCGACGGGATTCTCGGCGACAGATGTAAGTTCTGACGAGTTTTATTTATTTTTTTTCCTTGCGGATTTGAGATGAGCACATGGGTTTACTTTTATAACAGACAGAAAACATTTATTGTGTTCCTCTTCTTCTTCTTAATAATTATAATAATAATAATAATAACAGTAGGCTAATAATAATATTATTAGGCTATCATGCTAATATGTTCTGTTAAGACAATAGGCTATTTCAATTTTTTTTTTTAAAAAGCGCAGGTCTATAGGTTTTGGAAGTGCGTGAATGTCATAAACAATTTAATTTATTTATTCTTTTCTCCCCCCGATTGAATATCGCTTTTAATGTTTCACTTAGAATCTTTTGGCACCAAATGCTCAATAGATTGACGGGAAAAATGGCCATTGCCTTCAGAATATTTTTAGCTGTTTTTTTGTCTTTCCTTAAACTCATTGAAACTGAATTGAGGAGCATCGGAGATTAACCTCCTAAAACGAGACGTTCCTGGAGTGAAACTGGCCGAATCAGTAAATCAAACATTTGTCCAAGAATAGCGTTCACTAAAAGACGCTCCTGCGGTGCACAATCGGACACTTGAGGATGAACTTGGGAAACAAAAGCGAAAGAGTCCATGAGACTCACGCTTCAGTTTCCCCAGGACAAAGCTCGGCCTAGCAGTAGCTTGGTCCTGACAAAAGACTCAAAGCTTTTCAAAATTTGGAAAGAAAGGAAGAAAAAACGGTCCAACAAAAGGTGCAGAGAGGACATTATGGACGGGCAATGAGAGATGAATTATTCACGAATGACCGTAGTCCCGACTCAGAAGTGTTTTATAGACTTCGAGGCCTGAATAATGTGTCCATTTTTAGCTAGATCATGTCTTGGAATTTTCCCTTTCACCCCAAAAACGACGTCAACAACATTTGGAGGTTATGCTTAATTTTAGGATGTTTTCATGTTTAAGCATTTAAAATGAACACTTGTTGATCATCATGTGAATTTTCAGATCGAGGCCATTAAAATGTTTCACGTTTAAATAAGCTACTTGTATTTAGCCTATGGAATTCCTTGTTCGATACTGTTTCAAGTAAAAACGCACAATAGGCCTAGGCTATTTGTATATATATATATTTTTTAATACAATAGGCTAGCCTTTTATATAAAACAAGTAAATAAGTAGGTAGGCTAATGGGAGTTTGAACTGACCCCCATAATTATGAACCTCCCAAAGGATGTCAAAACGCCTATAGGTTGATGACTGAAATTGATTATTTTTTGCCTATGCTGTTTAACAATCTTTTCAGTGACCATAAAAGCAAGATTACGAGTTCACATGAGGAAGTATATTCATATATTTTCGCCGTTCTTGCGCTTTCCTAGGATATGTATCGGATATATCGACAAATCAGAAGTAGCTAGCCTAGGCTACTCTCAGATCATTTTGTTAATAATGTACACATCATAGGTAGGCCTATCATAAAAAAGTTTTTGTGCTTAAAATTTTGCTTGTTTAAAATGCTTTATTGACGGTTAACACGGCTGACACGATAACGCCGCGAAAATCGCTGAAAATTTGCAGATAGTAGGCATAAGCTAATTCGTTAGATAGCTGGGTCTAATTAAACTGCATTTTTTTCATGGAACTTTAATTAGTGACACTCGAACATCACAGATATCATTAAAAACGTTTTTGTGGTTACAATCTTGCTTGTTTAAAATGCTTTACTGACGGCTAACATTGCTAACGTGTTGCGACACAATAACGCTGCGAAAAACGCTGAAAAGTTCGTACAGATAGTAATTCGTTGGATAGCCCTAATTAGTGAATAAAACAGCATTTTTCTTCATGGAAATGTAATTAGTGACACTCAAATGTCAAAACAACGTGTCAAAATATCATGAAAATCTTTAACATTCACACAGGCGATAGCCTCGAGGTAAAACCCATTTCCCCAGTTGAAGAAGAAATTGTATGTATTAACTTGGAAATTGATACAGGCAGCGCGTTTTTCTAACCCCCACAGGCCTGAAATTCTTTCGCAGTGGAGTTTGTTCTAGATGTCAAGTGGGGAGAGAGAAACTCTGAGCTCTGTGCGCGCTAGCCGGATCACCCCGCGTCATGGGCCGCGCTACAATTGGCGCACATTATACTCAGTCATTGCAATGAAAACCTTTTCTAGTAGATTAAATCGAGCCCTTTATTCCTACCCACTTTCATCTCAGGACAAAAACCCGCCCCCTTCCTCTCCGCCCGGGGCGCGCATTCATTCCTCCCTGGCCTTTTCCTTCTCTCTTTTCCAACACCGCCATCACGAATACAGATCAGTTGGTAATTAGTTTAACAAACGACTGTCGATATGTTGTTGTTGTTTGGAGATGGATGATTGATATGAACTTTTGAAACGCACAACATTGCCAATGCACTGCAAAAACCATGCTGCGTTAAGAAAAACTAGAGTGAAGTAAACTCAAAGTTGGTTTAGTCATTAGTTCAGCTCCATAGTAGCTAGATTGTGTTTAGATTGTGCATTGCTTCAGTTGATATAGGCTAACTACATCTTATTTGCTTTTTTAAACTTTGAAATGTGTATATTAAACAACATGCACTATTCATTTGTCCTGCTTTATTGTTTCAATGACTTATTCCAGTTAAACGAACTTCTGCAAAAACAAAAAAGTGTTATCAGGCATATGGAGTGTTTATGAATCACAATGTTGCTGATTTGTTAAGGGTTTGTTGCGTGCTCCCAACATGCATTTCAGCTTGATTGCGTTATGGTGTAACAGTATGTTTTGCTATTTGCAGACTTTTCCCCCATGTTTTATTACACTTAACCCAAGCACGCTGAAATTATTTGTGATTTACCTGCCAGAAATGTATTGTGATAAGTCAAAATATCTTGTTACGACTTGATAATTTTTTTAACAATGTAGTAGAACTATTTTGCACGAAACTTTTTAGGGTTAAAGCATTAGAAGCTTGTATTTGCATGCATTTAAATCTGGACTTGCAACAAAGTTAGTTAGATGTCTATATCTGCACTGAAAAAAAAGAAAGAAAGAACAAAACAGTGAATGAAAGAAAGGAAGCGCAAGGGGAAAGGAGAAAGGAAAACAGCCTTTTCAAAGCCCCGTTAATGTTTTTGTTTTCCTAGAAGGATCAATCACCTCTGGCTTTTATTCACATGTAGATGTGTCTACATCATAAAACTCAATGAGTCCTGATCTCCATTGACACACTGTAAACTTCTCCTCTTTCCATTCACTCTCGTCCGTTTGTTTGCAGTGGGCTGATTCTGCGCTGGCTGTATTTCACTCTCTCCTCCCTGCTTGTGGGAGTTGTTGTTTTTTCCTATTCGGTACTCAGTTAAAATCTCAAAAGGGTGTTTTCAGAATCAAGAGGGTGTTCTCTAGCCAAATATTGATTAAGTACGTGTTTGCTGAGTCTATAGTTGTCGGGTAAGAGGGGTGTGTTGGCTCTGGGCCCCTGCTCCTTCAAAACCTATTGTTGGGCCCCTTAAAGGCTTGAGATCAAAGCAAAGGCCCCTTCAGATTTATTTGTCTGGGAAAAGGCAGAGTAGAGAACCATTGCTTACTAATACGGGATTGAGCATACTCTTCAAAAGATGTTTTTCAAACGTTGTTTGATAAGGAGGCTCAGAGCAAACATTTAGATTTTTTTTTTCCTGTAATAATTTGATTTTTTTTTAATTATTATTATTTAAAAAAAAATTTTTACACTTTTTTTTTAATGTTGAAATAAGTGCTCACCCTGGCTACATTTATCTGACAAAAAAAAAAAAAAAAAAAAAAATCAGTAAAAATAGAAATATTATTACAATTTAAAATAACTGTTATCTATTTGGTTATGTTTTAAAATGTAATTTATTCCTGTGATGCAAAGCTGAATTTTCAGCATCATTACTCCAGTCTTCAGAGTCACATGATCCTTCAGAAATCATTCTATTTTTTTTTTTTTTTAAATATAAAATCATATTTTTCATCAGTTGGCTTTCATCCCCTAAAATTATTGGATCAGTCTTGGCTCCTCTCTTGTTTAGGTTGAAAATATTATAACGACTTCAGTTCATGAAACGAAAGCTGAAACTTTCCAAATAATTTTTTTTTTAAAAACGTCAAAGGATGGTTCTAGTGCCTGGCGTCTTAAGTGAATCGATAAAACTTCTCCCACAATGCTGTGTTTGCCTGAGCACATCCCCTCCTTTTCCCTATACCATTAACTTTGGGAAAACTGACAATCCTCGAGCCTCATTTAGCTAATTAAAAGTAACTAAAGTCATCAAAGAGCCACGGCCCCTCTCTCACAGATTCTCATTCACGGCAGGCGAAAAAGAAAACTCAGAAATACAAACAGTCAAAGGGATCAAGTTTTTTTGAAAGGGAGTCCCGTGGAGGCCAATTGAATGAGCTTAGTGCTTTCAGACGTGCCATGGTGAACGCAGTCAACATGTAATAATTAGTTTCATTGAGCTGCATTCCAACAATCTGCTGCTTTTCTCCTGGGCTCATTGTCTCCCAGCAGGCCAATAGCCAGGAGGACAGAGAGAATCAAGCAATGACAACACATGAAAGATTCAGCTGCCTTTGTCTGAGAAAGCAAGGAGGACTTTGTTTGTGTAAATAAAATAGGGCTTTTGCCTGCTTTTGCTGACTGGATACTTGCTCAATAGAAAAGGGGGGAGAGCGAGGAGAAAGAGCAGCAAAAACAGACAGCTGTGTCACACAATAATAAACAGATATTTTTGGAACTATTTTTTTTTTTCACAACCGCAATTGTACTCTTAGCTGTAAAGCCAGATGTATTTTTCCAAAATTGGACCACAGATGGGCAACCATGGCCATATCTGGCTCGTGGGGGTCTAATTTTATACATTCTTTTGAGATCTGCCCCTTCGATCAATAAACAAGGGTTCTTCTTCTCTCTCTGCTGGAATGTTCCTCAGTCATGATTCCGAGGCCCTGCGGGAATGGAGATGAGCAATCATCTGCCTTTTATTCAGCAGTTCCTCGAAACCTAACAATCTTCTCTCTCTGAGTTTATCGAGGTTACGGATCGCATGAAGTTATCCGAACATCAAACGACGTCTTAGGCGGCAATAACAATTAAATGTCTTTTGACTAAGAGCCGTCGTTGTCATATTCGCTTTTTTTTTGTGGCGTTCTCAGAAACGACCTAGACCGTGCATCATTTCCACATGATGTCATTCCATTTGATTTCAAAGTGGCACGCAAAGGAAGAAAACATGCATGCACGCGGTCGCACCAAGCTTATCTCCAAGTGAATGCGGCCCGTATGCTTCATTAGGTCCGCTTTATACGCTGGCACCAGCATTGTGATCCTCAAATATTAATTCAAAGAACAATTAATGAATGCGAAGCATCTTTGAAGTGGGGGTGCGGGGTCAAACCCGGACCAGCCCCTAGCGACTGATGGACTCCTCTTCCACTCCTCTCTTCTCAAAGACGGTTTGAAGTGTCCAAAAGAAAAAGTGAGCAATAGAAGGTCAATGAGAATAGGGGCTCCTTGCCGAATAGAGCTCTCTGTTTTCTTGCAAGTGTTTGAGTGAGTGAAACTCTGGCAAAGGAGCGATGAAAAGGAGGGGAAAGGAGAGGTCGAGGGTTTCAGGGGCCTTGCCATAAAGACTCACAATGAGGCAGTTAATTGAGAAGAGCTAGACGCCGTTGTCAATCACTTAACTTGAGGAAATTCACTTCTTAACTGCCAAATGATGCTGGTGAGAGAGGGAGAGAGAGAGGGAGATAAAAACACACAGAGAGAGTGGGAATCTGTAAGAAATGACGGCAGAATCATGTTGAGATGACTAAAAGCTTGAAAGAGCTGAGTTCTCTCGTTGTTCTGGAAGCCTTATGACTTCCAGCTTCTACAGTGGACCATTGTTAGCTCACTTTCTCTACTTCATGTAACTTAGACGAGCAGAAATCATCATTTCCAACTCAAACGTGCAATTTCTGATTTGTTTCAGACAGAATTCATTTGGTTCTGGAGAATTTACAGAAGACTGTCAATTTGAGCTTCAAACGTGTTCCAACTGTTGTCTTCGCCTGTTTACATCATTTTAAAAAGTGAGTTTGAGTAAATTTGCAGGGAAACACTCATTTTACAATACCATGTCTGAAATATGCTTTACTAAGTTTTTCTTATGCATTACGCGCTTAAGTTTTTGAACTTTATGTTTCATAATTCATCATTTATGTTGCATCTTAGCCTTTGAACTTTAAAAATTTCAATGTTTCTTCAAAGTGCCTTAGATTTAACAAATAGCCGTATTCATTTCAAGAATTAGGTTAAGTTCACTCAGTGGGATTTTTTTGGTTAAAAAAACGATGTTGCATCGATTTAATATTTATAAATATGTTCCTTTTGGCATTAGGCTGTAAAACCCTTTTTGGTTCTAATTATAACCTTTTTTAAGAACGTGGTGCGTATTAGCTGTTGTTTTAAGAAACACAAGCCATTTTACCTACTTAGTGTGGTTACCAAGTTCCTGCTGAATTCAATCGTTTGAGTGTATTTGAATTAGGGCCACAGGGCATTGCATAGGACTGTCATTCTCTTATTTGTACCCCAGAGAGGGTGAGATGTGGCTGGGCAGGGTCAAGGGGGAGTCCTGGGTCAGTGGCTGTGCAAACTCCCTCTCTGTTGGAAGTGCGGGTTAAAATAATGTGTTTGTTCAGTGTGACAGGTAACAGACTCTCTATGATGGCCAATAAACGCTTTGAAACTAAAGAACACAAAGGAGAACTGATTTGCATTAAATGGTTGCATTATACTGTGTTTTAGATGTGCTATTTAGCATCTTTTTCCACAGAAAATTTGAATATATCATTCAGAAACAATGTAACAAGTCCAATTCTTAATCAGTATATATATGTTTTTTGAGTAAAAATCTAAATATCCCTAATGCAAAGAGAAGAAAAATGGCATAATATATCAGATTTTTTAGAGCATTCATATTAAATTTGGTCTTTTTTAATATTATAAAAATATATTTTCTATATAATTCATATAATTATTATTATTTTTTTAAATATTATTATATTAAGCATAAACATAAAATATGATTATTTTAAGCATAAACCATTTTATTAATTCTACAGTTTATTTAAAACATTTTTTAATGCTGTGTAATAAGTTTTAGAGTGAATATCAAAGATAATATGTTTTGTATGATGAGAGGTGAGGTCTATATTTTGCCCAGCGTGCGGATTGTATCTGCAGTTATCATGGGATATTTAGTGTCATTTTGTCAGCTTAGCATGTGACCTATACCTGTCCCAGTAATGGCTTACTCAATATGTGCATGTTTGGTACAAAAGCATGCATAAATATAACGTGATGTCAATGTAATGAGCGTGCATATATTTAGGAGCATGTGGTGTGCGTTCCTGCGGTGCAAGCGCTGCAAGCGCTGCGTGGGTACTGCGTTTTGGCTTTGTCCCGTTGTTGGGAGCGATTCCATGCTGCAACAGGCACCTCTGTCCTGTTCTGACATCATAATGAGCAAAGCATGCTGGGAAACCATAATGCCTCAGCATCCCTCCTTTATGTTCCTTGTGTCCATCTCCAAAAATGGATCTTAACGTATTCCTTTTTAATACACAGAACAACGGTTTAAAAAATCACTGGCTGACCATCATTCGGTTTGTTTGATTATATATTTTATGTATTTATTTATTACATTAGCGGTCAAAAGTTTGGGGTCAGTACGATTTTTTTTAACAAAATGAATACTTTTATTCAGCAAGCATTCATTAAATTGAACAAAAAGAAAGACATTTATAAATATTTTAGTGCTGGGCAATCGATTAATTGCGATTAATCGCACCCAAAATAAAAGTTCATGTTTACATAATATATGTGTGTGTACTGTGTATAATTATTATGTATATATGAATACACACTCCTTCATGTATATAATATTTGCATGTATATACTGTATATATATTTATATAATTTATCTTATATAAATATAACATATTTTTCTTAAATATATACATGAAGGAGTGTGTATTCATATATACATAATAATAATACACAGTACACACACATATATTATGTAAACATGAACTTTTATTTTGGGTGCGATTAATCGCAATTAATCGATTGCCCAGCACTAAAATATTTATATTTCAAGTAAATGCTGTTCTTTTGACAATTCTATTCATCAAAGAATCCTGAAAGGAATTTTCACCAAAAAAATTAAGCAGCACAACTGTTTTAAACATTGATAATAATAAGATTTTATTGATAATAATAATAATAATAATAATAATAATAATAAGAGTTTATTGAGCAGTAAATCAGCATATTAGAATGATTTCTGAAGGATCATGTGACACTGAAGACTGGAGTAATGATGCTGAAAATTCAGCTTTGCATTATAGGAATAAATTACATTTTAAAATATAGTCAAATAGAAAACAGTTCTTTTAAATTGTAATAATATTTCAGTTTTTACTTCAGTTTTTTTGATCAAATAAATGCAGCCATGGTGAGCATAAGAGACTTATTTCAACATTGAAATAAAATCTTACTAACCCCAAATGTTTGAAAAATATTGATATATTGACTTATTATATAATTATATAGGTAATACATATGTATGATATGAGCAATTCCAGGCCATTTTAATGTAGGTTTCATAACTTTTGCATCATTTGCACCCATATAGGCACCAGGCAAGCTCCACCCTTGATACCATAGTATTTTTCAGGACCATGATAACAATAAGCACAGTTAGCAGTTAGTCATATTTCAAGGATGAAACTGTCCAAAAGTGTCCAGTCATGTTTTAGTCCACCTGCAAGGTTAAAAATGATCTTTCAAATGTGCTCTTTTCCTCTTTGTCTCTCTTTCTCCGTCTACCTCTCTGTCTGTCTCTCTCGCTCGGTTTCTCTCGGGGCAGCTGCTGGGGTCGTGGCTCTTTAGCGAGTTGAGTGACTCCCTGCTCCTCCCTCTTAACAAAATGCCAACCCCAGATGGAGTCGTGATCGTTCCGTTAACCATTCTTCTCCCTACATCTGCTGGGATTCTATATACTCCTTAATTCACTCACCAGTGGCTGGCTGGGGCGCGGGCTGAAAGGGCCAGCACTCCTCCACGCTGCAAATAAATGCTTCATTTGTCTCTTCTCTCTTTTGTTTTGTTTGGGGAACACATGTCACGAGCTCAATTACCCAACCATTTAACAGCCCCTGAGGAGGAGAAGACTCTCCCCTACCAGGAGCTATAAACTGCCCAGATGGACGTCTGTGGACTCTGGTGCTCTCGCTCCAACATCCCTGTGTTTACTTTCACTTTATCTCTCTTTGTTTTTGCGGCTTTGTTTGCGTGTCAAAGTGCGTGTTGTATTAGAGTTACCAACCTGGCTTTCCTGTAGAAAAATCACAAAGGAGATCTTTTTCAAATCGCAATTTCTTCAGCAAGTGGAGTCTGTTTCTTCTGAGGAAAAACACTGCAGTAATCTCACATGTTGCAGATAAGACCCCAAAAATGTCTCAAACTGTGCTCAGATTTGATACCAGGTTAAAAGAACTCAAATGTCTCTCATCAAATTCTTCCAAGACTCTTGTGCCATGTTCTTTGAGTTATTGTTCTTATTTATAGAAACATTTGGAGAAGCATCTGAGACAAAGTTGATCATTTAAAGGTATAGTTTATCCAAAAATGAACATTTTGTCATCATTTACTCACCCTCATGTTGTTCCAAACCTGTACCTGTGAGTTTCTTCTTCTGTTGAACACAAAAGATGATGTTTTAAAGAATGTTGGTAGCCAGTTGACCCTAGCCATTGACTTCCATAGTATTTTTTTTTCCTACTATGGAAGTCAATGGCTACCGTCAACTGTTTGATTACCAACATTCTTTAAAAAAATCTTCTTTTCTGTTCAACAGAAGAAAGAAACTCACACAGGTTTGTTGAGGGTGAGTAAGTGATGATAGCGATAGTCCACCTCATGTTGTTTTAAACCTGTATGACTTTCTTTCTTCTGTGGAACATAAAAGAAGATATTTGGAGAAATGTTTTTTTTTTTTTTTCAGTCCATGCAATGGAAGTCAATGGGTTCCAATGGTGTTTGGTTCCCAAGATTCTTCAAAATATCTTCTTTTGTGTTTCACAAGTTTGATGACATGAGGGTGAGGGTGACAGAACTTTCATTTTTGGGTGGTGTGTCCCTTTAAATGAAACATTGCTGAGAACTCAAGCCTGTTGAGCTATGAAATTAGCACGCTTTGAGCAATAGTTTTCCTCTGGGTTTTCAAATCCATCATTTTAAAGTCAACAAAACTCTCTTCGAGTTTTGCACAAAGCTGCATTTGCTTTGCGTCATTTTGGCTTCTGTTTTGCAGCCTTCTCTTGTTTCTCTGTGATTATGCCTGGAATTCACCACATCCACTTTAACGTCCATCCAAATGCTACGGAGTTCATTCAGTAGAGCACTCATTTCTCTCTCTCTCTCGCTCTCTCGCTTTTCTCGATTGCACTGATAAATGCTGTGTGTAGCTGGCAGGCTGCAGGTTTGTGGGGTTTGTCCTGTGTGTGAGAGGAATATAAATCTGATGTGTGAGCGAGAGGCACCATGCGCTGGTATCATGAATTAACGCTCACTAAATAACAATAGACCTACTGATGACTCTTCCTGTGGTTAGAAGCTCCAAAACTACCACACGTCCTCTAGCTAATGGGATATTTAAGCAATGATTATCCATAACTATTGTGAAGTTAAGCAGGTTATACTATGCTTTTTATGATTTAAGACATAATAAAGTTTATGTCTAGAGGTGTAAAACTCTGACAATGAAAGTTCAATGGATTCACAACAGAATTTTATTTTGAATGTAATTAGTAACAAAAATAATTTATTTTAATGAACACAATAAAACCCAATGTAATATGTGTTAATTACCTATATAAAAAATATAATTTTAGACATATTTATAGTAAAATTCCTCCATATCCAGATCATGTCCACTTCTAGGTGTAGATTGTCCTTCCAGTTACACTTTATTTTTGAATTATACCAGAAGAATTCAAACCAATTCATGACAGAAATTTCAGATTTTATGACACATTGCATGATTTAGTTTGTCAAAGCAAATATTTACTCCCCTAGTTCTTGTTTGTTGTTTCATAATTTAATTTGGTTGGATAATGTCTTTACTTTTAGCATAATGCCAGTGGAGTGGTCTACAAGTTACCTGTCTTGCCTCCTCAGTCTTTTTCTTTTTCTCCTTTTCTTGGTGCATCAGATCACTCATTGTAGCTAGACTTTCAGTTGTCTGCTTTAATGGAAATTTTGCAGATGAAAGACAAAACCTCTGTCAAAAGTCAAAGAGATGCAGAGTAGATGAGCATGAGGGCGAGAAGATAGATGGGCTGAGCTGTCGGTGGTGTATTGGGACAGGTATGCTGTGGGAAGTGGACACAGTATGAGTTTCCTGTCCTGCTGAAATTCTGATGGACAGTGACTGAATCTTTTGGTGAGTCTGTCAGTGTTGCCATTTAGCAGGACGAGATGTTTTCAAGTTATAAGACCCCTGATTTATTTAGAATTCAAAACTTTTCGGTGGCATTTTGAGCGGTTTAACAAGTGTTTTCACACAATTCCAGTCTAAGGGTATGTTTACAGGACAGCGATGTTGTCAACGAGAAACGTTTTTCCTTTTCATTTTTTTCGTGGACAGGCGACAATGTTGTCTAAAGGATCCCAGTTCACATGGATCCGTGAAAAACGACTACAAACACTGTATTATTCATGCCTGGCCAGTAGTTGGTGATGTCACTTTGTAAAGAAACACTACGCGTCTATAGACTGAACACGTAATACGCATGTTTTTAATTTTTTACAATAACGTTTGCACTTTGAAACCCGTTTTCAAAAGTTTGTGTTTTCAGGCCGCCAAAATGCTGTTGTCATGTAAATGAACGGCCAAAACACATAAAAAGTTTCCTGTTTTTAGTTGAAAATGGTGTGTAAACGGCCCCTAAAATGATTTTTTGACATATGCTGCTCTCCCTATGGGAAGCTTTTGGTTATTCTGGGAAAATCCTATGCATTTTTGCTATGCATTTTTTAAAAATGTTTTCATTTTAAGATTGTTAAAATCCTGTTTCTTTTCTAAAGGAAATTATGGGAGCCATTTCTGTCTGTATCGATCTGACTCTCAGAGTGAATCTGGTTTATGATGTTAAATGAATCTCTAATCCGATCTATGGCTGTTTGTTGAAATGCCTTGTCAGTGAAGTTAAAAATCCATGGAAAATCATGGAATTGTGCCTGTTTAGCGTACGTCAATGCTGTAAATGGACATGATGGACGAGACTGGGGCTGACTATCATCTTAAACTAGAATCGCTATTCCCACACACCCCTCTCTAGTCACTAAACTAGTCCCCCAGGTGCCATTGAGCGATCGGCCCCCTCTTCTTCTTCTGTTTTCCCCCCCAACTCTCTCCATATCGCTCTTTCCCCATCACCCCCCCCCCCCCCCCCACCACCTCCACCTCTGTAACCCCCTGGCCGTGGAGGAGGAAGGGTTCGGGGGCGGCCCCCCGCTGTTCCCCTGCGGAGCCCCCATTGCCCTGCGTCCAGCCCTCATTGTGCCCACCTCCCCCCCCCGCCCCCTGCCAGGCAGGTGACAGGGGCCTCAATGCTGCCCGGACCGAGCTCATGGAACCTACAGATGGAGCGTGGAAATCAGACTCCAAAGAGCTCAGTCACCATTCTCACTAAACAGGCCAACAAAAGACTGCCAAATAACTCCCCAAAAGAGATGGAGTGAGAGAGAGAGAGAGAGAGAGAGAGAGAGAGAGGGAGCGTGTGTGCGAGAGAGAAAGAGCCAAATGAAACAGTGTAATTTACAGATTACAGTCTGTAGTGTTTGACTTTTTTGCAGCAATGATAGAAACTCAAGGGAATTATGTGAAGACAGACTTACTCAATTTATTATTTTCTATTTATTTTATTTTGCTTATTAACTTTTTGTTTAATTAATTTTTTTTAATTAAAAGCATTTGATTTTTGCAGCAGTAATATTAGAAACTCAAGGGAATTGTGGGAACACTGGCTTATTTATTTACTTATTATTTCATTTTTATTTATTTACTTTTTAATTTTATTTTTGCAGTGGCAATGATAGAAACTCAAGGGAATTAAGGGAAGTCTTATTTTATTTTATTATAAGTTTTTTTTTTTTTTTTGCAGCGGTAATGATAGAAAGTAAATTATGGGAAGACAAAGAAAAAGAAACCGAAAACTGAGATGTTTTGCTTGTATCCATTTAATAAAATGATTTGGAATCTCTCCTGCTCTCTTTTTTTCTCATGCCCCCCTGCAAACTTGATTTGATGGTTTGATTTCTGGATGTTAGTTTTGGGAGAATAACATGTTTTTATGTGCTTTTCTAATTTGCGAGTCAGTTCTCTGAGGGCTTTCTGTATGAAGGATATGATGGATACCATTTCCTCAAAAACTGACTCTTCATTCCATGTGCTGTCTACTCAAAATAGTCCAGAATTTTGGGGTAAATGGCATGAAAAAAGAGACTTTTCTCTAGTGTTAGAAAATGGAAAAGTGGTAAAGGACAGCCATCCCTGCCTCTCTTTCCATTCCAATTCCTGTGAGATGCCAGAGAGATGCAGTAGCATTTCCTGTGTGGCTCCAGGGTGGAGACCGAAGGCTTGGCTTTGCGTGACTCTTCACTTTTAATTAAACCTTGAATTCTCTCTTTCTTCTTCACTCTTTCTCTTGTTTGCTTTCTTTCTCCAGAGGAGAAATACACCTGCATATCTGTTGGGAAGTCCAGATGAGTTTTCACATAGATTACTGAAGTAAAATTCATGCGATTGGCACTTTGCGCATCCTACTTTTTGCATATCCCTTACTTTTTTGGTTATTATATGTGGTAAATTTGAACTGAAACTTAATGTAAAGTAAGTTTAATGGACGTTTTTAATTGCAGTTTTAATTTTAGGGTCTGCGGATGCGGTTTCGCTTGGCAAAGTCTGGGCGTCTTTTTACGTTTTGTGTTTTCAAACATATGGGGTGAAAATCGAAGAGAGAGCGAACAAGAGAAAGGAGATGGCTAGTGTCAGACGAAGCAGATGTGGCGTTGGCGAGTTCTGGACGGGGGCTTTCGAGGCGTATTACTGGACAATAGCTGGCTGTCACGGTAGTTTGAGGAGCCTAATCATTTGATAGGGCCCCCCTCCTCTGGGTACAGATTCCCTGAGCTTTAGTCCACTCACACTAACATTCTCTTCTGCTGAATTAGCTACGAAAGAACCTCTCACCCGGTCCAACTTCACCCGAAATAATACCTGCATATGAGCGAGTGATGTGTGACGTGTGCATTGGGTGAGAGTAAATGTTAGAGATACTGGCCTTCAATTTTAAGCAGGTGGAAACAAAATAACTTACAACAATATTGCAGTCAATTTATCTAGCTGAAAATAAAAAGATTAAAGTGATAAATGCATTTAAAGTTTTTAATTATTAATTTTCAGATATTCTTTTGCAGGTGATTTTATAGAATTGCCATGCTGTGAATTTTATTGTATCTTGTAAATTTTTACATTAAATGTGTATGTTTGCATATTCAGTATGCAGAATGTTTCATTTAAATATTTTAGTTATCCCTTTTGAATCAAAACTACAACCTAATTTCTAGAGTATTGCTGCTCAAAAACTATTTCTAGTGGACTTATTTTTTATTTAAAAAATGTATACATTTACTTACTTTTTATTTATTTAATTAATTAATTTATTTATTTATTTATTATGTATGTATGTATTTTTTATTTTATTTTAGTTTAATTTAATTTAATTTTTTACTTTTTATGTTTTATGTTTTGTATTATTTTATTTTATTTTATTTTATTTTATTTTATTTTATTTTATTTTTCGTTCCAAACCTGTGACTTTCTTTTGTCTGTGGAATACAAACATTCTGGTCACTCTTTTCTATATCATGAAACTCTTTAAGGACTGGGGCTGTGAAAAGTGCCATAAATGTATCGTAAAAGAAACTTTTGCACTGTTTTCCAACTCTTTTGAATCCATGCAATAGCTTTGTGCAAGGAACAGATCCAAATTCAAGTCACAAACTTCCCATTTTAAAGTTTGTGCTCTGCTGAAATAAATGAAAATCTCTTGCAGAGTGCTGGTTTTATTCTTTATTCAATAATCATCTCATTTTAATGTTTACTTTGTAGCAAGCCACTCGGATGAGGGCTCAGATGTGGACTCAGAACCGGGTTTGCCACTAAAGAGGAAACAGCGGCGCAGTCGGACCACGTTTACAGCCGAGCAGCTGGAGGAGCTGGAGAGAGCTTTCGAACGCACCCATTACCCTGATATATACACCAGAGAAGAGCTCGCTCAGAGAGCTAAACTCACAGAGGCACGAGTACAGGTACATTCATGCACTTTTAATATCCAACTCTTTTACTTCATGTAGAAGTTTGGCTCTTTTTTTGCCTGTGAAAACTCCACACATACTTTCTCATAAGTTGCATTGCTGCTAAAAAACTTTAATGTGGTTTACACTGGGAGACTAAATTTACCAGCATTTAGCCCTGCGCCCCTGCCCCGAAGTCACATGACACACTCGCATAAACACAGGCTTCTTTGTGCCACGTCTGACCTCTTGTTTTTACCCTAGTATTCTGTGGCAGAAAAGCCCCAAAACAGAATCTTTTAATAAACTCTATTATTAAGTCCTTCTAACCCAATTAAACTAGAACCCGTGACATGATGTCATCGCTTTTTAATGAGCACAGATGTTTTGATCACAATCAGACCAAACAAGCTTCGAGCTACTGAACACACAAAGAGTGCCTGTGTAAACTCAGATACATCACACACAAACACATTCTTATAGGAATAACATGGTCGAATATCATATCCCTGAATAAAGGGGAGTGTGATAGGAAGTCCATGCTGAAATGTGTCATGTTTTAAATTTGGCACCAGTTTGTGTGTAAAAACTTCTTTCGAGTCTCTTTCGAGTATATGAATGTTTAATATAAGCATGTCCTGTAGGTTTGGTTCAGTAATCGAAGAGCTCGCTGGAGGAAGCAGGCAGGAGCCAATCAGCTGATGGCGTTTAATCACCTGATACCTGGTGGTTTCCCACCCTCTGCGATGTCTAGTCTTCAGCCCTATCAGCTGGCGGACAGCCCTTACCCTCCCTCATCTATTTCACAAGGTGAGAACTGTAAAGCATAGTAATACACTACCGGTCAAAAGTTTGAGGCCAGTTATTAAAAAAAATATATATATAGAAATGAATACATTTATTCAGCAAGGATGCATTAACTTGAACAAAAGTGACAGTAAAGACATTTACAGTGTTACAAATTTCAAATAAATGATGAAAAAAGAATCCTGAAAAAAAGCATCATATTAAGCAGTTTTCAAAATTATATAATTAAAATAATAAGAAATGTTTCTTGAGTACCAAATCAGCATATTAGAATGATTTCTGGAGGATCATGTGACACTGAAGACTGGCATAATGATGCTGAAAATTCAGTTTTGCCACCACAGAAATAAATTACATTTTAAATATATTCAAATAGAAAAAAGTAATTTTAAATGGTAACAATATTTCAAAAATATTACTGTTTTACTGTATGTTTGATCAAATAAATGCAGCCTTGGTGAGCAGAAGAGACTTACAGAAATCTTACAGACCCCAAACTTTTGAATGGTAGTGTACTTTTTTTTTCAAACAGTCATGCAAATTGTCAAATAGTAGCCCTACGGCACTTACGAAACAGTTTCTGAAACTATTTTTGGTTCATTTAGTCCTTGGAAGCTCAAAGATATGAATTTGGATGGGATTTGTATTAGCATAGCACCTCGATGTTTATCAAAGAAGATGTGTCTGATTTTTCTTCACCTAGGTGCTGGGAGAGGGAAAAAATTGTATTCGAACGGAAATAAAATTACCAACTAGCACCTTTAAAAACTGAAATTAACTTGAAAATGTCTTTATGTACAGCAATTATCATCCAAAAAGGCATAGTTTTTATAAATATCAACTAATAAAATGGTATATAACTTTAACAAAAAGATTCCTTTTTCATGTATATCTTCTTTCCTCTGTCTTCCCTCTTTCTCTTTCTCTTTCTCTTTCTCTTTCTCTTTCTCTTTCTCTTTCTCTTTCTCTTTCTCTTTCTCTTTCTCTTCCTCTCCCACCAGTGTCAGATCAGCCCAGCACTGTGCACAGGCCTCAGCCTCTTCCCCCCACCTCAGTGCATCAGAGTGGGCTTGGCAGCGGACCGGGGGCCCAGGAGGGGAGTTCGGCCTACTGCCTCTCCTCTGGACGTCATGGCTTCTCTGGTTACTCGGATGGCTATGTGGCCGCGCCAGGCCATGCAAACCCAGTGAACCCCAGCATCAGCAACAGCCTCCCATCACAGGTCAGTATCATTTCATGTAAAATATACAGTTTTGAACATATAGTATATGGCTGTATATATTGACCAGCTGCCAGAGGTTTCTACCAAACAATCTGTGTTATAGTTGGGATGTTGTTATTCAATTCACATGCAAAGAGGTTAGGCAATCATACAGGGTCATACAAGGAAATCTTACAGGTACAGTCACAAAATACGCCTGTTGAATTCAATGAGAATTCAATAGTCATTATCAGGATTAGTGCAGATACTGTTTGGGGTCAACTTTTTCGTTTTTTTTGGTAAGAAGTCTCTTATACTCACCAAGGCTGCATTTATTTAATTAAAAATACAGTAAAAACAGTAATATTGTGAAATATTATTACAATTTAAAATAACTGTTTTCTATTCTAACATGCTTTAAAATGTAATTTATTCCTGTGATGCAAAGCTGAATTTTCAGCATCATTACTCCAGTCTTTAGTCACATGATCCTTCAGAAATCATTCTAATATGCTAATTTGCTGTCTAAGAAGCATTAATTATTATTATTATCAATGTTGAAAACAGCTGTGCTGCTTAATATTTCTTTGGAAACCGTGATACATTTTTCCAGGATTCTTTGATGAATAGAAAGTAACATTTATTTGAAATCTTCATTATAAATGGCTATACGTATTGATTTCTTTAAAGAAAAAATCTTACTGACCCCAAACTTTTGAATAGTCTATATAAGCTCAGATCGTTGTTTATTGTGGTGTTGTTTTCTGAAGGTCTCTTTTTAAACCAACCAGCGCATTGGCAATGTGAGTGAATGTGAGAATGAAGGTGTGAGGAGGGGTAGGACATGACCGAAAGGATGATGATGATGATGGAAACGAGAAGTGAAAGACAATTATTTGTGATTACACACTCATCAGCTGTTATCTGTCGACTCGCCTGCTGCGCACAACGTGCTAACAACCAGAAAATGAGCTCCTAACTGCCTCAAAGCATCCGGTAGTTAGACAGGAGCTGCATTCTGGGTACTGTCCTCAAACTCAAACCCCTCTGAGTGCTGCGTGATACAGATAAATGGAATGAAAGAGATGGACGTAGAGAGAGAAAGAAATGGACGCAGAAGAAAAATTGAAGTGATTGAGATAGAGAACAGCCCTGGGGCTATGAAACAGAAGATGGTGTTGAGAATAAAGTTCTTTCTCAAAACACACACACATAAAGGAGACAAAAGCCTGAAAATGCCAGGAAGATTTATGGAAAACAAGCAATACTGCAGTCTAAACACATCGCCATTGATCAGATATGATATGGTACAATAACGTTTTTGTTAAAGGGATAGTTCACCCAAAAATAAAAATTCTGTCATTATTTACTCACCCTCATGTCGTTTCAGACTTGAATGACATTCTTTCTTCCAGAGAACATTCTGAGGAACTGCTAAAGCTCTTGTCATAAAACTGTTTCCTTTGTTGTCTGTCTCCAAAAAAAATAAAACACAAAAAATCACCATGAAAGTATCCATACAACTTAAATTTGGATCTGTTCCTCATACAAACGTATATATGCATGGCTCCAGAAGATCACTTTTATGCTACTTTTTTCCACTTTTGAGACTTGACAATCCTTGTTCACTATGAACTGTTATTGCATGACAATTCTTTAAAAGCCTACTTTTGTGTTTCATGGAAAAAATACCAGCATACAGTTTTGGAACGACATGGGGATATAACAATAATGACAGAATGTTAAAATGTTTTGCAATAAGGTTCTATTTGTTAACATGAACTAACAATAAAAAAAAAATTCTAAAGCTTATATTAATGTTACTTAATTTCAATCTTACTATTACATTATTAAAATCAAAAGTGCATCTGTATCTCTTAATATTATTTAATAGACCTGAGCTAACATGAACTAACAATAATAATGAACAGTTGTATTTTTATATAATGAATAAATACTGTAACAAATGTATTTCTCATTGTTGGTTAATGTTACACTGTAAAAAATTCTGTTGGTTTAACGTAAAAAAGTAAGTTACCTGGTTGCCTTAAAATTTTGAGTTAATACAACGAAGGACCTTGGTTTAATAATTAGAAACTCAAAATATTATGTTATCTGAATCACATTAATTATCTAAGTTGATTTGATGAAAAATAATAAGTTGTGATAACAAATCATGAAAATATTTTTTTACAGTGAGTTAATTCCTTAAAGGGATAGTTCACCCAAAAATGAAAATGATCCCATGATTTACTCACCCTCAAGCCATCCTAGGTGTATATGACATTCTTCTTTCAGACGAATACAATCGGAGTTATATTAAAAAATGTCCTGGCTAATCCAAGCATTATAATGGCAGTGAATGGCTGTTTCTGTTTTGAAGTCCATAAAAGTGCATCCATCCATCATAAAAGTACTCCACATGGCTCTGGAGGGTTAATAAAGGCCTTCTGTAGCGAAGCGATGGGTTTGTGTAAGAAAAATATCCATATTTAAAACTTTACAAAAAAGGATGGCTTGAGGGTGAGTAAATCATGGGCTATTTTCATTTTTGAGTGAACTATCCCTTTAACTAACATCAAGAAATGGGACCTTATTTTAAAGTGTTATCTTTATTTTTCTAAATATGCTTCACTTCATGATTTTAAAAAGCATCAACCTTATGAAATAAAGACTCCTCTCCGTGGATTTGGACTATCGCCTCGTGTACAGTAATTGAACTGCACAAAGTTATTTAACATGACGTATTAATTGAAGTGTGTCTAATTGCAGCGCCCCCAGCAGCAGGGTTTGTAATCAGAACCAATTCCTAGTCATTAAGGCAGCATTCCTCCGTCAGGAATGACTTAGAGGTCAGGTAACTCTCACACTCACACTCAGTCTGTTATTGCCATTAGTGTGTGTGTGTGTGTGTGTGTGTGTGTTTGTAACCTGGCACAGGGTCGGCCAGTGCCGTTGTGTTGTTGTTGAAGGGCAGGGATTCTCGTCGTCATGACGATGTTGGAACTCTCAGCGTCTGGGATTCTAATTATGAGATCCACCAGACTCTTAATTGATTGGAATGGGAGAATTTACCCTCCATAATGCGCTGTGTAATTTATGCAAATGAGCCACTTTGTTGGCTAATTGTTTGAATTATGTATTTATCTGTGGTTTAATGTATGCTGAAATAAGCTTGGGATTCAGGCGTGTTGAGGAGGGTTGTCCCTGAAGATTGGTTTGTAATTTATTAGCAAATGAAACCGTGATTATTTAGAATTATATATTAATTTATCTATTAATTACAAAAATACGATACTACAGCAATGTATTAGTTGGAGATACTTTGAGAAATACCATGGTACTGAATGATTGCCATGGTACATATTATGATAGTACATTTTTTGTTGTTGTATAATATTACTTGAACTGATATACAACATATAAATATATGTACAGGTCTGTCTCACATGATTTTCTGATCCAATTCAACCTTTTTTATACCATCATTTCCTGTCCATTGTCTCAAATGTACTTTTTAGACACTTTACTTAAAGCCTTTATGTATAATGCATTATAAATGTATACATAATGTACATTATAATCATTATATCTTTTCCTAACTAATTGTATCCAAAGTTATAATGCATTATAATATTTGCAGATTCACCTGAAATGAGTTTTTTGTCTTATACTTTCTAAAAATGTGTTCAATGAATGAGTATTATAATGTGGATACAATTATTAAGGTGCATTACAAGGCATAATTAATGCATTAAAAATACTTTTATAATGCATTATAAAGAAAGGCTTTGTTACCAAATTCATAGTAAAAAAATAAGTTTTGTTGCCTGTTCTCTCAGTTAAAGGACTCAGTAAAGTCCTAAAAAGGCACTTAGTAATATGTTTTCTGTGCAGTGTTTTGCAGAGTTTAAATCCAAATAATTGTCCAGGTTAAATATAAAAAAATGATTTCAATTCATGCATCAGTTTGTAAAAACAACAACAAAGAAATGGTAATGGTACAAAAATCGCTTAACTTGTATTTAATCTACAATATTCCATCAAAATGAGATTTTATATCGATTTGGAAATGTGTTTTTGCTGTTTGAGCTGTGGCGATTGTGGGATGCTTTATCCCCCAGGTTCCTCCGGACAGCTGTGTACATGCATCACACTGGCTGGGAAAATGTTTTATGAGGAAGCTTTTTGTCAACAACTCCTGTCTGTGGTCTCGACATGGAAGGAAGATTTTCGCTTTCACCTCACATGTAGCCGGGGCCCGGGCCCCCCATGGGGAGGTGAACGAGAGAGTTTAACCTCCATGTGCTTTTCATTTGTTAAGCATCACACATCACCGTGTGACTCACACATGCTCTGCTGTACATGATATACGCTGTCAGCTTGTGTGATCCTTGAGTTATCTGCAAGGTGGGGAAAGCACCTGAAAATCTGTGAGCGCTTAGAGCTTTCAGTCCGTTTCTCTCCTGAACAGCTGTTGAAGATGAACCCTAAGAGGAATTTCATGACCCTTCACACAGCTTGTAAAAGTGTTAACCGCACAAACGCACATGGTTTCCTAGCTAAGGACCATAGACGCCTATTGTTTTGAATTAATATACTGGGTTCAAAACAAGTTAAGCTCATTAGACAGCATTACCACAGAAAAGAATTTAGATTGTCCATCATTATTTTAATAAAAAAATAAAAACAGCGTGGCACTTACAAAGGAAGTGAATGGAGCCAATTTTTTGAAGGATTTAAAAGCAAAAAAGTGAAGCTTAGAATTTTATAAAAGCACTCTTCTGTTAAAACTTTTGTATTATCTTATTTGTATGTATTTTTATAGTCATTTCAGGCATTGCGATGTCATTGAAAAATTTTAAAACTGCATATAAATTCACAGAAAAATTAAGCATTTTTGTCATGCTAAAATCATGTTAATAATATGCAATTTTAGTATCATTGAGATACTTTTATTGTTTTTATAAATATTTTAATTAGTCATTTAATTTTAATTTTAGATAAAGTTTTAGTATTTTTGTTGTTTTTTTGTCATTTTTAATAGTTTTTTTTTTTTTTTTTAATATGCATATATAGTTTTTATTAATTTTATTTTAAGTTAAACTAAGTGAAAAAGAGAAATATTACCTTGGCATCTAGCTGAAATAATTTTTTAAATATTTTAAGTTAACATTAATTTTATTTCAAAATGTTTTTTTTTTTAGTTTTAGTTAACTATAGTAAACTTGGTAAGTGCATCACTGCAACCAAGATTTTTGGTTTTAAATAAATAAAAACATGATTTATGAATTGTTTTTTTTTTTTCGATTGAGGACATTTCCAGATGTCCCCAAAGGGAGGTTTTTGTAAGATTTAGCTCATGTCTGAGGACAAATTTGTCCCTAAAGTATATCTAAGCAAACCCACCCACATATTTAATGTGCAATACTTTCTCTTCAACTGTTCCTCTTCCCACAGCATGTGGCACACGTATTCACTGTGCTTCTCTTGTTCTATTGGATTTTAACATTAAATCTTAATAGAAAAAGGTTTTAAGTTTTCTTACTCTTCTTGTTTTTTCATCTGGTTATGCTCTTTAGCCAAACACACAATTTTTTCAGGAACATGTTAACCGGGCAAAGAAATACAGCCCCTCTTGTATGACTCCGCCCCCTCTTTGGTTACACCGGGTAACTGTTTAAAAGGAACCATGTGTCCAGCAGGATGGGGAATAATTTGACTCTCATGGACTCTGGACGGTTGTTCAGTCGGTGTGCAGGAGATTTTTTTCTGGGCCGGGCTGGTTTTGATTAATGATTAGCAGAAGGAGGGAACTGATATGTACTTGGCCCATCAAGGAGTGTACGAGAGCTCACAGACACTGATGGCACACTCACGTCCCACTTCCATCTGTCTGTCACTGGTGTGAATTAGATACGGGCGGCCACAGACGCTGTGTGAGAGCTGGAGAGATCTTCACTCGCTGTCACCAAATCATTTCAGATGCGAGTTAGACTCTTGTGTTTGATAAAAAGGAGCGTTTTTTCATAACAGATTGAATTAAAAACTTTACCCTTGTCATTATGTTTAGTTTGGTATGCTGAATTCATTCCACATCACAGAACTCAAATGAAAAGCAAATTTTCGTTGTTTTATTTGGTGAAGATGCAGAATTCTCATAGATCTGGGAACTTAAGTCATTCCAGGTGTATTAAAAATGGAACAAATTGTTATACATTTTCTGAAGAGGTTTTGAAAACTAAAGGACTGTGCTGTGAGTGGTCGCCAGGTTGTTGCTAGGTGCTTCAATGTAAGTCTATGGGATTTTTCACCCATTTTATCATCTGCCACGTGAAAATTTGAAATCTGATCACTTGGAAAATAAACCTGCAGGATTTGAGGTTACCAAACAGTTTGAGCACAAATGTGGGACAAATTATGTGCTATTTCATATTAAGGGATAATTCACCCAAAAATGAAAATTCTGTCATTGTTTAATCACCCTCAAGTTGTTCCAAACTTCTTTTAAACAGATTTCTTTCATCTGTTTAATATTTTGGTAACCAAACAGTTGACGGTAGCCATTGACTGCCATAGTATTTTTTTTTCATACTATGGAAGTCAATGGAGCCTATCAACTGTTTGGTTACTAACATTCTTCAGAATATCTTGACATGAGGGTGAGTAAATGATGAAAATGTTCTTGTTTTTGGGTGAACTGTCCCCACTAAGTTTACTTAGTATGGTTAGGGGCTTGTTCAAAACTTAAACCGAAAGTATGAACAATAGTGATAGTGATGCTTGTACTATTAACAAAAAAATACTAAACATTTATTAAAAACAGCTGGTTTGTCTTTTGTAAGCATATAGATGATTAAATGTGGTTTTCTGAACTCACTTGCTCACCAAAATTTGGTCAGCTAGTCTCGCGTAGCCAGACCTTTAGACTGACGGCAGAAGGTCTGGACTCCATAGCAGCGTTCATTGGCCAAGGACCGCCCAGAGGCCATCTGACTGAGATGTAAAGCAACCAATCACAGGTAGTTTTGTCCCGCATCATATTTAGGGGCGTGAAAATGTAACGTTGATGTTCCTACAATAATAGGCCGGTGTGTAAAACTCTTGGATGTATTTTAAAGAGTCTATGCTGCGAACTTTACATACTTCACATACTTTTGAAAATCCAGCGTTTAGTTGATCCTGATACGCACTCATTGTCAGATGTAAACACGTCGGCGTTCTTCTTCCATGAGGGGGTTTGGCGTCACGGCATCTTTGTTTCCAGGCAGACCGTTAAAGAACGTGACATATATGTCTCCCGGACATCCGGTAGAATTCAACCAATCATATGACGACTTTGAAAATCCTGAAGTGTTTCCAGTTAAGTGTGCCAGGCTGAGACTATGTATCAGCTAACCAGCATAATCTAAACTGGTCCAGGCTAGTCTTTTCAGCAACTTGTTTTTTAAAAAAGGAACTCAACATAATGTTCTCTTTTTTTCTCTCTCAGGTGATGGGGCTGTTGAATCCGGGTGGAGTTCCCCACCAGCCGCAGAGTGATTTTGCCCTCTCTCCGTTGACGGGCGGTTTGGAGCCCAGCGCGGGCATGGCTGCCAGCTGCCACTCCTCTCAGAGACTGGAGGCTCTGCCAGGCCTGGCCAGCATGCCAACTCTGCCCAGCTCCCAGTCCTACTGCCCCTCCAGCTACAGTTCACCTGGGTACAGCGTGGACCATGTGGCATCTTACCAGTACAGCCAGTATGGGCAGAGTAAGGTGAATACCAGCACTGTTTGTACTGTAGCGAGAGAATATTTGTCAAATCGCTTAATCGCGATTAATCACATCCAAAATAAAAGTTTTTGTGTGTACTGTGTATAATTATTATGTATATATATAAATACATGCACATGCATTATTTCTTAAATGTATACATGTATGTGTGTGTATTCAAATATACATAATAATTATACACAGTACACACACATATGTAAACACAAACTTTTATTTTGGATGCGATTAATCGCTTTGACAGCACTTTTTAAAACATTTAAAAACATAAAATGTTCCATTTTGGATTTGCTTTGTAGTACGTGAGAACATTTATTTAAAGGTTTATGAAAAATTCAAACAATGTTCTTCTAACATTGTGAAAAGTTTTAGCAAATACTCATAACATCATACGCATGTACCATTAAGGATGGCAAAAAAAGTCAAAAGTTGTCTTTTCTTTCCTATTGTAACGTATATTAGAGTGAAACCGCTTCTCGAACAAGAAAAAATGTAGGGCGGGATTTGATTTTGTCCATCTGGGAATTTATTGGATGGTTGGATGGTTGTGGTTTGCTATTGGTCGATCTCATGTGAGTGACAGGTTGCCCCGCCCTCACTCCGTTAAACACGTCATCAGAGAAGAAAAGAAGGAGGAGAAGTAATTTTGATTAAAGATTATGAAAGCACATGAATAAAAAAAAAAAATTAAAATAATTTATAATAAATACTGAAATATTCCTAATATTTACACAACATTTACATAACGTTAACCAAAGAAACAAAATACTATTAGCCAAACTGATCTGCTTAGTATGACATTTTGGAAAGAGGTTTTTTCTTGGTTAGCTTGGTTAAGTTTTTTTTTTTTTTAAGTTGTGATGTAATGGAAGTAGCGACAGGAAGAAATTTTGATTAAATTATAAGATCAATTTTTTTTTATTATATGCATGGACTAATCATTCACAATATGAAAATGGGGTGAATTTTCATTTCATGCCAACTTTAATTAATCTCTTTTCTGTTCATTCTACAGAATGTGTCTTTTCAAACATTTTTAAACTTCTAGTCACATTGATCCTTTTTTAATTTCATTTAATTATATATTTTTTATTTGTACACTTTTTGACACTTTAATTGATGCAGGCCACATGATTTTGATGAATCGCATCACCACAGCTCGACTTTTTAGAGTAAACGTGCTAAGCTACAGCTCTTCCAGAGAACATTGATTCTATAGAGAAACACGATCATCTGAACGTCAACTGAGATTATTTTCAGTGGAGTATTGGTCTTTTAATCTGAGACGTAATCATCAGTTTACATTAGTTAGCTGTAATCCGCCGGGCCGCCGCACAGGTTAGCGCTGTCATGGTTTATGATGCTTAACCCGCAACCTTTCACGACCCTGTGAGATGAGCTATATCTCATCAGCTCCAGGCATCCGTCAGCCAGCCATGTAATGAGCTCTGGGTAACAAAGATATCGTTCATGATCCACTCAAACACAGTGAAATGAGAGGAGCAGCCATCTCAGAACTTGTTTGACAGAGTCGGAGGGGGGGGCCTTACACACCAGGACTGCATGTCGAGTGCCCAATCCAGGACTGCATCTTGATATCATTAATTTGCTGGGGTCCGCACCCCGTAAGCACAGAGCTGGGGGTCCGTGGAGGAGTTAGCGGGGGTCTCGTATAGGAGTAGAATGGCCCGTGGCAGGCAGATATTAGAACCATGTGTTTCAGACGGGTCAGATCTGTAGTTGCTGTTGATCATTGACTCTGATCCATACAGAACTGAATATAGGACAGCTCTCTTTTCATCCCAACCCCCTCAATCTCTCTTTTTCGCTCTGTCTGTCTGTATTCTTAGCCAAATTGGCACGCACTGGCTCTCTCAATCATGTGCTGAGTTTTGCTGGATCTTTTGCTGTTCCGTATTTCAATTTATTTTTCTTTCTATTGGTAAAAGCTATGTTGATATAAACATATATTGATGTCAGTGGTTCTCAGTCATTGTCCTGGAGCCCACTAGGAGGCATCAGTAAACTTCCAAGACCTTTATGTAAAATAATGTATGTAAATAATAAATAAAATGATATAATTTCAGGCCTTTTTTTGTGGCATTTTGTGTGTTATAAAATTAATATTATTATATTAAATAAATAAAATATATAATACTGCAACATATAAACAAAATGGTCAAATTTTAATTAGTCCCCTAAACAATTAGCAAAGGATTTTAAGAAATATTATGTGATTTCTTTATTTTATTTTCAGATACATTTACTAATGTTAAATTTGTCCACAGTAACAAATTAATGTAAAATAGTGTAGAAGCATGTTATATAAATGAAGTGTGAAACTGACATTAATTTATATGCAATTATATAAATTTAAATATATATTTAATCTATTTTTAAAACATGTTTTTACATATTTTACACAAGTTTTTTTTTTTCATTTCATTTCATTTAATCAGTATTATTATGGTATCATTGATATACTATCATTGTTTTTGGCAATATTTTGAATTTTATTTTATATTTTCTGTTTTCATTAGTTAAAGTTTTAGTAATTTTGTTGTGTGTTTGTCATTTTTAGTATTGTTATTTTTTTAATATGTCTATATAGTTTTTTATTAAGTTTGTAGTTTTAGTTATTTTAGTATTTCAACTTAAACTAAATGAAAATGAGAAATAAAATAACTGAAATAGCAGAAATAAAATAAGTTTAAGTTTTATATATATAAACTTAAACATACTGTGTATATAAATATATATATATAAATAAATAAATATATATAAATTTATATATAAATTTAAAAAAAATATATATATATATATAAGCTATGTATGTGTATGTATATGTATATACAGCTCTGGAAAAAATTAAGAGACCACTTAACATTGATTTCTCAATGTTAAGTGGTCTCTTAATTTTTTCCAGAGCTGTATATATATATATATATATATTGTGTGTGTGCATACATAAATATGCAAATTTATAAATACATTTTAAAATATATATATATATATATATATATATATATATATATATTTCCGATTAATGTTTATTTTATTTCAAGTAATGAAAATGTTTTTTTTTTATGGTTTTAGTTAACGATACTAAGCCTGAGCTTAATTTATGTCTGTCTCTTTCAGGTGCCTTTCATTATCTGAAACCCAGCATTGACTGAATGAAGACAGACAGGAAGGAGATGAAGAGATCTATGGATGGTCTGACCGTAAACTCTTGCACTTGAGCTCTCCTTCACCTCTTGAATGTTTGACCAAAATGACCATCCATCCTCAAACTCCTGCTCCTCACTGGGTCTCTGAGCGAGGAGCGTCGTGGAGAAGCCAGGGGTGACGGCGGTCCTCCCCAACGCATGCGGGTCCAAAGTGCGACTGAGTTGTTTTTATGAGGGGGATATTGTGGGTAGGGTTGGGTTGGGTTTAGGACCAGGATCGAGGCGGGTGCTGGACGGCTTAGTTTTACAATTTAGACCTGGAGGAAACAGCCTCTCCGTATATCCACGCAGGCTACTGCATCACACGTTCTGACGACACTTACTGCCTCCTTCCCGAAGAGCGACAAGTCATGGGACACACGGAGGACAAAGGGAAAGGACAAATAAATAACTCAAAGACTGAGACTGTGCTTATAAACAGCATCGAATGGCAGGGAAGAGTGTGGCGCCATACTCTGATATCAGCTGTCCACTGACGGACGCACTTTAGTGACACGACTCTTTGGTTGAGACACATTTTTTGTTGATTTATTTAGGAAATAAGGGCTCCGAAAAGTGTGCCAACTTTCCTTGTTTCTCATCCATAAGTAAATGAGTAAATACACAAGAACATGTTCACATTCAGCACAAGTCAACGCTCTTCAAAGAGAGAAAGAAGGAATGCACTCAAGTGTCCGATGGCATTTCAGTCGTGTCCGAGAGATAGACGGACTAAACGGAGAAGTGTGACCCCTTTATTACCACCAGTTCATCTGAGCACACACAAAATACCCCAGTATGAGACAGAAGTGATGTTCAGAATGGAATACTATCGTATCGCTTATTGCATACTGTATACTACAGTATATATTAGAAACAGAACATATTATGCAATGATAAATATTTGAAAGTGTAGTATGCAACCTGTTGCATATTAAATGAATCAAGAAAATCAAATTTCTTTGAGTTCATTGGTCACAATGGAATAGGAAGGTCGAGTTGAATCCATTGCATTGTGGGATTGCGTATTTCACAGTGCAATAGCAAATGTAGAATGTCATCTAGTTAGTTTTGCATGCAGAAAATGTGCATATTGCACATAATATACATAGTGCATACTGCAGAGTATGAGTAGTATGGTAGTACGCTATTCTGAACATTCAGAGAGACGCCACAGAACGAACCCAGTGAAAGTGCAATACACACTCAATACCTCAGAAACACTCGTCTGTTCTCACTCGCTCGAGATCATCTGTTCTTAAACTCTGCTCTGATTGTTTTTCATACAAGAAAAGATTCCAGATGATGCAGCGTTTCATAATATTTTTACACTGCAGAACCGAGTTCTTTGTTCTGTAACACAATGTTCATCTGCCTTCACGTCTTAAGAATTGGAACAATTATTTTTTACCTTGTTTGTTTTTTATACTTTTATGTTTTTGTGGTTCTCGACTGCATATAATTGTTGATGGAGAATGTGTAAAATGCAGCACTATTTACTATTTATAAGAAAAAATAAATAAATTGCATTCAAGCTTATTGTTGTGAAATTATTGATTTTTTTAACCTTTAAAAAAGGGATCTTTATTGTTTGTCTTTATCTTTTCCATCTTTTTTGCTCTCTCTTCCCCCCCCCCCTTTCATTTCATTTTTATAGTCCTACATTTTTTTGTGGGAATAAACAACAAATTGCATTATTTTTCTGGATCACGTTTAACATTTTTAAATGATTCTGCACCTGTGTAATACAAACCATGTATGAAATGCTGTTTTAGGAAAATTAGCATGACGGTTCACAATAACTATCAGATTTATTCAGCCTTCAGCTTCATAGAGCAATTTATTCATTCAGAAATATATTGAGTTTCATAAACACAGTCCTTCTCTGCAGGAGCTCTTCACGGGTTACTGCCTGCTGCAAACACTACAGGGATCGCTCTTTCTTCCTTTCTTTCTTTCTTTCTTTTTTCCTTTCTTTTGCGCTTTCACTTTTTCTTTCTTTTGCTCTTTCGCTCTTTCCTTCTTTCACTCTTTTTTCTTTTGCTCTTTCACTCTCGTTTGCTCTTTCTTTGCTCTTTCACTCTTTTCTTTTGCTCTTTCACTTTCACTTTTTTCTTTTGCTCTTTCACTTTTTCTTTCGCTCTTTTTTCTTTCACTCTTCACTCTCGTTTGCACTTTCACTTTTTCTTTAACTTTCTTTCACTCTTTCTTACTTTCACTCTTTCTTTCGCTCTTTATTTCTTTCACTTTTTTTCTTTTGCTCTTTCTTTTGATTGCTCTCTTTATTTTGCTCTTTCACTTTTTCTTTCGTTCTTTCTTTCACTTTTTTCTCTTGCTCTTGCTCTTTCTTTCTTTTGCTCTTTGCTCTTGTGTATTAATGGGTGTGATTGAGTGTATATGTCAGTTTTTAACATGTAGTTTCATGTTTAGTATAGTTACAGTTTTTTACAATCACTAAGACCCATTTCTCAGTAGGTCACTTTTTCAAAACTCTTCACAGTGAACACAACTTCAGTCTATGTGGGCTCAACATGTGGATCATTTTCACTGCTTTGACACATTCAATGACATGAATTGTTTTCTCAGACACAAACCTACTGGCCAATTTGCCCGTTTACTTACTCTTTTCAAAACTGTTAAACTTAAGTTCAATACAAAAATGAATAAGCAATTTGCTACATTTCTACAGTAATATATTGAAATATATTCAGAATCTGATATTCTGAAATACTATCAAAACAATTAGATGCAGCTGAACACCTACACAGGTGTTAGTATTTCAATTTCATTACCATCTATACAAAAGAGAAAACTTATTAGGCTCAAAACTTGGGTCACTTTTTCAAAACTCTTCACACAGTGATCACAACATCAGTCGATGTGGGATAAATTGAAGATTATGTAACATTGCTTTGGCACAAAATGCATTCAATAACGACATCTTTCATATTACATGAATACATTTCTCACTTAAGACACAAACACAACCTAAACTCTAAGTACCTACAGGCCAATTTGCACATGTTTACAATACAAAACTGTTAAAAACGTTAGTTCAAAACCTAACAATACAAAATTGAATAAGACATAAATTTGCTACATTTATATAGTAATACCATATTGAAATATATTCTAAATCTAAAAAATGAAATACTATCAAAACAATTAGATGCAGCTGAACACCTACACAGATCATTACCATCTATACAAAAGAGGAAAACTTAGGAATAATTTTGTACTGTAATGTACACATGGATAATGTAACATACTGCAGTGAATTACAAACAGCAGAGAGTGTCATTCTTGTTTTGTAAAGAAATGTTTTGTGTTTTTAGGTTGGTGTTTTATGAGAGACAAAGTGTGTTTGTTGGGTGACAACTTTTGCTGGTGTTCTGGAAGATTACCAAAACACCTCATTCATGTCTCAAATCAAGCCATTTTAGCACAATTTGAATGTGAAATGGAGAACTGTGTGAAAAGTTTTGAAAAAGTGACGTAAGTATTGAGAAATGTGTCCTTGCAATTGTAACAACTGTAAAGTATTGTACAATTTAAAAAGGCCCAAATGTGTTTCCCAACCCGTTTTTCCTGGTGTGCCAGTCTTAAGTGTGAAACCAGACCAGAAATGTGTTCCCATCCACATAAATTGACAAAATCTACACATATATATTTTTTTATTTCCTTAAAAGGTAACTGAATGTTTTAAACTGATACTTTTTTTCAATCACAAGATTATTTACTAAATGTATCAAATTCTATTTTGCTCTCATATTTGTTTTTTAATGCCATAATTTTTGTCAAAGCAGTTAAAATCTTTCCAAGTACCCCCTGGAGTCTGTTTAAGGATCCCCTGGGATTGGGAATCGCTGGTTTAAACCATCCTTTGGACATTAAATTTAATGTAGCACACCTTTATGTCTTTTTACATTTGTTTTTCACATCCACCAAATCTGGATGGCTATGGAAGTATCCCTCTCTTTTGCTCGCTTTTCCAGCATGGAGCCTGGTGTCAGACACAATAACATATACTGGAAACAACTTAACCTTTGACCCCTCGCACTCTTTGAAATCAGTAGACAATCACAGCATAGCTGACAGGGCAAGAGTTTCTCCCCACTCCCCCACGTCATTCTGAGACAGACGGCTGAAAGAGGAGAGAAACGCTGGAAAAAAAAAACAACAGGGAGAAAAACATGAAAGACATGAGACTGTTTCTCGCAGTAACAAATGACGTGGAATTTGGTTAGTTGAACCTTTCGGCTCATACACAAACATGCAGAATGTGAGAGCAAATAATTCAGGAGTTCAACAACTTTTTGAACGTTTTTCAATGTCCTGAACAGAACTAATCGTCACTGAAATATTTACAGCAGTCATTCTGAACTGAACCAAAATGGCTTGCATGTCTGTTCTGATTGGTCACGGACAGCTTGGAAAAAGATAATGCTAAATGCGAAGTGATAAAATGCAACTAACTATATAATCGTGTATACTGTAGTTACAATGGCAAATAAATAGGCTCAGTAACTAAAGGGAGAAGAAAACACGTCCAGTCAAACTCTGTGTTATGGCCTAAATTTATCTGTCATTTGGAAGATGTCAGTGTAGATGAGTTGTGTCACACGTTCTCATGCTCAAAAACCATAAACTACACAAAGTAAAAGAAAGAAACGACAGACTAGTGTTTTTGAAATAATAGAAAAATCTATTT
This sequence comes from Coreius guichenoti, assembly GCA_039654105.1. Taxonomy (NCBI): domain Eukaryota; kingdom Metazoa; phylum Chordata; class Actinopteri; order Cypriniformes; family Gobionidae; genus Coreius; species Coreius guichenoti. The sequence goes on from CM077175.1 coordinate 7,568,524, forward strand.
TTGTTAAGTTAATCTTTTAAAAAAGGTTTGCATGAATGTTTTTTTTTTTGTTGCGTTTGATACCTTTGGCTTTTGTGGATCATATAGTGAGAATATGGAACTCATACTCGAGGAGAAAATAACACTTCTTCAGAGGCCAAAACTGAGCAAAAATATGCAATTTGGTTCAGATGTTGTTATTTGTATAGCCAAAAAGTACAATTCTGATAGCTTGTAATGTAAATCAATGAGATCTTTATTACTCTATTTCAAATTACATAAAATGCATATAAATATCAGCTGTCACTCTATATCTCCCTAAAATATGTCTTAGTAAAATTATATGATTGAGAGTACAAATAAACGTTCCTCAAATGCCTGATGTATCATATTTAATATTCACACTTTACCCAAAGATGAAAATTCTGTCATTAATTACTCACCCTCATGTTGTTCCAAACCCTTAGGCCTTTCGTTCTTCTTCAGAACACAAATGAAAATATTTTTGATGGAATCTGAGAGCTTTCTGACCCTCCACTGATAGTCGAGTTTGTTTACACAAAAAAAACAAACATTATTTACCACTTCATTTACAAAATATTATGCTGCCTTCATGTGCTGTCAGAATTATCGTAAATACAAGTTTCCTAGTTAAAAATTGGACATGAACACCCTATCAAGTTGTATTTACCACTGGGAAGTTTGGGGATAATTTTGATAGCCAAGATCCCAAGAAGGGCGGCTCACAAACTTTAAACACGGTGGAGGGGAGAGCGATTGCTGCTGTGACTGCTATTCTTTATTAGTTTTTTTTCCCCCACAACAGCTACATCGCCTTGTCTTATCATTAAAGTAGTGCATATTTACATATATGAATAATAATTTGAAGCGTATTGTATTATACACAGTAAAAATAGCCTGTATTTGACCGAAAGTTTTATTATATCGGAGTTATATTAAAAAATGTCCTGGCTCTTCCAAGCTTTATAATGGCAGTGAATGGCAGCCCAAAATGGCAGCCCAAAATTTGAAGCAAAAAAAGTTAAGCTCAAAGGGTTAATAAAGGCCTTCTGAAGCAAATCGATGGGTTTGTGTAAGAAAAATATCCATATTTAACACATTATAAAGTAAAATATCTAGCTTCCGCTGGACCGCCTTCCGTATTCAACTTATGCAGAAAGTGTAACGCCTCACGCAGCTCAAAACACTTACGCTACGTCTGACGTCATCGTTGCGCCAGTTACGCTTTTTCTGTAAGTTGAATACGGAAGCCGGTCCGCCTTAAGCTAGATATTTTACTTTATAAAGTTCTAAATATGGATATTTTTTTGACACCAACCCATCGATTCGCTTCAGAAGGCCTTTATTAACCCCCCGGAGCCGTGTGGATTACTTTTATAATGGATGGATGCACTTTTTTGTGCTTCAAATTTTGGGCTGCGCATTCACTGCTGTTATAAAGCTTGGAAGAGCCAGGACATTTTTTAATATAACTCCGATTGTAATCGTCTGAAAGAAAAATGTCATATACACCTAGGATGGCTTGAGGGTGAGTAAATCATGGGGTAATTTTCATTTTTGGGTGAACTATCCCTTTAATATCATTTTGGCTTTGATAAGATTTTCCCAATAAATAAGCAATAATAAACCTGACATATCCTTTCCTGATCTTTAAGACAACAAAGCACTTGAATGCGACAAGCTCGTAATCACTATTTCAGAAGTGGGAACTAAGAAATGTCCGATAGCACGTGAAGGCATTATAAATTTTTTCAACGGCTCTGGAGCAGACTCACCAACACGCATGCGTGTTGTTTTGACACGACGCAGCGGACGCTGTTACGTGAACGTGCGTTGGAGTGGAGATTAATATTTTGAAAGTGGTAATTTTTTTTTTTGCGCAAACAAAGCACTCGCGTCACTTCATAAAACTGAGTTTAAACCACTGGAGTCACATGGATTACTTTAATGATGTCTTTACTATTTTTCTATGAAATTATGTATGGATAATCAACTTCTAGCAAACCTATGTTGCTTCAATCCAGTAAGTGTTCATCTTGCAGTATTACTAACAATATAAAAATGATTGTATTGTTTACTTTATAAAAAATTTGTAAAGATTTCACAGCAAAAGACACATGCACCGCAACCCGAAGGTGGACATTTTTAGAATTTTACAAGGCCTTTTACTTGCTACAAATATATCAATCAGAGGACAGAAGGCATGTTGTAGATTTAACAGGTTTTTCAGCAAAGTTGATAATATAATAGGATTGATTTCGAATTGCATTGCATCATGCTGCTCAGTGTGTAGACTTTCAGCTGTGTTTGTCATTTAGTAAATTAAATAAATACTGACATATAAATAAAGTAATACATTTTCATCTGCACTGCTGTTGTCAGCTTTAGAAGAGCATATAGGATCATGTACTGTATGTTCAGTAGTAGTGGTGGTGCAGGGCCTTTATCACAGCATGAATGATAAAGAGTGTTTATCATGGCAGTGAGAGAACAATTGGATGCCAGACAGCATTCCTTTCCAAAAGTGTCTCGCTATCGTTTCTCTCTCTCTCTCTTTCTCTTTATTTGGTGAGGCTACATGGTGTTCATGCAATGGACCGAAACCCTCAAAATCATCAGAGCAGGTCCAGTGGATGAACGTCAGCAGAATCCTATTGAAGTCTCTCTGACATGAAGTTTAAGGAGCAAAACAAGCTGCATTCGATAATTGAGTGACTCCAGCATGTCCAGGACTGAAGCGTTGAACATTAAGGTTAGGGTGAGTGACAAAAGAAATCTTTTTAAAACGTCTTACTGAAGAAAAAGAACTTCAATCACACATTGACATTCTGGAGTAAACGCCTCCATCAGAGCACAACTTCTGAATGGCACGGATAATCTATCCCATACTGCTCTAGCAGCTCCATATCTACTCTTTACATCAGTATCAGCAAGTCTTTGTGAAAATATCAGCGATGTTCATGGACAAAAAGTGCACACTCTGAACTCTTGTGTTTACCACAGCTCAAGGTGAAAGAATTGTCTTTTTGACCTTGTCGAGAACTACAAACAGATGATCTCTTGAAATTCAGTGAACCATCTCTTTCCTCTTGAGAGATTGAAACCTTGAATCTGACCTCATTATTAGTATCAAAATGCCTCTAGGTGGCGCTACAACGAACCACACATTGCTCCTTGCTCTGCTGGACAGGTGCCGACAGGCCATTCTGAAGGAAATTGAGATAAATCATCAGGTTTCCCAAGATAACGCGACCGCAACAGCCCCGACGTCCACGCCTCTCGTCACAACAAGCAGACGTTCTTACGACAACGCCTACTTCTACATCCTGTTTGTGATGTTCTTCTATTCTTTCCTGGCTCTGGCTCTGTTTAAAGGTTTTGTTCAATATGATAAAGGCAAGAAGGATTCCTACGAAGAGTTTATGACCCCCACTGACTCCTCAAAGCAGAAATACAATGCAGGCCCAGTCTCTGACAAAATCGATTTTGAGGAAGAGAACAGCATTTGATATTCAACAGAGATTTCTCATGCATCCAATGAGATTCTAACAAGAACGCTACCGTTCAAAAGTTTGGGGTCAGTAAGATTTTTCTCTCCACAGAAATGTAGCCTCAGCATTAAATTGATCAAAAGTGACAGTAAAGTCTTTTAAATTGTTACAAAATTTCTATTTCAAATAAATGCTGTTTGAACGTTCTATTCATAAAGGGATCCTGAAAAAAAAATTTATCACGGTTTCTATAAAAATATTAAGCAGCACAACCGTTTTCAGCATTGATAATGTTTCTTGAGCAGCAAATAAATGATTTCTGAAGGATCATGTGTCTGAAGTAATGATGCTGAAAATTCAGCTTTGCATCACAGGAATAAATTACATGACAAAATAGATCAAAATAGAAAACAGTTATTTTAAATTATAATAATATTTCACAATATTATATACAGTATAAGCCTATTACCACTCAAAAAAATGTTAGATTTACTTAACTTTTTTATGTCAACAGGTTCCATGTAACTGGGTTATGTTGCATTTAATTAACATTATTTATTTCAGTAAACTTAAGCTTATTACATAAGGTTAATTCAAAGCCTTTTAGCCATTTTAGTTCAGGTTAACATTCTTAATTTTGTCCAAAACTATTAAGTTCAATTATCCTAAAATTAATATCAAACTAAAATTAAAACAAATAACCCAGTTTCATTGATTAGTTTATTTAGTAAATGCATTCAGTAACTTTTATATATATAATTTTTTTTTTTTAATTTATTATTATTTTATTTTTTTTACAACTTTTACAAATGTTATCTAACAAGAATAACAACTTTAATTCTTGTTAGCAGGTCCTCAACACAAGCATGCTCAATTCTTCACCACAATGGTAACCCCACTCCACCCCCCCCACTCCACCCCCCCAAAAAAGCACTAACATACCAGAAACTCTTTTAAATGCAAACTTAAAATAACATTACACATTAACAAGTCTCCCAATTTTATCGTCTTAATAAAACTGCATAAAATAAAAAGCATGATGGGAAGTGGAAATCCTGTTCTAGTTTCTGTAATGCTACTTCAACACAACTAAAATCATTTATGTACTCCCAGTCCTAACTCAAATGGATTAAGTTAAGTGATTGAAAAGAATTGTTGAATTAACTTGATTTAAGTAAATTGAATAAACAAATTTTATTCAACTTAATTGAATCGTTCTTTCAAAATAAAAACATTAATAAAAAGTCAAAAAGTTTAACACAATGCAATCATGAAAAAATGAGTTGTTTAAATAAAGTGAACAGTATTGTAAAATCTTTTTTTGAGTGTATATATTATATAAGCTGAACTGTAACAAAGGTTTAACAGTTAATATGTATAGGTCTATATCAGAAGGCCAAAAATCTCTCTGTTTATAAACAAGCTTTGACATAAAAAACAACATTACCTTATACTGGTTGTAAAATGCATTAAATTACAAGATGTTTTCATCCAAATATGAACTGTACCATAAATGTGTCTATGCAAAAATAGGATGTTTAAAAAACTGTAAACATTAAATAAGGGCACTTGGGCAGTTTGTCACTTTTAGGACCTGAGATGACTCTTGTATGAATGTCAATCTGGTTTATTGTGTTGTTTACCCAATATGTGATAATATGATATTGATATATTTTAATATATCGAAGAATATCAGCCCCTTTGCAATTTCCATCTTGTCTTCTCTTACTATATTTAAATAAAATATAGTTAAATAAAACCAGTTAATGTTTGTTTTTGTTTTTTTGGTGGTTATTTGGCAACACACATTATTTGACAGTAAAAAAAAAGTTATGCTCTAAATTTATTTAAATGCATATTAAAACTATTCATTTTTAAAGTGAGTTTACAGTTGTATGTCATTGCAACTTACTATGTTGTGTTGTTGGCGACCATTTTTAATAGCAAGTCCAGCAGTTTCTCTCTCAGTGACCCCTGTGCGCAAAGTTACCAGCAATTGCAAGGTGAATTTACAAATTAACAAACGCAGCCCTATAATTACATTTGTTTTGACAAAATCAGTATTAGGAAGTAAGGTTATACGATGTGTGCTCGGAGGTTTTTTGATGTGGAGAGGTTAGATTTAATCAAGCAGAAGGCAGAAGGCAGGGATGCGGAGCAGGGGACGGCCGTGTACGGGATTTGATCCGTGCAGAAAGCGGCGAAAAATGCGCGCGGAGAGCGCTCGTCTAATTTCAACCTCCCGCTGACCCCGTGTGATCTTACATCTTCGACCCAGAGCGGCGAGGACGCATGGAACCTTAGACTTTATCGGTTCTGTGAATTAACGTCAATTGCATCTTGCAAGGATGGCGGGGGATGCCTTTAATGAGAACATACGCTTTTCATTTTGACGACATTCTGTCGGCCAGATCATGAAAGCCAGATTGAGAGAGAGAGAGAGAGAGAGAGAGAGGGAGAGAGAGAGAGAGAAAACGCGAGCAAGCGGTGTAATCTTCAGTAACGCACCAACAACTTGCTACACGCAGTTTTGAGTTTCCTCAAGTTTCCAAAATCAAATCAAGGGCGCATCGGATGATGGTGGCCGGGAGAAGCGAATGGAGCTGGAGATGTCTTGTCAAGGGACTTGAGTTTTGGTCAAACTACACCTGGTACGGGTACTATATCAAGGAGGCCCTGGGCTTTGATGTTATGTAAAAAATAACGAAAAATTACATCACAGATATGAGAAGTAAGCAATAAATTAAATTGAAATTACAAATTAAATTTGTACCAAGACAGATTAGGGTTTTCAAGATGTCACGGACCCCCAGATATGACCATCCTCGTGTGAGGGACCCCCAATGCTAAACCCCATCCTAAAATTTAAATGGCATATATATTTATATACATCCAATTAATACAGAAAAATTAACATTACATATCTGTAATTCTATTCTATCGATTAAGTTACAATAAGTATATTGGCCTATATTTTCTACTCACAGGTACTGTACTGTTAAATGTATTACTTATTTATTTGCGTAGTATTTATCTAATTTTAATCCAATTTTTATTTATTTATATTAATCAAAATTTGTATTTACTTTTTTATTCTATGTAATTTAATGTTTAATATATTGATAACTAACTAATCATTTTATTTATTTATTTTAATCCTATTTATTTTTTAATTGTATTTATTTATTTATTACAGTTTTTCTCTAGACTTTTCCACTGACCCTCATGTGACTTCCTTGCGGGACTGTGCCTAACAAATCAAACCCTGTACTAGAAGGTGTTGATGAGGATTATTTATTTTTATGTATTTCACATTGTGGCTGATGCCACTGGCACACATTCAAGTGCTGTTTGTTTTTCTTATTTTTTTTTGCGATCAGATTTTTATTGAACAAAATAAAAGGCCAACAACAATACAAACAACAATACAAGGCATTTTAAAATGACAACAAAACATAAATAAATAGATAGATAGATAGATAGATAGATCAAGCAGTAGATAGCTCTAGAAGAATCACATCCAGAAATGTAAGAATCCAACGTTACACTAATACAATGCACCTATGCAAATTATTAATATTCAAGTTGTCAACTTGTCAGCTTGTTCAATAACAAGATGGGCAACGTTTCAGGCACTGTTGCAGAAACCAGATCAGACAATCTGGCTACCTGAGTGCGAAACTGAGCAACAGGTGGACTCTCCAGCTTCACGTGTAGAAAGTTACCTGGAATCTTCAGAGCTGTGAGAGCACATATAGGGTACAGGGTTACTCTCTTCATCAAATAAAGCTTGAGAGGGGTTAAATACGTTTTTAAAATGTATTTGTTGGTGGTCAGGATTATGAGAGGCCTCCTTTATATTTACTCAAACATCCTCCCAAGTAAAGTCTGGATCCCAATTCGGGTAATCACGTCTCCAGTTTATCATAGGAGGCCTCCATAAAATGATATAATATGAACCAAGCCTCTATTATTCCTTTGCGCAGTAATCAATTTATACAACAGGTGCACAGACAAAGGTTGTTGCCAAGGTACACCGTATGCTTTGAGGGCCGATCTGAGCTGTAAATAGAAGCTGGTAAACTGAATGAAGTGCTGTTTGTCTGTCTATATCAGTTGCACATCTGCAGTGGCTTGTTTCCAGCTGTTGGGTCACAGTGGGCCTCTCAGTTTGAGGCCTCAAGGCAAAGGCTCATTCAGCCTGGTTCATAATCTATCATAATCCAGCATCATCATATTAATATGTGTCACTATACCAAATCTAACCCACTAAAACTGAAAAATTAAGATGCTGCCTTAAACTTTTAGGTAAAAACAAACAACAGCTCATTTCATAAGTTCTCTGCAACCATATCAAATTACTTTTCCAATGAAAAAAAGAAAAAGAAATTGAAACTCTGAAAACACTGGAATTATTGGGACAAATTTAATTTAATCATATTTTTTTTTTTTACAGTGTTCTCTTCATCTGCCAACAAAGGTTTTTGCACAGTAACCGCAGGAATTAGGTCTCTGACGTGTTTGAATGTTAACTCACAGCAGGTCTGATTTGCTTAGTAAATAAACTTGAACTTAGTTGGCAAGAAAATTATAAATGAAAAAATATAATGAATCATTTCATTATTGAGCGGGTTTATCTCATCACTGATTAGAATTACATCAACATATAGGCTAAATACAAATCTTGCTGAAAAAAAAATCTTAATCCAGTTTGCTGGTTTGCTGGTCTTCCAACCTAGTCAGGCTGGTCTGTTTGTTGGTTTTAGAGGGTATTTGTGAATTTCAGATAGTTTAACCTGCTTTTTTCCTGCATAGAAGATGGTGAAATCACTGCAAGGAGTGACTTTGAGTGGCTTATTGTAAAACGGCTGCAACAACAATGTAATTGAAGACATTTGTAATACATTATAGACATATTGTTTCAAAGCAGCTTTTCAAAAAAAATGTGCCTAACAAATCACAAATCCCCAGTGAACAGGCCACATATGACTTTGTGTAAATAATAAATCATTATTCTTCAATATACAGAGTTGCAAGAAAAAGTATGTGAACCGCTTGCAGTATCTGTGAAAATGTGAATTATTTTAACAAAATTAAAGAGATCATACAAAATGCGTTATTTTTTATTTAGTGCTGTCCTGAATAAGATATTTTACATAAAAAATGTTTTACATATAGTCCACAAGACAAAAAAATAGCTGAATTTATTCAAATGACCCGTTCAAAAGTTTATGAACCCTTGATTCTCAATACTGTGTGTCATTCCCTGGATGATCCGTGGCTGTTTTTTTGTTTTGTGATGGTTGTTCTTGAGTCCCTTGTTTGTCCTGAGCAGTTAAACTGACCAATGTTCTTCAGAAATATCCTCCAGGTCCTGCAAGTTCTTCAGTTTTCCAGCATCTTTTGCATATTTGAACCCTTTCCAGAAATGACTGTATGATTTTGAGATCCATCTTTTCACACTGAGGACAAATGAGGGACTCAAACACAACTATTAAAAAAGGTTCAAACATTCACTGATGCTCCAGAAGGAAACACGACGCATTAAGAGCTGGAGGTGAAAACTTTTGAACAGGATGAAGATGTCCAAATTTTTCTTATTTTGTATAAATATAAATTGTATTCATTTAGTACTGCCCTTCAGAAGCAACAGAATATACTTACATGTTTCCCGGAAGACAAATTAAGTACAATTTACCTTGATCTTCAAATTCAATAAGTTTTCACCCCCCGGCTCTTAATGCGTCGTGTTTCCTTCTGGAGCATCAGTGAATGTTTGAACCTTTTTTAATAGTTGTGTTTGAGTCCCTCATTTGTCCTCAGTGTGAAAAGATGGATCTCAAAATCATACAGTCATTTCTGGAAAGGGTTCAAATATGCAAAAGATGCTGGAAAACTGAAGAACTTGCAGGACCTGGAGGATTTTTCTGAAGAACATTGTTTCAGTTTAACTGCTCAGGACAAACAAGGGACTCAACCATCACAAAACAAAAAAACAGCCACGGATCATCCAGGGAACGACACACAGTATTGAGAATCAATGGTTCATAAACTTTTGAACTGGGTCATTTTAATAAATTCAGCTATTTTTTTTTCTTGTGGACTATATGTAAACATTTTTTATGTAAAATATCTTATTCAGGACAGTACTAAATAAAAAATAATATGCATTTTGTATGATCTCTCTTATTTAGTTAAAATTATTCACATTTCACAGATTCTGAAAGCGGTTCACAAACTTTTTCTTGCAACTGTATATTTATATATAATATATATACTGTACACACATGTTGTGTTTCCATGTTTTATGGGGGACATAATGTATATTCATCCTCTAACCCTAAACCTACCATCACAGAAAACTTTCTGCATTTTTACATTTTCAAAAAACATAATTTAGTCTGATTTATAAGCTGTTTTCCTCATGGGGCCCAAAAAAGGATTGTTCCTTATTTTTTATAGAAATAATAGTGAAAAAATAAAATCACTGTTTTACAACAATCATTTCATTTGTTGAAGCGATGACGTGTGCAAACACATCCAGTGTCTTGAGTCTGATGGGATATCAGTGGCTGGATATTTAACTAACCCAGATATTGTTTCTCTGAGGGCAGCTGCATATCCTGGGTCAAGAGAGGAGCATCCTGACCCGAGGAAAGACTCGACCTGTCTTAATTTAATCTATCCTCCCGCTGTTCTTTGAAGACACGTTGAAGCCTGGGGGTAGAGCTGAGCTGACCATCTCACTTCTGTGACCTGATCATACCTCCACAACTTCAGAGAAGAGCCAAGACAAGCTAACACAACATGAAATGTTTTCAGTCGGCTTCCAGATTGAAAATAATAACGACCACTTTGTAATTTTAGGGTCATGTTGCATAATTTTAGGGTGTTTGCATAATTAATAATAATTCATGGTAACACTTCACAATAAGGGTTCATTAGTTAACATTATAATTAACTACAGTAGTTGACATGAGCTAAAAAAAGAACAATACTTATAACAGCATTTATTAATCTTATAGTTAAGGTTAATTTCTACATTTACTAATATATTTTTAAGAATAAAAAATTTGCATCTGTTAAGCTAATGCAATGGACTAACATAACCATTTTTATTAACTAACATTAACAAAGGTTATTAAATGCTGTCAAAATATATTGCTCAGATAGTTCATGATAGTTAATGCATTAAGTAATTTTATCAGATGAGACCATATTGTAATGTGTTACCTAAATAATAATAATAGACTTTACAGCTAAATGTAAACAGAAAAACAATTATGAAAAACAAAAGTGTGAAAGGAAACATAGAAATATCAAACTATTGTTTTGAAGAAAAAAAGACTACAATAAATAATTAACGTGTATACATTTTTGGGACATGTGACCATGTTTTTTTGGTGATGAAAGGGGACTTTTAAAAGTTTTAAATGTACATTTCACTGTATTTTCTGGTGCACTTGGCTTCGAGTTAATAATAGTAAATAATGTAATAAGGTTGCAAATAATGTAAATAATAGTTACATAATGTTCAATAGCAACTCATTTTGTGTGCCTGTTTTATGCATTTGTAGTTTGAGTAATTATAAGTACACAGTTAGTTTAAATATCACATTTATATGATTTAATATGATACTCATTTTTGTCAACAACTCTATCAACAACTTTAAAACTAAACATGTTGTGACAATATCGTTTTATTTCATTTGAATTTTCAACAAATGCATTTTTTATATTGCTTTTATGTAATGATAATAAGATAATAAGATTAGTTGCAAAGATAAAAAGACAAACTTTACTTAGTAAATGAGTTACTTAAATGTGACACATCAAGCGATGTTTTAATGCAGGTTTCGTACTCTAGTGCCATCTAGTGCCATCATTTACACACCGCGGAGTATGAACCAAACACGTGAAGGAAGACCAGATGCTGAAGGCCACAGGTAATGATGAACTACTGAAAAACAGTGAATTATCACAGGGGTTTTGCTGCTCTAATATAGGCTCGTAAAAATGATCTAATGTTATGGTCAGTGTTATTTCCTGCTGATGTTTCGCGCTCGTGCTGCAGTCTTCAAATCGCTGTCTCCTCATCAAACCCTCGAGGTGGAGAGTGAACTAAAGCCAGAAAGGAAGTATATATCAGAAAGATATTCCTCACAGTATTATTATCTAATTTGTGCTGTAGCATGTGTTATGAACGTATTAATGTTAATCAGTGCTCAAAATAAGCTCTCCCTCAAATATCAATGGTAACCAAAAACAATAGGGGCACAACCTAACGCTTTTTGACTTTCTCAGTTTGTGTAAATCCACTTAGGGTTCAGAGTATTTATTTTTTCCCACATTAATTTCACACGTCTAGTACAATTATGTGGTTTTGTTTCATTAATACAGTGTATACTTTTTTCTTGATTTACCCTGAAAGAATGGAAGTGAAATGTGACAACATGCCCCATAGGTGGGGTACATTGTAACATGTGAGGGGCAGATTGTAACATGACCTGAGAGATTAAAATGTTATCTGATATAATCAAAAAAATATCCATGACAAACTAAAATATTTTGTCAATAAAATACAATTATTAACTTTTTCAAATAAAGTAATGGCATTTTTTAATCATTAAAAATATACTAATTTTTGAGTTTGACAACAAACACACTGCAAAACACAGATATACAGCATAGTTAAAACATAAAAATAATTAACTTCTGAACATTGACTCTGTCATTATTCACCTTTTTCTCATGGTTTCTCAAAAGAATTCATAAAAGTATAGAATAGAATACTATAGTTCTAATAGCGGCTCATAATGAGCCGCTCATTGTAACAGTGTGACAACATGCCCCACCTGCACAACTGGGATTTTTAAACCCCTGGTTAGAGCAGCATTAAAGAACTATCTCAACTCTTAAATAACAGATATAAGATTAAAATAATATTAGATGTGTCCTATTTTAAATAAACAAAAAACAGAGATGAAAAATAAACTTAAGAAATTTACTTTTGATATGGTTAAATAAATGTTCAGTGATATCTTCCAAAGATTTTTTAATTTTGGTGCAATTTTTTCTCTAAATAATGTTGATATGGCAACTAATAAATACACAAAGTTTTGTCATGCTGGCATGTGTGGAAAGTTTTAAACCATGTGTTACAACTAACCCTGCGTTAGGTTGTGCCCCGCTCTCCCCACTACAGTTTTCTAAATAGGCCTAGTATTATTTGCTATCACTGTCAAAAATTTTGCGTCTTAAAGGTGTAGAAAAGGCAACCATATATTGAAAATGAAGTATAAATATTTTAAGACTCTACTGGAGCAGAGGACAAAAACAGAATACACCTTTCTAAAAGATTTAATAGAGTTACAAATTATATTTTTAGTCATGTAATGAATCACAAATATTAATAATCTGGTGCATTTTAGTTTTCAGAAGACATTTACCCAGCGACTAATTATCCAGATTTATGCAAACAGTGATGAAATTATTCAATCATTGACTCTGGAGCAAACACACATGTAGGTGACTTTGAACATGCTCATATTTTCATTTTAAACATTTATTCCAAGGAAATTCTGCATCATATAGTTACCATCTTGAATTTAACTGGTATTCTATTCTATTCTATTGACCTGGACATTACAATGTAAACAATATCTGTTTATATTTACATAAATAATACTATAGTAAATGTAAATATAATTTAATCAAATATTTATATATGCAGGTTTGTGTGTGACTTAGATATGAGAACTAGATTCAAAGTCAGATCAGTCCATTCAGGGCTAAAAGAAGTTGCTGAGGATGAAAATGCAGCGGATGAGGAGGAAGGTGGTGTCGAGGTGGGTGAAGATGATTTTGGTGATTGGTGGTGAGGATTGTGAGGGTGGGGATAATAAAGATGGTGGTGAGGTTGATGAAGAGGAAGTTAAAGGTGATGAGGTTGGTGATACTGATGATGGTGGTGAAGATGAGGGTAACTGAGAAGTTTGAGATGAGGATGATGAAGATTCAGTAAATATTAAAAAAAAAGAATTAGACATTTATGCAGATTTAAAAATGAATCATGAATCAGAATCAAAAAAAGTGGCTGCTTTAAATTAAGTAAAATCAATTTAGAAGTCATTTCAACTTAAATTACATTAAACTGGCTTAAAAATGAGTTGAATCTTGCATAACTTATAAAAAGGTTAAAAATTGAAAATCTTATTTTGATGAGTTAATGTAAAAACGTTGTCATGACTTACTGATCGTATCATTTTTACAGTGAAATACTAACATATGAAATTGAACATTATATTAAAGAAATCCAAGCAGATGATTTGATTTTTATAACATTCATTCCTTAAATAATAAAGGGTATGTGTTGATTAGGACTTACATTTCATCATTTTGTTTACAATTTCAATTTTTGTTTGAAAAGTGTCTTGTATCGAAATATTTTGGATGTGCCTGTTGGTTATAGTGAGTGTATATTTTGTCTTTTGTTGAAAGCATGTTTGAACTGTACTGAACACAGGCTTGAAAGATACATGAATGCACAGAAAGCTCACTTCATGTGTATCTGGGGTTGTAAAATTACAGATCTGACTCTATACAGCTATACATTCTCTGTCACATACATACTCTATACATTCCTCTGTCACATACATACTCTATACATTCCTCTGTCACATACTCTATACATTCTCTGTCACATACGTACTCTATACATTCTCTGTCACATACATACTCTATACATTCCTCTGTCACATACATACTCTATACATTCCTCTGTCACATACATACTCTATACATTCCTCTGTCACATACATACTCTATACATTCCTCTGTCACATACATACTCTATACTACATTCCTCTGTCACATACATACTCTATACATACTCTATACAACATTCCTCTGTCACATACATACTCTATGCATTCCTCTGTCACATACATACTCTATGCATTCCTCTGTCACATACATACTCTATACAGCATTCCTCTGTCACATACATACTCTATACATTCCTCTGTCACATACATACTCTATACAACATTCCTCTGTCACATACATACTCTATACATTATCTGTTACATACATACTCTATACATTCCTCTGTCACATACATACTCTATACATTCCTCTGTCACATACTCTATACATTCTCTGTCACATACGTACTCTATACATTCTCTGTCACATACATACTCTATACATTCTCTGTCACATACATACTCTATACATTCTCTGTCACATACATACTCTATACATTCCTCTGTCACATACTCTATACATTCTCTGTCACATACATACTCTATACATTCCTCTGTCACATACGTACTCTATACATTCTCTGTCACATACGTACTCTATACATTCTCTGTCACATACATACTCTATACATTCTCTGTCACATACATACTCTATACATTCTCTGTCACATACGTACTCTATACATTCTCTGTCACATACATACTCTATACATTCTCTGTCACATACATACTCTATACATTCTCTGTCACATACATACTCTATACATTCTCTGTCACATACGTACTCTATACATTCTCTGTCACATACATACTCTATACATACTCTATACAACATTCCTCTGTCACATACATACTCTATGCATTCCTCTGTCACATACATACTCTATACAACATTCCTCTGTCACATACATACTCTATACAACATTCCTCTGTCACATACATACTCTATACATTCCTCTGTCACATACATACTCTATACAACATTCCTCTGTCACATACATACTCTATACAACATTCCTCTGTCACATACATACTCTATACAACATTCCTCTGTCACATACATACTCTATACATTATCTGTTACATACATACTCTATACATTATCTGTTACATACATACTCTATACATTCCTCTGTCACATACATACTCTATACATTCTCTGTCACATACATACTCTATACATTCCTCTGTCACATACGTACTCTACATTCTCTGTCACATACGTACTCTATACATTCTCTGTCACATACGTACTCTATACATTCTCTGTCACATACATACTCTATACATTCTCTGTCACATACATACTCTATACATTCCTCTGTCACATACTCTATACATTCTCTGTCACATACTCTATACATTCTCTGTCACATACGTACTCTATACATTCTCTGTCACATACGTACTCTATACATTCTCTGTCACATACGTACTCTATACATTCCTCTGTCACATACGTACTCTATACATTCCTCTGTCACATACGTACTCTATACATTCTCTGTCACATACGTACTCTATACATTCTCTGTCACATACATACTCTATACATTCTCTGTCACATACATACTCTATACATTCCTCTGTCACATACTCTATACATTCTCTGTCACATACTCTATACATTCTCTGTCACATACGTACTCTATACATTCTCTGTCACATACGTACTCTATACATTCCTCTGTCACATACGTACTCTATACATTCCTCTGTCACATACGTACTCTATACATTCCTCTGTCACATACGTACTCTATACATTCCTCTGTCACATACGTACTCTATACATTCCTCTGTCACATACATACTCTATACATTCCTCTGTCACATACATACTCTATACATTCTCTGTCACATACATACTCTATACATTCTCTGTCACATACATACTCTATACATTCCTCTGTCTACCTGTCTGCCAAATATTCATTTTTTTGTTGTCTGATGTTACTTCGGATGTGATAATGTGTCATATGTCACTGAACACACCTTGCACACAGATTTGCACCTGATGATTGACTTTAAGAGGGAATTTATTTACTGGAGTTTAAACATTTCTGTAGACCTATATTTTTTTGAGCACAACATGTAGAATCAACACCATCTCAATCTTTTGTAATTTCTTAGTAAGTTTTGATGAATCAAACTACAACCCAAACAAATTCCTTTGATTAATATCATTTGATAACTTAACACATTAAAATGTAGTATTGTACTATGTATTATAGTATTATTTTGATGAGATTATTAAAGAAAACTTTAAACTTTTTAATCTTAATCATGTGACTGATGCTACCAATAATTTTTGGCCTAAATATATTTAATATACAAACAGAAAACATCAGTTCACAATGTCAGCTGTGCTGCATGCTTTGGCAAAACTTTCTGACCTGCTTTAGTTTTGTCACTAAAAAAGGAAAATCTCTTTCTACAAAAAGGAAATGTCTTTCTCCTTTCTTTTCCTTTTCTTTTGTTCTTTCTGCACTTGGCATATTTTGTTGTAAACTATAAAATATGTGAATTAAATACGAAATGAATAGCATTCTCATACACAGTCACAAAAATTACACAAAATAAGATAAGCTTTTTGTCTGCCGTAGTTTCTCACAGAACATTATCTGAACATTGTCTGTCTGTCTTGCCTGAAACCTGGTTTCTGTCAGTTTGGACCAGGAACAATTAGAGAAGGAAGGTGTGAGCACCTGTGTGGTTTGGGTGTTAACACACACCCATTCGACAGAATCATTTTTCTTTCATTTCCCTGTACTACTTCAGCTGTGGGCAGTGAGGCATTTAACACGTAACATTTAACATAGTGTCTGAAGCACAGGAAAACAATTTTGTTCCACTAAACACTGCCATAAAAATAGTTTGGAATCATAATTATAAACATCTCATCATATGATAAAAAATAAGTTCAAAGTATACAACACTTGACTTAGGCCTATGACAATAAGGACATTTTTACACTATGGAAATAAAGAATCCTAATAAACATTTAGGAATCTGAATATTTGAGAAAAGGGCAGTAATACACTGTAAAAAATGAATCATGGGTCTTGTAATTTTCACACAAAAAAATTAAGGTGATAATTAAAAATAGTATGGATATTTTCTTAAGAAAATTGTGGTTCAGTGTTGTATAGAAAATATTGAGAACATTTCACTAAAGCAATTTTGAGGCTTGAATTGAGGAACCGATTAAGCTGATAAAATTAAGGAAAAAAGGCTACCTATTTATTTCAGGAGAATTTGTTCAATTATGCCGTTTTATTTAGAGACACCATTGTTAGTTCACAGCATGCTTTGCATATGGCTGGAAATGGAGCATTAATATTGAAATTAAGTGTTATTTTATGTGTTTTTGAGTGAAGGGAAACATCTGTTAATGTTTAATGATCAGTTATGTTTGACTTTTGAAAGAGTTTCTGTTATGTTGAAGTTTTGATTGTTACCATTGTGCAGAAGAGTAGAGCTTATGGTTAGGTTGTGGATAACTGCATGTATACTAATATGATGCATGTTGCTTTGTTCAATGAGCAATAACTTAGCTAATGCTAGTGCAATAATACGTTTGTTTCTACTTGTGCTGTGCTAGCAGCATACAGTCTATTAATTGTACATCATGACTCAAAGTCAAAAATAAACAGGTCATTTCCATTCACTCTAATCCACACCCTTTTTTAGAGTCAACTTAAAACTAAAATTATTAAATTAATTGTTTCATAGACTAAATAATTTAGGACATTTTACATGATTTATTCAGGTTTACATGATTTATTCAGATTGCATTAAAGAAATCAAGCCTTAAAAAGTACTCAAAAATATTGTGTAATATTGTTACCATCATTTTTTTTAAGTAAATAGCACATAACATTTTTTACAGTGTAGTATTATACCTTTTGAAACAGCATTTATTATATCACTTTACAATAAGGTTTCATTTGTTAACATTAGTTAACTACATTTCTTAAGATGAACTAACAATGAACAAGCATTTATTAATTCTTGTTAATGTTAATTTCAAGATTTACTAATGCATTTAAGATCAAAAGTTGTATCTGTAAACATTAGTTAATGCACTGTGAACTAACAGGAATATTAACATTTTTATTAACTAACATTAACAAAGGTTACTATAAATAATAAATGCTGTAAAAATATATTGCTCGTTGTAGTTTAACCTTGTTGCAAAGTGATACCAATTATCTTAAGATTCCTTGTATTCAAATATATATGATGTAAATATAATATATCGATTGATATTTGTTGAAAATGTATAAAAAGACTCTCTATTAACATCTGAATTAAGTCTTAAACTTTTAGACTTAATTCAAAATTAATTCAAGGCTTAAGTCTAGTCCCAAAATGCATGTTTGAGCAACTTGAACTGATATATCTTAAAATATGTCAGTGCCATTGTTTTGTCTCAAGATGTCCTAATTGAACTAAGGCCTAATCCTGGCTAAATCTAAGCCCTGTCTGTGAAACCGGGCCCTGGAGTTATTTTGTGATTAGACAATCCATCACAGGTTTCGTACTCTAGTGCCATCTAGTGCCATCATTTACACACTGCAGAGGTTTAACCAAACACGTGGAGGAAGACCAGATGCTGAAGGCCACAGGTAAAGATTAACCTCTAAAAAAATGTTAATTATCACAGAGGTTTTGCTGTTCTAATGTAGTAAAATGATCTAATGTTATGGTCAGTGTTATTTCCTGCTGATGTTTCGCGCTCGTGCTGCAGTCTTCACATTGCTGTCTCATCAAACCCTCGAGGTGGAGAGTGAACTAAAGCCAGAAAAGAAAAAAATAGATAACACTTTATTGTCTAATACGTGTGCTGTATTATGAATCATCTCTCAAAATAAGCCATCCCTTTCAAGTCACTTACCAAAATGTACAATGGTAACAGCCAAAACAGTAAATTAACTTATGAACAAAAATTAATTATTTGCCACCGGTCAAAATAAATAAGTACATGCATACAAAATAGTGTACACAACTGCAAAAAAAAAAACAATACAATGAATATAGAGGTTTAAAGTGCCACAATAGTACAAGTCTTCCCTGTATAAGTTAGATCAGACATCAAATACATTTACACCCTACACGTTTTATAATGCAATGAATCACAAATATTAATAATCTGTACCTGCTTAGTTTTCAGAAGACATTTGTCCAGCACCAGTGACAAATTACACCGATTAATGCAAATCTAGTGAAGCTCTAATGAATATTATTTTTAAGAATCACTTACACCCTGCACAGATTTCAGCATTGCCTCCTCATTGGCTGTGGAGCAAACGTGGATGTGGAAGACTGATCGCTCTGATATTTTCTGAAAATTACACAATATATTTATTCCAATTAATTTATGCATTACTTTTCTATTCTATTCTCCTGAAATTACAATTTAGCATTTCACGAGTTCACACTTACAAATCATCAGATAAAGTAAAGGAATATGTGTATTTGGCATGCTGTCCGAGGAGAGGACTCTGAGCTTTTGACCTGAACCCAGAGTATTTATACAGCTCTTTGAGAAATCAATGTTAAGTAGTCTCAATTTTTTCCAGAGCTATATACATACATATATATATATATATATATATATATATACACTAACCTAAAGGATTATTAGGAACACCTGTTCAATTTCTCATTAATGCAATTATCTAATCAACCAATCACATGGCAGTTGCTTCAATGCATTTAGGGGTGTGGTCCTGGTCAAGACAATCTCCTGAACTCCAAACTGAATGTCAGAATGGGAAAGAAAGGTGATTTAAGCAATTTTGAGCGTGGCATGGTTGTTGGTGCCAGACGGGCCGGTCTGAGTATTTCACAATCTGCTCAGTTACTGGGATTTTCACGCACAACCATTTCTAGAGTTTGCAAAGAATGGTGTGAAAAGGGAAAAACATCCAGTATGCGGCAGTCCTGTGGGCGAAAATGCCTTGTTGATGCTAGAGGTCAGAGGAGAATGGGCCGACTGATTTAAGCTGATAGAAGAGCAACTTTGACTGAAATAACCACTCGTTACAACCGAGGTATGCAGCAAAGCATTTGTGAAGCCACAACACGCACAACCTTGAGGCGGATGGGCTACAACAGCAGAAGACCCCACCGGGTACCACTCATCTCCACTACAAATAGGAAAAAGAGGCTACAAGCTCACCAAAATTGGACAGTTGAAGACTGGAAAAATGTTGCCTGGTCTGATGAGTCTCGATTTCTGTTGAGACATTCAGATGGTAGAGTCAGAATTTGGTGTAAACAGAATGAGAACATGGATCCATCATGCCTTGTTACCACTGTGCAGGCTGGTGGTGGTGGTGTAATGGTGTGGGCGATGTTTTCTTGGCACACTTTAGGCCCCTTAGTGCCAATTGCGCATCGTTTAAATGCCACGGCCTACCTGAGCATTGTTTCTGACCATGTCCATCCCTTTATGACCACCATGTACCCATCCTCTGATGGCTATATACACACATACAGTATATATACACACAAACAGTATCTCACAAAAGGGAGTACACCCCTCACATTTTTGTAAATATTTTATTATATCTTTTCATGGGACAACACTGAAGAAATGACACTTTGCTACAATGTAAAGTAGTGAGTGTACAGCTTGTATAACAGTGTAAATTTGCTGTCCCCTCAAAATAACTCAACACACAGCCATTAATGTCTAAACCGCTGGCAACAAAAGTGAGTACACCACTAAGTGAAAATGTCCAAATTGGGCCCAAAGTGTCAATATTTTGTGTGGCTACCATTATTTTCCAGCACTACCTTAGCCCTCTTGGGCATAGAGTTCATCAGAGCTTCACAGGTTGCCACTGGAGTCCTCTTCCACTCCTCCATGACGACATCACGGAGCTGGTGGATGTTAGAGACCTTGCGCTCCTCCACCTTCCGTTTGAGGATGCCCCACAGATGCTCAATAGGGTTTAGGTCTGGAGACATGTTTGGCCAGTCCATCACCTTTACCCTCAGCTTCTTTAGCAAGGCAGTGGTCGTCTTGGAGGTGTGTTTGGGGTCGTTATCATGTTGGAATACTGCAGTTTCGGAAGGGAGGGGATCATGCTCTGCTTCAGTATGTCACAGTACATGTTGGCATTCATGGTTCCCTCAATGAACTGTAGCTCCCCAGTGCCGGCAGCACTCATGCAGCCCCAGACCATGACACTCCCACCACCATGCTTGACTGTAGGCAAGACACACTTGTCTTTGTACTCCTCACCTGGTTGTCGCCACACACGCTTGACACCATCTGAACCAAATAAGTTTATCTTGGTCTCATCAGACCACAGGACATGGTTCCAGATCTTGGTCTCATCAGACCACAGGACATGGTTCCAGATCTTGGTCTCATCAGACCACAGGACATGGTTCCAGATCTTGGTCTCATCAGACCACAGGACATGGTTCCAGATCTTGGTCTCATCAGACCACAGGACATGGTTCCAGATCTTGGTCTCATCAGACCACAGGACATGGTTCCAGTAATCCATGTCCTTAGTCTGCTTGTCTTCAGCAAACTGTTTGCAGGCTTTCTTGTGCATCATCTTTAGAAGAGGCTTCCTTCTGGGACGACAGCCATGCAGACCAATTTGATGCAGTGTGCGGCGAATGGTCTGAGCACTGACAGGCTGACCCCCCATCCCTTCAACCTCTGCAGCAATGCTGGCAGCACTCATACGTCTATTTTGCAAAGCCAACCTCTGGATATGATGCTGAGCACGTGCACTCAACCTGTTCTGAGTGGAACCTGTCCTGTTAAACCGCTGTATGGTCTTGGCCACCGTGCTGCAGCTCAGTTTCAGGGTGTTGGCAATCTTCTTATAGCCTAGGCCATCTTTATGTAGAGCAACAATTCTTTTTTTCAGATCCTCAGAGAGTTCTTTGCCATGAGGTGCCATGTTGAACTTCCAGTGCCCAGTATGAGAGAGTGTGAGAGCGATAACACCAAACTTAACACATCTGCTCCCCATTCACACCTGAGACCTTGTAACACTAACGAGTCACATGACACCGGGGAGGGAAAATGGCTAATTGGGCCCGATTTGGACATTTTCACTTAGGGGTGTACTCACTTTTGTTGCCAGTGGTTTAGACATTAATGGCTGTGTGTTGAGTTATTTTGAGGGGACAGCAAATTTACACTGTTATACAAGCTGTACACTCACTACTTTACATTGTAGCAAAGTGTCATTTCTTCAGTGTTGTCCCATGAAAAGATGTAATAAAATATTTACAAAAATGTGAGGGGTGTACTCACTTTTGTGAGATACTGTGTGTGTGTGTGTGTGTGTGTGTGTGTGTGTGTGTATATATATATATATATATATATATATATATTACACCGATCAGGCATAACATTATGACCACTGACAGGTGAAGTGAATAACACTGATTATCTCTTCATCACAGCACCTGTTAGTGGGTGGGATGTATTAGGCAGCAAGTGAACATTTTGTCCTTAAAGTTGATGTGTTAGAAGCAGGAAAAATGGGCAAGCGTAAGGATTTGAGTGAATTTGACAAGGGCCAAATTGTGATAGCTAGATGACTGGGTCAGAGCATCTCCAAACTGTAGCATTATGCAGATAGACTACAGGATGAATATACAATAATGTTTTTAATCTCAAACAGGGAAGATAGGGGCACACAGCTCAGCACTCGCTCAGAAAAGTAACATAAAGAAACCTACTATAACAACCCCGTGGACATACTATGAATTGCACTTCAACATTAAAGGGATAGTTCACCCAAAAATGACAATTTGTCATAATTTACTCACCCTCATGTTGTTCCAAACCTGTACGAGTTTCTTTCTTCTGTTGAACACATAATAAGATATTTTAAAGAATGTTTGTAACCAGTTGACGGTAGCCATTGACTTTTCCTACTATGGCTACCATCAACTGGTTACCAACATTCTTTAAAATATCTTATTTTTTTGTTCAACAGAAGAAAAAAGCTCATACTGGTTTGGAACAACGTGAGGATGAAATGACAAATTGTCATTTTTGAGTGAACTATCCCTTTAAGTGTTGCAGTAAATATCCCACACTAATTATTATTTAGAAACCAACAGGATTTTATGAACATGGTATCACGGTATACTTTTTTTTGTTACATTTTTAATACCTTTATACTGTGCATAAAAATAGAAAACATCAGATTACACATTTCAAGTCCACTGCTTTTTCACAATTTTCCCTTCTAAACATACTCCCCAGTCCTCATACACACAACCTTTGTCACAAGAACAACACAAGAATGGACCACTTGTTTAAAGTTCCTGCCAGTTTTTTTATTTGCTGTAGTTTCTCATAGAACTTATCTGAAGCACACCATCTGTCTTACCTGAAGCCTGGTTTCTGTCCGTTTGGGTCAGGAACAATAAGAAGCCAGGCTTCTCAGTGCATGAGACCTTCATCTTAGCCCAGCTGATGTGTACATGGTGGTTTGGGTGATTTTTAAGTAAAGCATTAATGAAATACACACCCAGACACCAGCAGAAGCATTATTTCCTTGTACTAGTCCATGTTTTAAAGCATATCTTTTTACATGCATCTTGTCATTCAGGTTCAGCTATAAAAAATTAGGAATTTCACATTAACAGGGGTTTTCCAGTGAATAAGCAGAATATTAGCCTAATCTTCCAAATAGGAGAATGCAGGAAAACTCTTCTCCTGAACACTGCTGTAAAAATAAAGTATTTGTATATTTTACGCAATGTATTAAAATGCTATATGATTTAAACTTGATACCTAAATGATGATTTAAATTTCGTAGGTTCCTCACACAGAGCTATTGCATGAAACATACTGTAACAAGTATGTTTATATATACACACTCAGAGCATTTTGTAATCTTTCCACACACACCACACTTTTTTTTTTTTTTTTTATAAGATAGTTTCCTCTAACCTGCAGTCTGACATGTATGCTCTGCTATGACACTTGGCATGCTGGAATCAGTTCCCTTTCGAATGGGAACTCGCACTGCGTCCTAATGCAGTCATTCCGGAATGCCTCCGGCATGACCGGTGTCTGACATCACTACTGGTGCGACCAGAGTATAAATAGGGCGCCTGTAGTACACATCATCCTCTTTCTTGTCTTCAGGATCCGTTTGTTTATGTACATGTGAAAAAGACGATCACTCAGCCAAGCGTTTCAGGAAGTATGTGCCTCCGTATCAGAGACGACACTTGAGGACACACGACTTGTGACGTTATGACGTGAATGCGCTCATTGTGATGCATTCGCAAGACTGACTGAAAGAGACAGGTAAGAAGCTTTTACTTCTTTGTTCTTACCTGAGGGATAGTAGTTAGCATTTGCACAAGCGTGTTAGGCTCTTGAGGGATTTGAAGGTATTCACAGTGATGTGTTTGTGACTCTTCTACACGTGATTCTTGATTAGTGATAGAGTCTGCCGCTTAAGCAGAGCACGTTCAGCTCTCAAGGGAGTTGAACGCACTCTTTATGATGCGGTCGCTGTGATGAGCTCCTTTGTTGTTTATTATCTCTCGAGCGATGAGAATAGAGCTACTGCACACCGCGGTTCGGGTCCTGCGGCCGCCATAATGGCAGGCAGGTTTGATCACGGAAGTGGTGGCGGAGCAAAGGGAGTGTTTTATGAGATTCTTTCCCTTTCCGTTCTGGTGTGAGGCCTAATTCTGTGGAATTAGATGCAGAGAGAAGTTGGCCTGCACAATAGCAGTGCTCTGTGTTGGCGATCTCTGGAACTCGACAGGAACCATTTTTTTTGCCCTAGTTGTAGGCATCTTTGTGAGTGTTGGAGTCTAGAGAGCCCGTTTTTCCTTGGGTTTGACTGAAGAGCAGAACCCTCCCCCTGAGTCTTGAAGCAGGGTCTTCCTGTGCCTGAAATGAGCTCTTTTGATCTCGAGAACCCGACAGGAAATGGATTTTTGCCCCAGGTTGTGAACCCTTATTTGTTGTAAGGCACCTTCGGGAGTGTTTGGAGTTTTTGAGATCCTACGAAGACATTTGTTTCTGAGTGGTCGCAGCTAGTACTCATCTGGCTCCCCTTGATGGCAATGTTTTCATGGTTGAGTGTAAGTAGAATCCTTAATACTAGGGTTCCCAACTCCCTATGAGAGAGCTCGGTTTGTTGTTGGAGTCTCAGTTGAGCATTTATAATGGCACAGCTAGCACTTTTGCCTAGCCCCCTTATACTTTCTTGTGATCTGTTACCAAGGAAGGCTCGGAGCTCTTCTGGTCTCTGGATTCCAACAGGAAGTAGTCTGTTCACCTTGGGTGAACCCCTCCTGTTGTACAATACTTCTGAGAATGCTGGAGCCAAGAGACCAAATCATATTACTGGTTTTACAATGGTTGTAGGTAGCCTTTGGTTATTTATGAGCAGAACCTTCCTTGTAAGCATTACTTGGTAAGGAGTCCTTGTGAGCTAGTTAGGCTTCCTCTTGCTATAGAGGGTTGTTATGCTGAAGCCTCCACTCTAGTGTTGTCAAAAGTACCGACCGCGATACCAAGTCGGTACTGAAAAAATGTGACTCTTTGAGCGCTGTTGAGCGGAATCGTAAACACCTCACGCGCTTATCAAATATGTCTGTGATTGGCTACAATGATCAGCGCTTCACAAACATGTTGTAAATATACATCAATGACGCTTTTCACAGAGCGCTTACACAGATACACACGGGAGCGTTTGAATGCAGGCGTCTATCAGCCTACCGGTCCGCTGGGCGACGCCTGCTTGTGCTTTCAAATGCTCCCGCTCCCTCTTTCAAAACACTTTCAAACACTTCCGTGTGCTTTCAAATGCTCCCGTGCGTTGATCATTGTAGCCAATCACAAACTCCTCCGATGAGCACAATGGCCAGTCAGAGGTGTTTACGATTTCAGCTCAACAGCGGTCAAAGCGTCACATTTTTTAAATTTCAGTACCGACTTGGTATCGTGGTCGGTGCTTTTGACAACACTACTCCACTCTGAGAGCTCTGTGAAGGCAGTGGACTGGGTTGTAGGCTCTTTTTTGAGCCTTCCTGGTTAACTTTCTTCAAGGTGGGTGTTGCTAGGTCTCCTCTCACTCTAGAGAGTCATCCTGCTGAGGCCTCCGTCCCCAGAGCTCCGCCTGGATAGCAGTATTGACTTGTCAGGCTCCTTTTGAGCCTCCTTGGTGAGCAGTCCTTGGTGTAGAAGGAAGTTATGCCTCCTCTCGCTTTAGAGAGTTGTCATGCTAAGGCCTCCGTTCTTAGAGCTCAGTTGGGGTGGCTACGCTGGGTTTTATGGCTCTCTGTGAGCCTCCCTGGTGGAATCACCCTTAGGGAAGCGCTGTTAGGTTTCCTCTCGATTTAGAGAGTCGTCATGCTGAGACCTCCGCTCCCCAGAGTTCCGCATTAGATAACTGGTTCAAGTTGTGTGGCTCTCTGTGAGCCTCCTTGGTAGGTGGTAGCGTAGTTAGGTTTCCTCTCGCTATAGAGGGTTGTTATCTGAAGCCTCCGCTCTGAGAGCTCCATGGAAACAGTGGATTGGGTTGTAGGCTCTTTTTGGAGCTTCCCTGGTTATATGTCTTCAAAGTGGCATTGCTAGGCTTCCTCGCACTTTAGAGAGTCGTCCTGCTGAGGCCTCCGCTCCCAAAGCTCCGCCTAGATAGCAGGATCGAGTGTTAGGCTCCTTTGAGCCTCCTTGTAAGCAATCCTTAGCGTAGAACATAGCTAGGCATTCTCTCGCTTTAGAGAGTCATTTTTCTGAGGCCTCCGCTCGTAGAGCTTCCCTGAGTGTTGCTAGGTTTCCCCTCGTGAGGCCTCCACTTGTCAGGGGTGTGTCCCCTGTGGCGACTGGCAGGGTATATTTATATCCTTGGCCATATTCACTTTAAGGTATTCTTTGGATACCAGGCCCTGAGCTAAGCTGCCCTATGTAGCCAGAGTTTTCTTAGGCATGCCTGCCCATGTCTCCTTCAGACAAGAAGTGGATGACGTGTACTACAGGCGCCTTATTTATACTTTGGTTGCACCAGTAGTGACAGCTGTCACTGGCCAATGTTATTGTCATGTTTTGACACGTGCTTCAGACACCAGTCATGCCGGAGGCCTTCCCCATTAGCGTTCTTGGATGCAGGGTCTCGTTCCCCTTCTCAGGGAACCATAGTTACATTCATAACCCAAGGCGTTCTGCTCCAATGGATGCACCCTTAAAAATGTTTTGTGTTATGTGAATAATTCCAAATATTTTCTTTGAACAAAGTAGAGGAAAATTTAAAACTCAGATGACATTCACAATTTTATTAAATTAAATCAAAACAAAGGTATTTATTAAATTTAAATGCAAAAAAACATTTTTTTCGTACAAAACACCACATTCATAACTCTTCTGTTTGGGGGGAAAACAACACCCATTTGTTATAACTTAATTTGTATGATTTTACACTTTGTAATAAAATAAAGATGAATATAAATTTCTGAATATGTAAGTAAAAGGTAGTGATTATATTGTTTTTCATTACGTGATGCTGCCTACCTTTTGAATCAGGTTTTATTATATTATGATATATTATCATGCATATACTTTTCAGAAAATGCAATTCCAGAATGCACTTCAATGAGCTTAGTGAAAAAATCCATTTAAGATGGAAGGCAAGAGAACATAATTATTAATAATATTTTAATTAATATAATTAATTGTAATTAAATAGAGACTGCTTGACCCTGTATTTGTGTGGGCTATGTATTTTTGCTCATTAGAGCACAACAGGCCTACATCTGTTTCAGTGATGTTCTGTTTATTGGTCTTTTATGCTCTAGCGCCACCTAGTGACAAACCACTTTAACATGCAGTAACATGAGAAATAGTCATAGATGAATTTCAGGAAATGAGAGTTTCTGTAGAACAGTGAATATTCACAAAGGTATAACATAATCTGCTCTAATATAGCAGATATTATATGATGTGGATGTCATGGTCAGTGATTGTGTTGATTCACATCAGCTGCCATTCAAAGCTCGTAGCCTGCAGTCTTCATCTTGCTGTCTCCTCATGATGGCCTCCATGTGAAGAACAAACTAAACCCAGAGAAGAAGAATATTACTTACAATACTCTCTAATCTAAGTGTACTGTTGCCAATGTTGTTTTTAATGCTAGTCATTGTTAATGTCATTTTTTTTAATGCTAGTTCAATAAATAAACCCTTGAATTTTGGTGCTGTAAAATTTTCATTGAGGAGCAGTTCTTAGATGGTGAATTGCAATAAAGCAAATTTATGCAGGCAGTGATGCACTATTATAAAGTAATTTTAGAAATGACTTACACTGCACAGCCTTTAGCATTGCTTCCTTATTAGCTCTGGAACGCACACACACACGCAGACCTGTGGTCACTCTCTTCTTATCCGTGAATGATGTTGATGGTGAGGATGATCTAAATGAAGGGGAGGTCGGTGATGATGGCAGTATCGATAATGATGATGACGGTGGTGAGGATGATGAGAGTGATTGAGAGTTTGGTGATGATGAAGATGGTGGTGTAGTTGGTAAATTCAATAAGGGTGGTGTTGCTGCTGGTGGTGAGGTTATTGATAAAGACAGTGGTGGGGATGATGAATGTGGTGATGAAGATGGTGCTGAGGTTAGTGATGGTGGTATTATTAGTGTTAAAAGTGTGGTTGATGAGGATGGTGATGTGGTTGGTGAAGTCAATAAGGATGGTGGAGAAAAAGGGGAGGATGATGTTGTTGGTGAATTTGGTGCTGAGGTTAGTGATGATGGTATTATTTGTGTTGATAAAAGTGAGGATGATGAAGATGGTGGTGTAGGTTGTGAAGTCAATGAGGATTGTGGAGAAAAAGGGAATGATGAAGAAGATGAAGATGCCATAGATGATAGTGTTAAAGAAGAAGAAGAAGAAGATGATGATGATGATGAGGATGGTGTAGATGATATTAAAGATCCTGTTGATAATGTTAATGTTGGTGATGAAGATGGTGTGGATGGTGATGAAGGCTGTGAGTTTGCTGATGATGATAAGGATGAGGAAGATGATGTAGAGGCTGCTGATACTGAGGGCTGTGCTGCTGGGGTTACTCATGATAATGAGGATGACGACGATAGTGGGACTGATGAAGATGGTCCTGAGCATGGTGAAGATGATGAATGGCATGGAAGATTGCATTGAAGACGTTGATGATATTGATGTTTGTGATAAAGTTGAAGATGGTGTGGAAGGCAGTGAAGGCTGTGAGTTTGCTGATGAGGATGAGTTGAATTTCATTACAATATGTTTTATATTTACGATATGTAATTGTTTGGAAACATGTCTCAACAAGAAATGTTACAGATTTGTCTTTTTTCAGGCATTGTTGAGCTGATTATAGTGGATGTTTATATTATATTGAGAGTAGTCTTACGTAGCTTGCATGTTTGATTGTAGTCAGAACAGCAGTCATTATTCATGAGGCAGAACTCATCACAGTAACAATCCTGTCTGCAACTGTCATTCCTGCCAGCACAGCAGAGCACTGTGGGTACTGAACACAGAGCTGAAAAATTGAAGACATGAACACAGAAAGCTTAAATAACGAAGATATGCATCCTGGGTTAATCTGTGGCTGTTCTTTTGTAAAATTGCATTCCTCCATCTAGCCATGCAGTGCAGGGTGTCAAATATTCAAATATTTTTCTTTGTCTGATGTTACTTCAGATGTGGTAATGTGTTGTATATGACTTTGAACACACCTGGAAGATGTGCAGCTGAAAGTTTGATTGTGTTGAGAAGGAATTTATTTATTTGCAGTTTCCGAAGACATCAGAAAATTCATATCAGTTTTCAGAGTCAGTATTTCTCAGCTGAAGAAATAGAGCTAATGCTTTTTACATTGTACAAACCCGATTCCAAAAAAGTTGGGACACTGTACAAATTGTGAATAAAAAAGGAATGCAATAATTTACAAATATCATAAACTTATATTTTATTCACAATAGAATATAGATAACATATCAAATGTTGAAAGTGAGACATTTTGAAATGTCATGCCATATATTGGCTCATTTTGGATTTTATGAGAGCTACACATTCCAAAAAAGTTGGGACAGGTAGCAATAAGAGGCCGGAAAAGTTAAATGTACATATAAGGAACAGCTGGAGGACCAATTTGCAACTTATTAGGTCAATTGGCAACATGATTGGGTATAAAAAGAGCCTCTCAGAGTGGCAGTGTCTCTCAGAAGTCAAGATGGGCAGAGGATCACCAAATTGCAAAGAGTTTGAAGTTATCATCATCTACAGTGCATAATATCATCCAAAGATTCAGAGAATCTGGAACAATCTCTGTGCGTAAGGGTCAAGGCCGGAAAACCATACTGGATGCCTGTGATCTTCGGGCCCTTAGACGGCACTGCATCACATACAGGAATGCTACTGTAATGGAAATCACAACATGGGCTCAGGAATACTTCCAGAAAACATTGTCGGTGAACACAATCCACCGTGCCATTCGCCGGCTAAAACTCTATAGGTCAAAAAAGAAGCCATATCTAAACATGATCCAGAAGCGCAGGCGTTTTCTCTGGGCCAAGGCTCATTTAAAATGGACTGTGGCAAAGTGGAAAACTGTTCTGTGGTCAGACGAATCAAAATTTGAAGTTCTTTTTGGAAAACTGGGACGCCATGTCATCCGGACTAAAGAGGACAAGGACAACCCAAGTTGTTATCAGCGCTCAGTTCAGAAGCCTGCATCTCTGATGGTATGGGGTTGCATGAGTGCGTGTGGCATGGACAGCTTACACATCTGGAAAGGCACCATCAATGCTGAAAGATATATCCAAGTTCTAGAACAACATATGCTCCCATCCAGACGTCGTCTCTTTCAGGGAAGACCTTGCATTTTCCAACATGACAATGCCAGACCACATACTGCATCAATTACAACATCATGGCTGCGTAGAAGAAGGATCCGGGTACTGAAATGGCCAGCCTGCAGTCCAGATCTTTCACCCATAGAAAACATTTGTCGCATCATAAAGAGGAAGATGCGACAAAGAAGACCTAAGACAGTTGAGCAACTAGAAGCCTGTATTAGACAAGAATGGGACAACATTCCTATTCCTAAACTTGAGCAACTTGTCTCCTCAGTCCCCAGACGTTTGCAGACTGTTATAAAAAGAAGAGGGGATGCCACACAGTGGTAAACATGGCCTTGTCCCAACTTTTTTGAGATGTGTTGATGCCATGAAATTTAAAATCAACTTATTTTTCCCTTAAAATGATACATTTTCTCAGTTTAAACATTTGATATGTCATCTATGTTGTATTCTGAATAAAATATTGAAATTTGAAACTTCCACATCATTGCATTCTGTTTTTATTCACAATTTGTACAGTGTCCCAACTTTTTTGGAATCGGGTTTGTAAAAGAGAAGGTTAACAAGTCAGAAATAAACTAAAATGATGTAATGCACCCTTGTCTCTTTTCCCCTTTTTGATAACCTGGAAACTAATGAGTAGTAGACCTATTGATATGTGTGACAAATGTGTATTATTTGTGTGTGTGTGGATTTTAAGTAAAACATGCAGAACATGTCAACACCATCCAAATTGCTGAGTAAAAATTGTACTGTAAATAAATGCACTCTAATTATTATTTAGAAACCATCAGGATTTTATAACATGGTAGAAATTGCATTAAAAACAGAAATAATGTAAACCTTTAATACTTTGACCATGTGATTGATCATGGCATATGACTTAAAGGTGCTGTATGTAAGAATGACAGCTAGTGGTTGAAATGGGTACTGCAGTCCAAATTCAAAATATTGTTTGCCCCACCCCCTCCTCCTCAGACTCAACGCTCATGCAGGTTGCCAGTTTGAGGACAAGCAACAGGAACGAGCGCAATTGATAATGGAATGCGAGGAGACTTACACACTGTAAGTTGATGAGTTGATTTATCCGCATTTTAACGTGCTTCCGTTCATAGATATTTTTAGATGGATGCCGAGGCTTTTTAGGTCGAGTAAAATCTGTGATCTCTGACCCAGTTCATTTTCTTCCATGGCAGCCATATGCTGAGTTTTCCGCCAACTGGCAACCTGTAGTGTCAAAATACTATTGGGTAAACTGGCAGCGCGTTATCGCACAGACCAAAACAAAAACAGACATTCCGACACGGAACGCATATTTCAAAGTAGAATAACTGGCTGTAGCATTGCTTTTCAGAGAGACGAGTATGTGAGCTTAGCATGTTTCCTAAACATCTGCAAATATATTATGGTATTTTTATGCTTTAGTACAGTCAAAAACTTACATACAGCACCTTTAACATACTACTTATGTTACTATACTTTACATACTATTAATACTTTTTATACTTTTATATTGTGCATAAAAATAGAAAACATCACTTCAATCTTCAAGTCTGCTGCTCTTTCACAAAAAAAAATAGTTTTGTCCTATTTTTAAAAAAATCCCCGTCTTTGACTTTCTGAATAGAATATTTTAAAACAATTTATTTTTTATCCTTCTAAACAAACTTCTCATACTTTTCTTCACACAACCACAATATATGTGTCACAAGTAGTTACAAAAATAACACAAAATGATGGACCACTTGTTTAAAGTTCCTGCAAGTTTTTTATTTGCTGTAGTTTCTCATAGAACTTATCTGAAGCACACCATCTGTCTTACCTGAAGCCTGGTTTCTGTCCGTTTGGGTCAGGAACAATAAGAAGCCAGGCTTCTCAGTGCATGAGACCTTCATCTTAGCCCAGCTGATGTGTACATGGTGGTTTGGGTGATTTTTAAGTAAAGCATTAATGAAATACACACCCAGACACCAGCAGAAGCATTATTTCCTTGTACTACTATGTCATTCACGTTCAGCTATGGAAAATGAGGAATTTAACATTAACAGGGTTTCTAGTGTATCTGAAGCAGAATACTAATTTTCCAAATAGGAGAAGAGTGCAGGAAACCTTTCTACTGAACACTATGTAAAAATAACAAAAAATGTATGCAATATATATATCAAAAAATCTTTTTTTATACTTTTTTTAAACTTAATTTCACAAAGCTGTTGCATGACTTGAGAAAACATGAATCATAACAAGTGTTTTTACATATACTCACCCAGAACATTTTGTAATATTTCCACAATACACCACACTCTTTTTGTTTTTTGTTTTTTTTTGTTTTTTTTTAGATAGGTTCCCTCTTACCTGCAGTCTGACACCAGAAAATGAAAATGATGCTGGAATCAGTTCTGCTCCAAAGGATGCAACCATAAAAATATTGTGTGTTATGTGAATAATTCCAAATATTTTCTATGAACAAAGTAGAGGAAAAGTTAAAACTCAGATGACATTCTCAAAGTTTTATTAAATTTAAATTAAAACAAAGGTGTTTATTAAATGTAAGTGCAAAAATCATTATTTTCGCACAAAACATGGGACCCACCACATTCAAAAGCATTGGCAAACAACACAGTATAACACTAGACTTTGTACTTAAAAATTACAATAAAATTCTTTAAAAAAACACCCATTTGTTAAGTTATTTTACAATTTGTAATAAAATAAAGATGAATATAAATTTCTGAATATAATGGGTAAAAGGGTAAAAGATAGTAATATTATTATATTAATTACATGATACTGCCTACCTTTTGAAAAAGGTTTTATTATATTATGATATCATGCATGTCCTTTGCTGAAAATGCAATTCCAGAATGCACTGCAATGAGCTTAATGAAAAAAAAATCAATTTAAGATGGAAGGCAAGAGAACATAATAATTAATAATATTTTAATTAATATCATTAATTCTAATTAGACTAAAAATAGTCTACTTGACCAGTATTTGTGTGGGATATGTATTTTTGTTCATTAGAGTATGAGAGTATGTAGATTGTAACATCAAACTCTTTTCGATGGCAATATTTTAAACTAGCTTTATTTTATCAAAAATACAGTACAAGTAAGCCTACAACAGGCCTACATCTGTTTCAGTGATGTTCTGTTTACTGGTCTTTTATGCTCTAGCGCCACCTAGTGACAAACCACTTTAACATGCAGTAACATGAGAAATAGTCATAGATGAATTTCAGGAAATGAGAGTTTCTGTAGAATAGTAAATATTCACAAAGGTATAATATAATATGCTCTAATATAGCAGATATTATATGATGTGGATGTCATGGTCAGTGATTGTGTTGATTCACATCAGCTACCATTCAAAACTCGTAGCCTGCAGTCTTCATCTTGCTGTCTCCTCATGATGGCCTCCATGTGAAGAACAAACTAAACCCAGAGAAGAAGAATATTACTTACAATACTCTCTAATCTAAGTGTACTGTTGCCAATGTTGTTTTAAATGCTAGTCATTGTTAATGTCATTTTTATAATGCTAGTTCAATGCCCTTTTTGGGTTTTATTACTGAATAAACCCTCGAATTTTGGTGCTGTAAAATTCTCATTGAGGAGCATTTCTTAGTTGGCGATGAAGCCAATTAATGCAGGCAGTGATGCACTATTATAAAGTAATTTTAGGAATGACTTACACTCTGCACAGCCTTTAGCGTTGCTTCCTTATTAGCTCTGGAACGCACACACACACGCAGGCCTGTGGTCACTCTCTTCTTATCCGTGAATGATGTTGATAATGAGGATGATCTAAATGAAGGGGAGGTCGGTGATGATGGCAGTATCGATGATGATGATGATGATGATGGTGATGGTGATGGTGATGGTGAGAATGATGATGCTGAGGTTAGTGTTGCTGAAAGTGAGGATGAGGATGATGAGAATGAGTTTGGTGGTGGTGGTGTAGTTGAAGTCAGTAAGGATGGTGGTGTTGCTGCTGGTGGTGAGGTTATTGATGAAGACAATGGTGTGAATAGTGATGTAGAAGTTGCTGATACTGAGGGCTGTGCTGCTGGGGTTGATGATGATTGTGGGACTGATGAAGATGGTGCTGAGGATGGTAAAGATGATGGTACTGTAGATAGTGTTGATGATGATAAAGATGATAGTAATGTTGGTGATGAAGATAGTGAAGATGATGTTGCAGATGATAGTGTTGATGAGGATGGCATGAAAGTCATTTTTGAAGATGTTGATGAATACAATGATGCTGGTGATGAAGATGGTGTGGATGGTAAAGAAGGCTGTGAGTTTGCTGATGATGGTAAGGATGAGGAAGATGATGTAGAGGTTGCTGATAGTGAGGGCTGAGCTGCTGGGTTTGATGATGATGATGTTAGTGGGACTGATGAAGATGGTGCTATGGATAATAAAGTTGATGAAGATGGTGGTATTGAAGATGTTGATGATGCTAATGTTGGTGATGAAGATGGTGTAGATGGTAATGTTAAAGAAGATGATGACAATAGTGTGATTGATGATGGTGAAAATGATGAAGATGGTGTTGTTGATAGTATTGAAGATGTTGATGATGAGGAATGTGTGGATGGTGATGAAGGCTGCAAGATTGCTGATGATGGTAAGGATGAGGAAGATGATGTAGAGGTTGCTGATACTGAGGGCTGTGGTGCTGGGGTTGATGTTAGTGAGACTGATGAAGATGATGCTGAGGATAGTGTAGATGATATTGTTGGGGCTAAAGATGGCGTGGATGGTGATGAAGGCTGTGAGTTTTCTGATGATGGTAAGGAAGATGATGGTAGTGTAGATGGTGTTGATGATGATAAAGATGATAGTAATGCTGGTGATAAGGATGGTGAAGATGTTGTAGATGATAGTGTTGAAGAAGAAGATGATGAAGATAGTGGGACTGATGAAGATGGTGATGATAACGATGTTAATGTTGGTGATGAAGAAGGTGAAGATGATGATGAAGATGGTGATGATAGTGTTGAAGAAGACGATGATGGCGGTAGTGGGACTGATGAAGATGGTCCTGGGGATGGTGAAGATGATTTTGATGGCGTAGATGGTAGTATTGAAGATGTTGTTGATGATGATGGTAATGATTGTGTTGGTGATGAAGATGGAGATGAAGGCAGTAAGTTTGCTGATGATGGTAAAGATGAGGAAGATGTAGAGGTTAATGATACTGAGGGCTGTGCTTGTTGGGTTGTTGATGATGATGATGACGATAGTGGGACTAATGAAGATGGTGCAATGGATGGTAAAGATGATGAAGATGGTGAATGTGGTAGTATTAAAGTTGTTGTTGATGATGGTGATGTTAATGCTGGTGATGAAGATGGTAAAGATGATGAAGATTGTGTGGATGATAGTGTTGAAGAAGAAGATGACGACAATAGTGAGACTGATGAAGATGGTGCTGAGGATGGTAAATATGATGTTACTGTAGATAGTGTTGATGATGATAGTAGTAATGTTGGTGATG
Source organism: Coreius guichenoti (assembly GCA_039654105.1). Classification (NCBI taxonomy): domain Eukaryota; kingdom Metazoa; phylum Chordata; class Actinopteri; order Cypriniformes; family Gobionidae; genus Coreius; species Coreius guichenoti. The sequence goes on from CM077175.1 coordinate 7,605,156, forward strand.
AAGATGATGTTGCAGATGATAGTGTTGATGAGTATGGCGTGGAAGACAGTGTTGAAGATGTTGATAATGAATACAATGATGTTGGTGATGAAGATGGTGTGGATGGTAAAGAAGGCTGTGAGTTTGCTGATGATGGTAAGGATGAAGAAGATGATGTAGAGGTTGCTGATAGTGAGGGCTGAACTGCTGGGGTTGACGATGATGATGATGATGATGATGATGATGATGTTAGTGGGACTGATGAAGATGGTGCTATGGATGATGAAGTTGATGAAGATGGTAGTATTGAAGATGTTGATGATGCTAATGGTGTAGATGATAATGTTGAAGAAGATGATGACAATAGTGTGATTGGTGAAGATGATGAAGATGGTGTTGTTGATAGTATTGCAGGTGTTGTTGATGTAAATGTTGATGATGAGGAATGTGTGGATGGTAATGAAGGCTGCAAGATTGCTGATGATGGTAAGGATGAGGAAGATGATGTAGAAGTTGCTGATACTGAGGGCTGTGCTGCTGGGATTGATGATGATGTTAGTGAGACTGATGAAGATGATGCTGAGGATAGTGTAAATGATATTGTTGGTGCTAAAGATGGCGTGGATGGTGATGAAGGCTGTGAAATTTCTGATGATGGTAAGGATGAGGAAAATGATGTAGAGGTTGATGATAGTGAAGGCTGTGCTGCTGGGGTTGATGATGATGATGATGATGTTAGTGGGACTGATGAAGATGGTGCTATGGATGATGAAGTTGATGAAGATGGTAGTATTGAAGATGTTGATGATGCTAATGGTGTAGATGATAATGTTGAAGAAGATGATGACAATAGTGTGATTGATGGTGAAGATGGTGTTGTTGATAGTATTGCAGGTGTTGTTGATGATGTAAATGTTGATGATGAGGAATGTGTGGATGGTAATGAAGGCTGCAAGATTGCTGATGATGGTAAGGATGAGGAAGATGATGTAGAAGTTGCTGATACTGAGGGCTGTGCTGCTGGGATTGATGATGATGTTAGTGAGACTGATGAAGATGATGCTGAGGATAGTGTAAATGATATTGTTGGTGCTAAAGATGGCGTGGATGGTGATGAAGGCTGTGAAATTTCTGATGATGGTAAGGATGAGGAAAATGATGTAGAGGTTGATGATAGTGAAGGCTGTGCTGCTGGGGTTGATGATGATACTGGGATCAATGAAGATGGTGAAGTTGGTGTAGATGATGGTAGTGTAGATGAGGATGGCGTGGAAGACAGTATTGAAGTTGTTGATGATAAATACAATGATGTTGGTGATGAAGATGGTGGGGATGGTAAAGAAGGCTGTGAGTTTGCTGATGATGGTAAGGATGAAGAAGATGATGTAGAGGTTGCTGATAGTGAGGGCTGAGCTGCTGGGGTTGATGATGATGATGTTAGTGGGACTGATGAAGATGGTGCTATGGATGATGACATTGATGAAGATGGTAGTATTGAAGATGTTGATGATGATGCTAATGGTGGTGATGTAGATGGTGTAGATGATAATGTTGAAGAAGATGATGACAATAGTGCGATTGATGATGGTGAAGATGATGAAGATGGTGTTGTTGATGGTATTGAAGGTGTTGTTGATGATGATGTAAATGTTGGTGATGAGGAATATGTGGATGGTGATGAAGGCTGCAAGTTTTCTGATGATGGTAAGGATGAGGAAAATGATGTAGAGGTTGATGATAGTGAAGGCTGTGCTGCTGGGGTTAATGATGATATTGGGACCAATGAAGATGGTGAAGTTGGTGTAGATGGTGTTGATGATAAAGATGATAGTAATGGTGGTGATAAGGATGGTGAAGATGTTGTAGATGATATTGTTGAAGAAGATGATGAAGATAGTGGGACTGATGAAGATGGTGATGATAACGATGTTAATGTTTGTGATGAAGAAGGTGAAGATGATGAAGATAGTGATGATAATGTTGAAGATGATAATGATAATGTTAATGTTGGTGATGAAGAAGGTGAAGATGATGAAGATGGTGATGATAGTGTTGAAGAAGACGATGATGACAGTAGTGGGACTGATGAAGATGGTCCTGAGGATGGTGAAGATGATTTTGATGGCGTAGATGGTAGTATTGAAGATGTTGATGATGATGGTAATGATGGTGTTGGTGATGAAGATGGTGTTGAAGGCAGCAAGTTTGCTGATGATGGTAAAGATGAGGAAGATGTAGAGGTTACTGATACTGAGGGCTGTGCTTGTTGGGTTGTTGATGAAGTTGTTGATGATGATGATGTTAATGCTGGTGATGAAGATGGTAAAGATGATGAAGATGGTGTGGATGATAGTGTTGAAGAAGAAGATGATGACGACAATAGTGGGACTGATGAAGATGGTGCTGAGGATGGTGAAGATGATGATGATGTTGATACTGAAGATGTTGATGATGTTAAGGTTGGTGATGAAGATGGTGTGAATAATGATGAAGGCTGCAAGTTTGCTGATGATGGTAAGGATGAGGAAGATGATGTAGAGGTTGCTGATAGTGAGGGCTGTGCTGCTGGGGTTATTGATGATGATGATGATGATGATGATGATGATGATGATGATGGTGGGACTGATGAAAATGGTGTTGTTGATAGTAATGAGGAAGGTGATGTTGATGATGACAATAATGAGACTAATAAAGAAGGTGTAGATGATGACGATGAAGATGGTGAAGATGATGAAGATGGTATAGATGATAGTATTGAAGATGTTGATGATGTTAATGTTGGTGATGATGAAAATGGTGTGGATGGTGAAGAAGGCTGTGAGTTTGATGATGATGATGATAAGGATGATAAGGATGAGGAAGATAATGTAGATGTTGCTGATACTAAGGGCTGTGCTGCTGGGGTGGATGATGTTAGTGAGATTGATGAAGATGATGCTAAGGATAGTGTAGATGCTATTGAATATGTTGTTGATGATGATGTTGTTAATGTTGGTGCTGAAGATGATGGGGATGGTGATGAAGGCTGTGAGTTTTCTGTTGATGGTAAGGATGAGGAAGATGATGTAGAGTTTGCTGATTGTGAGGGCTGCGCTGCTAGGGTTGATGATAATGTTGATGACGATAGTGGGACTGATGAAGTTGGTCCTGAGGATGGTGAAGATGATGAGTATGGCATGGAAGATTGTATTGAAGATGTTGTTGATGATGTTGGTGACGAAGATGGTGATGATAGTGTTGAAGAAGATGATGATGATGATGACGATAGTGGGACTGATGAAGATGGTCCTGAGGATGGTGAAGATGATGATGTTGATAATACTGAAGATGTTGTTGATGATGTTAAGGTTGGTGATGAAGATGGTGTGAATGGTGATGAAGGCTGAAAGTTTGCTGATGATGGTAAAGATGAGGAAGATGTAGAGGTTACTGATACTGAGGGCTGTGCTTGTTGGGTTGATGATGATGATGATGATGATGATAGTGGGACTAATGAAGATGGTGCAATGGATGGTAAAGATGATGAAGATGGTGGATATGGTAGTATTGAAGTTGTTGATGTTAATGCTGGTGATGAAGATGAGTAAGACAATGAAGATGGTGTAGATGATAGTGTTGAAGAAGAAGATGATGACGACAATAGTGGGACTGATGAAGATGGTGCTGAGGATGGTGAAGATGATGATGTTGATAATACTGAAGATGTTGATGATGTTAAGGTTGGTGATGAAGATGGTGTGAATGGTGATGAAGGCTGCAAGTTTGCTGATGATGTTAAGGATGAGGAAGATGATGTAGAGGTTGCTGTTATTGAGCTCTGTGCTGCTGGGGTTATTGATGATGATGATGATGATAATAGTGGGACTGATGAAAATGGTGTTGTTGATAGTATTGAGGAAGGTGATGTTGATGATGACAATAATGAGACTGATAAAGAAGGTGCTGAGGATGGTGCAGATGATGATGAAGATGCTGAAGATGATGAAGATGGCATAGATGATAGTATTGAAGATGATGATGATGTTAATGTTAGTGATGATGAAGATGGTGTGGATGGTGAAGAAAGCTGTGAGTTTGATGATTGTGAGGGCTGAGCTGCTGGGGTTGATGATGATGATGATGTTGATGACGATAGTGGGACTGATGGAGATGGTCCTGAGGAAGGCATAGATAGTAGTATTGACGATGTTGATGATGATGGTAATGATGGTGTGGATGAAGTCAGCAAGTTTGCTGATATTGGTATTGATGAGGAAGATGATGTAGAGGTTACTGATACCAAGGGCTGTGCTTGTTGGCTTGTTGATGATGATGATGATGATGATAGTGGGACTAATGAAGATGGTGCTATGGATGGTAAAGATGATGAAGGTGGTGGAGATGGTAGTTTTGAAGGTGTTGATGATGATGTTAATGCTGGGGATGAAGATGGTAAAGATGATGAAGATAGTATGGATGAAAATGAAGAAGACGATGACGACAGTAGTGGGATTGATGAAGATGGTACTGAGCATGGTGAAGATGATGTTGATAATATTGAAGATCTTGTTGATGATGTTAATGTTGGTGATGAAGATGGTGTGAATGGTGATTGAGGCTGCAAGTTTGCTGATGATGGTAAGGATGAGGAGGATGATGTAGAGCTTGCTGATAGTGAGAGCTGTGCTGGTGGAGTTGGTGATGATGTTGAGGATAATAATGTTGATTCTGCTGAGCTTGGTGTAGATGAAGAGGATCTGGTTGGTGACGTAGATGGTGAAGATGGCATTATATTTGGTGAGGATGATGACTGTGGTGAGGTCTGTGATGGTGGGGTTGGTGATGAAGACCCTTGGGATGTTGGAAGTAGTGGCAAGGCTGTTGATGCTGTGTGAAGAAAAAAAATGTCTAATGCTGTCTGTTTTATCATAAAAGGGTAAATTAATTAAAACAATTTTTGGATATTATAAATTCTGTAATTATTTCTTCATGGATGCCATCTAACGTGGTGCCTTTGTACATTTTGTCACATCTTATCATGTACTGCCCTCTACTGGTTAAATAGCAGTATGTTGTTGGGGAGATGTGCTTCTGTGTCTTTAAAGAGTTTTGATACCAGATTGTGTTTAAAGCACAACCATCATTCAATTTCAATGTTTTCCTGATTCTTAATCAAGAATATCTGATCTCACATAAAAATTATGCAGTAACAGCACAGGCAGTTTTTGGTAATTAAATTATACAAATAATTGCATTACATTAGTGGTAACACTTTACAATAAGGTTTCATTTGTTATCATTAGTTAACTGTATTTTTTTTTAACATGAACTAACACTGAAAAATACTTCTAAAGCATTTATTAATCTTAGTTAATGTTAATTTCAACATTTTATTAAAATCAAAAGTTGTATCAGTTAATATTATTTAATGGACCTGAGCTAACATAAACTAACAATGAATGGTTGCATTTGTATTAACTAATATTAAAGATGAATAAATACTGTAACTAATGTATTGATCATTGTTAGTTAATATTAGTTAATGCATTAACCAATGTTAACTAATGGGACCTTATTGTAAAGTGTTACCAAATTATATTCAAAATATTAAAATGGTCACCTGATAATGAGGATATTGATGATGGTGAGAAGGATGTTATTATTTGTGCAGGTGGTGATGTTGTTGCAACTGATGAAGATTGTGGGGTTGAAAATAATACTGCGGATGATGATGGTGGTGGTGCAGCTGATGGTGAGTATGATGATGGTGCTGAAGTTTTTGAAGATGGAGATAGTGTAATTAGTGATGTAGATGATGATGATGATGACCCTAAATTTGGTAAGGATGATGACTGTGGTGAGGTCCATGATAGTGATGATGAGGATGATGATGATTGTTGAGGTGATGAATACAGTAAAGAGGGAGTTAAGGCTGTAACTGAAGATAATGATAGTGAGGAGGAGGGTAGTGTAGGTGGTATCAATGAGGATGAATGAGGTGGAATCGAAGAAGAGGAAAGAAGAGATGGTAAGGAAGAAGATGAAGAGGTTGGTGCGGAAGATGTTAGTAAAGATGATCTAAATGATGATGAGGTTGATGGTGGTGATGATTGTGGTGAGGATGATGAAGGCAACGTGGTTAGCGATGATAATGAGGCTGCTAATGATGACAGTGATGATGATGAAGATGGTGGAGTTATTGCTGGTGTTGATGGCGAAAATGATGAGGGTAGCGGTGAGGCTTGATGAGGTGAGCTTGGTGAAGAAGATGAAGATGGTGTTGTTAATAGTATTGAAGATGGTGTTGATAAAGTTGGTGGTAATGGTGTAGATGATGGTGTTGAAGAAAAAGAAGATGATGATGATGACGACGACAATAGTGGGACTGATGAAGATGGTGCTGAAGATAGTGTCATTGAAGATGTTGTTGACGATAATGATGTTAATGTTGGTGATGAAGATGGTTTGGATGATAGTGTTGAAGATGATGTCAATAGTGGGACTGATGAAGATAGTGATAAGGATGGTGGAGATGATATTGAAGAGGTTGTTGACGATAATAATGATGATGTTAATGTTGGTGATGGTGATTGAGGCTGTGAGTTTGCTGATGATGGTAAGGATGAGGAAGATGATGTAGAGGTTGCTGATAGTGAGGGCTGTGCTGCTGGGGTTGATGATGATGACACTGGGACTGATGAAGATGGTGTTGATAGTATTGAAGAAGGTGATGTTGATGACAATAATGAGACTGATAAAGATGGTGCTGAGGATGGTGAAGATGATGGCAATGTTGGTAATGATGAAGATGTTGAAGATGGCATAGATGATAGTATTGAAGATGATGATGTTAATGTTGGTGATGATGAAGATGTTGTGGATGGTGATGAAGGCTGCAAGATTGCTGATGATGATAAGGATGAGGAAGATGATGTAGATATTGCTGATACTGAGGGCTGTGCTGCTGAGGTTAATGATGATGACACTGGGACCAATGAAGATGGTGTTGATGATGATAAAGATGATAGTAATACTGGTGATAAGGATGGTGAAGATGTTGTAGATGATAGTGTTGAAGAAGAATATGATGATGATGATGATGATAATGATGAAGATAGTGGGACTGATGAAGATGGTGCTGAGGATGGTGAAGATGATAACGATGATGTTAATGTTGGTGATGAAGAAGGTGAAGATGATGAAGATGGTGATGGTAGTGTTGAAGAAGATGATGATGATGACGACGACAGGGGGGCTGATGAAGATGGTCCTGAGGATGGTGAAGGTGATGAGAATGGCATAGACAGTAGTATTGAAGAGGTTGATGATGATGGTAATGATGGTTTTGGTGATGAAGATGGTGATGTAGAGGTTACTGATACTGAGGGCTGTGCTTGTTGGCTTATTGATGATGAAAATGGTAAAGATGATGAAGATGGCGGAGATGATAGTATTGACATTGTTGATGATGATGTCATTGCTAGTGATGAAGATGGTAAAGACAATGAAGATGGTGTGGATGATAGTGTAGAAGATGACGACAATAGTGGGACTAATGAAGATGGTGCTGAGGATGGTGAAGATGATGTTGATAATATTGAAGAAGTTGTTGATGTTGGTGGTGGTGAAGATGGTGTGAATGGTGATGAAGGCTGTGAGTTTTCTGTTGATGGTAATGATGAGGAAGAGGATGTAGAGGTTGCTGATAGTGTGGGCTGGGCTGCTGGGGTTGATGACGATGATGATGATGATGATGATGATGATAGTGGGACTGATGAAGATGGCCCTGAGGATGGTGAAGATGATGAGGACGGCATGGAAGATGGTATTGAAGACGTTGTTGATGATAACAATGATATTTGTGATGAATAGCGTGTGGATAGCGGTGAAGGCTCTGAGTTTGCTAAAGATGGTAAGGATGAGGAAGATGATGTAGAGGTTGCTGATACAGAGGATTGTGCTGCTGGGGTTGATGATGATGATTCTGGGACAGATGAAGATGGTGCTGTAGATGGTGAAGATGGTGATTCTGACAGTATTAAAGATGGTGAGGATGATGGTGAAGATGATGAGGACGGTGTAGATGATGGAATTGAAGATGGTGATGATAGAGATGATGAGGATGCTGTGAAGGATAGTATTGAAGATGTTGTCGATGATAACAAAGATGTTAATGTTTGTGATGAAGATGAAGATGGTGGGGATGTTGAGGAAGGCTGCAAGTTTGCTGATGATGGTAAGGATGAGGAAGATGATGTAGAGGTTGCTGATAGTGAGGGCTGTGCTGCTGGGGTTGATGATGATGCTGGGACAGCCAAAGATGGTGCTGAGGATGGGGAAGATGGTGTATGTGATGGTACTGAAAATTGTGTTGATGATGATGATAGTAATGCTGTTGATGAAGATGGTGAAGATGGTGAAGATGATGTTGTAGATGATAGTGTTGAAGATGATGACGAAGAAAGTGGGACTGATGAAGATTGTGCTGTGGATGGTGAAGACGGTGTAGATGATAGTGTTGAAGAAGATGATGATGACGATATAGGGACTGTTGAAGATGGTGCTGAGAATGGTGAAGACGGTGTAGATGATATTATGGAAGGTAGTGTTGATGATGATAAGGATGATGTTAATGTTGGTGATGAAAATGGTGGGGATGGTGAAGATTTTGAAGATGGTGTAGATAGTATTGAAGATGTTGATGATGATAACGATGTAGATGGTGGGGATGGTGATGAAGGCTGGATGTTTGCTGATGATGGTAAGGATGAGGAAAATGATGCAGAGGTTGCTATTAGTGCGGGCTGTGCTGCAGTTGTTGATGATGCTGCTGATGATGATGATGATGACAATTGGGGGACTGATGAAGATGATGCTGAGGATTGTAAAGATGAGTATGGTGTGGATGATAGTATTGAAGATGTTGATGATGATAACGATGATGTTAATGTTGGTGATGACGGCTGTGAGGTTGTTGATGATAGTAAGGATGAGGAAGATGTAGATGTTGCTGATAATGAGGGCTGTGCTGCTGGGGTTGATGATGAAGAAAATGATGCGGTTGTTGATGGGAGCATTGTGATTGTTGATGAAGAGGATGGTAATGTTGGTGACCGTGAAGGTGGGGAGGATAGTAATGGAGTTTGTGGCAATGTTGATGATAGTAATGAAGATGGTGAGGATGATAAAGGTTGTGTTGAGATTGATGAATATGGTGTGTATAACGTTGATTCTGCTGAGGTTGGTGAAGCTGAAGAGGGTCTGATTGATCTAGATGGTGAGGATAATGAAGGCAATGTGTTTGTTGATGACAGTGGTGATGATGATGATGATGATGATGATGACAATAATGATTCTGGAGTTTGTAGTGATGAAGACGATGGTGGAGTTATTGCTGGCATTGATGGCGAAGATGATGAGGGTAGCGGTGAGGATTGATGAGGTGAGCTTGGTGAAGATGATGATGAAGATGGTGTTGTTGACGGTATTGAAGATGGTAATGATAAAGTTGGTGGTAATGTTGTTGATGAAGATGGTGTAGATGATAGTGTTAAAGAAGAAGATATTGATGACAATAGTGGGACTGAAGATGGTGCTGAGGATGGTGAAGATGGTGTTATTGAAGATGTTGATGATGATGTTAATGTTGGTGATGAAGATTGTGTGGATGGTGATGGAGGTTGTGAGTTTGCTGATGATGGTAAGAATGAGGAAGATGATGTAGAGTTTGCTGATAGTGAGGGTTGTGTTGCTGGGTTTGATGATGATAATGGGACTGATGAAGATGTTGATATTATTGAGGAAGGTGATGATGACAATAGTGAGACTGATAAAGAGGGTGCTGAGGTTGGTGTAGATGATGGCAAAGATGATGATAATGTTGGTGATGAAGATGATGGCATAGATGATAGTATTGAAGATATTGTTGATGATGATGTTAATGTTGGTGATGAAGATGGTGTGGATGACAATGAAGGCTGTGAGTTTGCTGATGATGGTAAGGATGAGGAAGATGATGTAGAGGTTGTTGATAGTGAAGGCTGTGCTTGTTGGGTTGATGATGATAGTGAAGGTTGGAGTGAAGTTGGTGGTAGCGAGGATGATGATGGGAGTGAGTATGATGAAGATGATGATGTGTATGATTTAGAGGAGGCTGGTGATGAGGTTAGTGGTGATGATGATGATGGTGGTGAGGATGAAGAAGGTTGTGACAATGGTGATGGTGAGGAGGATGGAAATGAGGTTGTTGATGACAGTGTTGTTGGTGATGTTAATGAAGATGGCTGTATAGTTGGTGATATTAAAGATGCTAAATATGATATAGGTTGTGTTGAGTATGAAGATGTTGACATTGGTGACGCTGATGGTGTTGATGATAATGTTGATTCTGCTGAGCTTGGTGAAGATGAAGAGGATCTGGCTGGTGATGTAGATGGCGAAGATGGTGAAGATGGCATCATATTTGTTGAGGATGATGACTGTGGTGAGGTCTGTGATAATGGTGATGAAGACCATTGGGATGTTGGAAATAGTGGCAAGGCTGTTGATGCTGTTAGTGAAGCTGATGGTGAATAATTTGAGAATGGTAGTGTGAAAACAAAAAACAATGTAGGCGTCTAATGCTGTCTGATTTATCATAAAAAGTGTAAACTAATTCAAACATTTTTTGGGATATTATAAATTCTGTAATTATTTATTCATGGATGCCCAGTCCAACACCAGTGCCTTTGTACATTTTGTCACATCTCTTATGTACTCCCTTCTAGTGGTTAAATAGTGGTACTGTTGTTTTGGGGATTAGCTTCTGTGACTGACATTTTATGAGTTGTGATACCTGTTTTTTTTTTAAGCACAACAGTCATTCAGTTTCAATGTTTTCCTGACACTTAATCTAGAATATCTGAACTCACATAAAAAATGCAGTAATCTGCTGTTTTTGGTAATTAAATTAAACTAATAATTGGCCGAAACTCATTTTTAAAGGTTTTTTTTTTATGTTTAAGTTTTGTATTTATGTTGAAAGAATGTGAATAATGTGCTTAAATTATATTATTTATTGATCAAATCTAGTAATTTAAAGGTAAATAAAATAAAAAAATTGACCCATGAGGGACACTTTAGTTACAAGTACGGGAGGAGAGGATGAGGAGTTAATATTCAAATAGTGAAAATAGTCACCTGATAATGAGGTTATTGATGATGATGGTGAGAATGATGTTGTAGTTGGTGCAGGTGATGATGTTTTTGAGATTGATGATGAAGATTGTGGGGTTGAAAATGATAGTGTGGATGGTGATATGGATAATGTTGCTGAAGAAGATGGTGTAGATGATAGTGTTGATGATGATGATGATGACGACGATAGTAGGACTGATGAAGATAGTGCTGAGGATGACTGTGGTGTCTGTGATGATGGTGAAGTTGGTGTTGAAGATTGTTGGGATGTTGGAAATAGTGGCAAGGCTGTTGATCCTGTTTGTGAAGAGAATGATTGTGAATCAGGACAGATGGGATGGTGTGAATAGCAATACATTATGTATTGATCAGTCTGATTCATCACTAAAAAAAAAAAGAGTAAACTAATTCAAGCAGGTTTTAGTTTGGATATTATTATAAATCTTAAAAAAAACTACCACTGAACTAAACATTGAAGAAGCCTTTGTAATTTTTTTTGTTACCTCTTATCGCGCACTGCCCGCATGGTTAAATATCATTGCTGTTGTTTGGGAGCTTCTGTTACATTAAAGAGTTGTGGCACCAGGCTTTTTTTTACAAGCAGTGTAACCTAACCTAACGGTTAACCTAGAGTACCTTATCTCAAATCAAAATTACACAGTTAACAGGGTTGCATACAAAATCTTCTTTATTGTTTTGACTATTATGATTTTCTTAATCATTGTGTTGTGTTGAGTGTATTTATTCTTACGCTGCATGCATGTTTGATTGTAGTCAGAACAGCAGTCATTATTTGTGAGGCAGAACTCATCACAGTAACAATCCTGTCTGCAACTGTCATTCCTGCCAGCACAGCAGAGCACTGTGGGTACTGAACACAGGGCTGAAAGATACAAGACCAAGACATGAAAACATCAACAACAGCTATACTTGGGGACTCAAATATAATGGATATATCAAGAGAAAACATCTTTTCACAGTTATCAAATCAACACTTTTGGCAAGTTTTATATATTGTTATTTATTTTGTTATTTTTATTTTTTCCTCTCGTGGTGCCCATTGCTGCTATCTGTAATTATACCAAAATAATAGATGTGCAGAGAAGGAATGACTCTTTTTCTGAGTCATGGACTGAGAAAAAAAATGTTCCTTGAGTTTTTGACATATAAGAGGTCATCATACTGTAAGAATATCCTGTAAGTTTCAGAACAGAAAAACTTCCTTGTTAGTCCAAAAACAGCTTTTATTGTTACCAAGCCCGATCCCAACTCGGTAACACTATAATAACTGCATGCTATGAATCATTAGTTAAGCATTAGTAAATAGTTAATTCATCATTTATAAAGCATTAATAGACATTGATAAACTGGTTTGTAAATAATGTAATACTGAATTTAAAAAAACGATAAATTGATTATTAATAAAGTATGAAAACACAATTATTAAACACATCATAGATATGCTTATAAAGAATAAAGCATTTATAGCTGTATTTATAAACTACTTATTAATGTCTATTAATGCTTTATAAATGATGAATTAACTGTTTACTAATGCTTAACTAATGATTCATAGCATGCTGTTATTATAAAGTGTTACCATGCTAGGAATGTGGTTATTTTATGTATTTTCAACAATGTGAATGTCACAGTTGAGCATTATTTATTTGTATTCGGTACATTTCACTGTGAATTCTTTGGTAAATCAGTCGCAATTTCGGCACAGGCTTTGCAAGCAGACTTTTACGATATGGACTCGACAGCAATGCGACAACATGGTAGTAACCGTGTGGATTCTAATGCCTGATCTGTGATCAGTGATTTCTGATATGTAATGATTCATGTACACTCAGATGTTCTTTGTCTTTGTGTCAGTAAATCTAACCAGTGACTAAATGGTCAACTTCACATCATTTCTCTTAGTAGGAGGAAAATAATCTGTTATTTAAACTGTGATTAAATTATATATAGAAAGCGATCAAAGAAAGCTCTATTTGCAATCGCTGGAGCTGTCAATCAAACAGCGCGAGTTTATCAGTGACTGAGTTATGGATTCGTGCCAAAACTCCCGTAATAATCAACAAATCTCTTATTTACATTGTGTTTGCACTGTTAGTTATGATGAAAGCATTCGATAGTGTGCAGAAATCAAGTTGCAATGACGAGATCACTCCATTCATGCACTCAACATGTCTGTGATCAGCTACAATGCTCATCTCTGCAACATTTCATCCACGATTTGAATATAATGTCATAGATCTAAATATAACGCTAAAATCAACACTTTTCACGATTAGTTAATCTTGAGAGCTGTAATAGTAAAACCATGCTAAAAGTTTTCGAGAGTTACACATGTAATACTTAGCTATTTCATATGCCACGATGTTAGCCAATCACAGCAGTGGGCGTTTACACTGAAGTCTCACAGCAGACACGCCCCTTAAAACAGAGCGTTCAAATCAGAGGGCTAAAATCAGGGTAGGAAAAATGCCTTTTATTTCTAAGTTATACAATTTTTGAAGGAAAAAATCATACTAACATTATAAGTGCACCATAATAAAAAGTGTATAACTTTTATATATCAACATTGGAACAGTGCTTTTATGTATACATGACATATGTAACAGGACATATTAATAAAAAAATGTAACTAACAGATATGCTTTTATGCTTTATAATTGTTTGTATTACAAGTTTTCTGAAATGTTTAAATATGCAAATGAGGCATTCTCTACATAAATATGCACCTATTTGCATATATTTCCAGAAGAGAAATGTGAACATTGGATAAAGCCAGGTTTGAAGTTCTTATTTCATTTTGTTGACATATTAGAGTTTTATACAGAGTGAAGTTTTGGATAACAAAAAAAATATTTTTAGGAATAAAATGTTATATAAGGCGAATGATATATGAAACTTTCAGAAGAATATGGATAGGAATAAAACTGGAAAGTGTATGTAAGTGCCTCTGAAGAGGAGATTTCTGACTTTGAGAAAACGCCTTTTAAAGATATGCAACTGAAATCTGCAGACGCAAATATATAGTGTAATAAAAGAAACACTTAAATGTAGGCTAGATTTAGGATGTTTTCTTTCCATTAGTTAAGAAAGCAAAATGGGCCAAAATCTTAAAATTGACCAATACATACATTGAAATAATGGTTTAGCCTGTATAATACAGCCCTTGTTTTTTTTTTAAAATCTTATTTGAGTTTATTTTTACCTGTAGTTTCTCACAGAATATGCACACACGGCAGGTTACCTGGAGAGTGTCTCACTTACCTGATGCCAGGTTCATGTTTCTTTGGTACAGGCGCAGAAAGAGAAGCCAGAAGTGGACAACTAAAACCTTCATCTTGTTCAGGTATATGTGACCAACTCAACTCGCTCTGTCACTTCACTGTGTTTTCAACTTTATCTGCTGAATTTTCTTGAGGCTAAATACTGATATCTTGCTCAGCAGGTTTTGCTGTATATCAGTCATTATGCTTAAAAGTCTGAAACTATTACAGGAATGCTGGAAAATTATGATGTTGTGATTTTGTAACATCTGAATAATGTGCAGAAGTTAAAAAAGTTAAATAAACAATGGGACCATCACAAAGTTTTATTGAATGAAATTTAAATGTTTATTAAATGCAAGTCAAAAACATGTTTGTCTCACACATAATGTGCATAGACAAAAAAAAAAATATTTTTTTTTACAGAAGTAAGTAGAGGAGGAGGTCCATATTGACAGGTGTTGTCAGCTGATCGTTTGCCTCATATAAAGTAAGTTTCAGCTCAATGCCTGAGAACGTTTTCTTAACAGCAAGGACCGCCTGCATATCAAAGATGAAAGATAAACAATCATACAGATGTCAATTTCACCTCATATCCTAATCCTATATGAACAGATACTATTAAACCAAAACATGTAATCCAGCAAATGTTGGTCACACTTTAGTTTAGGGTCCGATTCTCACTATTAACTAACTATTAACTATGACTTTTACCTCAGTAAACTCCTAATTACTGCTTATTAATAGTTAGTAAGGTAGTTGTTAAGTTTAAGTATTGGGTAGGATTAGGAATGTAGAATAAATTCATGCAGAATAAGGCATTAATATGTACTAATAAACAGCCAATATGCTAGCAATATGCATGCTAATACGCAACTAGTTAATAGTGAGGACTGGACCCTAAACTAAAGTGTTAACCAAATGTCTTACATAAATGTGTAACTGATTAACATGATCAAATTTTAGTTTTCTGTCATATACAAGAAGATAGAATATTATGTTCTCTTTGCCTGTACAGAGGCATCTGGAATGGAAGCTTGTTTCCACCACTGAATAAAAAAATAAAAAAGGTAATTGCAACTTTTTAATCACACAATTCTGACTTTTTTTCCCACACAATTGTGTTTTTTTTCTTCTCAGAATTGTATGAAATAAACTCGCAATTGTGTGTTATAAAGTCAGAATTGCGAGATATACTGTATACTCACAATACTCAATTTTTTCCTCAGAATTAGACTTTATAACTCGCAATTTGCGAGTTTATATCTCACAATTGAGAGATAAAAAGTCTCAATTATTATCTTTTAAATTGTTTTATTCCATGGCGGAAACAAGCTTCCATAATCTGGTGTTCAGATTTTGATGTTGATAAAAAGTATTTAATAATTACTCTGACAAGAGTTTGGAATTTGGCATTAATCAAATAATAATCATATTAAATAAATTGCACAATATGGTAGCTTAATCACAGACACACACAGACACACACACACACACACACACACACACACACACAGCATAAGATCGCAACGTATCAATGTTGCGCATTTTCACATTTTCTTGCAGTCTATTGCTAAAATGCTTTTTCATTAATTTCACATTAAACTACACTCATAATGACAAAGCAAAAAAAAAACAAAACAGATTTGGTAAGGCTGATGTGAAAAAAAAAAAATAAAAAAAACTAAGAAAGGCTCTTTACCTTTGTCTTGCTGTGCTTTTGTCATCTGTTACTTTCCAGCTCTCTTCAAACTCTCTCATTTTTCACCTCCTCCCCGTTTGGCATTATCATGTTATTTTCGAGTGCACCGTCAGAATTTTCATACGTGCCAGAGAGAGTGATCTCTGCAGAGTCAGAGAGAGATTTCACTGTGATGCTTGGGTACTGAAGTTGGATAATCTAGCTAAATCTATTTATTACTCTTAACATTGCTTAACACAGGTTGATTTTATGGAGTAGGATCATACCGCTACAGGCTCCTCTGTGCAGTGAGATGTCATCAATGGCAACATCTGAACGAGCTGAGCTTCCTCTACGCCCCTCAAAGATCACCTGATTGAACAATAACATAGATTACTATAGATTAGTTATTATAGTTTTTTATGTTTACTTTAACATGTGGATTATTCAAAGAATAAATTGTTACTTTTTACTTTTACTGACCTGGAACATAACATCTGGCCTCAGGTCCACCTGTGCAAGATGCCACATGTCTCCTTGGTCTTCTCTCTTCCTCCACACCTCTTTGGCCACATTGCCATGTTGAAGCAGGTAGACGCTCAGTCCCATTGTCCAGCTGGAGCCATGCATGTGGTACCAGAACTGAAGACACTGAGGTTGAGGGTCAGCACATTGTTCACTGAGGAGACGGGCCGTGTCACCATGAGTTGCGCTGTCACCCTCGATGTACATATAAAAACCATCTGGAAAAAGGAGTCATGCAACACAGCTATTGATTTGTTGATGTGAAATGATTGCTATAATTTTAATGTTGAATATGGTGGAATGACTGCAAAATCTAGAAATCAAGACCTACTTCCTGTTGTGTGGTCCGATGAGGGACCAGTCATTGATGTGGGGGTGGAGCCTCTGTGTCTTGTCCAATCAAAAACATCAGTTGCCAACTGAGTCCAAGCACAAATGTCCCTTTCAAAATCACAGTTGATGCCACAAGCTGGAGGAAAGAAGAATTTCATTTACTATTTCATTAGTGTTTTCCTGAAAACAATTGAAGATTCAAAGTTTTAATCATGGGAGTGTTATTTTCTGGCACCATCAATCATAACAGAATGTGATCACAATGCAGTGGTGGATAGTGAACTTACACGCCGAGGTGTTCGGTATTTCTCTACGTTGGACGGGTGCAGATTGTGGCAATAGGACAGAAGGTGGAGCCATCTGGTTTGGTAAATCTAAAAGACATTTAGAATTCTTAAAACATTAGGGTAAGAACCCTTTTGAAATTTTTAAAAGTCATTCTACTGAATAAGCTGACTTGTTTTTAAAGCTGAATGTTTTTACTAAGGGCTGCCACAGAGTAGAATCATACCGCTACAGGCTCCTCTGTGCAGTGAGACGTCATCAATGGCAACATCTGACCGGGCTGAGCTTCCTCTACGCCCCTCAAAGATCACCTGATTGACCAATAATAGAGATTACTATAGATTAGTTATTATAGTTTTGTATGTTTACTTTAACATGTAAAGCATTTAAAGAACATTTAGATAGTTATCAAATATTTACTGACCTGGAACTTAACATCTGGTCTCAGGTCCACCCGTGCAAGATGCCACATGTCTCCTTGGTCTTCTCTCTTCCTCCACACCTCTTTGGCCACATTGCCATGTTGAAGCAGGTAGACGCTCAGTCCCATGGTCCAGCTGGAGCCATGCATATGGTACCAGAACTGAAGACACTGAGGTTGAGGGTCAGCACATTGTTCACTGAGGAGACGGGCCGTGTCACCATGAGTTGCGCTGTCACCCTCAATGTACATATAAAAACCACCTGGAAAAAGGAGTCATGCAACACAGCTATTGATTTGTTGATGTGAAATAATTGCTATAATTTTAATGTTGAATATGGTGGAATGACCGCAAAATCTAGAAAACCAAACCTACTTCCTGTTGTGTGGTCAGAGGAGGGGCCAGTCAGTGATGTGGGGGTGGAGCCTCTGTGTCTTGTCCAGTCAAAAACATCAGTTGCCAACTGAGTCCAAGCACAAATGTCCCTTTCAAAATCACAGTTGATGCTACAAGCTGGAGGAAAGAAGCCAATTTTATCAATAATTTCATTAGTCTCTTTCTGAAAACAATGAAAGATGCAGAGTATTAATCGTGGGGGTGTTATTTTATGGCATCAATGACAAAAGAATGTAATCACACTGCAGTAGTTGATAGTGAACTTACACCCTGAGGTGTTTGGTATTTCTGCAGTTTGGATGGGTGCAGGTTGTGGCGTTGTTGCAGCTGGTGGCAATGGGACTGAAGGCGGAGCCACCTGGTTTGATAAATCTGAAAGATGTGTACAACTCTTAAATTAAGAGCCTTAATGCAAAACGTAATAATTGTTCTACTGAATAATTTGACTTATTCAGTCAGTCAATTCTTGATTTAAAACGAATGTTTTTACTAAGGGCTGCCACAGAGTAGGATCATACCGCTACAGGCTCCTCTGTGCAGTGAGATGTCATCAATGGCAACATCTGACCGGGCTGAGCTTCCTCTACGCCCCTCAAAGATCACCTGATTGAACAATAACATAGATTACTATAGATTAGTTATTATAGTTTTTTATGTTTACTTTAACATGTGGATTATTCAAAGAATAAATTGTTACTTTTACTGACCTGGAACATAACATCTGGCCTCAGGTCCACCTGTGCAAGATGCCACATGTCTCCTTGGTCTTCTCTCTTCCTCCACACCTCTTTGGCCACATTGCCATGTTGAAGCAGGTAGACGCTCAGTCCCATGGTCCAGCTGGAGCCATGCATGTGGTACCAGAACTGAAGACACTGAGGTTGAGGGTCAGCACATTGTTCACTGAGGAGACGGGCCGTGTCACCATGAGTTGCGCTGTCACCCTCGATGTACATATAAAAACCATCTGGAAAAAGGAGTCATGCAACACAGCTATTGATTTGTTGATGTGAAATGATTGCTATAATTTTAATGTTGAATATGGTGGAATGACTGCAAAATCTAGAAATCAAGACCTACTTCCTGTTGTGTGGTCCGATGAGGGACCAGTCATTGATGTGGGGGTGGAGCCTCTGTGTCTTGTCCAATCAAAAACATCAGTTGCCAACTGAGTCCAAGCACAAATGTCCCCTTCAAAATCACAGTTGATGCCACAAGCTGGAGGAAAGAAGAATTTCATTTACTATTTCATTAGTGTTTTACTGAAAACAATTGAAGATTCAAAGTTTTAATCATGGGAGTGTTATTTTCTGGCACCATCAATCATAACAGAATGTGATCACAATGCAGTGGTGGATAGTGAACTTACACGCCGAGGTGTTCGGTATTTCTCTACGTTGGACGGGTGCAGATTGTGGCAATAGGACAGAAGGTGGAGCCATCTGGTTTGGTAAATCTAAAAGACATTTAGAATTCTTAAAACATTAGGGTAAGAACCCTCTTGAAATTTTTAAAAGTCGTTCTACTGAAAAAGCTGACTTGTTGTTTTTAAAGCTGATTGTTTTTACTAAGGGCTGCCACAGAGTAGGATCATACCGCTACAGGCTCCTCTGTGCAGTGAGACGTCATCAATGGCAACATCTGACCGGGCTGAGCTTCCTCTACGCCCCTCAAAGATCACCTGATTGAACAATAATAGAGATTACTATAGATTAGTTATTATAGTTTTGTATGTTTACTTTAACATGTAAAGCATTTAAAGAACATTAGATAGTTATCAAATATTTACTGACCTGGAACTTAACATCTGGCCTCAGGTCCACCCGTGCAAGATGCCACATGTCTCCTTGGTCTTCTCTCTTCCTCCACACCTCTTTGGCCACATTGCCATGTTGAAGCAGGTAGACGCTCAGTCCCATGGTCCAGCTGGAGCCATGCATGTGGTACCAGAACTGAAGACACTGAGGTTGAGGGTCAGCACATTGTTCACTGAGGAGACGGGCCGTGTCACCATGAGTTGCGCTGTCACCCTCGATGTACATATAAAAACCACCTGGAAAAAGGAGTCATGCAACACAGTTATTGATTTGTTGATGTGAAATAATTGCTATAATTTTAATGTTGAATATGGTGGAATGACCACAAAATCTAGAAAACAAGACCTACTTCCTGTTGTGTGGTCCGATGAGGGACCAGTCATTGATGTGGGGGTGGAGCCTCTGTGTCTTGTCCAATCAAAAACATCAGTTGCCAACTGAGTCCAAGCACAAATGTCCCTTTCAAAATCACAGTTGATGCCACAAGCTGGAGGAAAGAAGTCAGTTTTATCAATAATTTCATTAGTCTCTTTCTGAAAACAATGAAAGATGCAGAGTATTAATCGTGGGGGTGTTATTTTATGGCATCAATGACAAAAGAATGTAATCACACTGCAGTAGTTGATATTGAACTTACACGCTGAGGTGTTTGGTATTTCTGCAGTTTGGATGGGTGCAGGTTGTGGCGTTGTTGCAGCTGGTGGCAATGGGACTGAAGGCGGAGCCACCTGGATTGATAAATCTGAAAGATGTGTACAACTCTTAAATTAAGAGCCTTAATGCAAAACGTAATAATTGTTCTACTGAATAATTTGACTTATTCAGTCAGTCAATTCTTGATTTAAAACGAATGTTTTTACTAAGGGCTGCCACAGAGTAGGATCATACCGCTACAGGCTCCTCTGTGCAGTGAGATGTCATCAATGGCAACATCTGACCGGGCTGAGCTTCCTCTACGCCCCTCAAAGATCACCTGATTGAACAATAACAGACTTATTCTTTCCTAAATGGCATTGCTCAAACATTTTTTTTAATTTTTTTTTATACACTTTTATTTTTCTGGCAAAATATAATTAAGATATATGGGAAAAGTTCAGGGCCACATTTCCCAAAAGCATTGTGAGCCAGCAAGTTGATTGTAAACCAATTGCATCAAAAGACTCTACGATCTACTTAGGCTTATGGGAAAAAATACTTTTGGGAAACAGCCCAGGCCTACCCCTCAAATTAAACTGACAAAAATTTGATTGTTTATTTTAACATGTAGAGCTAGTGAAGTAGATTAGGTAGTTATTAATCTTTAACTGACCTGAAACTTAACATCTGGTCTCAGATCCACCTGTGCAAGATGCCACATGTCTCCTTGGTCTTCTCTCTTCCTCCACACCTCTTTGGCCACATTGCCATGTTGAAGCAGGTAGACGCTCAGTCCCATGGTCCAGCTGGAGCCATGCATGTGGTACCAGAACTGAAGACACTGAGGTTGAGGGTCAGCACATTGTTCACTGAGGAGACGGGCCGTGTCACCATGAGTTGCGCTGTCACCCTCGATGTACATATAAAAACCACCTGGAAAAAGGAGTCATGCAACACAGCTATTGATTTGTTGATGTGAAATGATTGCTATAATTTTAATGTTGAATATGGTGGAATGACCGCAAAATCTAGAAATCAAGACCTACTTCCTGTTGTGTGGTCCGATGAGGGACCAGTCATTGATGTGGGGGTGGAGCCTCTGTGTCTTGTCCAATCAAAAACATCAGTTGCCAACTGAGTCCAAGCACAAATGTCCCTTTCAAAATCACAGTTGATGCCACAAGCTGGAGGAAAGAAGAATTTCATTTACTATTTCATTAGTGTTTTCCTGAAAACAATTGAAGATTCAAAGTTTTAATCATGGGAGTGTTATTTTCTGGCACCATCAATCATAACAGAATGTGATCACAATGCAGTGGTGGATAGTGAACTTACACGCCAAGGTGTTCGGTATTTCTCTACGTTGGACGGGTGCAGATTGTGGCAATAGGACAGAAGGTGGAGCCATCTGGTTTGGTAAATCTAAAAGACATTTAGAATTCTTAAAACATTAGGGTAAGAACCCTTTTGAAATTTTTAAAAGTCGTTCTACTGAATAAGCTGACTTGTTTTTAAAGCTGAATGTTTTTACTAAGGGCTGCCACAGAGTAGAATCATACCGCTACAGGCTCCTCTGTGCAGTGAGACGTCATCAATGGCAACATCTGACCGGGCTGAGCTTCCTCTACGCCCCTCAAAGATCACCTGATTGAACAATAATAGAGATTACTATAGATTAGTTATTATAGTTTTTTTATGTTTACTTTAACATGTGGATTATTCAAAGAATAAATTGTTACTTTTTACTTTTACTGACCTGAAACTTAACATCTGGTCTCAGGTCCACCTGTGCAAGATGCCACATGTCTCCTCGGTCTTCTCTCTTCCTCCACACCTCTTTGGCCACATTGCCATGTTGAAGCAGGTAGACGCTCAGTCCCATGGTCCAGCTGGAGCCATGCATGTGGTACCAGAACTGAAGACACTGAGGTTGAGGGTCAGCACATTGTTCACTGAGGAGACGGGCTGTGTCACCATGAGTTGCGCTGTCACCCTCGATGTACATATAAAAACCACCTGGAAATGTATATCAGGAGACTCTTGAGCAGAGAAATTGTCATAGAATTTGTGTAACACAAATATTTATTTATTGATTTGAAATAATTGTTATTTTAATGGTGGAATGACCTCAAGACCTAGAAAACCAAACCTACTTCCTGTTGTGTGGTCAGAGGAGGGACCAGTCAGTGATGTGGGGGTGGAGCCTCTGTGTCTTGTCCAGTCAAAAACGTCAGTCGCCAACTGAGTCCAAGCACAAATGTCCCTTTCAAAATCACAGTTGATGCCACAAGCTGGAGGAAAGAAGAATTTCATTTACTATTTCATTACTTTCTTTCTGAAAACAATGGAAGATGCAGAGTTTTAATCATGGGAGTGTTATTTTCTGGCACCATCAATCATAACAGAATGTGATCACACTGCAGTAGTGGATAGTGAACTTACACGCTGAGGTGTTTGGTATTTCTGCAGTTTGGATGGGTGCAGGTTGTGGCGTTGTTGCAGCTGGTGGCAATGGGACTGAAGGCGGAGCCACCTGGATTGATAAATCTGAAAGATGTGTACAACTCTTAAATTAAGAGCCTTAATGCAAAACGTAATAATTGTTCTACTGAATAATTTGACTTATTCAGTCAGTCAATTCTTGATTTAAAACGAATGTTTTTACTAAGGGCTGCCACAGAGTAGGATCATACCGCTACAGGCTCCTCTGTGCAGTGAGATGTCATCAATGGCAACATCTGACCGGGCTGAGCTTCCTCTACGCCCCTCAAAGATCACCTGATTGAACAATAATAGAGATTACTATAGATTAGTTATTATAGTTTTGTATGTTTACTTTAACATGTAAAGCATTTAAAGAACATTAGATAGTTATCAAATATTTACTGACCTGGAACTTAACATCTGGCCTCAGGTCCACCCGTGCAAGATGCCACATGTCTCCTTGGTCTTCTCTCTTCCTCCACACCTCTTTGGCCACATTGCCATGTTGAAGCAGGTAGACGCTCAGTCCCATGGTCCAGCTGGAGCCATGCATGTGGTACCAGAACTGAAGACACTGAGGTTGAGGGTCAGCACATTGTTCACTGAGGAGACGGGCCGTGTCACCATGAGTTGCGCTGTCACCCTCGATGTACATATAAAAACCATCTGGAAAAAGGAGTCATGCAACACAGCTATTGATTTGTTGATGTGAAATGATTGCTATAATTTTAATGTTGAATATGGTGGAATGACCGCAAAATCTAGAAATCAAGACCTACTTCCTGTTGTGTGGTCCGATGAGGGACCAGTCATTGATGTGGGGGTGGAGCCTCTGTGTCTTGTCCAATCAAAAACATCAGTTGCCAACTGAGTCCAAGCACAAATGTCCCCTTCAAAATCACAGTTGATGCCACAAGCTGGAGGAAAGAAGAATTTCATTTACTATTTCATTAGTGTTTTCCTGAAAACAATTGAAGATTCAAAGTTTTAATCATGGGAGTGTTATTTTCTGGCACCATCAATCATAACAGAATGTGATCACAATGCAGTGGTGGATAGTGAACTTACACGCCGAGGTGTTCGGTATTTCTCTACGTTGGACGGGTGCAGATTGTGGCAATAGGACAGAAGGTGGAGCCATCTGGTTTGGTAAATCTAAAAGACATTTAGAATTCTTAAAACATTAGGGTAAGAACCCTTTTGAAATTTTTAAAAGTCATTCTACTGAATAAGCTGACTTGTTTTTAAAGCTGAATGTTTTTACTAAGGGCTGCCACAGAGTAGAATCATACCGCTACAGGCTCCTCTGTGCAGTGAGACGTCATCAATGGCAACATCTGACCGGGCTGAGCTTCCTCTACGCCCCTCAAAGATCACCTGATTGAACAATAATAGAGATTACTATAGATTAGTTATTATAGTTTTGTATGTTTACTTTAACATGTAAAGCATTTAAAGAACATTAGATAGTTATCAAATATTTACTGACCTGGAACTTAACATCTGGCCTCAGGTCCACCCGTGCAAGATGCCACATGTCTCCTTGGTCTTCTCTCTTCCTCCACACCTCTTTGGCCACATTGCCATGTTGAAGCAGGTAGACGCTCAGTCCCATGGTCCAGCTGGAGCCATGCATGTGGTACCAGAACTGAAGACACTGAGGTTGAGGGTCAGCACATTGTTCACTGAGGAGACGGGCCGTGTCACCATGAGTTGCGCTGTCACCCTCGATGTACATATAAAAACCACCTGGAAAAAGGAGTCATGCAACACAGTTATTGATTTGTTGATGTGAAAGGATTGCTATAATTTTAATATTTTATATGGTGGAATGACCGCAAAATCTAGAAAACAAAACCTACTTCCTGTTGTGTGGTCAGAGGAGGGGCCAGTCAGTGATGTGGGGGTGGAGCCTCTCTGTCTTGTCCAGTCAAAAACATCAGTTGCCAACTGAGTCCAAGCACAAATGTCCCTTTCAAAATCACAGTTGATGCCACAAGCTGGAGGAAAGAAGCCAATTTTATCAATAATTTCATTAGTCTCTTTCTGAAAACAATGAAAGATGCAGAGTATTAATCGTGGGGGTGTTATTTTATGGCATCAATGACAAAAGAATGTAATCACACTGCAGTAGTTGATAGTGAACTTACACCCTGAGGCGTTTGGTATTTCTGCAGTTTGGATGGGTGCAGGTTGTGGCGTTGTTGCAGCTGGTGGCAATGGGACTGAAGGCGGAGCCACCTGGTTTGATAAATCTGAAAGATGTGTACAACTCTTAAACTAAGAGCCTTAATGCAAAATGTAATAATTGTTCTACTGAATAATTTGACTTATTCAGTCAGTCAATTCTTGATTTAAAACGAATGTTTTTACTAAGGGCTGCCACAGAGTAGGATCATACCGCTACAGGCTCCTCTGTGCAGTGAGATGTCATCAATGGCAACATCTGACTGGGCTGAGCTTCCTCTAAGCCCCTCAAAGATCACCTGATTGAACAACAACAGAGATGTCAATAGATTAGTTCTAATAATTTAGTATATTTTGAAGATTAGGTAATTCTCAAATTTTACTGACCTTGAACTTAACATCTGATCTCAGGTCCACCTTTGCAAGATGCCACATGTCTCCATGGTCTTCTCTTATCTTCCAGACCTCCTTGGCCACATTGCCCTCCAGTATGTAGACGCTCAGTCCCATGGCCCAGCTGGAGCCATGCATGTGGTACCAGAACTGAAGACACTGAGGTTGAGGGTCAGCACATTGTGCACTGAGTAGACGGGCCGTGTCACCATGAGTTGCGCTGTCACCCTCGATGTACATATAAAAACCACCTGGACCGGGAAAAGGAGACATCTAAGTAGGGAAATGGTAAAAAATGGTCAACTTTATAAGATGTGAAATTATGAATGTTGACCTACTTCCTGTTGTGTGGTCAGAGGAGGGGCCAGTCATTGATGTAGGGGTGGAGCCTGTGTGTCTTGTCCAATCAAAAACGTCAGCCACCATCTGAGTCCAACTGCAGATGTCCTTTTCAAAATCACAGTTCATTCTACAAACTGTAAAAACAAAGCAACCATATAATTATCATGCCTAGCAGTTAACCACAGTCTAGTCCACCAAGATTATGCAGCATATGAATGCCTTTTTAAACATTAAAACTCAGCTCACCTATAAAGTGATGTCTGATATCTCACAAATCCCTCTTACTTTTCAACCTCTCCGTTTTTGGGTGTGTGACACCCACTTTTCTCAGTCCATTCATTTCACATTTATATTCACAATACACTTTTATGTTTTTGTTGCATTAAAGATATACTGCACATTTTATCAGCTCATGCATTCCTGAAAATAATACTCACACTCTCTACAGTTTAAACTACAAAAAGGAACATTTACTGGAACATTTACTTATGAATAATGTTGTGACAGTTGTCAGTGTTTCTTTCGTTTCCTATTCAGTACTGGGGGTGGCGCTGTTGGGCGTACAGGAATCAGGTAGGAAGTTATTTAAAGGTTCAGTGTGTAGTATGTATGAGGATCTATTGACAGAAATGCAATATAATATACATAACTATGTTTTCAGTGGTGTATAAAGACCTTACATAATGTACCGTTATGTTTTTATTACTTTAGAATGAGCCATTTCTATCTACATACACCGCAGGTCTCCTTACAGTGAAGTCACCATTTTGCGCCGTCATGTTTCTACAGTAGCCCTAAACGGACAAACTTCTCTACAGGGCGCTAGTCACTCTCTGCTCTCTCCGACAATGACATTTTTGTCCTGTGTCGGCCACTGTAGCTTCTCTATGTGCTCTGAAAGGGAGGGGGGGATGCAATTCAAAACCTCACCACTAGATGCTGCTAAAAATCACACACTGCACCTTTAAGGAAGTGTGATTGTGTTTGTTGGTCTCTCTCTCTCGCTCTCTAGTCTTTGTTGTTGGCCTGCTAGCGGACGTGTTGTGAGTAGGGATGGGCGATACCACTTATTTTGTTTTCGATACGATGCCAATACTTTCAAGGCCGGTATCGATACGATACCTCTAAACCGAACTTTTAAATTATTACATTTATTAAATTATTAAAATGAATAAAATGGGTAACGATACCCACTTAACATTATATTTGAAAGCCATTTTAACCTTCAATATGCCTTAATTGAAATTTATTCAGTTATATTTTTGTTGACACATGGTTAAAATGTTTACTTGTAGTGGTAACCATGGAAATCTACAAATACTTTAGTTGAACTACGGTCACTGTAGTAAAACCATGGTTCATTTTCATAAGGGACTGCCAGTGACAGGCCGTTGCACCCATAAAATGCAACCTTTTTATTCTGATATGATTTATATTAACATTAGTTTATAGAACATGATCAATATGAACTCTTAACATTAAATTTAAATAAGTGTAATTGCACAAACTATGTAGGCTACAATTTCAATTTGTTTATTGTGAAATAACTCAAACACATATTTCAAACATATAACAAACTTCTGCTGAGCATTGTTCTGGGCTGCGTTTCCAAAAGCATCAATGGTTTCTTATACTTTTGGGAAACACAGCTCTGTTTGAATACAGTGTCAGCAGTGAGCGAACGCTCTCTCTGTGATTGACTGGTTCTGTCTTGCACAAGCCTGCCGCACTCCTGTTAAAAACTGAAGCCAAAACGCCTCGATCGCCCCCAGGTGGTTGGTCCCAGTATAGGTCATAACCCCCGCCCCTCCGTGTATTCTAATGGACGCGAGACAAACTAAATAATCAAATTACACTTCATATAATTTTTTCCCAAAGTTGGTTTCTGTCATTTTAGGCAGTTTTTATCACGATGATTTCATGTCAAGTGTTCGTTTTTTAAATAAGTTTGGTTTTAGTTAGTTATTTGATGCTATAAAAACGGGGGGTGTGACGTCATGATTGACAGCTTCTCTGAGTGAAGTTGTCACTGAGTCATGAACAGACTTTTTTCTGGATTTTTGGGAGAAGATTGGAGCTTTAATTTCTACATTTCCATAACTGTTTATTTCACACCAACATAATGAATTGTTCTGCATCTGCGAGAGTGTGGGCGGCTTTTGATATCGCGGCTCTACTTCCTGCTCTCTACTGCGCAGACTCCGGTCCCGAGGTCACTACTGCGCAGACTCGGTCCCAAATCTGCGTAAGATGTCAGCGCCATATTCGGACCTCCGGCGGCTTTACTTTTCTTCAGCGGAAGAGAATGAAGTCGTGTCATCCATATTTTTTATATGGTCTATGGTCTTGCAGCATTTGCGTGTGTACTGTGTTCAGATCATGGTTCAGATGAGCAGGAAAATAGTCCTATACTACACAATTATTCGTTTACATAGGTTATTCGTATTGTACGCATTAAATAATCTTTTTAAATAAACTAAATTACTGGTTAAAAAAAAAACTATTTAGTATCGATCATTTTATTTGAGTATCGATACGCCCATCCCTAGTTGTGAGTAGAAAATGAGCGCTAATGCTACATTTTAATGCTGGGGATTTTTGTGCTTGTAATGCGTACGATTCGTATTTTGAGGAATATGTTTTTCCTCTTTGAATTTCGTGCAGCATTGGAAAGTTGTGTTGAGAACGGTTCACGGTTAAATTGGGCGTTTGTGAGAGAACTTTTCTCAACTTGGTAGCGAGGTGAGGTTTCCCCTTTGTTTTTGAACTTTCAAATCCATTATTTTTCTTATGACTGTTTTTCTCTGGTGTGATTGACTTACAATTTTGTTTTGTTTTTGTTAGTTTCCCTGCTTAAGATTTATTATTTTTTAATCTAATTGTTTGAATTCAAGTATTTGATGATTTATTTGTCACTCATTTATTATTGTTAAAAGGTATTTAAAAGGTAAATGTTCCTGGGCCTGGAATTAAAATAGTTGCGATTTTTTTTTTTTTTTTTTTTTTGAATGATGTACTGAATTGAGATGAGATGATGTAGTGATATGATCTGAGTTGAACTTAAAGGAACACGCCACTCATTTTCCAACTCCCCTAGAGTTAAACAGTTGAGATTTACCTTTTTTCGAATCCATTCAGCCGATCTCCGGGTCTGGAGGTAGCACTATTAGCATAGCTTAGCATAGATCATTGAATCTGATTAGACCGTTAGCATCTCGCTAAAAAATCTTCAGTGTATTCCATGTATTCCGGTTCAAATAGATACGGTTCAGGATCTGCACCAAAGTAAATATCTTCTGAATCGTCTCTCAGAAATGTCTCCATGGTTACAAGGCATGCTCCCTGTGCAAGCAGGTTGTCACGTTGGTTATGTTGACGGAAGTTAGCCTATTTTCAGGCGCTGCGTAATATCATTGCGCCTGCGGCACCCATGGTACGGCAGCAAAGTTCCTTGATTATTATGCAGGAATGAGAGTATAGTTCCTAGCCATATCGGCCTAGAAAATCGCAACTTTTCATTTTCCGTCGGTCTTAGTACATGATGTAACTACAGAAGAGTCAAGTTTTAAATAGGAAAAATATTGCAACTCTTTGGGAATTTTTTTGAGCGAGATGCTAACGGTCTAATCAGATTCAATGATCTATGCTAAGCTATGCTAAAAGTGCTACCGCCAGACCCGGAGATCGGCTGAATGGATTCGAAAACGGTAAAACTCAACTGTTTAACTCTAGGGGAGTTGGAAAATGAGCCTATTTTCAAAAATAGTGGCGTGTTCCTTTAAATAGAAAACTTTTAAATCAACTCTTGTTGTTCCTTGTACTATTTGATTCCCACAATTGAACTGATTAGGTCTCATCCCTATATGAAGTATTTTTAATGATAAGTTTAATTTTTTAATAACTGTGGTGGTTTTTACCCCTGGCGCCCGAACCCAAACTTATAAGGCCAAATACCGTCACAATGTTTAGTCCTGCCCAACAATTTTTGCTCATTGAATATCTCATTTTACTTGAACAAAAAAACAACAGGCAATGAAAGTAAACTGGGTTGTGCATCATAGTGTTTTGCATAATTTTTACATATACATTATTATACGAAGTCTTACTTGGATGGGGGTTGATTGAGTTCGGAGTAGTCGGATGGGGTGCCAGCGTGGTCGAGTCCGAATCTTCTTCAGATGAACCTGCCAATGTTTTGAGATCAAATTAACTGAAGCTTGCTTTAATCATGTCATATAAATAAATACAAAAGGTTTATACTTTATATAAAAATATACTTAAGTAAATAAATTAATACCCAGTTAACAACAGCATTTCCGAAGTAGAGTAAGACTATTCTGATAGCTAAAAAAACCCCCAAGTAACTAAGTGATCATGGATCATGCCACAAAAAATAACCAGATTCAAAATGTGTTTATAGATCAGTCTGTAATAGATTTATATCTACAACACTTACAATCACATGCACCATACATTATGGTCACATCATCTATGGCCACATCTGAGCATGGATTTGAGCCCCTGATGCCTTCTATGATGATCTGAAACAGTCCATATTAGAGTATTAACAAACAATCTTTCATCCATTATATTTAACATGTTTACCTATACACTTAATCTTGTCCTCTGAATTCATTAACAAGTAGAATGTGTTGATGTCATATTCACACACAGTAACTTACCTGGAATGGCTGTTGTGGTTGGATTTCAACCTTGCCTCGGTACCAGCTGTTGCCCTGGTTGTTGGCTCTGGACCATATTTTGATAGCACGGTTGTTCTCATATATGTAGAGGTTGAGCGACATAGCATTTGCCAGGCCGTACATGTGAAACCAGAAACTCAAACACTGCTTGCCGAAAGTGTTGCAGACAGGACTCATCATTCGGGCTGAGTCGCCATGGACCACACTATCCCCCTCAATATACATGTAAGAGCCACCTATATAAAACAGTCAAAGAAGTGAATGAGACAGTAAACCCATTTATTTTTATTGACTGGGACGCGGGCCCAGTGCCTACATGAAATCTGCGCCACAGAATACCATCAAAATCCTGTAGTCTACTTCATACTATGAACCAATTTTCCCAGCAAACTTACTTCCTGTGGTGTGGTCACTGGCTGGTCCAGTGAAGTTTGATGGCGTTGACCCTGACCATCTGGTCCAATCAAAACTGTCCTGGATAAGTTGTTCCCACCCACATTCATCCTGATCAAAGTTACAGCTCCACATACAACCTGTGTGATGAAAAAGGAATTAAAAATTCTACATACACTGCCCGGCCAAAACAAAAGTCATTGTTTGGATTTAAATATGCAAGATCTTAAATTCATTGAAAGTTTTTGGGATGTGCTGGAGTAGTACAAGATCTTGACCAAAAATGGATGCACCTCTTGATGGAAATAACATCACAAAATGTATTTCCATCCAGAGGTGCATACATTTTGGTCAAGATCTTGTATTGACAATGCAAGATTTAAGTACTCTGTAAAGTCTACTCCAGCACATCCCAAAGACTTTCAATAAATTTAAGGTCTGGACTCAGAGGTGCCAATTCATGTGTGAAAATGCTTCTTCATGCTCCCTCGCAACCATGATGAATCTTGACATTGTCATCCTGGAATATGGCCATGATGTGTCGTCTTACATGGTTATTTAAGAAATGAAAAGCTACGCACTTAGGGTTAGAAGAACTGTTGCCAACATACACCGATCAGGCATAACATTATGACCTAATATTGTGTTGGTTCCCCTTTTGCTGCCAAAACAGCCCTGACCTGTCGAGGCATGGACTCCACTAGACCCCTGAAGGTGTGCTGTGGTATCTGGCACCAAGATATTAGCAGCAGATCCTTTAAGTCCTGTAAGTTGCGAGGTGGGGCCCCCATGGATCGGACTTCTTTGTTCAGCACATCCCACAGATGCTCAATTGGATTGGGATCTGGGGAATTTGGAGACCAGGTCAACACCTCAAACTCGTTGTTGTGCTCCTCAAGCCATTCCTGAACCATTTTTGCTTTGTGGCAGGGCGCATTATCCTGCTGAAAGAGGCCACAGCCACCAGGGAATACCATTTCCATGAAAGGTTGTACATGGTCTGCAACAATGCTTAGGTAGGTGGTACGTGTCAAAGTAACATCCACATGGATGGCAGGACCCAAGGTTTCCCAGCAGAACATTGCCCAAAGCATCACACTGCCTTCGCCAGCTTGCCTTCTTCCCATAGTGCATCCTGGTGCCATGTGTTCCCCAGGTAAGCGACGCACACGCACACGGCCATCCACATGATGTAAAAGAAAACGTGATTTATCAGACCAGGCCACCTTCTTCCATTGCTCTGTGGTCCAGTTCTGAAGAGTGTCATATACACCTAGGATGGCTTGAGGGTGAGTAAATCGTGGGGTAATTTTCATTTTTGGGTGAACTATCCCTTTAAGCATTTGCCTATTTAAATCCAATTTTTTTCCCCTTTTTTTGGCCAGGCAGTGTGTGTATATATATATATATATATATATATATATATATATATACACACACATATACACATACATACATTATATATATATATATATATATATATATAATAAAGAAAGAGAGAAAGACTGCTTACTTGCAGATGGTGGGGTTGGTGTGGGGTTATCTGTTGGCGGTGTTGAAGGATTGACAACTGTATGAAAGCAAAAAAAAAAAGTTCAGAGATTTAAGGTTTCATTTGAGTTGTTGCCTGACAGTTTTTTCATCTACTATACTGAAAGAAAGAAATGATTTTGCAAATTACTACTATGTTAAGCCAAGGCAGGTTAATTATAGTATAAATAAATATATTTTTATGTATTATTATTATTATTATTATTATTATTATATATTATAGTACATTTCATATAATGATAATTCAAAGTGTTTTACATAAGCAATAAAGAAAAATACTTAAAAAGCATGTAAATGTTAAGCTGAAAATTATTTTTATAATCTATTAAAGTGAATAAAAAGGTAAGAAAAAGTAAAAAAAAAAAATCTAATGATATAGAACACTTTAAAAATAAAAAAAAAATAAAAAAACGTGCAGCACAATGAACAGAAAAAAATCTATTTTTTGTTTATTCCAGATTTGAATTGGACAAACATTTAAATAAGACAAATATGATTTTAGAATATTATTGTATGATAATAAAAAACTATGCACTTACAACAGAAGGTGTGATTTCTCCAGTCTGGCAGAAACACCTCCGCTATCTCACAAGCAGACACATAGTCTTCCAAAGAGGTGCAGAGCTGAGCTTTGTCCCCCTGGGAAATACAGTAATCAGAAACGCAGCTGCTGACATAGATCTGTGGTGGAACGAACCAGTGGCACTCTTTGAAAGCATCTCCAAACAGTTCACTGCACTTTGTATATGCATCATCCTCCAGGTCTGGATGACACGCAGGGGGGTTTGGAGAGCCATCACTGCACCTGGGGAAAAGGTAGAAAAAAAACAGGACATTATGTATTTAATATTACAATATTAATGTTGTTTTTAATAATAATTAATGGTTACACAAATAATTAGTACATTTTAATAGTCAAATGTTTAATGCCCCTTTATAATTGTCATTCGATGAATCAATCACCGTCACATTCCCAGTTGATCCATGACACCAGATCATTGAGTCACTGAGTCATGACCAAGCGGCAACCTTCCCCAGTTTCTCTTGAAGCCAATACGGAAGTGACTTAAACTGCAAGTCATCGACTGGCCGCTAGAGACAGGCTCCAAAAGAGAGCAGAATCTCATTGAGCCCCATGCTAAAATGCCCAACTTTACAGCAGAAAAAAACATGTTTACAGCCTGGTACAAATTGTGGTTTTGGCCTATACAGCTAATTTTGTCCTTCATGACAACTGTGAGGGGGGTGAATTTTTTTATAACTCATCCGTTTAGATTATATAAAGCCTTAACGTTCTGCATAATTAAGGGCGTGGCCACTTTGAGTGACAGGTGGATTGTCGTTTGTCTGCTGTCTGTTAGTCATCATGTCACCTCAGCTCAAGCCACGTCCCGCCTCTTTGGCCATTTTCAGCTATCCGGGAGTGATGCACTGCCAAGATGGCAACGGCCGACTTTAAGGCTTCAAAACTGCTCTTCAGAATCCTATGGGTGACGTCACAGACACTACGTCCATATTTTTTTACAGTCTATGAACAGGATCAGCCAATTAATGAAAAAGATTCGACTCAAAAGTCATTCACAAATCGGGCATCTCTACATCGCCAAGAAAAGCTCGAGTGAATGTAATTTGCAGAGAATAATACATTTCAGTCTGTTTATCTCACTCTTATATGGTTGTATACGACTTAATATTGTTTTTTGCAATTTGGAGCCTGAATGCCCCAGTACTCATTATCAGCGAACTGTCCCTTTAAATCGTCAGGCGCAACAGTATATTGTCGCGCAATAGCAGTTTGTCTATCTTTACTGATTCAACGGAATATTTTAGGAATTATAACGAATTCTGTGAGGATTCAGTCAGCTCTTTCTTACGGCCATTCACTGTCGTTGGTGTTCCAGCTGCTGGCGAACTCGTGTGAATCCGCTACTGTGTTGCCGTCGGGTTTCAGAAAATCGTCAAACTGAGTTCCGGAGTAGGTACCGCATAGGCCGCACAACACTCCTCTGTAGCGCTCATCCACCTGGACGAACAGCCTGGCGTTTCCAAACAGCAGCCTCAGACCGAAGTTTGTATCAACTTGAGCGTAAGGTCCTGACTGAGACACAAGCACAGAAGAACCAAACTCTACAGGGAGGCGGACCTGACTACCGTTTACCTGGAGGGAAGACAAAACAGTTCATGGTGAGGAACTTTTCAGCGCATCTCATGAAGCCTTTGAAGAACATGTCAAAAGAAAAAGTGGCATGTATTTAGGACCATTATAATGTACGATTACATATATTTTTATTAATTAGCATTATATATTCTGGTTACTGTAACTACAATTACTGTTAGGCCTACTACTATTTTTACTAGTAATAGCCTACTGTTTTTTTCACATTATGGGGAAATATGAGAATACATTTTTTTTTTTTTTTTTTTGCATTACAGTAATGAAATATTGAGGTAATGTACTTCACCCCAGTTTCACAGACAAAAAAAGCTGCTTAAATGACCTAATTGAATTTAAGGCTTAATCTAAGCCCTGTTTGTGAAACCAGGCCTTAGTGTTATAAATTAATGTCATGTGGAAAAATCGGAATGGTCCTAAAGTAAGCTTAATTTTCTATATGGAAAATATAATTTCTTATTTTTTAAAACTTAGAGTTCCTTTATTAACCCCCAAGGGGAAATTAAGGTGTTACAGCAGCAAAAACAGAAAAACACAAGACAAAAATAGACAATAGTCAATTGATAAACACAATAATCTGAATATTATCAATTACAAAATACCATCCAATTACCTAATTAGTATAATAAACTCATCAATGTCATTTCGGATTAAAATGACGGGTGCATGTTTTTGAAAGGGTATTTGTGATGCTGAGCTTTTAAGACTGATGAAATGCATTATACAAAATTAAATATGATAAATATTCTGCCAAAATACTGTTTATCTATACTGCTATGATATCATGGTGCATTTAATGTAGGATCAACTAACGATCAACAATAAACTATCTAAGATGCTTTCAGAAACTTCTGTCATTTTAATATTTTGTTACCAAGTTGGCACAGTTGTATTGTAGTAAAAATAACTGGAGTAACTTTAGTATTCTGCTGGAAACTATGTTAGAATAGTAAATGTTTGATAAGGGTTATTTTATAATAGTCCTAAATCATCGTCAATCATAAAAATGTGCTTAGATTTGTTAAAACTGGGTCATGCATTTGTTGGCACATTGTTTTATCTTTCATGTAAGGGCCAGAGAGTGTTGTTTTCCTGATAAGATCAGTTAAAATGTCTGGGTCACAAAAGTGCCGGTGATTGAATAGGCTACTTCTGTTTTTTTAAGTGACCGGTTTAAACCTGCATATCAGAGGTCTGATTATGTCAAGCAAAAGTCACTATCAGGACACTCCTCAAATGTTATCATTGAATTACAGCATATGATGTCATAAGCAAACATATTTCTTATCACTTACCTTTAAAATATGAACATTTTACTTACTGTAAACACTAATTATGAGTCATAAATTATAGATGGCAGCTCCTGACAACATTTTTTCCACGAACTGCCCATGTATATCATGAAAGATTAGGTAAGTGCTACGTGGAGAACTATGAAGAGGCCTCATGAACTTCCCCTTACTGTACTCTAATACAATAGTTAGTTTGCTTGTCTGGTTCTCTGATCATATCTTTCTTCCTTTAGTTTCTGATCGTATCTAATCACCAGATAGGCATTGATGTGTAAATGTGGACCGTCATCTGTATGATGTTACGGACACTGAAAAAAATTGATTTTCTTATGCAGTACTTTTGTCTTGTTTCTCAGTACAAATGTCTAGTACAAATCAACTCTTAAGTCAAGATACATTTACTTGAGAAGCAAAATTAATTAAGATATTAATGTCCAGTTTAACAGACAAGGCTTAAGCCTAATCCCAGAATAAAATGCATGTTTGAGACGCCTTAACTGAAAGCAACATATCTTTAAAAATGTCATTATTTTGTCTCCAGATGCACACCAGTAATGTTTTTTTAAGGCACGTTTATAAAAGCTACTTATTTTTAAATGCCCTTATTGAACTAAGGCCTAATCCTGGCTTGGTCTAAGCCTGGTCTGTGAAACCAGGCCCAAGTCTTTAAGTGAGTTTAATTGAGTGAGTTTATGCGTATAATAAGAAAAACTGTCTGCCAATGGGGTCAGAAAAAAAAAATAGTTCAAAGGGAAAATAAGGTTATTTTTTTGTTATTCTTGTTTTACGCATGTTAAAGTAAAAACAAGACTTCATATCTTATACCATTTGGCTTCTCAAATAAATGTATCTTGATTTAAGAATAGGTATTTGTATAGGAACGCAAGACAAAATTACTGAGTTAGAAAATCACTTTTTTGCAGAGAAGTTGTTGGATTACTAAATATTTTTGGAATGGTTAGTTTTTAGTATGAAAGTTATTAAGTTTTCATAGTAAGCTGAAGCATCGAGATCTCATTCCTCATGAAGTGATTCCTTTGGTTGTGCATATGTGCTATGGAGGGCCCTATCATACACCCAGCGCAATGCGACACAAGTGTTTTTTGCTAGTTTCAGCCCGACGCAGTTATCATTTTCATGTCCAGCGCCACGTTGTTTAAATAGCAAATGCACTCGCGCACAGCTGGTCTGAAAACGAGGTGTGTTCAGGCGCATTGTTGGCGTGTTGCTATTTTGAGGCAACTGAAAACGACTGTGCAGTATTTTTTTTTTGTTATTTAAAGGATGCGTTAGTTAATGCCTATAGGCCTACATGTCATAATGGATAGTCATTGCATGTATCTGAATTACCTATTTGCAGCAATGACCTATGAAATTGGCTAATTATTTGACCAATCGTGGCAATACACACATTTAAACAGACTTGTCAGGTTGAGGGTGTCTATATTCCACCATGTAAATAGCGAATCCACCATGGTGCAAGCGCAACTGGCTTTTAAAGGGAATGGGAGATGAGACTCTGATTGGTTTATTGCACGTTACGCCCAAAACACACCCATGGCTCATTAAGACACTATGTAAAACCCTTTTGGACCATGTGCCTGCCGCGCCAACCATTTTTTCCGTTGTTAAACTAGCAAAAGTGGATTCGGACCTGCCTAAGTGCACCTGCGCCATGCGCTTCAGACCATGCGCTCAGATCATTAAAATAGGGCCCTGAGACTTCAAATGGTTAATCAGTTATTATTTTTCTTTTGTTTAAATGTGCATTGTCTATTTGTAGTGTAACTGAATAAATTGTTTTAATATACACAGTGATAATATGGCCAATTCCAAATGAATGACAAAATACGAGACACTCACATAAACCATCTTGTTCTTGCCGATGACAACGTGTAGGCCTTCCATGTCAAGAGCTACAGAGTTAAGAGAGGAAGTTGCAGAGTTGTTCCGTGCCTCATTTCGTGCAGTTATTGTGAACTGGGTGTCAGTAGGCCCACAGGTCTTTGCTATTGTGTAGTTGCAGGTGCCCCAGAAGGAGTAGGCCTTGCCATCGAAACTGATGTAATGGGGGTCACCGTAGACACTGCAGGTCACCGGACTGGACGGAAAACAACCCTTGACTCCATCTTTAACCATGCACACTTCATCAGCCGTGCAGGAAGCAGGTGAACAGTGAGTGTTTCCATTGCCCAAACACTGGCACAGTTGCTCACATTCACCCTCCATAAATGTCTCTCTGATCTGGATAGGACAGGATAAGAAAGATTTATGGACACACAAAAAATTAATAATAATGAAGTATAATATTATATGTGGCTAAGCTACTTTACTGTATAATGCTGTCCATTAGCCCAGCATCCACAGTCTTTAGCTTCCACACATGCTCCTCCACTGAGCATGAAGCCATTGTCACACTCGCAGCGCTCCTCACATATCCCACAAGGCTCTGTGGCGTCCAGGCTGGAGCAGGTCTTGGGACAGCCGCTGGCACAGGTGTTATAGTGGCTGTGAGGGCCACATGACACCGCTATAACATAAACCAGTAGAATCAAACATAAGTAATCTCACTGATAGATTTACAGTACGTTTCCCAGTGCCTTTGTGGTTTGTAATGGAAAGTTACGGGTCAGCTGGTGAAGGTGTGAGAGATTATTAATTAATAACCAGTGAGTAAGTTGAGTATTTATGTATGGGTTGTTAGGTGGAGACCGGACTCATGATTAGGTTTGAGATAGGCCTTTTGCTCAACAGTGGCTTCAATCAGGTAGTCTGATCTGACACGTCAAGGCTTAATTTATATTTATGATTTGCCTAACAATACTGGCAGTACTTGAATCGCTTGTCTGTATTCACACTGAAAGTGCCCATTGTGTCATAGTCTTGGGTGGAGATGAGATAATAAGGCTTTAAAGCAATATTCAAGGTTTAAAGCATTTTGATAGAGCTCAAGGCATGGTTCACACGTGCTGTGCGTGAGCAGCAGTTTGTTCATTTTTTATTGATATTTGATGCCTGCCTATTTTAAGATGTAACGGTTAATTTGTAAAAAACTTAAAGGGATTGCGATATATTATGGCAAGGATTTAACTTAGGATTCTGTGAGATTTTTTTTTTTTTTTTTTGTACATTTTTAAAGTTAAATGCATCAATTTGGGGCATTTTAATAGCAAAATTGACTAAAACCTTTTTTTAAGGTTTGATAATCAGTCCACATTACATTCACACACATTTATTATAATAATATTATTATTATTATTATCATCACAAAAAAATGGAAAACGCTTCACTCTGAAACAAGGAGCATGACAGACTAAATACGTATTTAATTAAATTGCAGTCTTTTATTATTTGAATATCACACTAAGCCGTATCACAAAGCAATGGCATAAAACATGTTATACTTATCTAATGAGAAGTGTAATAATATTTTTGGTTCATTATGAAACTGTGGTGGGCCACCGGAGACTGAGTAATTAATGGGAAGCACTGGCATGTGGTTATAACTTTCTCCAGTTTTTCAAAGCGTTCCCTTCTCTGTTATTATGAGCACTTATTTATTCTAAGTCAAATATTATACATTTTTCTACAGTAGATTTCAAAAGGAAAATTTGTTTATTTTCCGTGTTATACATCATAATGTTGAGTTGAGCATAATACCTAAATTCCCCTGCAGAATAAACAAAGTATAGATTTATAATATTTATAATTTATACTATTTATTGGTTAACACCCATGAAAGTAATTATTGGCTTATCGGGCATAATATTGGTTCATGCTAGAGCACTTTTTACATGGACAAACTCCACCATCAGGAATTACGTCAGTAAAGCATAATCAGATGTTCATTCACCTAGAAAAGTCCATTTAAAAAGACAACTTTACAGATCAAATAATAAACTTTTTTTACTGAATAAATCATTGTTTAACCAAAATACTTTTCTTAAGCCTCATTGTGAGTGCATTACTGTGAGCACTTTGTCGATTGTTGTAGTTGATTTTGAGTTTTATTAATCCCAAAATGTTTTTTGATCATTTTAGCAATTGTTAAGCACTTACGACAGAAAGTTGTGTTCCTCCAGACCGCAACAGAGATCCCAACTTTGTCGCAGGTGGCACTGAAGGCCTCAATGGCATTGCAGAGTGCAGCAGGATCTCCGTGAGCTGTACACATATCGAACATGCAGTTTTGGAAGAAACTATCTGCATTGAGAACAGATGAGCATGCTGAGAATGGTCCCTGTCTGGATGTCAGCAGACCGCAGTAAACCTCGCTGGCGTACTGCTGCTCCTCTGCATCTGTACAGACCCTCGGTAGGGTGGGCTCCTCACACACGCTCTGCCCTACAACATGAGCGTCCTCCTGCACAAGTGACCCGTCTGGGATCTTGAAGTCGTCTTTTGTCTCCTGGTTAAAGTTGCCGCACATGCCACAGATTCTGTTCGAGTAATGGCTGGGGACGATCACTTGAACAGCACCGGAATGCATATAGAAGACAGACAGTTTGAAATCAGTTTGAAGGACCAATGCATCTCCCTGGGAGTTAACCGTAACTCTATTTCCCTTCAGGAGTAGAGGGAGATCCTTCCAGATCCCATTAACCTAATTAGAACAACAATGGAAAGTGGTTAAGACAAAAATAATAATCACAAATTGTGGTTAGCAGTTGACCGATATATTGCTAAGGCCAATATATCGGCTGATATTTGGCTTTTTAAAATTGTCGATAGGTTGATAACGATTTTATTGAAGAATATCGTAAACAGTCTCCTACATTTATTTATGTTGTAACCATAGTGCAGCGCTTCTGGGTTCTACGTCAGAACGCCGACGCCAATTGGCTGACGCTATTCACGTGAGCACTACGACGCATGCGTGTGATGCTGATGCAGGAGCTGGCCAATACAAAGCCGGCGTTCCGACGTAGAAGCCGGAAGCGATGCGCTGTATTTACGATGAGTAATTAATGGCAGAATTTTCATTTTGGGGTGAACTAACCCTTTAAGACATGCTTTTTTGGGGCACTAAATAATGGCGCAGATACCAGTAAATTGGCTTGCTCAAACCTTAATAAATCACGTTGCATGATTAATTTAAATACTCTCCTCCCATAAATTTTGCGTCTGAAAGGGAAACTTCTACAAATGCATATGCAATAAGGTCAGTCTCAAAAATAACTGTGTCCACGCCTTTTCAGAGCTATTTTTTCACTGCGTGTCTTTAGTAAATCCTGACAGTAGTTTTTTAATGCCAAAAGACGTTTGGCATTAAAACGCTGATGCAAGCTGTTAGTAAATCTGGCCCTAAATGTTTATTTTACAGTTTAAGTTCAAATAATTTTTTTTAAATAAATCATTTTCAATGTATTTCTTTCTAGTTTAGTAAATATGTAAAATACGTATAGATTTAATTCCAGCAGTTGTTATGCATGTGTTTTTAAATGAACTCTTTTCCCGCCATTGACGGAATTTTCTGTCTTTCCGTGTTTTCATTGTTATATGGTGGGGGCGATATTATCTTCTGAAACAGTAGGAAATCTCTGGCTCAAAACACAGGAAAAAGGAGCAGAAACAAGCGATAAAAGCATAGCTTATGTACATTGAAGTCATTGAAAAAAAAGCGTGATTTTTCTCAGGTTTTTGTTCAAAAAATAGCTTTTTTTTAATTAAATTTACCAACATTCAAGTTTTGTTTAAAAGCAGAGGCTCTATTCTTTCTTTTGATATAGTGTATGTTCAGATTTTCATACAACAAAATATTCTGGGGGCCATGACATTTTTGTGAAAATGATCAAAAACACTGGCGGTGGTTGGCAACTTTTTTTTTTAATTGCTGGCGGGGAAAGAGTTAAATATATTGGCATCGCTATTGGCAAATAAAAAAAAATCACTATCGGTCGACCACTAATTGTGGTTGATCGCTCACCATGACTCTGCTCCTCTCTGTCCTCAGCATGGTCACTCTCAGGCGACGTATGTTGACGTCCACCTGCTGAATGGAGGAGACGTGCGAGTCCCCTTTTCTCTCATTCTGCACCTCCACTGCAAACTCTGGAAGCAACCCTGACTCATCGCAGACCTTTGACAAAACGTAGGTACAAGGACTCTCAAATTGGAAGCTGACCCCATCAAAAGTAGTGTAATGTGGGTCAGAGGCCACATGGCAGATGCCAAAGGTGTCGTTAGACCAAGGGATGTGAGAACAGATGAGTTGCTTATCAGTGCAGGCGCAACGAGTGGTTTCATCAGTCCAAAATGTGCCTCTTTGCTGACATTGTGGCCCTGTGGATGAGAATGGTGTACTGCCACTTTACTATTTCACAAAGGCCAATAAATGTGCTGAATTTACATCTCAATGTTAGCCTGAAGATGTTTTGCTAAATGACATAATTCTAGGTCAAAATAATAATAATCATACCGCATTGTCCCTTCCGGATTCCTATTCTGTCAAAGGCAGTTTCCTCATCCTCGTGCAGGCCTTGTGATAGCTCAAAAATAACCTGCCAGAAGCACAATTACAGCTGCAGTGAGTAACAGTTATTCTTCAGTGTTTGCAAAATGTCCATCACTCAAGACCAAATGTACCTATTATATTTGTACACTTTACTTTCACAGATGCTTTCTTATCAAACAACTTACAGAAATGATTGTAGCGCTTTAAGATGGCAGACAGCTTAACATACAGTTCATAAGTGCTAAAAAGCGTTTTTCCAAAGCAAAGGGATCCAGCTTCATTGGTGAATTGTATGTATCTTTATTGTATATCCCAAAAAACATTTGCAAGCAAAACCACCAATATTTTTTTTTTATTTTTACGTTTTGCACTCAGAACTATGGAGCCCCTAAAGGGACATGGTGATGGGGAAAAAAATGAGACGGGAGGAAAAATTATGTCAATGCTTTTGTGTTCTCTCACGAATTTTTTGCGTTCCCCCAAGAAACTTTCCATTCACTCGCAAAACTTTTGACTTTTTTGTGAGCAAACGCAAAGTTTTTAGGGGGAACGCAAAGGTTTTTGCAAGCGAACGCAACAGTTTTGAATTGAAATATATTTTTTCCTCCTATCTCATATTATTTCCACCACCATGCCCCTTAAGGGGATTCATTCATTGCATTCTTATCATTTGTGCACTTTCACAAATGCTTTCTTATCAAACAACTTTCTTCTCAAACAACAGAAATTCTTGTAGTGCTTTAAGATGGCAGACAGCTTAACATACAATTAATACGCACACTCTTGGTGGTTTTTCAAAGGGATCCTGCTTTATCAATCTTCATTGGTGAATTGTATGTTATTTTTGTATCTTTATTGTGTATCCCCAACTATTTTTTGCAAGCAAAACCACCATTTATTTATTTATTGCTCTCAAAACGAATTCTTTCTTTTTTTGCAAGCACAAAAACGTTCTTGCTTGCGTGCAGAATTTATTGCAATTCAAACCAGCCATTGATGAATGTTGGACACATTTCTGTTGTTCGGTTTACACTGTGCTTTTTTATGTTTAATTGATTAAGTTTGGTGGGTTTGGTTGCAATACTTAGTAAAAAGACACACATAACTCGAACATTTTACCATTATCTACTATCTTTCATCATAAAGATGCCCAGTTGAATCTTTAAATTGCTCTACCTGGATGTTGTCGGATTGCTTTGTCAGAGGGATGAACACATGTCTCCAGTCTCCAGTGCTAGAAGTCTCTGAGTTCCAAATCAGTGTCTGCAGAATGTCATCCACTAGCAAAACGTTGAGTTCAGAACTCTTCTGGTTGGGTTTATGGTACCAGAACTCCAGACAGGAGTCTTCTGAGATCGTGAGAAATCCACTCTTGAGACGAAACGCACCAGATGGACTCAGAGGGTGGAGAGCGGTTTCCTCTGTAGCAC
Organism: Coreius guichenoti; assembly: GCA_039654105.1. Classification (NCBI taxonomy): domain Eukaryota; kingdom Metazoa; phylum Chordata; class Actinopteri; order Cypriniformes; family Gobionidae; genus Coreius; species Coreius guichenoti. The sequence goes on from CM077175.1 coordinate 7,649,067, forward strand.
ATAGACAAAAAGAAAAAACCTGTTGAGTTTTATCGCCTTTCAAAGTTTGTGATTTCCTCTTTTATACTGAGTTTTATTATTCTTATATTTTCAGTTGTATTAAGTTGATTTAGTTTTACTGCTCAGTTTGTAGGTTAAACATGTATCCTGATACATTGAGCTGCTTATGTGGGCTGTACAAGATCGAATCTGGCTTGTGTTGTTACCTCCCTGTGCCTACAAGTGGTTCAAAGGCCAAAAAACAACTCTTTCACTTAGGGCTGCACGATTATGACAAAAATCATAATTGTCGTTTATTCCCTTGAAATTGTAATTGCGATTATTAATTATGATTATCACAATTTACATTGCATGATGTTTTGAATAGCTTTATGCCATTGTTTGAAGCAACTGCATGCTATATTTTTTTATATGAAAATAAGCTTAAAATATTCTTCCTGAAAACCTTTTATTGCTTTTCTATAGCATTAAGCCTCAAATGTCAAATATACATTGGTTTGATTTATATTTAAAAAAAAAAAAAAAAAAGTAAAAATATGCATGGTGTTATAATGTTATACTAAAACTAAAATTAAAAATGGAAAAACCCTTAACCTGTAGAAAAGAAAAAAACACACATCTTAAGCACACAGACTAATGTAAGTGGTAAGTAATATAAGATTGTGCCTTTGAACGATTATGTAATTGTGGCATCCGTAATTGTAATCATGATTAGAAATTCGATTAATTGTGCAGCCCTAGTTTTACTGTCAATTAGTCATGTTTTCATTGCACTATGGCAAGCACAGTCTGTATTAGTAACCTATGCTCTTGCATTTACTTCATAGATTGACCTCTAAAAGCACGCTGTCGTAAATAATCACCTGCTTACAGACTCAAAGCTTACATGTGCCACATGTTAGACTCTGATCTGAACTTTGTGTTTAATTCTAGCAGTGTAGCTTGAGCGTCACGATCAATGCCTTGTTCACACGAGGTTGAATGCGGTGTCTTGCGTACTTGAAAGTCAAGTTGAAGAATGTAACTTGAGGAATAAGAAGTTTAAAGAAGCTCTGCTATGTGCTGTTAGAAACCTATTAACTGCTGTTGTTGTTGCCGCAGGTGAATGGATTGGCAGTACACACTAGCGAATAACACAAAGCAGCAACTGTTTCATCTCAGCAGTATAATTACCTGTTGCTGTCTGAACGCTGATGGGTCCCTCAGAGGTCCAATCACAGGATGCTGGCAAATCACTGCCAAAATCACACTTTGTGAAATAATCTACAGCACAGGAGGGAAAAGTGATTAAAGGACAATAAAAAAAAAAAAAAAGTGGAGTGAGAATAAGAACCTAATCGAAAACAAGAAACAAACCAAAAACATTGTTCTGTTTGGCTTGTTATAACAAATGTTCGTGTCCTAAGTCACTCTTGCGAGAAATTGGTCATTCCGGTCGGTGTGAGTTCTATTAGAAAGGCCTAAAAAGTTCACAACTCATCAGAGTTTGATAGCATGGTTTCTAACAGGTTCTTTTTTTCAGTACTGCAGAAGTTTTTTCAGTAATACTTAAAGCCATTATGTATAATGTATTATAAAGGTATGTAATGTATAATGTATGTTGTAATGCATTATATCTTTTCATAAATAATTGTAATCAAGTTAAAATGCTTTATAATATCTGAAATTGGTGGGTTGTTGTGTTTTAATGCATTATACTTTCTAAAAGTTGTAAAAAAAAGTTGCTGCCTTAAATTAAGTAATTTCAACTTAAATTACATTAAACTGACTTAAAAATGAGTTGATTCTTGTATAACTTATAAAAAAGTTGAAAATTGCTTAACTTATTTTGATGAGTTACAGCAATGTAAAAACATGTTGTCAACTTATTGATCATATAATTTTTTTTACAGTGTATTTTGGGTTTCACTTTATTTTAAGATGTCTTTGTTACACTGTAATTATACATTTATGTACTGAGTATTGAGTAATATTAAGTAACTACATGTACTTACTATGGGTTAGGATTATGGATTGGTTTAGGGTTAGTTGCATGTAATTATGCATAATTTATAGTTATTACTATAGTAACTGCATGTAACATATGTAACGATGACACCGTAAAATAAAGTGTTTCTGTATTTTGTATTATACTGTAACTGTGGTTACAAATTACAATTATTCATGAGATCATTACAAGGCATAATAAAATAAATACTTAGGTTACACTTTATTTTAAGGTGTCATTGTTACAGTAATTATATATTTAAGTACTCAGTAATATTATTTAACAACATGTACTTACTTTAAGGTTAGGGTAGGATTAGGATTTGGTTGAGGGTTAGTTGCATGTAATTATGCATAATTTACTGTTATTACTATGGTAAGTACATGTAACGTATGTAACAATGACACTGTAAAATAAAGTGTTACCAATACTTATATAATGCATTGTATTTAAAGGCTTCAAGTAAAGTAAATGACTTAAAATTTTAACCTCATAAAAGTGATGCATCTAATAAAATTCTTACCTGCATTTGACCTCCAGTCAGGAAGAGTGAGTGGGAAACTTCTGCAGATGATGAATGGAGAAAATATGATGTTAATAAAATGTTAAATGGAGAAACATAGCTTTGTTAAACATAATATAAGAGCGGTAGAAAGATACCCTGAATAAGCCTCAGTGTTTAGAACACATAAATAGGCTACTACATAGAGCAGCCTCAGGTACGTGTCCCCTGGCATAGTGTCTGTCCCAGTGTCTCACTAATATGTCCTCGGGTGTTGAGCTGAGGTGAGTCTAGATTGTATACTCCTTTCTCGGGACGATGAGAACGGTTTGAATGTGCTGGCTGTTATGAAGGTGATTGAAATTGCACCATTGACCCTGAGAAGGTGTGGTTTTGTTGATGATGCCCTACCGAAAGGGGAGGGGTTTTGTATCGTTATGGTAACAACGAAAAATTGGACTCCTGATGAGGTTAACTATACTTTATTTCATTTGTTTAAGTTCCAGAACTTTATCCAAGTCCAGTTATTGTGTTGCAGCAACTCTTTATTTAAATACTTCAATCTAATGCAATATTAGATAGCATAATATCAAAGCAAGATCCTTTAAAAAAAAAAAAAAACACACTTTTAAAGCAAAACATTTAAAGAAGAAAAACATTTTCTGAGAAAAAAAAAATCAAGTAGCATTTGTCTGCATATGCCAGATTTTCTTAACTAGACACCATTGTGATTAATCGGATTCACTTTTTAACGGTGTGGTTATTATTCAAGTGCTGTATTACAGTTCATGTGAATTGATTTGCAGTGTCCTCAGGTTAATTGAACCATGCCAGGCCATTAAACACATTTGAGACCTATTTTATTTACTGTGCTTCAATAAACATTACATTTGCAAAGATCAAATAGGAGCAAAGCCACTGTTTAGATTGATGCCAGACGTTGACACCGTGACCTTGTGATTTGTAGTCGTACCTCTGACCTGTTTAATGTGTAGTTTCTTTTACTCAAACATATTTCATTGGACGACTATATTTGAGCTAGAGCTAATTCACTTTTTTGCTGTAATTGTGTCACAGTCCTTGGTTTTATTTGCAATATGAGACATACAGTAAGTTTCTGAATGCTACTCTTCTCCTATTCTTCTCTTCAACTTGTCCGACAGATAAGATAACACCAGCAACCCTGTATTATGAGAGACTGTTTGACGCATATACCAGATAATAGCTTTATTTAATGATGTCATCTCAGACATATGCAGGTGGTCAGATACTGATAGGTTTTCCAGGATGTGGATGTCACACATCTGCTGTCAAGTAAAGTCTTGGTTTGCAGCAAACAAAACTCCTCCTTTACAGTAAGCTGAGAAACAGACTGCAGTTGAAGAGACAGGTGAATGACTGCGATTTCAACTCCGATAAGATTATATTTTCTATTTACCCTCAGTGGATCATTAAGTGTCATCCTCTGACAGATGTAATATAAACAATATCACAAAACGAACATTGCTTTTCTCTCGGCGCTTGGATTTAATGAGAAAGTGTGCATGAATGATTTGATATGAAAGCCCTGGGAGAGGTTTGAAATAGCTTCAATTTCTTCAATGCTCATTTAGAATAACCAAGGTCAAAAGCAGGTCCAACCCTAGTGTATTAAGAACTGTGGCCATTTGGCACCAGCTGTGTGTAGGTTATGCCTAGTTGCTGCATAAATGAGTGCTAAGTTACAACCAAAGTCCCTTTCTATTTCTATTTGCAATGCCTCCGGGCAGCTATTTTGGGCATCCAAGACCAAGTCCTATCTATTTGAATGGGGGAATCCTTTAATCTCAAAAACTGCTTTCTCCGATTCATAAGTAATAGGAGTGAACTGTCTTTGTATATCTATAGTCTTTGGTTACAACTTACAATCATTTACACTATAACTACCACTTACTGCTAAACATTACACTATTAAACTTGAAAACATAACCCAAACTGTAAACTAAATTATGTTTTCTGAAGCCTTCAACCAGGAGCAATGGTTGGAATAACCAACACTATCTCACAACCAATTCGTACGTATATTACGAGGTGGCTAATTCATACAAATTTGTACGACCTCACTCGTACGAATTTGTACGATTTGTCTAAACCTCAGTGACAGGTAGGTTTAGTGGCGGGGTTAGGTGGAAGTCATTCGTATGAATTCATACGAATTGGGCAACTCGTAAAATACGTATAATTTAGCAAAAATCGTATGAATTCGTACGAATTAGCAACCTTGTAAAATACATACAAATTGCCGTGAGATCGGGTTGGAATAACATAGCAAACTGATTGGAGTATTTATTTATTGCTTATCGTCAAGTAATCAGATTTTTCTTTTTTGTGGTAATAAAAAATAGACAAAAAGTGAACAAAAGCCTTTAAAATGACTTAAAATACATATAACAACGAGTCAATAATAATTGGTTCAAATAAAGTATCAAAAGCATGTAATCATATGGTTTTATTGAACAACACCGTTAAAATACATAATGGAAAATACATAAACATAATCAACTTATGTACATTAAGTATTACAAATGCCAAAATTGTTGTTACACTTTACAACATGATCAAATCCTTGTTTAATATTGGCCAAACAACATTGAATTCAAATGTCCACTTAATCTTTAATATTTGGCCACTTCTTTATGATAGAAATGCTATAGCCACTGTAATTTCTTGAACAAGAACATGTGGACATCAAAACACACAAATTCAGAGAGGGGTTTAAACTTTTATTTTGAAATCGCAATGAACAATTAGCATATTTAGAAAGATATTGATGTATTCTCCTGTGTTGGCATAGGTTTATAAATGATTTATGTTACAAATCTGATGAAATGACGCATGTTGCATTCCCAGATGAACATTATAAGCAACCCAAACTCATAGCATATGCAGAGTTTGTTAACCGAGCTGCTGATACATGCTCCACTTAAATGATAACAGTGCAACACTTCCCTATGAAACACAAAGCACATCTGACTTTATGCGTTCCCAAATGCACGTTATTGGAAACCTAAACAAACAACATATGCAGAGACTGAGTTTGTGTGGAGCTGCATTTACTGTGAATGGAGCCGCTGGAAGAAACGTAACCTGCACGCATGTAAATAAAGCGTTGTGCTTCACTCTGAAGCCCGCAGGGCATTTATTTCATTGAATCACAGCCTCTTTGTGTTCACAATAGCACTATACTATATATTATTTTTACAAACCCGATTCCAAAAAAGTTGGGACACTGTACAAATTGTGAATAAAAACAGAATGCAATGATGTGGAAGTTTCAAATTTCAATATTTTATTCAGAATACAACATAGATGACATATCAAATGTTTAAACTGAGAAAATGTTATTGTCATTTTAAGGGAAAAATAAGTTGATTTTAAATTTCATGGCATCAACACATCTCAAAAAAGTTGGGACAAGGCCATGTTTACCACTGTGTGGCATCCCCTCTTCTTTTTATAACAGTCTGGTGACTGAGGAGACAAGTTGCTCAAGTTTAGGAATAGGAATGTTGTCCCATTCTTGTCTAATACAGGCTTCTAGTTGCTCAACTGTCTTAGGTCTTCTTTGTCGCATCTTCCTCTTTATGATGCGCCAAATGTTTTCTATGGGTGAAAGATCTGGACTGCAGGCTGGCCATTTCAGTACCCGGATCCTTCTTCTACGCAGCCATGATGTTGTAATTGATACAGTATGTGGTCTGGCATTGTCATGTTGGAAAATGCAAGGTCTTCCCTGAAAGAGACGACGTCTGGATGGGAGCATATGTTGTTCTAGAACTTGGATATACCTTTCAGCATTGATGGTGCCTTTCCAGATGTGCAAGCTGCCCATGCCACACACACTCATGCAACCCCATACCATCAGAGATGCAGGCTTCTGAACTGAGTGCTGATAACAACTTGGGTTGTCCTTGTCCTCTTTAGTCCGGATGACATGGCGTCCCAGTTTTCCAAAAAGAACTTCAAATTTTGATTTGTCTGACCACAGAACAGTTTTCCACTTTGCCACAGTCCATTTTAAATGAGCCTTGGCCCAGAGAAAACGCCTGCGCTTCTGGATCATGTTTAGATATGGCTTCTTTTTTGACCTATAGAGTTTTAGCCGGCAACGGCAAATGGCACGGTGGATTGTGTTCACCGACAATGTTTTCTGGAAGTATTCCTGAGCCCATGTTGTGCTTTCCATTACAGTAGCATTCCTGTATGTGATGCAGTGCCGTCTAAGGGCCCGAAGATCACGGGCATCCAGTATGGTTTTCCGGCCTTGACCCTTACGCACAGAGATTGTTCCAGATTCTCTGAATCTTTGGATGATATTGTGCACTGTAGATGATGATAACTTCAAACTCTTTGCAATTTTTCTCTGAGAAACTCCTTTCTGATATTGCTCCACTATTTTTCGCCGCAGCATTGGGGGAATTGGTGATCCTCTGCCCATCTTGACTTCTGAGAGACACTGCCACTCTGAGAGGCTCTTTTTATACCCAATCATGTTGCCAATTGACCTAATAAGTTGCAAATTGGTCCTCGAGCTGTTCCTTATATGTACATTTAACTTTTCCGGCCTCTTATTGCTACCTGTCCCAACTTTTTTGGAATGTGTAGCTCTCATGAAATCCAAAATGAGCCAATATTTGGCATGACATTTCAAAATGTCTCACTTTCAACATTTGATATGTTATCTATATTCTATTGTGAATAAAATATAAGTTTATAAAATTTGTAAATTATTGCATTCCTTTTTTATTCACAATTTGTACAGTGTCCCAACTTTTTTGGAATCGGGTTTGTAAATGGTTTTAATATATCATGCAGCCTTAGAAAACGGTCTAATAATGCAATTCATGGATTCTCATCTGAGGTATGCGCCACTTCCGGTATTTTAATTGACAGGTAAATTGCAATTGAGGATTTGTTAAAACCGAGCACTTAAAGGTGCAGTGTGTAAATTTGAGCGGCATCTAGCAGTGAGGTTGTGAATTGCAATCACCCACCGCTCACCCCTCCCTTTCGAAGCACATAGAGAAGCTACGGTGGCCAACACAGGACAAAGATGTCGTCGTCGGAGAGATCAGAGAGTGACTTGCGCTCTGTAGAGAATTTTGTCTGTTTAGGGCTACTGTAGAAACATGGCGGTGCAAAATGGTGACTTCACTGTAAGGGATCCGCGGTGTATGTAGATAGAAATGGCTCATTCTGCTAAGGTAATAAAAACATAACGGTTCATTTTAAAACATAACGGTCTTTATACACCACTGAAAACATAGTTATGTATATTATATTGCATTTTTGTCAATAGATCCTCATAAATATTACACACTGCACCTTTAATTGAGGAATTGTGACAGCCCTAAACATTAATACTGTGAAATATTATTAGAATCTAAAATGACTTTTTTATTTTAATATATTTTAATATATTTTGTCAAAGCTAAAACAATTATTCCAGTTCTCAGTGTGACATGATGCTTCATAATGAAACATTTCTTGTTATTATCAATGTTGATAACTGCTTGAAAACTACTTCATATTTTGTGGAAACCATGATGCATTTCCCCCCCCAGGATTCTCTGATGAAAAAAATTCAAAAGAACAGCATTTATTTTAATTTTTTTTTTCATTATAAATTTCTTTACTGTCATTTTTTTAATTTAATGTATCATGAACAAAAAGCTAAATAAAATGTTTTATTAATTCCTTAAAAATTGTACTGCCCCTAAACTAGAATTTCAATGGAAATTCTATTTATTTTCTTTTTAATTCTCACAGGCAAAAGTAGTTCCAAAGGAAGCCATATCATTCTGTAATATGAACGAGAAACATTCTATAATCCCTGTGCTCTGGCTCCACTCCGGGTTTTCCATTGCTCAACTGTTCAATGCTCAAAAAACGTTCAAAATTCTTTGCAAATAACTTGATTTTACTCTATTCTCTTCTTGTTTTGAAGCATTAAAAAAGTGAAATTAAAATGTTTACCTGGAATCTGATCAACTGTGGATCGGGTAGATCATATACACCTTTTTTTCAGATGAATAATAATACTCCCTGTTTTCAGAGATGAATGCATGCATGTGTTTGAATTTATTGAACTACTGTGTGAATTTTTTTTGATACGGAGACATTTCATAATGTAGCAGATTAATGGCCCTTACGGGAAGTTTACAGGTGTGTAATGTGTACACAGAGCCCAGATAAAGGCTGGTGTCAGTGAGAGTGTTTGTGCAGAGTGTATTTGCCACCTGTCAGAGATAAGCGAAGCATCTCAATGAGAGCAAAAGTCTGACAGCTCTGAATGGACATTCCCCCTGCCGTTCCCTGACACTTTCTGTAATTTGTGTCAATATGCACTAAACTTGAAAAGAATATTAATGCTCCGTTCTGTTCTCTCTTCTTTTTTGTCTCATAAAGTCTCTCTGAGATTTTCTATGGCTGTGTTTGCACACAGAGAGAGTTTGGCTCTTTGGCTTAATTTTACATTTCAACATTTTCATGTGATTTAATTTATTTATTTATTTATTTTTTAAACAAATAAGTGATGTGACAAAACTAGATGCCACTTTAGATTAATCCGGTAAACTTTGTGTTCCACTGTCTTTTTTCAGGGAAGTGCAGAGTGTAAAAAGGGGGCTTTATATATATATATATATATATATATATATATATATATGTATATATTTATATATTTATTTATTTATTTATTTATTTATTTTTTGAAACATTATATAAACATTTTTTGAAAAGTTTTTTTCCCCTTGAAAATAAATCATAACCCACAGTGGAGCTATATACCCTATATAGTCTATTTTTTTGGCAGCTGTTACAGAAACATTTTTACAATAAATATTGTGATTTAACCTTGAACTTTGAAGTATTAGATTAGATAACTATTTACAATGACACTAATAATTAATATCTGATAGGAATGCAAAATCAATCAGTATTTTGAATAGAATAACGAGACACAAACCTGTACATATTCAATTGCGTTTGCTCCCATTTACTTTTTGATCACAGTGCTTCGGTACACAACATAGGCTACAAACTTTTAGTCCAAAAGTGCGCACATTTGGAGAAATATATATTCACACGTTTACCTCGTATTTCTTTAGGTAGAATAGAACCATAATTTCTTGATTACTCGCAGAAAGACGATTCTCTGCCGATCCAAAAGTCAATATTCCGTGATAATAATTCCCACCTTACGGTGACGGTAAACTTCTGCGTTCTGACTAATACATTTATGTGTCAGTTTATTATATAGGCCTATAATATCTGCATTAGGTCACAATAGAGTGAGCAGAAACATTGTATTCATCTCATACTGTCACTTTGAAATAGATTAATGGTGTGCACTGACTTTCTGAAAAGCTCTGCATGGATTGGGTATATATATGAATACACACACGTACATGTATATATTTAATAAATATTTACATGTATATACTATATATATATATATATATATATACACTCACCTAAAGGATTATTAGGAACACCATACTAATACTGTGTTTGACCCCCTTTCGCCTTCAGAACTGCCTTAATTCTATGTGGCATTGATTCAACAAGGTGCTGAAAGCATTCTTTAGAAATGTTGGCCCATATTGATAGGATAGCATCTTGCAGTTGATGGAGATTTGTGGGATGCACATCCAGGACACGAAGCTCCCGTTCCACCACATCCCAAAGATGCTCTATTGGGTTGAGATCTGGTGACTGTGGGGGCCATTTTAGTACAGTGAACTCATTGTCATGTTCAAGAAACCAATTTGAAATGATTCGAGCTTTGTGACATGGTGCATTATCCTGCTGGAAGTAGCCATCAGAGGATGGGTACATGGTGGTCATAAAGGGATGGACATGGTCAGAAACAATGCTCAGATAGGCCGTGGCATTTAAACGATGCCCAATTGGCACTAAGGGGCCTAAAGTGTGCCAAGAAAACATCCCCCACACCATTACACCACCACCACCAGCCTGCACAGTGGTAACAAGGCATGATGGATCCATGTTCTCATTCTGTTTACGCCAAATTCTGACTCTACCATCTGAATGTCTCAACAGAAATGGAGACTCATCAGACCAGGCAACATTTTTCCAGTCTTCAACTGTCCAATTTTGGTGAGCTCGTGCAAATTGTAGCCTCTTTTTCCTATTTGTAGTGGAGATGAGTGGTACCCGGTGGGGTCTTCTGCTGTTGTAGCCCATCCGCCTCAAGGTTGTGCGTGTTGTGGCTTCACAAATGCTTTGCTGCATACCTCGGTTGTAACGAGTGGTTATTTCAGTCAAAGTTGCTCTTCTATCAGCTTGAATCAGTCGGCCCATTCTCCTCTGACCTCTAGCATCAACAAGGCATTTTCGCCCACAGGACTGCCGCATACTGGATGTTATTCCCTTTTCACACCATTCTTTGTAAACTCTAGAAATGGTTGTGCGTGAAAATCCCAGTAACTGAGCAGATTGTGAAATACTCAGACCGGCCCGTCTGGCACCAACAACCATGCCACGCTCAAAATTGCTTAAATCACCTTTCTTTCCCATTCTGACATTCAGTTTGGAGTTCAGGAGATTGTCTTGACCAGGACCACACCCCTAAATGCATTGAAGCAACTGCCATGTGATTGGTTGATTAGATAATTGCATTAATGAGAAATTGAACAGGTGTTCCTAATAATCCTTTAGGTGAGTGTGTGTGTGTATATATATATATATATATATATATATATATATATATATATATATATTTGTCATTTATATTGTATATAAATATTTTATATTTTACATATATACATGCATGTGTGTGTATTCAAATATAGGCTTACATAATAATTATACTAAGTACACACACATATTATGTAAACAAACTTTGATTTTGGATGCGATTAATTGCGATTAATCGTTTGACAGCACTAAAATATATAAATATACCTGTTATTTAGATGTGTTTTGGTCGATCGGATCACAGGTAGACGAGGGAGACACATTCCCATTTACACCTGGTGTTTTAATCCATCTCTTCTGTCCTGATTTCTGGGCGGGTAAATGTATGTTTCCCCCTCCCCAGGTCTTTCGATCTAATGGACAAAATAAGCCTGCGACGGAAAAACACGGAGAGCATCAGCTTTCGTTTTTGCTCTGACAGACGCAAGACCACGCCAAACGCAGTGAATGTGTTTTAGAAATCAGGAATGGTGAGAGAACATTGTATTTGTCTACGTTTTTCGTCTTCAAACCAAACTTGGGTCTTCAGTAGACAACGTTTAAATCCCGCTTGGCTAGCATCCCATAATATTTACGTGCTAGGTCAGTAGGCGGAGAACAGGCGGTCTTTTGTGGCTGTTCGAACACATTCGCCCACATGAACGTCTACACTACGAAAACAATCCGGTCCAATGTGTTTTCAACTACCCCTGGAAGTGGTTGAAAGTGGACAAGCTCAAAACATTTTACACCTGTATTTACCGTCGTCCACTTGTGATCCGATTGACCAGAACACATCTTAGTAGGTGTAAACAGGGCCTTTGATTCATTTTGAAAAAGAGCAGGCCCTTGAGCCCCCAAAGGCCAAACCCCCACCCCCCTCTGTACGTGCCTTTTTTTGTGACAAATGTTATGTTTTTTCCACATTTAGGTTGAGCCCTGTTAGATATGTTTGATGAACTATTAAAATAAAATTAACATGACACATACCTAAGGAAAGTAAAAAAAGTCCTTGTTACATATGTTACATGTATTTACCATAGTAATAACAGTAAATTATGCATAATTACATGCAACTAACCCTCAACAAAACCCTAATCCTAACCTAACCCTATATTAAGTACATGTTGTTAATTAATATTACTCAGTACTTAAATATATAATTACACTGTAACAATGAACCCCAAAAAAAAATCTATATTGAATTTAGTTCATTGCATTTTTATTGCGTGCGTTCAGTTCGATGCATTTTTTTTAAAACTTGATAATAAAAAATATAAACGTATATGTACAACTGTAAAATTTATTTATTTTGTACGTTTTATAAATTATATAAAGTGCAAACACTGTGTACGTTCCATGATTTTATTGTGGCATCTAGGTAGTTTGGGCTCTGTGTGGGGTGGATTTCTTAAGATTTTAGTCACATTTATGTTTTTATACCATTTACAATAAAATGCTCCAAATATTTTGGGTGGAAAAGTTTTGACAACAGAGTAAGTTGTTTCTCTTTGGCCCTTAATGAGAGTTTCTGAAACTTTCCTGCAGAGACCTTAGAAGTGTGAGCTGTTCAGAAACTTGGGAGAGACGTGTTTATGGTTTGTTGCTCAGCGAGGGATTTGTTGCGGAAGCCCTGGTGAGTTAAGCTGAGAGCTGCTCTGTATTTGAAGTGTAACGTTGGTGATATATTGTGTGCTTTTCCAAACCATTTCCCCTGGAGACTCAGCGGACAGACTGTACTCTTACAAAGTTCCACAGTGTTTAATTTCAGACGTGATCTGACCCATTTCAAGTCCCAAACTGAGAACTAGTTAGCAAGATGTTGTCAAGTTATTCATTTAGAGTATGTGTGTAATCATCCACATAGTTAAGACTCGTTCTAAGGTCATAATTAATTTACACATTTAATTTTGGCTCTCTACTTTGATTGGTTGAGTGCTTATAGTTAGTAAATAAGTATACACTTTCTTACACAGAGAATATATGAGGACATGTAAGCTGAATCAGTTAAAAACTAAAAGTATAGATACCTTATACATGGAAGTCAATCTGCTTACCATATTGTCATGCATTAGCAAGTCAATTCCAGCAGAGAGCGCCAAACTCCACTATTTCTTCTTATTCTGCTTCTTTTTATTTAAATGTTGTGCAAGAAGCATGAGGAACAGGAGCTCAAATGTATGAAATTAATTTCTTTATTGCACAAAATAAAAAAGCAAATCAAGTATGAAATTGAAGGATGCATTATTGCAGTCTAAAAGGTCTGAAATGTGTGAAATTCATTCTTTCTACATGCACTTTAAGGTGGTTTATCACTGAAGTACTGAGGTTTGTAGCTTTCTGTCAGTACACAGTAGATCAACATATTTGATAATTACTTCATTTACATTTCCTGAAGAAAATATCAGTGCGGGCAGCAAAAGAATAGTGTTAAAGGTTTAGGTGAGAGTTCTCAGAGAGTTTTAGGAATTATTTCTGTGTAAATGACTTGCCATATCAGAGTAAGGATGGGTCAGTCAGTCCAACGGTTGTCTAGTTCAGGGGTTTTCAAACTGAGGTCTGGAGACAAGGACAAGGGAGTGACAGGGGGTCCGTGGAAAAGCCTAGAGAAAAACTGTAAAAAAAAAAATAAAAAAAAAAATAAATAAAATGAATTATTAAAAATTGTGGTTAAAATTAAAAATAGTTATTAACATTATTGGATTAAATTAGATAAAAAATATTGTATTAATATAATTAAATAAAAATTAGATTAAAATTGAACAAATAAATAAATATTACATTTAACAGTACATTACGTAAATAGAAAAAAAAAAAAAAAAAAAAATATATATATATATATATATATGTAACTTATTAGAAACTAATTTTATATTTATAATTAGTGCTGTCAAATCGATTAATCGCATCCAAAATAAAAGTTTGTGTTTACATATGTGTGTGTGTACACACATGCATGTATATATTTAAGAAATATGTGTTATATTTATATATAAAATATTTATAAATATATATACAGTATACATGCAAATATTTCTTAAATATATACATGAATGAGTGTGTATTTATATATACATAATAATTATACACAGTACACACACGTTATGTAAACAAACTTTTATTTTGGATGCGATTAATCGATTTGACAGCACTATTTATAATATAAAATTTTCAGTGTATAAATTGGGTGTTTATAAAAGATAGATGCCTTTTAAATTTTTAACCTGATTTTAGACCTGTTTCTGTGGCAAAAACTATATGCTTGAAAGAAGACCAATTACAGTTCTGAATTACAGTGACGTTATCGATTATTGATATTGTTTATATTTTAAATTGTGAAACTTACATTTTAAAGGGACATTTTACTTAGTTCTTACATTTTTCAGTGTAAAATGATGTTGCGAGCAGAATTGTTATCAGTCTGCATTAGATGAACTTCAGATGTGCTTTGTGTAATTGCATGTTGATATAAAACAACTGAAGATGTTTTCTGAAGTCTTGCATGCATTTGAATAAGATTTCCCAAATTTTGTGAAAGTGGACGAATCTCAACATTTCAAAGCCTGTTTAGACTTTTACTTTGCATCTTTACCTTTACAACTTGTCACCCAAAATGGATGTTAATACCTGGTGTAAACGGGCTCTTATAGTGATTGAGCTGTGATGGTCTCTCTGAGATTGTATGTGTGTGTGTGTGTGTGTTAGTGTGACTGTGTTTGTGTCCAGACCTTGACAGGGACACACTGTTCTGCTCTCAAAGTCATTTCCACGCCCTGCATGCTACCTCAGCACCACGCAAACCCATCAAAACTGAGAACAAATGCGAGGAAGTATTAAAAAAAGACTAAAAAGAGAAAAAAGAAGGGATGAAGAACTAACTCCCCTTCGTGCCTCGCTTGGTCTCATCGATCCGACGAACTTCAGAGAGGAGATGATCTTATGCTTGGGCCTTTCTGGATGTCCAAAGCAGAGGGGGGGGGCTAAGATCAAAGAGCTGTTTCTGTCTTTCTATCCCTCTTTCTCTGGCTGTGAGTGGAGCAGAGGAGGGAGTGAGAAAGAGGAGAAGAGGAGGAAGATCAGTGCATGAAAGGAGGAAAGATCGTGGTGGATTTAGTGGATCTGAGGGGATGGCACCCCGCTGTGTTGACCTTGCATATATACTTACACACACACACACACACACACACGCTCCATCACTGAGTTTGACCGCATTGAGGAGCAGGGCCGTCACTATAGACCTTATTCAGAGCAGCGCCATGACAGGTATGGAAGCAAGGCTGTGAGGGATAGACTTGCTGGGTTTTCAGTGGCATCTGCTGTAAAAAGCTGTATAAAGCTCCTAAATCACTTTTAATTTACCACAGCTCCCTTTTTTTTTCTACTGAAATTTCTTGGAAAGATATTTTTTTGCAGTGTTTCGTCAGCAGAACAATCCAAAAACACATTAAAAAAACAGTACAACCCACTGAAGAGATGTTTGTCTATCCCTCACAGCCTCGCTTTCATTCCTGTTAAAAATTATAGATGGCGCTGCTGTGAATAAGGTCAATAGGGGAGAAAGGTGGTGATGATTCTCAGGGCCAGGGCCATAACCACCATAGGCATTGAGGGGGATTGGACAATAATTGGATATGGCCAAATTGTCCCCCAATATTTCTTAATGCTGCTCTTCATTATGCACCACTCTGTTTGTTGTTATAATGGCAGACAGCTTAAAAATGTACATTTTTAGGTTGGTCTGCCTCGGTGTTTTAACAGTGCTCGTCAATGTCAAAATGATGGCCAATCAGATCAAAGAAGGCAGGGTTTAATGTTCACTGAAGATGAGTGTGAATTCCAACACAACGCTTTTAGTTTTTACAGGGAAAGAGTGCGTGCGTGGTAAGTAGCTAAATATTTCAAATTTGACAACTGTTTACGATGGATATGTTTATCGACCCACAGCAACATACAATGATGCAAACTACTCAACTTTTTTAATGTAATTTCGCCGTTTTGAATTGAAATATGCTATAATTTCAATTGTCATTCATAACTGAATGTGACGAGACAAGAAACATTTTTTGACATAAATAGACATACAAACGAGTGAATATGTGCATATTTTTAAATTAAATATTATTTGCAAAGAGTTTAAATGGATTATTTCACAACAATATGTGACCCTGGACCACAAAACCAGTCATAAGTCGGGTATATTTGTGGCAATAGCCAACAATACATTGTATGGGTCAAAATTATCGGTTTTTCTTTTATGCCAAAAATCATTAGGATATTAAGTAAAGATCATGTTCCATGAAGATATTTTGTAAATTTCCTACTGTAAATATATAAAAAAAATATTATTATTAATAATAATATGCGTAATAATATACTTAATTTGGACAGCTTTAAAGGCAATTTTCTCAATATTTAGATTTTTTTAAACCCTCAGATTCCAGATTTTCAAATAGTTGTATCTCAGCCAAATATTATCTTATCCTAACAAACCATACATCAATGGAAAGCTTGATGTATTTATCTTAATTTTAAAAAAATTGACCCTTATGACTGGTTTTGTGGTCCAGGGTCACATATAGGCTATACTTAGACCTAGAACTTCATTACTGTTCTAATTTCTTCTTTATTCCCTTAAATCTCTTTTAATCCTTTAAATATTTAATTTCTTTAAATAGGGTCAGTAAGATATTTTAAGAAATATTTTTATTAAGCAAGGATGCATTAAATTGATTACGAGTGACAGTAAATACATACATTACATAAAGATTTCTATTTAAAAATGTATCACGGTTTCCACAAAAATATTGAGCCGCAACATTGATGATAATAAGAATTGTGTCTTGAACAACAAATCAGCATATTAGAATGATTTCTGAAGGATCATGTGACACTGAAGACTGGAGTAACGATGCTGAAAATTCAGCTTTGCATCACAGAAATGACATAAATGTTAAAATATATTACAATGGAAAATGTATTTATATTTCACAAGTTTATTGGTTTTACTGTTTTGATCAAATACATGCAGGCTTGGTGAGCATAAGAGACTTTTTTTTAAACCATAAAAAGATTCTTACCAATCTCAAACCGTTGAACGTGTGTGTGAGATATTTTGTATATATATATATATATATATATATATATATATATATATATATATATATATATATATATAGTTAAATTGAACAGCTAAATGACCCTAGAAATGTTTAAATTATTTCTGAGCATAAACTCACTTGCTAAATCTTGCTTTTTTTTTTAGTTCAAAAATAGTATATGAATGTGAATTCTTTGAATTTCAATTAATTCCAATTCTACATCCTTGCATTCCAATTTGAATTGCAGTTCTGTATCCTATTTGCTGCTGTGCCTCAATTCAAATTCCGGAATTTAATTGGAATATAAAGTGCTGACTTAAATTCTGAAATGCACACAGACCTGCTAAAAAAACAGTCTACCAAACAAAAATGGCCCCAAACAAAGACAATATAAAAGAAAAACTCAACAAAAAGAGTCTCAAAAGAAGTCACTCTCTAAATAAACATAGTCCCGCTTCTCAGAGCACAAATCAGAGTGAATCGTGCCTCTGCTGCATTATACGATTAATTGAATACATTAGATGAGTGCACCTGTGACCTGACTGCATGACGAACTGCAGGGAATGGAGGGGAATGTCAAATGAGAGCAGGAAGTAGAGAGATGAAAGAGGGAAGGCTTTCTGTAGCAGTGTGCATTACAGAATTCCCAACCTACACACCCTCAGTTTTGTTCCAGTTATGTTTATTTTTGCCGGGGAGTCATTTTCACCTAAACAACTTACCCAGATGGGTCCAATCTTGTGCTGGTGAAATCAGAGAGCCCAGTCCACTAAGTTTCTCCTTGCTCATGCTTGTATGTTTTTCAACAACTTGTATGTGCATCGTGGTTGCTTTTCATTCAAAGCTTATCATTTACTTGTTTAAATTAATTTCAAAAGCCATAAATTCATTACTGCAACTCTCCAAAGCTTGTTGAAGTGTTCATTACAGTTTGCACTAGTAATCAGTTGTTTCTGTCATGTTCTGGACCAAACTAATGACTGATGGAGTTTGTTAATGACTCTTTTGCATAACTTTAAAAAGTGCTGTGGTTTGATCATTTAGCATTGGTGTAAATGCTCTTTTCTAAGCAGAGCCAGAATCGCTTCATCATAACAGTGGATGCTACCTGTAAATCTGCATGAAATTTTAGTTTTTTTTTTTAGTCTATCCCTCTTAATATTACAGATCTGCACCTCATCCATTGGAAAGATGTGAAGAAAGCCAAACCTGTAGTCTCCAAAGCACTATTAGAAAACTAGCTCTCTGAAAGAAACCAGGACCGTTGGATGTTCTTTATAAATTCCGGTGTGGTAATTCAGGCTCTAAATTAGTTTTTTCAAAGTGCATCGAGTTTAAAGGGATAGTTTACCCAAAAATGAAAATTACCCCATGATTTACTCACCCTCAAGCCATCCTAGGTCTATATGACATTCTTCTTTCAGACGATTACAATCAGAGTTATATTAAAAAATTTAATATAAATTAAATATAATTTAATGGAGTAATCCACACACGGAGCTGTGTGGATTACTTTTATAATGGATGGATGCCCTTTTTTGGGCTTCAAATTTTGGGCTGCCATTCACTGCCATTATAATGCTTGGATTAGCCAGGACATTTTTTAATGTAACTCCGATTGTGTTCATCTGAAAGAAGAATGTCATATACACCTAGGATGTCTTGAGGGTGAGTAAATTATTGGGTGAACTATCCCTTTACCCATGTCATTTATATGTTCCCAACCCCTGTCTTTCATGTCATAGCTCAGGTTAGTCGCTAGTAATGTGTTTAATGCGGATTTAGGAAGGGTTTGTCCTTGTGGTGCCATCATCCAATCAATGCTGCCATGATGTCATTTTCTGCCAATTTCAGAGTGATTAGTCATGTGATATTTTCTGTTCAGGTGATTGGCTCAGAAAGTTCTGGATGGTAGATTTCAAAACATGTACGTTCACAGGGTGAGGCTGCAGTTGAGCGATTGCCTTTAAGATGAATGGAAATGCCAGCTTTATCAGGTGTCTTCTTGGGGGAAATGTTGAGAACTCGAAGGAATTTGTCCTCTGACATACAGTAGCCTTGGCGGGGTTGCTAGTTTTAGAAGGGCTTGGGTATTTGCTGGGCCATTTTTGCAAAATATTTAAAGTCAAAATGTTCAGTTCAGTTTGTCTTTATTCATTTCCAGAGGGCAATGTTGCAGCATACAAGCATAAGACAATCACCATACAAACATATAAAACACATAAGATCGTCAGACAAAAGATGACCTAACATTTAAAAACTTAACAGCTGAGGGGATAAATGAATGTCTAAACCAATTTGTTTTGCTAATAGGAGTTCTAAAACGAATACCAGAGGGGAGGCAGTGAAACTCATGGTGCATGGGGTGGGACTCATCTAACAATATACTCTGTGCTTTTCCCAACACCTGCCTTTGATACAACTGGGCCATACTAATCTGCTTCTTCCCAGTTATTTTACTTCCCTGACTTTTCATGTTTGTGGAATTAAACCAGCACAGCAATGAAAACAGCAATGAAAAAGATAAAAATGACTCAATATAGGATCTGTAAAACATGCACATCAATGTTTTATCCACATTAAAAGACCTTAGGTTCCTCAAGCAGTACAATCTCTGCTGCCCCCTCTTACACAGAGCTTCAGTATTTGGAGAAAAAGACAACTTATCTAAAATGGTGCCCAAATACTTATACTGCTCAACACCTGTACCATTTATAGTTGTTTGTTTATACTGAATAGATTGCTTCCTCGAGCTAAAGTCAATAATCTTCTCTTTAGTTTTAAGAACATTAAGTTTTAAAAAGGCATCCTGACACCAGGTAATAAAATCATCAACCACAGGACCATGCATTGAGACTGTCATTTACTTTAACCCTCTGTGTTCTCTGCACAAGGAAGTCTAAAATCCATCCCACAATACTAAAATCCAAACTAAATTCATTAATAAGTTTCCTAACTAAGATATGTGGCTGAATAGTATCGAAAGCAGATGAAAAATCAATAAAAAGTAATTTTGCAAATGTTTTTGGCTTCTCTAAATACTGAAGTACTAGGTGTAGAAGGGTTGCTACTGCATCCTCTACACCTCGCTTATCCCTATATGCAAATTGAAGGGGATCTAAAGAACACTGGGTTCTTTGCATAATTTCTCTCTTTACCAATTTCTCAAAACATTTCACAACTAGAAATGTAAGCGCCAAGCTGACTTCTTTCCAAACAGATTGAGAGCTGTAATAAAATCAAAGGGTGCTGCCTACAACTAAGTAGTTCAGGGGTGTGCACAATTATGCAGTTAGTTAATCCAAGTTTTTTTCTTTGTTTTTCTGAAATGTGTCAGTTTGACATTGCATAGGTTTTCATTTTTACATTTTTTACAAAGGTGCAAAAGTGGTATGAAAAACTGGTATGATTTATCTTTAATTTTTCACATCACAAAAACCAGGGGGCCTATCATACAGCCGGCGCAATGCGACGCATGTGTTTTTTGATAGTTTCAGCTCAACGCTCAATCATTTTCACGTCCAGCGCCACGTTGTTTAAATAGCAAATGCGCTCGCGCCCATCTGTTCGCCCATGGGCGTGCTGAAAAACGAGGTGTGTTCAGGCGCATTGTTGGTGCGTTGCTATTTTGAGGCAACTAAAAATGACTGCGCCATTGACCAACTAAAACCTGCTCTAAAGTCAATAGTGCAGTATTTTTTGTGTTATTTAAAGGGCGCGTTAGTAATATGCGCTTATAGGCGGCTGCACAATGCACATACACTCTGCTTATTACACACACAGGGACGCGCAGCAGCACACAAACATTTTTAAATATTAACAATAAAAGGATTCCTCTCTAGAGAAGCGTTCAGTCTTTCCGCTCGAAAAAATTCCGCCATGTAAATAGCGAATCCGCCATGGTGCAAGCGCAACTGGCTTTTAAAGGGAATGGGAGATGAGACTCTGATTGGTTTATTGCATGTTATGCCCAAAACACACCCATGACTCATTAAGAGACTAGGTGCAACCGTTTTGGACCATGCGCCTGGTGCGCCGGCTGTTTTTTCCGTCGTTAAACTAGCAAAGGTGGATTCGTTAAAATAGGTCCCCAGCTGCTTTAACGGGTGTGTAGACTTTTATATCCACTGTACACCAGGTTGGAAGGCTATCTAGACCAGTTTAAACCAGCTAAAACCATCAAACCAGCTTATGTCTACAAGTCTCTTTGTTGCTTCTTTTGTTATATACGAAATACCCCTACACACGCACACACACTTTCTTTCTCTCTATCTCTCTCCTTCTCTTTGTTTGTCTAATCAGCAGGCCATATCAGATCCGGTCCTAAAGGTCAGCAGGTGGAGAGAATCAATCTACACCTTGCCCTTTTTAACAGAGGTACAGGTCACACCAGGCAGTAGAGGAGAGGCTGTGTACTGCATCATATTCCTGCTGCCCACACACACACACACACACAGGTCAGGTCAAGGTCATTGCTTTTGTTCCAATCTGTTGCACTCGCTGACCTTTCTTGTTTTCGTCTGCAGTCTCTGCAGTATCTGTCTGTAATCAGAATTCCTCTCTCACACTGAGTCTTATTTCATCTTCAGACCTTTTAAAAGCTTTTAAAAGTCAGGATTGAAATTCACTGTTTGTGCGGCATTTGGGAGGTTATTGAGAAAGAGGGTCACCTTTGATACCTCAACTCTTTTGGTTTCATATCAGGACCCCGGCACATGGTAACGAATGGGTAAATCTCCCAGAAATCTAAAGAAAATATATTTTAAAATATATAAAAATACAACTCCTTGTTTGCATTTTTAAATATAATGTAAATGATAATATAAATGATATAATTATACATTATAATTATTTACATTATGTAATATTTATGTGTTTTGTTAGACGTTTTGTTGTGCTAGCTTAAATTTATCCTGATTTTTTTAATCAGTATTTTTTGTGTAATATTTAACTAATTGTTAAAATTACTGTATTACAGTCATGAAAATCTCCATTAACAATAATAAGAATTACAAAAAAAGCCTTTAAAGTGAAACCTCCGGACACATTAGTAATGGCTATTCAGGGGCAAATGTGCATAATTGTCTTAAAAATAATATGACAATGCAAAACACATCTTAATGGCTTCATTTTCTTAATGCAAAATACAGTTAATTCTATTTTTCTTTTTATTTAGGGTAATGTTGTTTTGTGAGATTCATGAGAACAAGTGTTAAATGAGCAGCAGATATGGATCTCTAGATGGGCGTCCGTCTTTCCGAGGGTGGATGGAGGCAGGGGATTTCTGGCTCCTGTTGTTCTACATTGGCAGAGCAGTGCATTGTGTTAGATATGATCAATAGATGTGAGCAGCCAGCGTTTAATTGCCTTTTGTTAACATGGAGGTGTTTGACAGAAGGAAAGGAGAGTCCCCTAGGGCTGAGCAAGGGTGTGAGTGGATGCAGGAGAGTGTGTGTACCATTTTACATGCAGGACACGCTTGTACCTTTGTTCCTGCTGATGCCACATTAATTGCAAACTCAACTCAACATCTCTGCTAATGTTGCCTGTTTTCATTTCAAGGCCCGAAGCATAGCCTATGCAAGTACGCTAACGGAAACGCTTCCACACAAACCTGCGTCATTGCATTATGAAACATGTCAGACTGCAGTTCATCACGCAAGACAAGTACCTATTGCACAGTCCCATCAGGCATTAATGTAAACTTTTGTTTTGAGGTCAGTATTCTCTTTCAGGCCATTCAGGTATTCTCTATGGGCAGCCGTTTGAAGAGAATGCTAGAAAAACAGAAAAAGTTGATGTTGAAAATGTATGTTTATAGCAGCCACTTGAATAACAACACATCTGGTTTAATATCATAGACATTTAAAAAGATTTGTTAGCACCACAAAAAGCTATTTAAGTATGGACATCCAGCGTCATGGCCTGAAGATGGGCATGTAGTGATGTAATTCTATGGAGAGGAGCTCATGAATATTAATGAGCTTAAGCTGACATTAGGGTTATCTTCCTAGACCATCCAGTAACATTACCTAATTAATATTCATTATTTCCTTGCTGCTTTAGCATTGAGATGCAATATCAAGCCAGTTTTACATTCAGTTAGTTTCACTTTAATATATACTCTGCCCGACCAAAAAAAAGTCGCTGTTTAGAAATAACATCACAACATTTATTTCCATCAAGAGGTGCATCAATTTTTAGTCAAGATCTTGTATTGACAATGCAAGAGTCCAGCACTCTGTCAAGTCTCCTCCAGCACATCCCAAAGACTTTCAATGAATTTAAATTCTGGACTCAGAGGTGCCAATTCATGTGTGAAAATGATTCTGCATGCTCCCTCCCAACCATTCTTTCACAATTTAAGCCTGATGAATCTTGACATTGTCATTTTGGAATATGGCCATGATGTGTCTTCCTACATGGTTGTTTAAGAAATGAAAAGCTATACGCACATATAACATGCTAGAAACATAATAACCACTGCAATAATGATCCAATCATAGACTCTTAAGCAGCAACAGCAACTTTATTTGGCTGGTCAGTGTATATTTATTTTTTCTAATATATAAATTATATATATAATAACGTTAATATAATTAAAATATACAATTTTATTCTGTAAATATTTAGTCTGTAGAGCCCATAAAATAATTTTAGCATTTAAGATTGGCAGCTGTTTTACTGTTGTCCACAATTAAATTTTTTTGTTCTTGTGGTGGCATAATCCAATCAATACTGCCCTGATATCATTTTCTGCCAGTTTCAGAGTGATTAGTCATGTGGTATTTTCTGTTCAGGTGATTGGCTCAGAAAGTCCTGATGGTAGATCTCAAAACATGTACGTTCACAGGGTGAGGCTGCAGTTGAGCGATTGCCTTTAAAATGAATGGGATTGCTAACAGCTTTATCCAGGTATCTTTCTGGGGGGAAATTCCTGTATTTGTCCTCTGACATAGCCTAGGCTGGGTTGCTGGTCTTACATGATTTGCTGGTTTTAGAAGGGCTTGGGCTTTTGTCAAGCCATTTTTGCAAAGAAAAGTGCGAAGATATTCCCAGGTCAAAATGTGCCTTAGACTCCTATCCAAACAGACTGAGAGCTGTAATAAAATCAAATGGTACTACAACTAAGTATTAGTTCAGGAGTGTGCACACCTATGCAGTTAGTTATTCTAAGTTTTTTTTCCTCTCTGAAATGTGTCAGTTTGGTTTTCAGTGACATTGCATAGTTTGTACTTTTTACATTTAAGGGCTCTATTTTAATGATCTGAGCGCATGGTCTGAAGCGCATGCCGCAGGTGCGCTTAGGGCGTGTCCGAATCCACTTTTGCTAGTTTAACGACGGAAAAAACGGTCGGCGCGCCAGGCGCATGATCTAAAAGGGTTGTACCTAGTCTCTTAATGAGTCATGGGTGTGTTTTGGGTGTAACGTGCAATAAACCAATCAGAGTCTCATCTCCCATTCCCTTTAAAAGCCAGTTGTGCTTGCACCATGGTGGATTCGCTATTGACATGGTGGAATTTGCGAGCGGAAAGACTGAACGCTTCTTCAGAGAGGAATCCTTTTAATTTTAATATTTAAAAATGTTTGTGTGCTGCTGCGCGTCCCTGTGTGTGTAATAAGCAGAGTGAGTGTTGTGCAGCCGCCTATAGGCACAATTACTAACACGCCTTTTAAATAACACAAAAAATACTATGCTATTGACTTTAGAGCAGGTTTCAGTTGGTCAATGGCGCAGTCGTTTTCAGTTGCCGCAAAATAGAAACACGCCAACAATGCGCCTGAACACACCACAGCACGCCCATGGGCGAACAGATGGGCGCGAGCGCATTTGCTATTCAAACAACGTGGCGCTGGACATGAAAATGATAACTGGGTTGAGCTGAAACTAGCAAAAAACACTTGCGTCACGCCTGGCGTCGCATTGCGCCAGGTGTATAATAGGGCCTTAAAGGTGCAAAAGGTCTGATATGATTTAACTTATTTATCTTAAGTTCTGTGTTCTGAAATGTGATTTGGGTGCTGCTCAATCTTTTTGCTCAATACATGAAAGCAGATGTGTATGTGACATAAATTGATAACTTGTTACACCACTTGTTAACTTGTTACACACACTTATTCAAGTGTGTATACAAATACACACTTGAATAAGGTTTGCTTTGGTAAGCCATGTTAGATGTGTTTTAGCAGTGCATGTTTTCAGACTTTTCCAACAGTTTGAGTTTCTCTCTGAACAAGCCTGGTCTGGCAATCCAACAGAGATGTTGCTGCTCTGGAAATTTAGTAGATCTGTTCATAGATACTTTGATCTGCCTTTTTATTCCTTAGTGCAAGGCAAAAAAATACATGTACATGGTCACATTTACATGTTCAAAATTGCACCAGGTGCTAAAACTTATATTATACATCAAATTATACAGCAAATTATACATCAGAAATGTGCTTTTAATGCAAGCCAAAAGCATATATGAACAATCAGTAAGCAACAAACAAAACAAACACTGTTTGAGCCAAAAGACTGAGACGAAAACATGGTGCTTCTTCACAGCAGAGGGGGAAGGGGTGGGGGGGGGGGGGACGGAAATATAGAGGTCCAGCCAAGACTAGTTCAAATTATTTGTGCCTGTGTGTGGGTGTATGTGATATCTTACAGTGCCTAAATGAGGATACACACATACAGGGACTTTTGTGTGCGTATGTGTGAGATTTTTTGGTGTTGCAGTCATCATGTGGTGTGTGTGTGTGTACTTGTATAAATGAGGAAGCTTGCATGCAGGGCAGAGAAGACACATAGCTTTGAAGTGTAAATTACTGGCACAGGAAGTGTGTGTTTGTGGTGCTGGGACACATTTCATTATGCTCTAGCCTTTCTGTTTAGCATTTAGGTAGACTAGATAAAATCACAAAGCGTGTTTTAATCACGTAGTCTGTATGCCCCTGAAACAATATAATATACTGTATAACCATTCAAGAACAGGGAGCAAAGTATGAACTTTGGCAGCTTCAGTTTATATGAATTACTATGACTCTTCTCTTTAATGAACTTTAGCGTGTTATGCTGGGATTAAAGGGTTACCCTTGTGAAAAAGAAGTAAACTTTAGCATACTATACTTATACAGAAATACTATACATTCAGTTCACAGTATATACTTTTAATGATTTTGGACACTTAATTGCATGTTAATTGCAAATGAAAATGTATTATTTGTATTTATATTAAATACAGTTAGCAGATCGGTAGAGTGCTTTGACCCACCTAAGTTGGATTTAAATACTTCTTTATATGTAAATTCATAATTACTTATGACATATTACTATTGTCTTTGAAAAATAGTTAAAGTGTAGTGCCAAATGTACTGTCAAGCATTTATGGTATATACTAAAATATACTTAATGTCACTATTAAAACGTATGTCATGTGTCTAAATATATATGTAATTACACATTTGTAATGATTAAGTTGCTTTAAATTAACTCTGCTTTAAATTAACACTACAGTTAAAATGATAATCAACTACTTGTACTTTAGCATGTTAATCAACACAACAAAATAAGTGTGCATCTTTAAAGCATGACAAAAAAATATTAAAACTTAAAGATTTAAAATGTATTTTAAATTGAAACTTAATTTGACTTTATTACAAAGTCCACTTTTTAAAAGTGTACTTAAGTGTGTTAAGAAATAAGCTAGCTTTAGGGACACTTAAGTAGCCTTGTATTTCATTAATGTTGTATTTAGTACAGTTTATTAAAAATACAGTATACTTTTAAGATTTGAAGTGCACATTCAATATAATTAAGCACACTTCTTTTCATCAAAGTTCATTCAAAAAAACAAAAACAAAAAAAAAACCTTTTACTCACCCTCATGTCTTTGCAAATCCAAACCCATACAATAAAAGTCAATGGGGTCGTGTTGTTTTGGACCCCATTCGCTTTTAATGGTATGGACAAAAACAGCTGAAACATATCTCTCCTATGTTCCACAGAAGAAAGAAAGTCATACAGGTTTGTAACAACATGAATAGAAGTAGACAATTTTCATTTTTGCATGAACTATCCCTTTAAGAAGAAATGGTTTACTGAATTAATGTCAGAGTTTGTTTGGTGAGGTGTTTCATGTCTGTCTCTTTGTGTCTCTCACTCTTTTGAACATTAGTATGACTTTCAGCCACTGGCAAGAGACATCATGCTCTGTCAGCCTGCAAACATATGAACACAGACACACTCTTTTTTTCAGCGATCAGGCCTGGTCTGTCTGGCTGGTGTGTGCCATTTCAAATGTGAAAGCATTTAAACATGAGAACAGTGGAATCAATACTTTCCTCTGTCTCTCCCTCACTTTCCAACATCAAGAGAACCTAACCAAGCTGTTCCTTTCCACAACAGCAGAGGAACCCTCTACTGTAATTGGTGATGAGAGTACACACACACACACACACACACACACACACACACACACACACAAAAGCTTCGCTTAAGGATATTTATCAGCGGTTTGCCAGCAACAGAGACTTGCTGCACTTTGAGACTCTGTGTGAAATGCTAAGGTCTTTCTCTTCCCACTTTTGTCCTAATGTGTCTTTCCATCTCTTGCACCCCTGCCGTCTCTCCTCACTGCGTTAGGAACACCGAGCACTGACCTCTGACCTCCAGACTTCCTTCTGAGTGCGCGGCAGGCACAGATAACGCTCCGTTCCACAGTCTCACGCAGGTACAGAGCACCTGAGAATGTCAAGCGTCAAATAACAGAAGTGTGCTGGGAAATGGCACATCTTTCCTATCGATTCTTTTAGAATCTCTCTCTCTAGCTGTGAATAATAATACCAGGAATAAGGTATGAAATGTTTTAAATGTATGAGTGTGATTTCTTTCCCTCAGATGGAACGTGTCTGATGTATTTTTCTCTAAAGTGAATGGTTTTGTGTTGGATGAATAAGGCACAAGTCAAAAAGCAGGGAACTTTATTTGGCAAATCATATGAAACTTATCACTTAACCCAAAATAAGAATAAGACTCAAATTATAAATTGATATTTTTAAATTTAAATTACTTTTTTTGTAATTGTAATTATTATCAGCGTTTAATTCTAATACAGCATATAGCATTAAAACAGTAATTTAATTTATAGTAAATTTTAAATAATTTGTTTTTTTTTTTCCAATGCAGTAATAAGAAATCGGGGGCATTTTTTAATTTATTAGATTATTTAAGCAGTAATAAACATTACTGTAATTTCAACAGAATTAGCTGGGTCTATTTTTCATCTGTGGTCCCTGTACAGAATGTTACAGTTCAATATAAAATTGAAATTACAAAATGATTAAAATGTATGGTTATAAAAAAACATGCTTAAATAGATATATAAACCTATGCTTAAAGGGTCATGAAACCCTAAACCAAATTTTCTGAGATTTTAACAGAGGTATGTGTGTTGAACATCATTGAACACAATGTTAGCATCTGTTATATTTAATTGAAGGGTGAAACTGGTTAATTCTTAGCTTTTTTCCCCTATTTTCGTCTTCCGGGTTTAAAAACTACATCGTGTCCACGTCACAGGTTGTGACGTGCCAGCGCACTATAGTACTTCGATGAAGCGTCGGTGTCTCATTATTATTAATGAGACTGAGTTTTCTTATCCTATGCGAAGACACCGTCTCTTAATTATTCATGACAGCACGTGGTTCTTTCCAATGACAGAAGTGTCACTCTGTGAGTTTGCGTAGTAGATGAGAGAGGCGTTCATGGTCATGGGTCGTAAGTGTTTGTTCCCTTTCAGTCGGTCACGTTCGACGTACGTCGGAACTTACCGACGAATTGGGGATCATTTTCAGAGACCAATCTACTTCGAGTGTATAAAAACGAGCCAATAACATTGGCATGTGGTCCACGCACCGCCCCGCAGCGCGGGTATAAACACAGAAGTGGAATACCGCATCCTCGCTTTCAACTTCGGAGCCGAACAGTTTGCAGTTCAAGCTGTTTCTACGAAGAGTGTTTCACGATACGAGCCTTGAGGAGGATCGCTCTCTTACCTGGTGCTGGCGTGACGGTGTGATTCAGCGAGTGGCCGCTGCAACGTGCACTGCTTCTGTGTTGGTTGGCTGGGCGTTTCCGTTTGTTGAGTGCTCACACGTGGGCTTGCACTATCGGACCGCTGTGAGCCGCGGCCATCTCCCTGAGTGCCTCAGCACTTCTAAAAGAGCATTTCCCTTCCTAAAAGAGCAACACGGTTTGACCCTGCATCTTTTTCAAGATGTCATTCAAACCATGTGTTTCTGGATGCCGTCGTTTTCTGTCCCCAGTTGACGGTCATGATCGCTGTCTCACGTGTTTGGGCGTTCAGCACACTGAGGCGGCGTTCGTAAATGACTCATGTTCCCACTGCGGGAACATGACCATCGCAGTTCTACGGTCTAGGCTCGAATACCTCAGAAGGGGTGGAGTCCCATTGCGCATCCCCCGATCTAGTGGTCCTCCCGCTGCAAAGCAGAGGGCTGCTACTTTGGCTGATGCCTTTGGTGAAGACCTGAGGATGACTGTGAGGGCTTCCCCGACGGGCCAACAAGCCCCTTGGGCCCCTCCCCCCTCCGCTGCACCGGTGGCGTTTCCGGAAGAGCGGCCCGGTCCTTACCATGAGGGGCCGGCTGTCTCTTTCGGGGCTCCGGCTGAGGATATGATCTCGATAGCTGCATCGGAGGACGAGCTAATGGGCTCTGGAGATGAGGATTCGGCTGCGTTGCCCCCTTCGGGTGTGGTAGCATTGCCCGAGTCAGATCCAGAACTTACGGCTATGCTTTCCCGGGCCGCCGCGAGTGTCGGGCTCGAGTGGAACCCTCCATCGTGTCCCGAACCCTCGCGGCTGGACGATTGGTTTCTCGGGACGGCCCGTGCTGGTTCTCAGCACCCCGCCCCGGTACCATTCTTTCCGGAAGTGCATCAGGAGCTCACGAAGTCGTGGACGGCGCCCTATAGCGCCAGAAACCGATCTAGTGACTCCTCCGTCCTTACTACCCTCGATGGTGGCGCGGCTAAGGGATACGTGGGGATTCCCCCAGTCGAGCGGTCCTTGGCGATGCAACTGTGTCCCAGGGCCGCTGCGGACTGGCGGGCTAACCCACGTCTCCCCTCCCGGGCGTGTAAGTTCTCGTCCAACCTAACGGGCAAGGCTTACACAGCCTGCGGGGAAGCCGCGTCATCTCTGCATGCCATGGCGCTGATGCAAGTCTACCAGGCCAAAGCGCTAAAGGATCTGCACGTGGGTAGTTCCAACCCAGGCGTTATGCAGGAACTCCCTGGGTTGGGCGATGTCCACTCTGGTGGTCCAGGAACGCCACTGTGGCTGAACTTGGCAGACATCCGCGAGTCGGTTCTTTTCGACGCCCCTGTCTGTCAGGCCGGCCTCTTCGGCGACGCCATCGAGAGCTTCGCCCAGCAGTTCTCGGTGGCCCAGAAGCAGACAGAGGCGATCAAAAACATCCTGCCCCGGCGACCAGCTGCTGCCTCCACCACGTCGCCGGCTGCAGCGCCTCCGCCTGCTCGTCGCCGAGGGCGTCCCCCTGCGTAGGCCTCCGCCTTTGCCAAGCCCAAGCAGCAGCCTCCACCCGGGAAGCAGGGCGCCGGACGCAAGGGTGCCGCCCAACCCGCTCAGGGTCCGGTAAACGGAAGGGTAAGCGGCCCTGAGACGGGCAGCCCAGGGACGGATGGATCTGCTCGGAGGGAGATGGTGTCCGCACCCCTCCCCCCGCCGCTGGCTCTTCGGAGTTCAGCGGTACCCACATTGTCAATAAAAGAGCATTTTCCTTTGTCCTTGGGCCCCAAGAGGGCCAAACCGGCTGTGTGCGATGCCCCCGGGTCTTGCCACTCCTGGCTCCCCTTCTTTTCGCCAGGGGGCGGTGTGAGGCTAGAGGACGCCCCCGGGCCTTCTCTCCCACACACTGCCCCACCCTGGAACGGTCAGACAACACTCCGGGTCGCCTCTGGGCCATCCGGGTCGGGTCTGAGCGTTCCACCTCGCTGCCCCACCCCTGGTACGTCTGTGGTGCCGTTGGTCCCGCTTGCATGGTCTCTGGGGGCCTGGCTAGCGCTCCCCAGGCCGTCTCGCTGGCTCATCCGTACTATCAGACTCGGCTACGCGATTCAGTTCGCATACCGGCCCCCCAAGTACAGGGGCAACCTCTTCACCTCCGTGCGGAGCAGCGATGCCCACGTCTTGTGGTCAGAGATCGATGTCCTACTGGCGAATGACGCGGTCGGGGTTCTACAGCCCCTACTTCATTGTACCCAAGAAAGGGGGTGGGTTACGACCAATCTTGGACCTGCGTGTCCTGAATCGGGCCCTGCACAAGCTTCCGTTCAGGATGTTAACGCAGAAACGCATTTTCAAATGCATCCGTCCCCAGGATTGGTTTGCAGCGATCGACCTGAAGGACGCGTACTTTCATGTCTCTATCCTTCCTCGGCACAGACCGTTCCTACACTTTGCGTTCGAGGGGAGGGCATATCAGTACAAAGTCTTGCCCTTTGGGCTGTCCCTGTCGCCTCACGTCTTCACGAAAGTCGCAGAGGCTCTGTCCCACACAGAAACTCTGTCCCACACAGAGGATCTCTTATCTCGGCATGGAGCTGGACTCGGTCAACCAGACTGCGCGCCTCACAGAGGAGCGAGTCCGGTCAGTGTTGAACTGCTTAAATACTATCAAAGGCAGGACGGCGGTCCCACTGAAATATTTTCAGAGGCTCCTGGGGCATATGGCATCTGCAGCCGCGGTAACGCCGCTCGGATTGCTTCATATGAGACCGCTTCAGCACTGGCTTCATGGCCGGGTCCCGAGATGGGCGTGGCAGAGCGGCAAGTACCGGTCCCAGTTACTCTGTACTGTCGCCAAACCTTCAGCCCGTGGTCAGACCCTTCGTTTCTACGGGTGGGAGTGCCCTTAGAACAAGTGTCCAGGCATGCTGTGGTCTTCACGGATGCCTCATCCACCGGCTGGGGGGCCACGTACAACGGGCATGCAGTCTCGGGTCTGTGGACGGGGCCCCAGCTGCATTGGCATATCAATTGCCTGGAGTTGCGAGCAGTACGTCTTGCCCTAAGCCGCCTCAAAAAGCCGCTTCAGAGCAAGCACGTACTGGTCCGTACGGACAGCACTGCGGCCGTTGCGTACATCAACCGCCAGGGTGGTCTGCACTCCCGTCGCATGATGCAACTCGCCCGCCATCTCCTCCTGTGGAGTCAGAAGCATCTGAGGTCGCTTCGGGCCATTCACATCCCTGGTGCGCTGAACCAGACAGCCGACGAGCTCTCTCGTCAGTCGACACCTCCGGGAGAGTGGCGACTCCACCCCTGGACCGTCCAGCTGATATGGGACCTTTTCGGAGCCGCGCAGGTAGACCTGTTCGCCTCTCCGGACTCGACCCATTGCCAGTTGTACTATTCCCTGACTGGGGGCACCCTCGGCACGGATGCACTGGCGCACAGCTGGCCCCGGGACCTACGCAAATATGCGTTTCCCCCAGTGAGCCTCCACGCACAGACTCTGTGCAAGGTCAGGGAGGACGAGGAGCAGGTCTTGCTAGTTGCGCCTTACTGGCCCAACCGGACCTGGTTCCCCGAACTCACACTCCTCTCGACAGCCCCTCTCTGGCCAATTCCCCTGAGGAAGGACCTGCTTTCTCAGGGACGGGGCACTCTATGGCACCCGCGTCCAGACCTCTGGAAACTCCATGTCCGGTCCCTGGACGGGACGCAGAGGTTCTAGGTGGCCTGCCACAAGCGGTGGCAGACACCATTGCTTCTGCTAGAGCCCCCTCTACGTGGCGCCTCTATGCTCTGAAGTGGAACCTGTTCGTTGAGTGGTGTTCTTTCTGCCGAGAAGACCCCCGAAAGTGTTCGATTAGTGTCGTGCTTTCTTTCCTGCAAGATGGGCTGGAGCGAAGGCTGTCTCCCTCCACCCTCAAAGTGTACGTCGTGGCAACAATGCAGTTGAAGATAAGTCCTTGGGAAAGCACGACCTAATCGTCAGTTTCCTCAGAGGTGCAAGGAGGCTAAATCCTCCTCGTCCACACTCAATACCCTCTTGGGATTTAACTCTGGTGCTCAGGGCACTTCAGAGCCCTCCCTTTGAGCCTTTACAGTCTGTAGAGTTAAAAATTCTGTCCATAAAGACAGTACTCCTGACTGCATTGGCCTCCTTGTAGAGGGTAGGGGACCTGCACGCACTTTCGGTCAACGAATCGTGCCTAGAGTTCGGGCCGGCCAACTCTCACGTCATCCTGAGACCCTGGATACGTGCCCAAGGTTCCCACCACTCCCTTCCGGGACCAGGTGGTGAACCTGCAAGCACTGCCCTCGGAGGAGGCAGACCCAGCCCTGGCTTTGTTATGTCCCGTCCGCGCTCTTCCTGCTTACGTTGACCGGACTCAAAGCTTTAGGACCTCAGAGCAACTTTTCGTCTGTTACGGAGGCCAGCAGAAGGGAAAGGCTGTCTCCAAGCAGAGGTTAGCCCACTGGATAGTGGATGCTATCGTCTTAGCGTACCAATTGCAAGACGTGCCTTGCCCGTTCGGGTTGCGAGCACACTCAACCAGGAGTGTGGCCTCCTCCTGGGCGCTGGCTCAAGGCGCCTCGCTAACAGATATATGTAGAGCTGCGGGCTGGGCGACACCTAACACGTTCGCTAGATTTTATAGTCTTCGTGTAGAGCCGGTTTCTTCCCGTGTACTCGCCCCCAGTGGCCAGTAGGCGCAAAGTGCCCGTTCTTGTGTCGGCTTGCAACGCCACTCCCGCCTGCTGGGCCGGATACGTGCGTCTATTGTCTCCAGTTGTGTTCCCCAGAAATGGCTAACCCTGTCGAGCTCCTCCGTCACCCCTTCGGTGTCAGACGTTGCGGCCGTTATTGTCGAGGCTTCTTAGGTCGGGTAGAATCTGCGATCTCTGACCCAGTTAATTTGGTTCCATGGATGCAGTGTGCTGTGTTTTCCGCCAACTGGCAACCCGGGGTGTCAAAATACTATTGGGTAAATTAGCAGTGGGCATGATCACACAGACCAAAACAAAAACAGACATTCCGACACGGAACGCACATTTCAAAGTAGAATAACTTGCTGTAGCATTGTTTTTCGGAGAAAAAAGTATGTGAACTTAGCATGTTTCCTAAATCTCGGCATATCATATTATTTTTATGCTTTAGTACAGTCAATACATATTATTGTATTTTTATGCTTTTGGGGTAAATGTATTATAATTCATCCTCAGTTACTGAACTAAATGTCTAAATGGGGATGTAAAGAATATTTAGGACATCTTTGTCTGAGAGAGAAACTGAGAAAGAAATGTTACTAGGAGAAAAAGTTTTTTCACACTGTTCTGGAGGTTTGTAGTCTGCTCTTTATAAATAGTTGATCTGATGTGAGAGATGACACATTTTCGTTGGCTGGTTAAAAGGAATGCTCATGGTGATTTTGGGACTGAGGTGACTCATCAGACACAGCAGATGTTAGGGTGGTACTGAGATCAGACACACATTAGCATGAGACACTCACCTTGGACTTCCTCGAGGACCCTAAGACAGACAGAGAGAGAGAGAGAGCGAGATTTAAAGAGGTCATATACTGAAATACCACATTTTCTTTGCTGTTTTGTAAGAGAAATATATTATTCTGTTATATTACCATTTTAAAATGATCTTTTTGTATCAGTATGTGCATTCATGGGAATCAAATCCATGTCCTTGGCATTGCTAGCGTCATGATCTGACAGAAACACTAAATTATGGCTGTTTTGTGGGCAAGAATCCTAGACCACCATTGATGAGTTTTTCTATCATTTATGACACTACGCTTATACGTTGTGGCAAGCAGGACGAGGCTGAGGGACCGTGAGAATGGGGCGAGACCGGTGCAGCGTGCAACTGGCCCCGTTCTCACGGTCCCTCAGACTTGTCCTGCTTGCCATATATGTTAGGAGGGAGTTTTATTGACCTGAAATAGTACAGCGCCTCCAGATCCAAAAATAAGTAAAGAATATCTTTGTAATCTAGAAAGATTACAATTTCTCAGCTTTTTGTTTAAAATGTTGCTTTAAATCAACCAAGTGTTGATTTAAAAAAGAGTGAATGAAGCAAAACAAATTTTTACAAGTTTTTCCGTCATTTATGACACACCGCTTCCTCACCATTGACGAGATTTTTCCGTAATTTATGACAGTGCTTTTCTGCCATTGACGAGTTTTTTCCGTCACTTATGACAGCGCTTCCCTGTCATTGACGAGTTTTTCCGTCACTTATGACAGCGCTTCCCCACCATTGACAAGTTTTCCCATCATTTATGACATCGCTTCCCCACCATTGACAAGTTTTCCCATCATTTATGACATCACTTCCCCACCATTGACAAATTTTCCTGTCATTTATGACATCGCTTCCCCACCATTGACAAGTTTTCCTGTCATTTATGACACAATGCTTCCCCGCCATTGACAAGTTTTTCCGTCATTTATGACATCACTTCCCCGTCATTGACAAGATTTTCCCGTCATTTATGACATCGCTTCCCCACCATTGACAAGTTTTCCTGTCATTTATGACATCGCTTCCCCACCATTGACAAGTTTTTCCATCATTTATGACACAATGCTTCCCCACTATTGACAAGTTTTCCTGTCATTTATGACATCGCTTCCCCGCCATTGACAAGTTTTTCCTGTCATTTATGACACAATGCTTCCCCACCATTGACATGTTTTTTTGTCATTTATGACACAATGCTTCCCCGCCATTGACAAGTTTTTCCGTCATTTATGACATCACTTCCCCGTCATTGACAAGATTTTCCTGTCATTTAGGACATCGCTTCCCCACCATTGACAAGTTTTCCTGTCATTTATGACACAATGCTTCCCCACCATTGACAAGTTTTCCTGTCATTTATGACATTGCTTCCCCACCATTGACAAGTTTTCCTGTCATTTATGACATCGCTTCCCCACTATTGACAAGTTTTTCCATCATTTATGACATCACTTTCCCGCCATTGACAAGTTTTTCTGTCATTTATGACATCACTTTCCCACTATTGACAAGTTTTCCCATCATTTATGACATCACTTCCCCACCATTGACGAGTTTTTCCGTCATTTATGACACAACACGTCCCCACCATTGAAGAGCTTTTCCATCATTTATGACATCGCTTCCCCACCATTGACAAGTTTTCCTGTCATTTATGACATCGCTTCCCCACCATTGATAAGTTTTCCTGTCATTTATGACATCGCTTTCCCACCATTGACAAGTTTTCCTGTCATTTATGACATCGCTTTCCCACCATTGACAAATTTTCCTGTCATTTATGACATCGCTTTCCCACCATTGACAAGTTTTCCTGTCATTTATGACATCGCTTTCCCACCATTGACAAATTTTCCTGTCATTTATGACATCGCTTCCCCACCATTGACATGTTTTTTTTGTCATTTATGACACAATGCTTCCCCGCCATTGACAAGTTTTTCCGTCATTTATGACATCACTTCCCCACCATTGACAAGTTTTCCTATCATTTATGACATCATTTCCCCACCATTGACAAGTTTTTTCGTCATTTATGACATCACTTCCCCACCATTGACAAGTTTTCCTGTCATTTATGACATCACTTCCCCACCATTGACAAGTTTTTCCGTCATTTATGACATCGCTTCCCCACCATTGACAAGTTTTCCTATCATTTATGACATCACTTCCCCACCATTGACGAGTGTTTCCATCATTTATGACATCATTTCCCCACCATTGACGAGTTTTTCCATCATTTATGACACAATGCTTCCCCGCCATTGACAAGTTTTTCCGTCATTTATGACATCACTTCCCCACCATTGACAAATTTTCCTGTCATTTATGACACAATGCTTCCCCACCATTGACGTTTTTTTGTCATTTATGACACAATGCTTCCCCGCCATTGACAAGTTTTCCTGTCATTTATGACATTGCTTCCCCACCATTGACAAGTTTTCCTGTCATTTATGACATCACTTCCCCACCATTGACAAGTTTTCCTGTCATTTATGACATCGCTTCCCCACCATTGACAAGTTTTTCCATCATTTATGACATCACTTTCCCACCATTGACAAGTTTTTCTGTCATTTATGACACAATGCTTCCCCACCATTGACAAGTTTTTCCATCATTTATGACATCACTTTCCCACCATTGACAAGTTTTCCCATCATTTATGACATCACTTCCCCACCATTGACAAGTTTTCCTGTCATTTATGACATCACTTCCCCACCATTGACAAGTTTTCCTGTCATTTATGACATCACTTCCCCACCATTGACAAGTTTTCCTGTCATTTATGACATCACTTCCCCACCATTGACAAATTTTCCTGTCATTTATGACATCGCTTCCCCACCATTGACAAGTTTTCCTGTCATTTATGACACAATGCTTCCCTGCCATTGACAAGTTTTTCCATCATTTATGACATCACTTTCCCACCATTGACAAGTTTTTCTGTCATTTATGACACAATGCTTCCCCACCATTGACAAGTTTTTCCATCATTTATGACATCACTTTCCCACCATTGACAAGTTTTTCTGTCATTTATGACACAATGCTTCCCCACTATTGACAAGTTTTCCTGTCATTTATGACATCGCTTCCCCGCCATTGACAAGTTTTTCCTGTCATTTATGACACAATGCTTCCCCACCATTGACGTTTTTTTGTCATTTATGACACAATGCTTCCCCGCCATTGACAAGTTTTTCCGTCATTTATGACATCACTTCCCCGTCATTGACAAGATTTTCCTGTCATTTATGACATCGCTTCCCCACCATTGACAAGTTTTTCTGTCATT
This sequence comes from Coreius guichenoti, assembly GCA_039654105.1. Lineage (NCBI taxonomy): Eukaryota > Metazoa > Chordata > Actinopteri > Cypriniformes > Gobionidae > Coreius > Coreius guichenoti. Next base: position 7,687,278 of record CM077175.1, read on the forward strand.
TATGACACAATGCTTCCCCGCCATTGACAAGTTTTTTCGTCATTTATGACATCGCTTCCCCACCATTGACGAGTTTTTCCATCATTTATGACACAATGCTTCCCCACCATTGACAAGTTTTCCTGTCATTTATGACATCACTTCCCCACCATTGACAAGTTTTCCTGTCATTTATGACATCGCTTCCCCACCATTGACAAGTTTTTCCATCATTTATGACATCACTTTCCCACCATTGACAAGTTTTTCTGTCATTTATGACATCACTTCCCCACCATTGACGAGTGTTTCCATCATTTATGACATCACTTCCCCACCATTGACAAGTTTTCCCATCATTTATGACATCACTTCCCCACCATTGACGAGTGTTTCCATCATTTATGACATCACTTTCCCACCATTGACAAGTTTTCCCATCATTTATGACATCACTTCCCCACCATTGACGAGTGTTTCCATCATTTATGACATCACTTCCCCACCATTGACGAGTTTTTCCATCATTTATGACACATCGCTTCCCCACCATTGAAGAGCTTTTCCATCATTTATGACATCGCTTCCCCACCATTGACAAGTTTTCCTGTCATTTATGACATCGCTTCCCCACCATTGACAAGTTTTTCTGTCATTTATGACACAATGCTTCCCCACCATTGACAAGTTTTTCCATCATTTATGACATCACTTTCCCACCATTGACAAGTTTTCCCATCATTTATGACATCGCTTCCCCACCATTGACAAGTTTTCCTGTCATTTATGACATCGCTTCCCCACCATTGACAAGTTTTCCTGTCATTTATGACATCGCTTCCCCACCATTGACAAGTTTTCTTGTCATTTATGACATCGCTTCCCCACTATTGACAAGTTTTCCCATCATTTATGACATCACTTCCCCACCATTGACGAGTGTTTCCGTCATTTATGACATCACTTCCCCACCATTGACGAGTTTTTCCGTCATTTATGACACAACACTTCCCCACCATTGAAGAGCTTTTCCATCATTTATGACATCGCTTCCCCACCATTGACAAGTTTTCCTGTCATTTATGACATCGCTTCCCCACCATTGACAAGTTTTCCTGTCATTTATGACATCGCTTTCCCACCATTGACAAATTTTCCTGTCATTTATGACATCGCTTTCCCACCATTGACAAGTTTTCCTGTCATTTATGACATCGCTTCCCCACCATTGACGTTTTTTTGTCATTTATGACACAATGCTTCCCCGCCATTGACAAGTTTTTCCGTCATTTATGACATCACTTCCCCACCATTGACAAGTTTTCCTGTCATTTATGACATCATTTCCCCACCATTGACGAGTTTTTCCGTCATTTATGACATCACTTCCCCACCATTGACAAGTTTTCCTGTCATTTATGACATCACTTCCCCACCATTGACAAGTTTTCCTATCATTTATGACATCACTTCCCCACCATTGACGAGTGTTTCCATCATTTATGACATCACTTCCCCACCATTGACGAGTTTTTTCGTCATTTATGACACAATGCTTCCCCGCCATTGACAAGTTTTTCCGTCATTTATGACATCACTTCCCCGTCATTGACAAGATTTTCCTGTCATTTAGGACATCGCTTCCCCACAATTGACAAGTTTTCCTGTCATTTATGACATCGCTTCCCCGCCATTGACAAGTTTTTTCGTGATTTATGACATCGCTTCCCCACCATTGACGAGTTTTTCCGTCATTTATGACACAATGCTTCCCCACCATTGACGTTTTTTTGTCATTTATGACACAATGCTTCCCCGCCATTGACGAGTTTTTCCGTCATTTATGACATCACTTCCCCACCATTGACAAGTTTTCCTGTCATTTATGACATCACTTCCCCACCATTGACAAGTTTTCCTGTCATTTATGACATCGCTTCCCCACCATTGACAAGTTTTCCTATCATTTATGACATCATTTCCCCACCATTGACGAGTGTTTCCGTCATTTATGACATTGCTTCCCCGTCATTGACAAGATTTTCCGTCATTTATGACACAACGCTTCCCCACCATTGACAAATTTTTCCAGCAATCCCTGTTTTCATTGTTATACGTAAGGGGGGAGTTTTATTGATCTGAAAAGAATATCTTTGTAATCTAGAAGGATTATAATTTCTAAATTTTTTGTTTGAAATGTTGCTTTTTTTAATAACTTGATTGTGGGTAAATTTTTTGATTAAAAAAGAATGAATGAATCTAGTTATATTGATTGTTTACGTATTCAAATTAAATATGTATGGTTTCATTAAATTAAATTCAAAATAAATATTCTGGGGTCATTAAGGTTTTGTGAATATGATCAAAAATGCTGGCACTGGTTGGCAACTTTTTTTTTAGAAAACGCTGGTGGGGAAAAAGTTAACATCATTCTGGAGACAGACTATCATATCTGAGGTTAGGACGAGGGCCTGTACACAAATACACAGACATAGTCGATAGACAATCTCCTGGATCTGTTAAAAATAAATACACTCTTTGATCCAGCTGGCTGACATGTGATCTCTGAAATGTCAGACAGTGGATTATTGACTGATGCCATTTCAGTGATATTCTTGAGGCATTCTATGAAACAGGTGCCTTTTCCATTTTGAAAATGTTTGGTTTTTAAAGTATATTTTGGTCAGATCATTTTCTTTAAGACAAATAATGTATTTAAGTGCTAATTTCATTTGCATTTCCTAAATTAATAATACATTAATATGTTGGGATATTCTGAATTTGGGAATTTGCCAGGACCGGATTATTCATGTGGGCATTTGGGCCACTATTCAGGGCTGTATAAATGTTTTCAAATAGCAGGAGATGCAGTGCTAAAGGCCAAAGATGTCCCCTACCGTTCACATGATGATTGGCTGCCAAATCAACACCGCCAGGGGCCCTGTGATACCTTAATCTGGCCCTCGCTGGGACAGCCCTGTTATCATGGTTCTGGTCTCCTATCATTAACATTCAAGTGTCAACAATATGAGAATATTAAACACTTCTATTCTGTCTATTTTATGTGAGGAAATCAAATGTCATGGAAATAGATACATTCATTTATTTTTGAAATTATACTTATATTTTATCATTTTAATATTTTATGTTTTATAATATATATTATTTATAATATACTATAGTAAATACATAATTCTTTATTTATTTAATATTTTTTTATTCATTAAATTAATTAATATTGTTTAAATGTTTTTCTAGTGTGATTAGGACAACCAGTACACATTTTATAATTTTAAAATAAAGTTTTGTATAATTTAATAATGAATTATAATATTTTTTATATGTAAAAATGCATGTATGGAACTGACCAACGAACTGGGATCCCTACCAACACGCCAGAGATGCTGGCCCTTCCAGCGCCCTGCCTGAGCTCGCTGGACCAATCCTATGTTGGAGTGGGAGTCAGGGCTCCCGGCAGCGAGACCCACTCAGTATGACTATTGGATAACGCTGGGAAAGCGTGCCCATCTCGTGGAGATGGTACGCTGCGGAGCCACGTCCTTCAATGGAAGGAGAGGTGGCGAAATAGACATAAGGACTAACCTATCAGGGTAGTGCTACATATGGCAGTCTCTGGGGTGGATCCAACCTGATCCCAGGGGGGAAAGAACACCACCAGAGACGTCAGAGCGGGCTCTGTCAAGGGAAAGACACGGGGCTAGCCGAGTAGGGTAGCTGGTACCGTGGAGGATACACATATGGGGTTGCCGTTAGGGAACCGCTACATATGGACCCCAGCCTACACACACGTTCCACAAGCATACGGGTGCAGGCCTGGCGTCAGACGGCCGCAACATCTGACACCGAAAGGGTGACGAAGGAGCTCACAGGGTTAGCCGTTTCTGGGGAACACAACTGGAGAGAATAAACGCACGTATCCGGCCCAGAGGGCGGGAGTGGCGTTGCAAGCCGACACTAGAACGGGCACTTAGCGCTACTGGCCACTGGGGGCGAGGATGCGGGAAGATACCGGCTCTACACGGAAGCTATAAAATCTAGCGAACGTGTTAGGTGTTGCCCAGCCCGCAGCTCTACATATGTCTGTCAGCGAGGCGCCTTGAGCCAGTGCCCAGGAGGAAGCTACACTCCTTGTGGAGTGCGCTCGCACCCCGAACGAGATCGTAGAGATTTAGAAATCGTGGCCGCCAAATGAGGACAGGAAACAACCGCATCCAGAAACACACGATTTGAATGACATCTTGAAAAAGACGCAGGGTCAAACCGTGTTGCTCTTTTAGAAGTGCTGAAGCACTCAGGGAGATGGCCGCGGCTCTCAGCAGTCCGATTGCAAGCCTGCGTGTGAGCACTCAAGAACGGAAACGCCCAGCCAACCAACACAGGAACAACTGTATGTTGCAGCGGCCACTCGCTGACTCGCGCCGTCACACCGGCACCCAGGTAAGAGAGCAATCCTCCTCGAGACTCGTCTAAACACTCTTCGTAGAAACAGCTTGATACAGCAAACCGTTCGGCTCCGAAGTTAAAAAGCAATGATGCGGTATTCCACTTCCGTATTTATGTCCATTGGCTCGTTTTTAATCACTGGAAGTAGATTGGTCTCTGAAAACAGATCCCAATTCGTCGGTCAGTTCCGACGTACGTCGAACATGACCGACTGAAAGGGAACTCAGATTTTAGCGTTTAGTAAAGTTCTTCATATTGTGGATACAAAGTCTTTCTTTCATGGAATGACTCTCAATATTCTCTTCTTGTCATGTAGAAAGACAAACTGAAGGTTAAGATGCTGCTAACTTATGAATTATATTAAATGAATAGTCATGATGTGTTTGTGTTTATGAAGCCACAGACAGATTAGAGTGGCTGAGGGCTTGTATGTTTGTTACGGTTGCCCCACTGCTTTTCACATGAACCTCCGAGTCTTTGAAGACAGCACGACTCAGGATTCAATCATCTCTAATCTTCCTCTCTCCCTGACGGCAGACCCCAGAGATCCGCTCTCAACCCCACATGTCCTCTGAGTACTCAGGGTAGCATGTCCCTCCTCTAAACTTTCTCCATTTCTTTCTCCACCCTCAACCCATCTTTCTGCTTCTCTCTTCTGCATTTTCCTCCTTTTTTAATTTCATGCTAGAAATCTCCTCATCTTCAGTTCTGATATTTCTATCTTCCCACTGCTAAATGGCTGGTTGTGGATGTTTTTAACCAGCATGGCATGCTGGTGTCTTCACCACGCTTCCTAACTAGCTTAACCTGCAAGAATGGCTCAACATGCTGGTGATCTGCATGGCTGTTCTTGTTTACCAGTTCAAGCAGTTTTTTTTTACCAGTTTTTCCCAACATCATGTCCCTTTAGGGGCTCTGCAGCAATGTGAGGTCTGTGTACAGCATGTGTGTGTGGAAAAAACAAACCTTTTTGATGTCTGTGTGATTCTTTTGACTCGCAAACAATCAAAGGATTTATTCGGTCTCAATCACATGTACACACACACGCACACGCACGCACGTATCTTTAGCAGGCTTTTGAGGTTCTGGTGGGAGCAAGTGGATATGTGTTGTTCACACATTAACACACACTTGTTTGCTTATCGTGAGGACTATTCTAAACTATTGTTTTTATACCGAGATGATGTTTTCTATGACCCTTATCCTCACACAACCTTTTGCATTTATACATTATACATTAAGTGATTATTTATTATGTTTATTAAGCTGTTTTCCTCATGGGGGCTGTTGGATGCTCTTAACAGTGTAGATGATTTAAACTATTGCTGTCCTTGAGGGGACATTTCTGGACCATTGTATTTTAAGCCAGGTTGTAAACTAAGTGACTGCTTTTATAAGAGTAGTAAATACCTCTGTAAATGGTATCACTGAGTACAGTATCAGTTGGTGAACTACAGCCGAAAAAACTCTCTGTACAAAAACAACTTAAAGGGATAGTCCAAAAATGAAAATTCTGTCATTAAATACTCACCCTCATGTTGTTCCAAACCCGTAAGACTTTGGTTTATTTTCGGAACACAAATGAAGATCTTTTTAATGAAATCTGAGAGCTTTCTGTCCCTATATTAGCAGCTACTCAACTACCTCTTTGATGCTTCAGTAACACGAGAGTGAACCTCATTGGTTCTTGCAGATGCTCAAACGTTCTGCGTAACACGAGAATGAAGCTCATTGGTTCTTGCAGAAGCTCAAACGTGATGCGTAACACGAGAATGAACCTCATTGGTTCTTGCAGAAGCTCAAACGTGATGCGTAACACGAGAATGAACCTCATTGGTTCTCGCAGAAGCTCAAACGTTCTGCGTAACGCGAGAATGAACCTCATTGGTTCTTGCAGAAGCTCAAATGTTCTGCGTAACACGAGAATGAAACTCGTTGGCTCTTGCGGAAGCTCAAACGTGATGCGTAACACGAGAATGAACTTCATTGGTTCTTGCTGAAGCTCAAACGTGATGTGTAACATGAGAATGAACCTCATTGGTTCTTGCTGAAGCTCAAATGCGCTGCGTAACACAAGATTGAACCTCATTGGTTCTCGCACATCAAGCGAACATGCTTAAGCTTCCGTTTACCACAACTGATGTGTGAGTTGATGAATGTTTATGTGAATAAAAGCCTAAATTCAGTCTGTTCATCATATAAAATGATCGAGTCTCTTCAGAAAATTTGGACCAAACTGCTCAATTCATATGGATTAGTTTTATGATCTCTTTATGAACTTTTTGAAACATCAAAGTGGTAGTTATGGAGGGACAGAAAGCTCTCAGATTTCATCAAAAAGATCTTCATTTGTGTTCCCAGGGATGAACAAAAGTCTTACGGGTTTGGAACGACATGGAACAAGTAATTAATGACAGAATTTTCTATCCCTAGAACTATCCCTTTAACTTCTCTCTCTCTCCATCTTTCTCTTTTAATTCATTTAAGCAGGCAGAGACTGAGGTAAAAATAAATGAGAATGAAATATAACAGGAGAGAAATAAAAAGAGATGAAAGCTGACCTGTCACTGCATTGACGAGTCAGTTGTTTGCATTTTCCTTTGATGTGGTTCCCTGGGAAACAAAACTTATGGAAATTAGTCAGGTAAAGAATCATGTGGGGAAATGGCTACATTTGCATTTCTGTCTAAGTGACCTTTTGACCTCTCTCACGAGGGCAGGAGATAAAAGTAGCTCAGAAGAAAGGTAAAGTGAACAAGAGGAGTACAGACTTGTTAATTTAGTGATATTATATGGGACATTGAATGTAAAATAATAAGTGCTTATATAAATATAGCATGACTCAGTTATGCCAGATTTATTTAAGCAAAAATGCTTGTTTTTTTGTTTGTTTTACCTTAAAGAGCATTGTGTATATTTAATATACTTTAAAAGTTTATTTAAATATATTTTAAATATATTTAAAATATATCTAATGCTAAAATATGTCTAATGCTATTTCATGCATTCTGACTTATTTACACTGAGTTGGACTCTCATGCTAAACATGGTCAAAATTCCAAAAAAACGAGTTGGACGTATGACGGAGTATTTCTGTGCCAAATACACTCTTTCAGGATTCGTATAAGTTTTTTTAGAGTATGGCCCTGTATGATGTCATAAATTCTATGGCCACTTCTCCCGGATGAGCGCGTGCGCACATCAACCAGAGCGAGAGCAAGAGCACGCCCATTAACGAGCTCCGGAAACAGTGGATGCAGTTTGTTTTTCTGGAGCAGCAACGGAGTTCTGTAAGTGTGTTTGTTTGTTCCCGGTCTTGAGTCGAAACCGCAGGCGGTGAGTGAAACTGCATCAAATGTCTGTGTTTTGTTGGCAATCGGCGCATAAGTGCATATAATATAAACAACACGAACGTATAGTGAATCGAATGTATGTATTGTGTGTGTGTGTGTGTGCGTGTGTGCGTGTGTGCTCGTGACTCTTTAGTCATTACTGCACGCCTTCACGAGTTCGGCTGTTTTTAGAAAGAATCGGTACAGCGTATCTGTCTTTTATAAATGTTATAAAACTAAAGACTCTTCAGAGATATGAAGGATGCAATACTACTCTATAGGTACTCAAGATTAACATGAGATTAGCAGAAACTGTGTGTTATGTACCCTTTAAGATGGCATTTTATTTTTATATAGGAGTGCAATACAAGTAAAACATTATTATTTTGTTCAATTGACGTTAAGTAATTAATTTTTTTATTGTTTATTTTTTATTAAAATGCAGATGCTTAAATTGAGGCTTAAAGGTTTTTTAACTATAAAAAAATAGGTAAATAAAGAGACGAATAGAGTGTGTTTGTAGCAGTCTTTATTTTAAATTTGGTGGCTATCAATTCTTTGCCTTTCTCTCTATCCCTCCTTCTCTCTTTGTGTTTGAGATTGTCATCTGGTCCCGGTCATGTGTGCCATATTTAGACCACTCACGTAATCTACTTCAGTCTTTTTGCACTTTTTATTTATGTCATCTGGCCACCTGCTGACCCTTAGTGCTCTTTAGAGATCACTGCCTCTCAGATGAGTTACCTATGAGTCACAATGCTAACATGTGGTGCGTCTAATGATAGGAGCTCAAGCTGGACTTCTACATGTGATCAGTCAGATTAATGAGCATTTTCAGATCCACAACGAACATAATCAATAGATGAACGACTTCTGCTGGCAGCACCGGGAGCCAGAAAGCAAAAGTAAACAGACCATTAGCCAAGGTCAAAGGTCAAGAGCTGATAAATGCAGTATGAACTGATTTCTTCATCACTACCAATTTAACAGCATTTGCATGTTAGCTGAGTAAGTAACAAGGTGAGATTTTTATGATGGCCATCAATTAGCAGGTTTGCTGAGTACAGAAAAGCACTAAACATGAGATCATAATTACCTGGTAAATTGTGCAGTATAATCAGCACACTGGCGGCTTTGCAAGAAATTATGTTAATATCTTGTAAAAGAAAGTCATATTCTTAGGTATATATTGTGAGGCATGTGTCTTGTTTTTAAAACAAGGTTAAAAAGAAATTGGCATTAGATGAAACTAAATTAAATGTAATTGTCTAATTTTGTCGCTTTGCATTACTTTAAAACAAACTATTCCATATATTATTATTTTTCTAGTTTTTCCAGAGTAAAAAGGTGCCTTTTGTTCAAGACTTTTGATCATGCTTTTTTGAGCAAGTTTGTATATGTATTTATAAGTAGATTTTGTTTTGTTGTTATTTCTGTGTATTTATTATATGAACAGAGGGTAAAGACAATGTGAATGCGAAAGATGCTTTTAATCATTATCTTTTTTTCTGACCTTGAATAAGAGTTTACCATATTTATCTTTAATGATCTCTCCACTTCTCTGATTTACTGATTACACCAGTATTCAAATAATTAACACAAAAACTACAGTGTGAATAGTAATTTATAGAAAGTTACTAGTGTGGCTGGTTTGTGGTTTTCTATAATTTTCCCATCATTTGATTAATTATTGTAGGTGGTATATGAAAATGCATGGTTTTATGTAGAAATATGTGGCCGTGCTGTTTAGTGCAAATATTTGTAAAAAATATAATTATATTATATTATATAATTATATTATATTAATTATAGATCTGAAAGATTTTTATAAATTCTTTCATAAATTTTCATAATTTAAGCAGGTTGCCAACTTTTAAGTTCAGGTTGTAGAGTTTTTTTTTTTTTTTGGGTGGGGTATTGACACAAATATTGATTTCGATCTTGATTCAGTATCAGTTCATATGTATATAGCATTATTTGTATATCATCATTATGTCTAAATATTTATTCAAATGCAAAACCTAAAAATAAGCAGTGGAATAGACTTCCAATGGAGCTGAAAGAATTAACACGCATAACAGGTCATTGTGGTTTCTCAAAAAACCTTAAAAAATGGTTACTGTTAAATCAAAATTGTGATCATTTATAGACATTTTGGTATAGTATTTTCGTTTCTTTTGTTTTGTTTTGTCTTGTCCCTGTCCTTAACATCAACCTGCCAAGGGACTATGGATGAAAATTAGCCAGTGTTGGCTAAATCTTGTGGATTTTACATATTTTTATGTATTATTAATGTGTATTGTCCCTGATTAAAAGAATAATAAAAAATAAAAAAAAAACCTTAGTTAATGCATTAACTAACTTTAACAAAGAGCAAATAGCTAAAATTTTTACAGAAGTTATTATTCTTTGATAATGTTAGTTAAAAAAAGCAACTGTTAGTTAATGTTAGCTTAGGTCCATTAAATAATACAGTTACAACTTTTGATTTTAATAATGTGTTATTAAATGTTGAAATTTACATTTAACTAAGATTAATAAATGCTTTAGAAGTATTTTTCATTGTCAGTTTGTTAACTAATGAATTAACTAGTGGTAAATAATGGATAATCCAGGGTTACCGGGGAAACGGCTGCATTTCTGCTGTTCCGTCAGCGCCATCTGCTGTCAGAGAGTGAATGTACACTGTCATTCAGCGCGTCTCCTTCACTTGTTTCACCATGCGCTGCTCATGCACGTTGGGCTTGTTTACATCAGTGCGCGTTCCTCTTTGACGCAGCATGCAGCGGTGTTGTTCATTTTAAACGGTTGATGGGTGAAGTATTCTTAAAATGCATTCTAAAAATCGGAATAATTCTTAATAAATAATTATTCACGGTATTTTAAAGTTCCCACGATAACAATATCGTGCATGTTCATTATCGTGATATATCATATTACCGTATACCGGCACATGTCTACTCGGCGGCCTCTCAGCCATGCAAGTGTCAGCTCTTATCTCTGTGAATGTGGAATCATCAAATTCTCCAAAACTGTTCACGAAGCTTATGATTAAATTTTTTTATTTTTAAATTACCAATGAAATCTGACAACAACTGTCTCATAAATTTTGTTTCTAAACGCTCGAATCATGACAAAAAATGCCATTTTTCAGCCTGGACAAAGCTAATGCGCAATCCTAAACGCGCTTCTCAGAACACTTCCTGTTTCTATAGCAACCGGAGCTTCTAACAGCAGCTGCAGTGACGAGATGACTTTACTAATTAACGATTGGCTCTTTCATTTAGAAGTCGGGACTTATTCACCATATTGGGCGTTGCACTTTCTCCCATTCATAAGTAATCGGAGTGCACCGTCTTCCTATATATAAAGTCTTTGGCTGTGTTCGAAATTGCCCCCTATACCCTCATTCACTATCCCCTACATTACTCCATTAATATAGTCCATTTGAAGGAGTGAGTATATTCGGACACTGAGTGCGCCGGAAGAGCTGTCGCTTTTGCATATTTTGCTTGTCGTTTAATAATTATTTGAAATGTAGCAAACTGGCAGCTTTAGTAGTAATGAAAGGATTTATCTTGAAACTAGCATGTATAAACCTTAATTAAACAATTGAATAGTCAATTAAAAAGAATTTATACCTGTATGATATTACGCTGGACCAGCGCGGTTTGGAAAATGAATGGATGATTGATTCAGCTGCGTGCGCCATCTCCTGGCGAGATGCTGGAATTCATTCAGCGTGCGACTCTCACAGTGCATTATGGGTATTCTCTAGGTGTTGAGCGTACATCAGTTGTACACTCGTTATTGCGGTGCATTGTGGGATTGAATGAGTGCACTCAATAAAGTCCACTATGGTTTCGGACACCACTACAAATGCCTGTGCCCTCAAATAGTGCCCTATTTAAGGGTATAGGGGGCGATTTCGGACACAGCCTTTGTGTACACTCAACAGCTAGAGAATACCCATAATGCACTGTAAGAGTCTCACACTGAATGAATTTCCAGAAGGTGGCACCCCCCACCTGAAACATCCATCCATCTATTTTTCAAACCGCTGGTCAAATGTGGCTAATATCATACAGGTATAAATTCCTTTTCACTTGATGATTATTAAATAGTTTAATTAAGGTTTATACATGCTAGTTTCAATGACAGAGTTCAAGATAAATCTTATCATTACTACTGGAGCTGCCAGTTTTCTAAATTATTAAACCGCAAGCACAAACTATGCAAAAGCGGCAGCCCTTCCACCGCACTCGTTTTCATTCACTCCTTCAAGTGGACTATATTAGTGGAGTAATGTAGGGAATAATGAATGAGGGTATAGAGGGAGATTTTGAACACATCCTGTGTATATATAGCCCTCAGTTTGAATTGTTTTTGGTCTGTTCTTGTCTTAGTTTACGTCTAGGTTAAGTTGGTTGTAATTCTCCTGCGTTCCTGTATTCTCCTGTGCTCCTGCATGTTTATTGTTTACAGTCAAATGACTGTGACACTAGTTTTATTATCTGTTTTTTGACCTCGCTGACAGTATCCAACATGAAAAACAAACAGTATGATATTTTGACAGTCTAAATGCTGAATATACTGTAAAGAGTTTAGTACCCAATTTGTACCTATTCATGAAAGTGCCATCTGATCAGGGAGTTTCGTCTGAGATTTGGTTAATCTTAAATCAGTACAGTGAATAATTGCACTGCTCTTGTTTGTGATGGTTCACATCATGTTTATTTTTGTCATTATGGCTGTCTGCTCATTCTGCAACCCTCCGTGCTCTATTTCAGATGCTTTACTGGCCTGAAAATGTCATGTTGTCTGATGATCTCAGGTGCCGTTCTGGATATCGCCCTCCATTCTCAGTCACACTCGCCATGCCCTCGGGTTCACACCAACAATTTCAGTCACATTAACCCGCTGCCATGAAGAAACACTAACCGTGTTATAGAACAACACGCCCTAGCATGTACGCTCTTAATTAAAACATCAGCTCAACGTGCGGGATGGCAGTTCATTGAACCCGATGATGCGTTTTAGCCATTTGGTTCTTTGAACAGCCATCTTGGCAGATGTAATCATGACATTCAGATGTTGTACAAGATAGCTTATGATTATTACCTGCCATTGTGGGCGCTTCCTCTCACTGCACGGTGATGCTAATGTGATGGGAGTCGAGGGACACGTTGTAATAGGATCCACCTTTCCTATGACACGGATTCATTAAACAAGCACAGGAAAGAGATAGAAAGTGCCTCTATTTGTGGAATGTTACAGATATTTTCTGCTCTTCTGACAACACACTGGCAGGAAATGACAGATCTTAATGTAAGAACGCATGGTACGAGTAAAGGTCAAGCGCATTATCAGAAATACAGTGAAAAGAGCTGTCATAAGTATCTAAGTAACTGCAACACATTTATACCAACTCATCCCAGTAGGGACTGCTTCAGCATTTAGTCTGTTAGGACAGAAGTAGGACACTTACAGTTTGCAGTTAATGGTGAAATACTTGCTTAGCAGCTAGATTGTATTATAGGCATAATTTGCAGGTAGGACGAGTGGGACATGTCAATTTTGTCCCCACCACTTTTTGTAAGCCATTGAAAAATAGTGAGAGGAAGGTTTATAATGCAAAGAAAAAGCCATCGTTATTCCATCGTTCTTCATAATTTAATTCATATGGGTAAAACACAATACATCTGCACCAACCAGACAGGCCTGATCTATAAACATTGTCGCACACACATCTGGATTTATAAACAATAAACGGTGTATGTACACCGATCAGGCATAACATTATGACCACTGACAGGTTAAGTGAATAACACTGATTATCTCTTCATCACGGCACCTGTTAGTGGGTGGGATATATTAGGCAGCAAGTGAACATTTTGTCCTCAAAGTTGATCTGTTAGAAGCAGGAAAAATGGGCAAGTGTAAGGATTTGAACGAGTTTGACAAGGGCCAAATTGTGATGGCTAGACGACTGGGTCAGAGCATCTCCAAAACTGTCCAAATCGGTGGCCTGGTCTGATGAATCACGTTTTCTTTTACATCACGTGGATGGCTGGGTGCGTGTGCGGCGCTTACCTGGGGAACACATGGCAACAGGATGCACTATGGAAAGAAGGCAAGCTGGCGGAGGCAGTGTGATGCTTTGGGCAATGTTCTGCTGGGAAACCTTGGGTCCTGCCATCCCTGTAGATGTTACTTTGACACGTACCACCTACCTAAGCATTGTTGCAGACCATGTACACCCTTTCATGGAAACGGTATTCCCTGGTGGCTGTGGCCTCTTTCAGCAGGATAATGCGCCCTGCCACAAAGCAAAAATGGTTCAGGAATGGTTTAAGGAGCACAACAACGAGTTTGAGGTGTTGACTTGGCCTCCAAATTCCCCAGATCTCAATCCAATCGAGCATCTGTGGGATGTGCTGAACAAACAAGTTCGATCTAGGAGGCAACACCTCGCAACTTACAGGACTTAAAGGATCTGCTGCTAACATCTTGGTGTCAGATACCACAGCACACCTTCAGGGGTCTAGTGGAGTCCATGCCTCCACGGGTCAGGGCTGTTTTGGCAGCAAAAGGGGGACCAACACAATATTAGGTCATAATGTTATGCCTGATCGGTGTATGTCCACCGTTGCATTCACACTCTTTTTCTCTGTGTTTGAAGAGATGAAGTAAACAGAATGCTTTCCATTTACACATTTAGGCCCCGTTTACACTAGTGCGTTTTCGTTTTAAAATAAAATCGATCCTCGTCTACACTGCGTTTTCACTGCGTCTACACTGCGTCTTCCATTGCGTTTCAGAAACGATCTCTGTCTACACTGCATGACCAAAAACGCATGTCACATGACCGTTCGCACTGGGCATGCGTATACAAGTGTAAACAGTTGCCTCTTGAGCATGTAGACTGCTGCAGTATTATACAATACAGCATTTAACTGCACAACAACTGCTAAAAAGGACCACAAAGTCAGCAAAGCATGCAGTTCTGTCTCTGTGTTGTTTACACGGTCGTCCAGGTTGGTATGTTACAGTTGAGAGAGACGGCTTTGGGCTGCATTTCCCAAAAGATAATCCAAGAAAACCCCCGAGTTTTCCAACTAAAATGGGGTCTACTGCGTTTTCAAAAGTATCCGTTTTCATGGTTCGTGGAGTAGTGTAGACGACAGGCGTAACTGTAGCAAAAGTTATGCGTTTTAAAATGAAAACGGGGCCTTAGATTAAATATGCCACTCTCATGAATGTCTCACACAAGTTAGGCACACAAATTACATTAAATCATTATCCAGAAGTAAATGAATTTAAGGTCTAAATAGAAATAGATACACTGCTATTATTGTCTCCTAAAAGAAATAATCATTTCTGAACTGCCGGAAGTTGCCCAGTCTTGTTTCCTGTTAAATACGTAACAATGTAACAAATTTGCATAATGCCAGCCTATGGTCATTGCCTTCCCGTGAACGTCTACTTTGACCTGCCAAAAGGATGAGGACTCACACTGGAATTGATACGGAAAAACTGGCGCCATCGTTACTGTTCGTATCACTGTGTATCAAGTGCTGTGGAAGCCCCCGGAGCTGAAATTCAGATACGGTAATGGGTGTTTCATTTTCAACACGTGCTGTAAGCGGTAGACCAATCACAACAGACTGGGCCATCTGACCAATCAGAACAGAGTAGACTTTTTTTCAACCTTGGATGCATGTAAACCTATTGTAGGAGACCTCCAAAACAAAATTAAGAACCTTTGTAGTAAGGGCACTTTAAAAATCCAGAACTGAGGCAGCTGAAAAAGTAAACGGGCACTGTTATACTGTATAGTAATAGTGATGTTTGCTTTGGCAGCTCATCACCTATTAGATTTGAACTTATAAGATTTGAGTCATAAGTGTAGCCATATCAGGAGATGCTGTTATGACCGTATTGATAGCTTAAGGTGAGATGGAGGTATCCAGCCTCCCCCGGAGGCTCCTGTACCCTTCATCATATCAGTCTCAGGCAGATGTCACCTGTGAGATTTAGAATGCCAGGCTAGACGAGCTTTCCAGCTGAGTAACAGCCAACTAGCTTGTTGCCCACTGGCCCATCCCGTGTGCTGAAACCCTCTCCCGGCACTCTGGGGTCTGCAGCAGAGCCAGAGTCTGCACCCGCAGGGGGGTTTGAGCGTCCCGTGTGGCAGACTCTTTATCAGTGTGAGATAGGCTATTACTCTGCTAAGGTGCTGACATACCCACTGATTAGCCAGCTAGCGCCGGATGTGCAGAGGCATGCTAGCTCTGCAGCAGGACTGAGCTGTTTTTCGATTTAACAGACATTTTCACAGAGGTGTAAATGGAAAGACTGGCGTTATAATGTTTCTTTGTTTTTAAAAGGCTGAATTTTTCAGTTTGTTTGCAGGTTTAAATTAGATTTTTGAATGACATTTTAATGTGGTCTCAGACTTTTTGACCTCTCTTTAGCTTTTGCAATGTTTATTGTATTGTAAACTAGACATTGATACTATATATATATATATATATAGGATATTGACTGCTTATTAGTACTTATAAAGCACATATTAATGTCTTATTCTGCATGACCATATACATCCCTTAATCCTACCCAATACCTAAACTTAACACCTACCTACTAACTATTATAAGCAGTAATTAGGAGTTTATTGAGGCAGAGGTCACATTTAATAGTTAGTTTATACAGTGAGAATTTAACACTAAACTAAAATGTGGCCATATTTTTGTCAAGCAAAAAACTTCCTTTAAGGAAGTTATATGTATCATTTTATATTGATTTTAAACCATCTCCTGTCTCTGCTGGTCGATTTTCTGCAAGGTGCCAGTCTTTTCTTTATAATTTCTTATTATTGCAACTGTATTGACAGGCTCGTTGGGAGAATGAAGTGTCCTTATAATCTCATTCAGGTATACCCCATCCTCATCCTCAGTCGGCTTCGTTCAATACTATTTTAGCCGGCATTAAGGCTTCATTTGTGGTTTTGGGTGTGTTTAATCCATCTTAGTGAAATGTTGGATAATGGTCTCTAAACCCATTATTTATTGATAAGAAATCTCACCGTTTCATAGTAGAGGCTCACAGTCGTCCTAATGATCCATCTCTCACTCTACCATCCATTATTTAGCCCTGAATCAATAAATTATTGACTACATGTCACCAAGAATTGAAATCCTTCATGAAATTGTAATATGTATTAAAAAGTATTGCACAAAAAGATAATGATTGTATAATGTCTATGTGCTTTTAGGGCCTTGACAAGCACATTCACGTCATATATGGTGTTAACACGTAAAAACAACACCATTGCTGCAACCCATCCATCCATCCGTATGTATATTTGTTGCTCTCTTTCTATTTCTATTCCATCCATCGTGGCTTTTATTTCAAATATCACATCATAGATCAGTTGTGGCTTTGATTTTAACATGTTTTATTTGTTTGTTTAATGTCTGAGTTGAAATGAAAGCCTGTTGCCTGTTTCTGTAGGCTGAATTTGATGCGCACCCACAATGCTCGTCTTTTCTCATAAATATTATAGTGCATCAGCAAGCTGTGCTATTTTCTCTCTCGACCTGTCATTGCCTTGACACAAGGTCTCAATTATTTTCACTCTCAAGCACTAAAGCTAATTAGTGAGAAGAGTACACAGGATGCTCTACACCCCCATCTATAAACAAAATGAAAATCATCTGCACAGCTGCCAAGAATTAAAACAAAACAAAAGGTAGTATGAACACATTTTTCGTTTACTTCCTCACAACTCACTTTTTGTTTTTAATTAGTCACACAGCTTCTAAATGACCTGCTCGGGAAATTGCAAAAACTTGCATTTGGGTATTAAATTAAAATGAGATGCTAATTGCCTGCACACCCACAGATAGATCTTAGAGTTCACAGGACCCCTGAAATCAACTTCTCAGCTTATTACAACACTCAGCATAATGCTTAAGACGTACTCTAATTACTAAGCCAGAATAAAATGTAATAATTGCACATACTCATGTAAGAATGCACTGAAAAATGTCCCCCCGACCCCCGATTCTAAATTGGCTTCTGAATTGTATTGCATTACATTGACAATGCATCATTGACTCAGTGACTTGTTTTTGTGCCAGATTGATCTTGCTTTGTGTCATTCTCTGTACAGAACATGTGCAGGTAGTTCAGGTGGAAAATCTTGATCATATCACCTAGATTTAATTACTGTAAACTGATAACATAGTTTCAGAGCATCTTTTACATAGGAGGCAGTGCAACTGTAGCACTGATGTTTTAGTTGGTTTTCTTACTGCAGGGATCCATATAATATTTACTTCATAACAACTTACAAATAAGCATATGTTTTTATGCCATAGTGGTTGTGTGATCAAAATTTTGATTCTAAATTCTGATTGGATGTGCTACGCTCAAAGCTGTTTAAAAAGGCTACAATCACAGAACTGCGACCATGCTGTGTTAATGTATTATGTTGCTTGGCAACTGTAAATAGCCTACAGTTATGTTAATGAAGTTAATTATTTTGTGAAAGATTTCAATGATTATTGTTTATTAGCATTATAATTTAATGCGATTTATTATTTATTGAATATCATTTAATTGCTTTTATTTAAAGGGATTGTTCATCCAAAAATGAAAATTCTGTCATTAATTACTTACCCTTATGTCATTCCAAACCCAGACGGAACACAAATAAAGATCTTTTTGATGAAATCTAAGAGCTTTCTGTCCCTCCATTGACAGCTACGCAACTACCACTTTAATGCTTCAAAAAGTTCATAAAGAGATCATAAAACTAATCCATATGAATCAAGCGGTTTAGTCCACATTTTCTGAAGAGATTCGATCGCTTTATATGATGAACAGATTCACATTGATCAGCGAACATAAACAGAAGCTCAACCGAACCTGCTTGACGCACGAGAACAAACCTCTTGCGCAAACGTGCTGTGTAACACAAGAATGAAGCTCATTGGTTCTTACTGAAGCTCAAATGTGCTGCGTAACACGAGAATGAAGCTCATTGGTTCTTACTGAAGCTCAAATGTGCTGCGTAACACGAGAATGAAGCTCATTGGTTCTTACTGAAGCTCAAATGTGCTGCGTAACACGAGAATGAAGCTCATTGGTTCTTACTGAAGCTCAAACGTGCTGCGTAACACGAGAATGAAGCTCATTGGTTCTTACTGAAGCTCAAATGTGCTGCGTAACACGAGAATGAAGCTCATTGGTTCTTGCTGAAGCTCAAATGTGCTGCGTAACACGAGAATGAACCTCATTGGTTCTTGCTGAAGCTCAAATGTGCTGCGTAACACGAGAATGAAGCTCATTGGTTCTTACTGAAGCTCAAATGTGCTGCGTAACATGAGAATGAAGCTCATTGGTTCTTACTGAAGCTCAAATGTGCTGCGTAACACGAGAATGAAGCTCATTGGTTCTTGCTGAAGCTCAAATGTGTTGCGTAACACGAGAATGAAGCTCATTGGTTCTTGCTAAAGCTCAAATGTGCTGCGTAACACGAGAATGAAGCTCATTGGTTCTTGCTAAAGCTCAAATGTGCTGCGTAACACGAGAATGAACCTCATTGGTTCTTACTGAAGCTCAAATGTGCTGCGTAACACAAGAATGAAGCTCATTGGTTCTTACTGAAGCTCAAATGTGCTGCGTAACACGAGAATGAACCTCATTGGTTCTCACACGTCAAAGGAACATGCTTGAGCTTCCGTTTACCACAACTGATGTGTGAGTTGATGAATGTTTATGTGAATAAAAGACTAAATTCTGTTTATCATATAAAGCGATCTTGTCTCTTTAGAAAATTTTCACTAAACCACTTGATTCATATGGATTAGTTTTACAATCTTTTTATGAACTTTTTGAAGCATCAAAGTGGTAGTTGCATAGTTTTATTGCTGTTGCTGTCATTTCATACAAGCAAAGAAAGCCATTCACGGTAAATAATCTGCTTTATGCATGGCAAAGAAATCACTGTAATGCACCGCCTTGAGTGGATTATTGTTTTTTTTCATATGATATAGAGTTTAGAAACAGATTGATAATTACAGTTTTCTTCAATTTGTGTTGTCAGTTGAATAGCCTCAGCATTTTGCATAACTGTAAAACTTTTAATTAAAAAGTGAAGGAACATGTTTATGTTCTGACATACATTTTCTCTAATATCAGAATATGGTCCTTGTCTATTCTTTGTCTGTTTCTTCCCTCTTTTCAATTCGATTCACATTTATTTGTATAGAGTTTTTCACACCAATACATATTGTTTCAAAGCAGCTTTACAGAAAATGCAGAAAATGCATGCATCTTTTCTTTCTTCTTTTTTGTCTTTTTTCTTTTCTTTATTGGACATTCATCCAAAGGCTATAAAAACGCCTGCTTGACGACATGGTGAGTTAAATACATTATTTAAATACATTATCAGCGTAATGAGCTCATTTCAGACGTTTCCCTATTTGTGCTCTCTGCTTCCAATTAGTTCTTAATAAATAAGGATTAAATTACATTAGATACCAATTACGTTATATATAAGCCACAGTTTCACAGAGACACATAAGCATGCATATGACAGGTTTTATGCATTGAAATGCCACACTAATAAACTTAGAACCTGTATTAGTAGCAGAGAAAAGAGTTAGTGGAGGTGTAAATCATCCAAGGCATTTCAATTACATTGTAATGAATTCATTTATAGGACAATTTTGTCTAAACAGTCACATATTGCTGGGATAGATATATAACAGGCAGTTACATAGAAGATTCTTCCAATCAAATTTATAATAAAAAGAAGTATAAAATGGCCAATTGGTGCTATTGCTTAGAAAGGTTTTTTTGATTGTTTTGAGAACAAAGAATGTAGCACAATACACACATTTGAGTGCAATCAATGAGGAGTGTAATTTTTGTGCAATCAAGACAACGTTCACTAGACAAATGTTTTAATGAAGGGTTCTGAGTTGGGGGGTTTCACGCAGGTACAGTCTGAGGTGATGTGTTTTCAGACTGCATGATGGCAGTGATTGGGCAGATTGAATTGTAGTAGAGAGCTCAGAAACTAAATTTTTACTTTATCTGAAGGAAATTTATGTGGTGTGTGCCCATGCAAAACTCACTACCATGATAGGGTGTTGTGGGTGGTTGCCAGGGTGTTGCTATTCAGTTGTTAAGTGGTTGCTTACTGACCCAAGTCTATATGTTAATGTTCTTTTCCTTAGATAAAAGTCTCTGCACATTTTTTTTAAATAGATAAGTAGTATGTTCCATATCTATATAGCTTCAAAACAGCATAACAACAAAAGATTGCGTTAATTAATAGGTTTATAGTGTCTTTTCAACAATCAAGTCTTTGATTCTCGTTTTAGTGTATTTTTATGAAGGTAAATGATGAGCACTTTTATCAGTGTTTCTCAGGTATTTTTAGATTATGTGTTTACATATTAATATATATATATATATATATATACAGTGGGGAGAACAAGTATTTGATACACTGCCGATTTTGCAGGTTTGCCCACTTACAAAGCATGTAGAGGTCTGTAATTTTTATCATAGGTACTCTTTAACTGTGAGAGACGGAATCTAAAACAAAAATCCAGAAAATCACATTGCATGATTTTTAAGTAATTAATTTGCATTTTATTGCATGACATAAGTATTTGATACATCAGAAAAGCAGAACTTAATATTTGGTACAGAAACCTTTGTTTGCTATTACAGAGATCATACGTTTCCTGTAGTTCTTGACCAGGTTTGCACACACTGCAGCAGGGATTTTGGCCCACTCCTCCATACAGACCTTCTCCAGATCCTTCAGGTTTCGGGGCTGTCGCTGGGCAATACGGACTTTCAGCTCCCTCCAAAGATTTTCTATTGGGTTCAGGCCTGGAGACTGGCTATGCCACTCCAGGACCTTGAGATGCTTCTTACGGAGCCACTCCTTAGTTGCCCTGGCTGTGTGTTTCGGGTCGTTGTCATGCTGGAAGACCCAGCCACGACCCATCTTCAATGCTCTTACTGAGGGAAGGAGGTTGTTGGCCAAGATCTCGCGATACATGGCCCCATCCATCCTCCCCTCAATACGGTGCAGTCGTCCTGTCCCCTTTGCAGAAAAGCATCCCCAAAGAATGATGTTTCCACCTCCACGCTTCACGGTTGGGATGGTGTTCTTGGGGTTGTTCTCATCCTTCTTTTTCCTCCAAACACGGCGAGTGGAGTTTAGACCAAAAAGCTCTATTTTTGTCTCATCAGACCACATGACCTTCTCCCATTTCTCCTCTGGATCATCCAGATGGTCATTAGCAAACTTCAGACGGGCCTGGACATGCACTGGCTTGAGCAGGGCTACCTTGCGTGCGCTGCAGGATTTTAATCCATGACGGCGTAGTGTGTTACTAATGGTTTTCTTTGAGACTGTGGTCCCAGCTCTCTTCAGGTCATTGACCAGGTCCTGCCGTGTAGTTCTGGGCTGATCCCTCACCTTCCTCATGATCATTGATGCCCCACAAGGTGAGATCTTGCATGGTGCCCCAGACCGAGGGACATTGACCGTCATCTTGAACTTCTTCCATTTTCTAATAATTGCGCCAACAGGTGTTGCCTTCTCACCAAGCTGCTTGCCTATTGTCCTGTAGCCCATCCCAGCCTTGTGCAGGTCTACAATTTTATCCCTGATGTCCTTACACAGCTTTCTGGTCTTGTCCATTGTGGAGAGGTTGGAGTCTGTTTGATTGAGTGTGTGGACAGGTGTCTTTTATACAGGTAACGAGTTCAAACAGGTGCAGTTAATACAGGTAATGAGTGGAGAACAGGAGGGCTTCTTAAAGAAAAACTAACAGGTCTGTGAGAGCCGGAATTCTTACTGGTTGGTAGGTGATCAAATACTTATGTCATGCAATAAAATGCAAATTAATTATTTAAAAATCATACAATGTGATTTTCTGGATTTTTGTTTTAGATTCCGTCTCTCACAGTTGAAGTGTACCTATGATAAAAAATTACAGACTTCTACATGCTTTGTAAGTAGGAAAACCTGCAAAATCGGCAGTGTATCAAATACTTGTTCTCCCCACTGTATACATATATATATATATAGATACACTCACCTAAAGGATTATTAGGAACACCTGTTCAATTTCTCATTAATGCAATTATCTAATCAACCAATCACATGGCAGTTGCTTCAATGCATTTAGGGGTGTGGTCCTGGTCAAGACAATCTCCTGAACTCTAGAGGTCAGAGGAGAATGGGCCGACTGATTCAAGCTGATAGAAGAGCAACTTTGACTGAAATAACCACTCGTTACAACCGAGGTATGCAGCAAAGCATTTGTGAAGCCACAACACGCACAACCTTGAGGCGGATGGGCTACAACAGCAGAAGACCCCACCGGGTACCACTCATCTCCACTACAAATAGGAAAAAGAGGCTACAATTTGCACGAGCTCACCAAAATTGGACAGTTGAAGACTGGAAAAATGTTGCCTGGTCTGATGAGTCTCCATTTCTGTTCAGACATTCAGATGGTAGAGTCAGAATTTGGCGTAAACAGAATGAGAACATGGATCCATCATGCCTTGTTACCACTGTGCAGGCTGGTGGTGGTGGTGTAATGGTGTGGGGGATGTTTTCTTGGCACACTTTAGGCCCCTTAGTGCCAATTGGGCATCGTTTAAATGCCACGGCCTACCTGAGCATTGTTTCTGACCATGTCCATCCCTTTATGACCACCATGTACCCATCCTCTGATGGCTACTTCCAGCAGGATAATGCACCATGTCACAAAGCTCGAATCATTTCAAATTGGTTTCTTGAACATGACAATGAGTTCACTGTACTAAAATGGCCCCCACAGTCACCAGATCTCAACCCAATAGAGCATCTTTGGGATGTGGTGGAACGGGAGCTTCGTGCCCTGGATGTGCATCCCACAAATCTCCATCAACTGCAAGATGCTATCCTATCAATATGGGCCAACATTTCTAAAGAATGCTTTCAGCACCTTGTTGAATCAATGCCACGTAGAATTAAGGCAGTTCTGAAGGCGAAAGGGGGTCAAACACAGTATTAGTATGGTGTTCCTAATAATCCTTTAGGTGAGTGTGTATATATATATATATATATATATTTAGAGCTGTTCAGATCAGTTTTACTGGATCTTTTGGAATTCTGTTAGAAAACACAATTAATGCCCATCTACTGACATAACTAAAGCAGTGTACATTACCGCTGTGGAAATTATAGTAACAGGTAAACCAATCACTGTCACTCACAAACAGGCGAGAGCTCTTGAGAGGCATGCTGGGTGAATACAATCTCTCATCCCATTAGTCCAACAGGCATGTCACTACGGCATCTAATGTATAATGCATGTCATCGCTCATTCCAATTTGTCTGTGTAAACGCTGGTAACGGTAGGACTGAGGGTCAGGACCCTCATTCATTTTATACCACCCCTCTGTCTTAACTCCTTCCCACTCACTTTTCCTTTTTTGTGCTCTATACGGTGGCTGGAGTTGATTTGTCACTTGTAGTGACTTTGTTTGTACACCTGCATGGTCCATTTTAATGCTAAGGGGAGTTGTTATTAAGTCTGGTATTTTCTTACTGGAGCTTTTGATGCGAACTTGAGTCTGTTTTTATCGCCAGAGTTTAGGTTTGTGTGTTTAGTGTTAAAGTGGATTTTGTAAATTCATTGAAACAAATTGTCCCACCAAACCAATGTCCTGCACTGTATATATATATATATATATATGTTATATTGTGTATATTGTGTGTTTATGTGTCTGTGTAAAAAGGATTTCAAATATACATACATATGCAACTATTAGTGCTACAAAACAACATATTTATATACTTACATAGTGATGTACAGTAAAAATCAGTATTTTGCCACAGAAAAAGAAGTAAAATAATTGTTTCAACTGATTCATTCCAGTGAACTGTTTGAATGAACTGATCCAGTCAAAGGAATTAAACTTAACGGCTAACATTTCAGGAGGGTGTTTGTTGTTTCAGTTTGCTTGGCTTATGTTAGTAGTGTTACTTTTAGTTAGTTACTGCCCAAGACTAGCTGCGTTTACATGGACACTAATAATCCGTTTGTAATCGCACTAATAGCAAGGTCAGAATAAAAAAAGTCACATTTAACCACGTCAATCGGAATGAATTGGCCAAATCCGATTGAAATTTCATTTGTATTGCAAGTGGTGTTTTATACCTTTTCTAATCCGATCGATAGGACATGTAAACACTTAATCGGGTTGAAAACCGAAACTGGAAAGTTTTGCGCATGTGCAATGACGTAGAAATGGCGTAATGATGTATGATGCATGGAACGCGGTGTTGTTGTGTAATAAATGAATGTCATGTCATTCTAAAATTCCCATTCCACTTATCGTATGAACAACGTCGTCCTAGCAGTCCTTGCTTCGGACTCTCATCCACAGGCGCCTTGTTTTGGGCATGGGAAGGAGCGTTTTTACTGCTTAATATAAGCTGATCAGTATGGAACCTTGTTTCCGCCACAGAATTAAAAATAAAAAAGGTAATTGCGAGTTTTTAATCTCACAATTCAAACTTTTTTTTCTCGTAATTGTGAGTTTACATCTTGCAATTCTGACTTTTTTTCTCGCAATTCTGACTTTATATCTCGCAATTCTGTCTAATTGAAAAATTTGAAAAATGTTTAGATGAATATGTAAATATGTGCTGCGCGCTTTCTTCTCAATAACAAAATAAACACAACAAAATTGAGAAGACCGCAAGCATTTAATAAAGCATAAGAAGAGCATCTGATCATAGCAACGTGGATAAGTTTGCACACGCTCTGTAAATCGGCACTCTAGTAAAGTCACGTCACATTTATTTATATAGCACTTTATACAATAGATTGCTTAAAATCAAGCAGCTTTACCGTATTAAACATGAAAAACTGTGTCATTGTCTCATTTCCTGTCTCTTTTATCACTGTCTTCACCAGTAAAATGGCCAAAAATGAACCAAACTTCCCACTGCTACATTCTTAGACAGTAATGGTCATTGTTGTGACCTTATCAGCATGACTGTCCGTTCTTTCCTCTGCTCAAAAATCGGTCATAAATGCATGTAAAGATCAGGGAGGATATACAGTAAACAGGGAAATGCTGAATACATGTGAACTCTTTAGAATCCATCTCCCATTCACTTGGATCCTCTTCTTAGACAGCTCTCTCCATATGCCGAATCCCAGTATGTGCAGATATCTTTAGGCCAGTGATAATTAGAGAGTTTACTACAGGGGAAATAACCAAACTGTCATACTCTGGTGGAATTAAATCTGTGTTTTGATCACCTAAATATTCCTGTGTTAGTCACACCGTATGCAAGATGTGAAGCCATTACTGTAATTAATTATGATTAGTAGCTTTACATTAAAGAAGGTGCTGCAGTCTAGTGAAAGCTGAGCTTCAATGTGTTCTCTCTAACACAGCTGTGTGGGTCGTTTCTTGAGAACAGCCTTGTTTGATTACTAACAAACTGTGTGCTTCACGTAATTGCAACAACATCACATTAAATGTATTTACAGTATGTTTTATTGAGGAAACTCATTTTTACTGAAGCAAACATTGACTGTTATGTCACAGACCAATCTTACTATCTTACTACCCAATCAGAACCATAGCGCTAGTAGAGGTAAATTTGCTCTGATAATCATTACGTTTGATTCACTTACAATTATTTATTAAAGGGTTAGTTCGCCTCAAAAAAGTGAGGTGCGTAGCTGTCAACGGAGGGATAGAAAGCTCTCAGATTTCGTTAAAAATATCTTCATTCGTGTTCGGAAGATGAACGAAAGTCTTGCAGGTTTGGAACGACATGAGGGTAAATGATGACAGACTTTTCATTTTTGGATGAACTATCCCTTTAAATGGTACATCATGAAATCTGAAATGTGTTCAGTTTTTGATCTCTTCAGTGCAATTCTTTTTTTCTTTTTTTTTTTGTTTCCCAATTTATTATTTGACACAAATTTGTAATTTACACCAGGATATTAACAAAAAACAAGAATTGTATTTTGGATCAGATATAAACACATGATACATGATAATGCACAATAGTCAGTTATTAATTAATCAATGCATAATTTTTTTTTTTGTCTTATAATAAAGAAAAGTTAAAAATAGTCAAAATCCTTTAATAGGTAATGTTATTTCTTTCTTTATTTATTTGACAAGTTGTTCTGTCAATTAGTTTTGCTTCAGGTCAGGACACATTTGAGTATGCATTGAATACTGCATATTAAATATTAAAAATTGAGTACTGAATATTGAATATAAAGTGGCAACCCAAAACAGTACCAAAGTTATTTATCATACAGAAGACAAAATAAATTTTTTAACTTGTGTAATTTTTATGGATAATATAATACAAACTGTCCATGTTGATAAATGTCTAATTTGGTCTTTGACGTCAAAAGAAAAATACATAAAGGAGACCAAAAATATTTATTTTACTATAAGTAGCATTTTATTATTTGCTAGTAGCATTGTTTTTTCTGCTTTATTTTCAACTTTACCCCTGTGCCTAGAGCTTTTTTATTTACTTTGTGGCAAATATGGTATCATTACTTGTCTTTGCTAGTAGGGTTAACACTTTCATCACTGAACTGAGACCTGTTATGGCATTTCTGTTCAGGTTCAGTGTTGTGCTTTGGCTGGAGGAGTCTAAACCCTGTCCCAGAGCAGCCAGAAGAACTGGTAGATGAAGCACAGAAATAAACGAAACAAAAAGCTGCTGATCAATGACTGGCAATGGCGCCTGACATGAGAGAAGATCGAGTTTGACACTTTTATGTCTTCTATTTATTGAGTGTCAAGGCTGCTTACTGCCAACTGACACAACCCCTTGAACCCTGTGTTGATTTCTGCCTCGCTGTCTAAATTACACAGGATTCTGACAGGACACTATTTTTTAACCGTCAGACTGCGAAGAAATACCTTACACAGAGATTGAACGCTAATCTTCCTGCTGCTATAGAGTCTGTCAGATGCTGTAATTGTCTACTCTGTAGTGCATCTACAGTGGGGAGAACAAGTATTTGATACACTGCCGATTTTGCAGGTTTTCCTACTTACAAAGCATGTAGAGGTCTGTAATTTTTATCATAGGTACACTTCAACTGTAAGAGACGGAATCTAAAACAAAAATCCAGAAAATCACATTGTATGATTTTTAAATAATTAATTTGCATTTTATTGCATGACATAAGTATTTGATCACCTACCAACCAGTAAGAATTCCGGCTCTCACAGACCTGTTAGTTTTTCTTTAAGAAGCCCTCCTGTTCTCCACTCATTACCTGTATTAACTGCACCTGTTTGAACTCGTTACTTGTATAAAAGACACCTGTCCACACACTCAATCAAACAGACTCCAACCTCTCCACAATGGCCAAGACCAGAGAGCTGTGTAAGGACATCAGGGATAAAATTGTAGACCTGCACAAGGCTGGGATGGGCTACAGGACAATAGGCAAGCAGCTTGGTGAGAAGGCAACAACTGTTGACGCAATTATTAGAAAATGGAAGAAGTTCAAGATGACGGTCAATCTCCCTAGGTCTGGGGCACCATGCAAGATCTCACCTCGTGGGGCATCAATGATCATGAGGAAGGTGAGGGATCAGCCCAGAACTACACGGCAGGACCTGGTCAATGACCTGAAGAGAGCTGGGACCACAATCTCAAAGAAAACCATTAGTAACACACTACGCCGTCATGAATTAAAATCCTGCAGCACACGCAAGGTCCCCCTGCTCAAGCTAGCGCATGTCCAGGCCCGTCTGAAGTTTGCCAATGACCATCTGGATGATCCAGAGGAGGAATGGGAGAAGGTCATGTGGTCTGATGAGACAAAAATAGAGATTTTTGGTCTAAACTCCACTCGCCGTGTTTGGAGGAAAAAGAAGGACGGGTACAACCCCAAGAACACCATCCCAACCGTGAAGCATGGAGGTAGAAACATCATTCTTTGGGGATGCTTTTCTGCAAAGGGGACAGGACGACTGCACCATATTGAGGGGAGGATGGATGGGGGCATGTATCGCGAGATCTTGGCCAACAACCTCCTTCCCTCAGTAAGAGCATTGAAGATGGGTCGTGGCTGGGTCTTCCAGCATGACAACGACCCGAAACACACAGCCAGGGCAACTAAGGAGTGGCTCCGTAAGAAGCATCTCAAGGTCCTGGAGTGGCATAGCCAGTCTCCAGGCCTGAACCCAATAGAAAATCTTTGGAGGGAGCTGAAAGTCCGTATTGCCCAGCGACAGCCCCGAAACCTGAAGGATCTGGAGAAGGTCTGTATGGAGGAGTGGGCCAAAATCCCTGCTGCAGTGTGTGCAAACCTGGTCAAGAACTACAGGAAACGTATGATCTCTGTAATTGCAAACAAAGGTTTCTGTACCAAATATTAAGTTCTGCTTTTCTGATGTATCAAATGCTTATGTCATGCAATAAAATGCAAATGAATTACTTAAAAATCATACAATGTGATTTTCTGGATTTTTGTTTTAGATTCCGTCACTCACAGTTGAAGAGTACCTATGATCAAAATTACAGACAAACCTGCAAAATCGGCAGTGTATCAAATACTTGTTCTCCCCTCTGTATGTTGTCACGAAACCTAAGCTAAGCTAACGACATGATACTCTACAAGCATAAAAAATTGGGTGAAAATAGTTAATTTTTTGTTTGATCGTTTTTTATTGATGCTCTTCAGTATTGACAGTACTGACCTAGTCGCAGTGTTAATTTTGACAGCAAATTTTGATTTAGTTTTAGTCATATTTTAGTCACCTGAATTGTTTTTAGTTTTAGTCTAGTTTTAGTCGACTAAATATAAGATTTTAGTCGACTAAATCTACTGTAGATCTAATAAATCTAATGAGTTTAGTTAAATTGTAATGCATTCATTGGGCATTTAAGCATTACATAACCGACTGTTACTTGAATACATGTCAAAACTGACATTTTGACATAATTGTGTTTTTGACCGTTCAAGCGCAAAAAAAACATGATAGAGCGCTCAATTCATTTTTTTTGTTTGTTTTTTAAAAACATCTATATAGTTTTTATAATTTTGTACTTCTGTTGTAGTTAGTATATCAGGTTAAGCTAAAGCTTCAAATAAGTTTAAGTTTATTTATTTTTATTTCAGCTAACATTTATTTAATTTCAAGTAATGAATATTTTTAATGGTTTTAGTTAACTATTATAACCCTGATACTTTATTGAATAATATGGGTCAAATACTGTTCTTAGTCTTTCCTCCTGACTATGAATTAAATGGGGATGAAATTAAATACAGTTTATTGTGTAACCAAAAACGTATATATAATGCGTGACTTTTAATTATAAACAAGCCTGAAATACACATTGACTCTTATTTTGAAATGTCTGCGCCTTACTATTGCAGTTGCAGGCTTCTCTTTCAAGTTCAGATGAGGGAGATAAAATATGCATTGTTACAACCGTCTAAAACATATTACTATATAAACATCGTAAAGTAAACATTGTCATTATTCATCAGCATTAGTTCATAAACAATTACCTGGCATAAATGTGCGCTATTCATTGATTGAACCGCTCTGAAGTGCAGTTTCTTAAGCCTGTAGAACGCGCAACAGCGCCACATTTTCCCGCGGTTAGATCTGCACGTTACTTACAATTCAAATGTTCGCATCTATTACACAGGACATCAGTTCTGACTGGATCTCTTCCCTAATCGTCCCTCCCTAACATTTTCGTCTCGGTTTTATTCGTTGATGAAAACGACAGTAGATTTTTGTCATAGTTTTTGTCATTCAAAACTGGTTTTTATTTAGTTATCGTCTCGTTTTCGTCAGTGAAAAAAGGTCGTTGACGAAAATTATTCGTCAACAAAATTAACACTGCCTAGTCGCAATGTATTCTGGGATTGCCATGTCTGCTAAGTAGGGTACAACGGGGCTAAAGGCACACCTTAAGAAAAATATGCTTTTCACTACTCCCAGTGTACGAATGCAGAAAAAAAAAATGTTTTTGAGCATTGATGGAGCAACAGATTTTGTGTGAAAATAAATCATAAAAGTGGCTTGTTTGTTTAAAAATCTTATAAATGTATACGTTCTAGTACAGTTTGTGCACATCTTGGCCTCATACAATTTAAAGTAATACAGAAGTATACAGAATTCATTTTTCCAAGGCAATATCTGAAATATTTCCTAATATTGAAGACAGATGTGATAGATGTCATGCTTCTCTGTGTAATTTGAGTCATATGTTTTTTACTTGTCCTATGTTGCAAAATTTTTAGACACTAAAGTGTTAAATGTTAGAATTGATGTTTGCCCTGCTATAGCAATTTTTGGGGTACCAAAACTTTGGTCTCAGTTTAATTTCAAACAACTGGATATTTTATCCTTTACCTCCTTGTTAGCTAGGCGCCGTATTCTGCTCCACTGGAAATCTAATAAGCCTACAACAACCTCCCAATGGCTAGTGGGTACCATGTTTTTTCTGAAACTGGAAAAAGTAAGATGTTCTGGGAAAAGTAACTTCTTCAGTAAATGGCATCCCTTTATAGCTTACTTCAAGTCTCTTAATACCCCACCTCCTGGTTAATACATGATAATGTATATTTTATATTAACTATATATATATATTGTATATGATCTACTTGTATTAATATTTTCTATAATTATTTGTATTCTTTATTTTATTATTATTTTCTATTTTTTTTCTTCTGTTCTTTTCCTCTTTTTTTCTATTAAAGGTGCAGTGTGTGAATTTTAACGGCATCTAGCGGTGAGGTTGTGAATTGCAATAACCCACCACTCACCCCTCCCTTTCGAAGCACGTAGAGAAGCTACGGGGGCGACACAGGAGAGCAGAGAGTGACTAGCGCTCTGTAGAAAAGTTTGTCCATTTAGGGCTACTGTAGAAACATGACAGTGCAAAATGGCGACTTCACTGTAAGGGGACCCGCGGTGTATGTAGATAGAAATGGCTCATTCTAAGGTAAAAAAAACATAACGGTTCATTATGTAAGGTCTTTATACACCACTGAAAACATAGTTATGTATATTATATTATATTTTAAACTACGAGAGGCGCTATGCTTTCTTCGTAAGTTGAATTCGTTTCAGAAGGCCTTTATTAACCCCCCGGAGCCGTGTGGATTACTTTTATAATGGATGGATGCACTTTTTTGATCTTCAAATTTTTGGCTCCTATTCACTGCTGTTATAAAGCTTGGAAGAGCCAGGACATTTTTAAATATAACTCCGATTGTATTCATCTGAAAGAAGATGAATATACACCTAGGATGGCTTGAGGGTGAGTAAATCATGGGGCAATTTTAATTTTTGGGTGAACTATTCTTTTTAAGAAAAGTGCTGAGCTGGATTTTTGTGCCATCTTGTGGTTTAAAGGAGAGTTAAGTCAAATGCGCCTTTTACCCCGGTGCGCCTTTAGCCTGTTGTACCCTACTGTATACATGCAAAGCTGCCTTAGAATAAGCTTTTTTGAAGTGAAGTGATCTTAAAATATTATTCACCCAAAAGTTAAATCTTTCATCATCATTTCCAAACCCATTTATCTTCATTTCTTGCATGGAGTTTCAAGTATCTCTTTAAATTCAAGCCTTTTGAGTTGCCTTAAAATGCTAAGTTTTGGAAATGACATCTAGTGTGAGTCGTGTGTAATGTTTATTGTTCTAGTCTATGAGGGATGAAGTTGTGTGTGTGTGTGTGCGTTTGCTGTCTTTGGCCCGTGTTTCTGTTAGCGAGTCTGTGCAGGGTGTCATGATCTGACCATTATTGGCAGGGTCTGTTAGGGGACCTCTTGAGTTTTCCCAGAATGCCTTATGTTCTGACAGAGTCTGTAATGTGAACTGAGCCTCTGCTCTCACATGGCCGATGAGAAGCACCTGCTGTCAGCGAGCATCATAGCCAATCAGCTGGTTCTCTCCTCTGGGTTCAGAACATGGCTGTGATAAGTGCGGGATGTGTGCGAGGATGTGATAATATTCCCGGCAGCTTCCAGGCAGGGGCGTACCAACTATTATATTAAAGAATTTAGACTAATTCGTATTTTAATTTGAATTAAATTGAAAAACATAATTAACAGCAGAATTTAATTCAATATTCTGCTAAAAAAAAAAAAGATCTAAAAGTAGCTTGTTACCAGAGAAGCCACTGTGAAAAAGCTGAGCTACTCTCGTTCTCATGGTTAATTTAGTATTATTTGTACTACTATTTATTAATAGCTTTTTAATATTAAAAAAGCAATATTTTTAATATTTTCATTTTTATTTTAATTTTTAATGTTTGTTTTGTACTTTTGTCATTTTAAAAAAAATTCTATATGGCTTTCATTTATTCTCCCTTCAGTTTTAGATTTATAATTTCAGTACTTCAGCTTGAACTTATTTACAGTATCTCACAAAAGTGAGTACACCCCTCACATTTTTGTAAATATTTTATTATATCTTTTCATGGGACAACACTGAAGAAATGACACTTTGCTACAATGTAAAGTAGTGAGTGTACAGCTTGTATAACAGTGTAAATTTGCTGTCCCCTCAAAATAACTCAACACACAGCCATTAATGTCTAAACCGCTGGCAACAAAAGTGAGTACACCCCTAAGTGAAAATGTCCAAATTGGGCCCAAAGTGTCAATATTTTGTGTGGTTACCATTATTTTCCAGCACTTCATCAGAGCTTCACAGGTTGCCACTGGAGTCCTCTTCCACTCCTCCATGACGACATCACGGAGCTGGTGGATGTTAGAGACCTTGCGCTCCTCCACCTTCCGTTTGAGGATGCCCCACAGATGCTTAATAGGGTTTAGGTCTGGAGACATGCTTGGCCAGTCCATCACCTTTACCCTCAGCTTCTTTAGCAAGGCAGTGGTCGTCTTGGAGGTGTGTTTGGGGTCGTTATCATGTTGGAATACTGCAGTTTCGGAGGGGAGGGGATCATGCTCTGCTTCAGTATGTCACAGTACATGTTGGCATTCATGGTTCCCTCAATGAACTGTAGATCCCCAGTGCCGGCAGCACTCGTGCAGCCCCAGACCATGACACTCCCACCACCATGCTTGACTGTAGGCAAGACACACTTGTCTTTGTACTCACCTGGTTGCTGCCACACACGCTTGACACCATCTGAACCAAATAAGTTTATCTTGGTCTCATCAGACCACAGGACATGGTTCCAGTAATCCATGTCCTTAGTCTGCTTGTCTTCAGCAAATTGTTTGCGGGCTTTCTTGTGCATCATCTTTAGAAGAGGCTTCCTTCTGGGACGACAGCCATGCAGACCAATTTGATGCAGTGTGCGGCGTATGGTCTGAGCACTGACAGGCTGACCCCCCATCCCTTCAACCTCTGCAGCAATGCTGGCAGCACTCATACGTCTATTTTGCAAAGCCAACCTCTGGATATGATGCTGAGCACGTGCACTCAACTTCTTTGGTCGACCATGGCGAGGCCTGTTCTGAGTGGAACCTGTCCTGTTAAACCGCTGTATGGTCTTGGCCACCGTGCTGCAGCTCAGTTTCAGGGTGTTGGCAATCATCTTATAGCCTAGGCCATCTTTATGTAGAGCAACAATTCTTTTTTTCAGATCCTCAGAGAGTTCTTTGCCATGAGGTGCCATGTTGAACTTCCAGTGACCAGTATGAGAGAGTGTGAGAGCGATAACACCAAACTTAACACACCTGCTCCCCATTCACGCCTGAGACCTTGTAACACTAACGAGTCACATGACACCGGGGAGGGAAAATGGCTAATTGGGCCCAATTTGGACAACTCATCATTTCACGTGTACTCACTTTTGTTGCCAGCGGTTTAGACATTAATGGCTGTGTGTTGTTATTTTGAGGGGACAGCAAATTTACACTGTTATACAAGCTGCTCACTACTTTACATTGTAGCAAAGTGTCATTTCTGCAGTGTTGTCCCATGAAAAGATATAATAAAATATTTACAAAAATGTGAGGGGTGTACTCAATTTTGTGAGATACTGTATTTGCCAAGACAACATTTATAATTTTTCTTAAGTTAGGTTTTTGCATGCAATATTTCTATTTTATTTTATGACTACTGGACTATGTGACATTTAATATTCATGAGCCAGGCTGATATATTTTTTAATGCGTCCTTCTGACTTTTTGAGATGGCTCCTGTGCCACTGTTTGCAGGTGGATTGAGTTCAGTGGCTCATTTGGAGTCATTTCAATCACTGCTGGCAGTTACTTTGATCCTGTGCTCATATTTCTGCACTATACGAGAATGGTGTGTGTGTGTGTGTGTGTGTGTGTGTTTGAGTCAGATGAATAGTGCGTGTCCTTTATTATTTTATGTGGAGCCACATTTCCTTTCCTCGTCTCCTTTGAGGATCATGGGGTTGGTTGGCAACACCTCTGACAGCCACACTGGTACTCGTAATAATAGAGTCGCCCGCTCTCTAATTTTTCCTTTTTTCTATTTCTTTCTTTCTTTCTTTCTTTCTTTCTTTCTTTCTTTCTTTCTTTCTTTCTTTCTTTCTATTTAATTCCAATTTCCATTTCCTTTCCTTTCCTTTCCTTTCCTTTCCTTTCCTTTCCTTTCCTTTCCTTTCAACATTCTTTTCTTCCTATCTTTCTTTCCTATCTTTCTTTCCTATATCCTTCCTTCCTTCCTCCTTTCCTTCCTTTTCTTTCTGATTTCTTTTGCCTTTCCTTTCCTTTCTGATCTGATTTATTTTGCCTTTTTCCTTTCCTTTCCTTTCCTTTCCTTTCCTTTCCTTTCCTTTCCTTTCCTTTCCTTTCCTTTCCTTTCCTTTCCTTTCAACATTCTTTTTCTTCCTATCTTTCCTTCCCTATCTCCTTTTTCTTATCTTTCTTTCCTATATCCTTCCTTCCTCCCTTCCTTCCTTTCATTCTGATTTCTTTTGCCTTTCCTTTCTGGTCTGATTTCTTTTGCCTTTTTCCTTTCCTTTCCTTTCCTTTCCTTTCCTTTCCTTTCCTTTCCTTTCCTTTCCTTTCCTTTCCTTTCCTTTCCTTTCCTTTCCTTTCAACATTCTTTTCTTCCTATCTTTCCTTCCTATCTTTCTTTCCTATATCCTTCCTTCCTCCCTTCCTTACTTTTCTTTCTGATTTCTTTTGCCTTTCCTTTCTGATCTGATTTCTTTTGCCTTTTTTCCTTTCCTTTCCTTTCCTTTCCTTTCCTTTCCTTTCCTTTCCTTTCCTTTCCTTTCCTTTCCTTTCCTTTCCTTTCCTTTCTGATTTCTTTTTCCATTCCTTTCCTAGCTGCAGCTCCTTTCCTGTAGCTTCGGCTCGAGTACTGGGCTTGCCGAAAGGTGATTGTTACAACAGAAACTAACCCCTAACCCTACCCTACACCCTGACAGAGAGTTTTAGCGAGCAATTATAAAGACCTTTCTCCACGCCCCTACCTTTCGTCACGCACATTACTCCAACCTGCAGATATCCACAGTTGTCTTTTTTCTGCATCCAGTCCTGGCACTGCATCTAAACCCAAGTCCCAAGCTTGGCAGCATCATGTTTTGTAAAACAAGCATGTTAGGCATGAATAAAACATGGGCCATGAAATGGACTAGAAATGAGAGACAAAGAGTGTGTAACTGCTTAGTGATAATTACACACACACAGACAGGCCCAAATGCTTGCCAAATTCTGCAGACCGACAGAAGCCTGTGATAAAAGAGACTTTACACAAGATATCGATAGTTGAATTTCACAAATCCTTTCAAGAACCAGCCTGTATTTCATCCCAAAATCAAAAGAAAAAGTAAGAAAAATGTAACATTTAAAAATTATATTTTTGGGACCATTCATTTTTGTATTTAATATATTATTTATTTATTTTCTATTGTCTGTTTATATTAAGCCCACGTTTCCTGTTTATATAATGTGAAAAAAAGCATTTGAAGTATTATAGCATTTGTGGTACTACCTTTATTTTATGCTGATTAAATTCAAACAATAAATTTCTGCAATACATTAAACATTCTAATAAGCCTAGTTTTAATAAGCCTATAAATTAGGCTTATTATAATTTTATAATGATAAAAATTATAATAAGCCTAATTTACATAGAAAGTAGATTTTTTTTTGAAAATAGATTATTTTTTACTGAAAAGGAGTACAATGACTTAATTTACTGTAAATACACATGGCCCAGCACTATCACCCTTAAAAATAAATGTTCTTTATTGGCATTGATGGTTCCATGAAGTAACTTTAACATCCATGGAACCTTTCCATTGCACAGATGGTTCCTTAGATTTTTAAAATGTTCTTCACACTAAGAAAAAATTGTTCTTTTAAGAAGCGTTCACTGAAAGGTTCTTTGGAGAACCAAAAATGGTTCTTCTATGACAGGGGTCGTCAAATAGACCCTGGCTTGGTTCCAACTGGACTGCGAGACATAATGACAACGGTAGCACCATTTTACCATTTAAGGTAGTTCATTTGGATTGCGAGTGGTATGAATGAATAAAGGTTTCTGTGCTGAAATACCACACATAGCTTCTACTTCAGTCTGAATCTTTGCCCTCTATTCTAGTGTTGATTTCTCTGGGGGAACTGATTTCTGCTCTACATGGCACTCTAGCCCAATCAAAAAGAAAAGACCTATCACATTCAAATAGAATGAATGACACCATTTCTTCTTCTTTCAGTTTTTTTTTTTTGTGCTGTTAAATTTTCATTGCTTCCTTTCCTTTTGCCTGTGGTGTGTACAATGCTGAGGGTCTAATTAAAGAGCAGAGATGATGCTTTGATGGTGCAGTCATACTGCGGTAGTTTTTTTTTTTTTTTATGCTGCGGTGTTCCTCTCGGTTGTGTCTGTGGAGATGAGAGCTTTTAGGAAAGTGGAGAGGTGACATCAGCACACATGCATTTTACATCAGTGCTGCATTCTAGCCAGCATTTAGACAGATCCAGGGGACTTTACTCTCCATAAGAGAACAGGTCAGTCGCTGAATAATGCATCAGAGCATTAGGCAGGGATTGCGCTTAAATCGCCATTCCCTGAAGTGTCAAAAGAGCAGAAGTGTTTAGAGTCTATCAGTAATAGGATAAAATGACGCAGATCAGCACCTTATGACGCTGTTGAATTAAATCACATGATTCAGTAACCTGATCTATCAACCAGACTGCCTATCTATAATTTCATTGCAGAGTCTTTGGTAAATCAGATTGGCCAGGTAATCTGGTGAAATGAGTTGTGTTGCTGATTTTGGTCCGCGATAAAAGTCCATCCAGAAATGAGAATTCTTTGGATACTCTTTCTTATGATCTTATATAACAATGTATATAATGATGCATAAATGTCTTGACTGTCAGACTCCAACATTGTGGTCTATATGACTTAGGCACTATAATACAAGTCAGTAACACTTTATTTTGATATTCCACTTGATATTCTGAGCGGTTAGCCGAGACGATTGTGACGGGCTGACAGGCCGAGGTGGAGATATGGGCGTGTAGCCGGGGACTCGGCCTCTAGCTGATCTGGTGGCAGGGAAGCCCGAGGTGCGGATGATGAGCCGCACGGAGCGAGCGGCGGGGGTAGAGCCGAGGAGCTGGACAACACCAGTGGTGCCGACGGATCCAGGGGACTGGCCATGACGAGCGATGGAAACGGGATCAGGAAGACAGGCAGGGATTCAGACAGAAGATCTCCGGACGGGACCGGTAAAGATGATGAGGACTCGAGGGTGGGCACTTGGGTGGGAATTGGATCCGCGGACCACAGATTGATCAGGTCACAATCCGCTCCTGGCTCTAAGGTGGACTGACCCGCCTGCGTCAACTCCGGGGCCTTCGTGTCCTCCAGCTCTGGAATCACCTCGGTGGGCACCTCAGGCTCGCTGGCTGTAGGGAAGAGGCCGCCGTTCCGGAGCATCCAGGCCAGGTATCCCAGGTACGGCCGGCTTGCTGGATGGAGAAGGAGTTGCAGCGTGGGTGAGTCCATCTTCTAGTACTCGTTTTGAGGGTCAGTTATTCTGTCACGGGTTGCCAATGAAGAAAGATGAGAAAACAGGTTACATTCAACATAGCGTTTACTGAAGACTCACAGGAACATCATGACATTGAAGTAATTGACATCAAACCTGGTGCAAAATGTTTGTTTTTAGTAAACCAGCTTCACCAAAAATACCATGTAGGTTAATGAGCAAGTTTAGATCTTTGCCAAATCAGCATAAACCAGCCTGGACTAGTGTGGCCTAAGATTTTTTTTTCCTAGCAGAGATTTGTTTTAAACAGTTCTATTCCACATTGAAAAGGACAAATATAGTTTCTCATTTGCAGTGAATTCAAACTTAATTTCCTTCCTGTCAAGTCTAAAACAAGAGATGAATACTGTGGAAGTGTATTCCTAAAATTGCATGTCTTGTTTCTCATTCGCTCTCGCCTTCTGGACCTGCTCAGACTCTGTGCCAGATTTATCACTTTGAAATCCTCTAAAATGAGTTCAATTATGGAGACAAAGAGAGTTAAAACTTCATTAGAAGACAGTCCAAAGTCCTGAATCAATTTGAATATTATGTCATCATGGAGTACAGCAAACTTTGTCTCTGAAAACAGAATACGAATTCTCTCTTGCTCACATTCTAACAAATACAATTAGATTTGTAAAAGGGAAAAAAAGGTCTTAACTTCAATGAACAAAAAATGTTCTTTTATTTAGTATTTTCTTTTTTAATCTGTTTGGATTTTCACTGGGGCTCTTCAGCATCTCCTTGACAAATCCAAGGATAATGACTCAGGCTGGTGTCTCGGGGAAATCATTAACTTTCAAAACTGATCCAGAGTTTTTGTGCTAGAGAGGCTTTACCCAATGTTCCATTCAAACCTGTTTAATTGTCCTGCTAAGCTTTAGGCTTATCTTCAGCTGGACGAGTGAAGCTCCGCAGTCTGGATCTGCTCCGGGGTCTACGCTCACCAGTTTAATCTAATGCCAATTAAATGATTGGAATCTGGCTGTTTATTAATCAGTTTAACCAAAAATCATTTAACCACAGCGTCTGTTAATAATAAAACTGTTAGTTTTGTACAAGCCATAATACTTAAACATTAATGGATGTTCTAGACATATGTAGGCCAACTATATGTTCACATAACTTGATGTTGGTAGATTATATCTGCATTTTGGCTTGTTGATGCTACTCATTTATGGGCCAAGCTGGTGGTTGATCAGCTATAGCACAGAGAATAACATACTCAGGCGAGGTTGTGCACAGTATGTATATTTTGAAGGGGTCATGAACTGCATTGTTTTATTGTTTTATAATGTTTCCTGGGGTGCACTTATAATGCACTTATATGATTTTTACATAAAAAATGTTTATTTAGAAATAAAAGGCATTTTTCCTACCCTGATTTTAGCCCTCTGATTTGAACGCTCTGTTGGAAGGGGCATGTCTGCTGTGAGACTTCAGTGTAAACGCCCACTGCTGTGATTGGCTAACATCTTTGCATATGAAATAGCTAAGTATTACATGTGTAACTCTCTCGAAAACGTTTAGCACGTTGAATTACAATTACAGCTCTCAAGGTTAACTAATCGTGAAAAGTGTTGATTATAGCATTATATTTAGATCTATAGCATTATATTTAGATCGTGGCTTGAGGGGTTGCAGTGATGAGCATTGTAGCATGATGAGTATGTTAAGCGCATGAATGCAGTGATCTCGTCATTAATTGATTATTACGTGAGTTTTGCTGCAAGTCCAGAACTCAGTCACTGATAAACTCGTGCTGTTTGATTGACAGCTCCAGTGATTGCAAAGAGAGCTTTCTTTGATCACTTTCTATTTATAATTTAAACACAGTTTAAATAACAGACTATTTTCATCCTACTAAGCGAAACAATGTGATGTTGACCGTTTAGTCACTGGTTTGATTTACTGACACATAGACAAAGAACATCTGAGTGTACATGAATCATTACATATCAGAAATCACTGATCACAGATCAGGCATTAGAATTAACACGGTTACTACCATGTTGTCGCATTACTGTCGAGTCCATATCGTAAAAGTCTGTTTGCAAAGCCTGCACCGAAATTTTGACTGATTTACCAAAGAATCCACAGTGAAATGTACCGAATACAAATAAATAATGCTAACTGTGACATTCACATTGTTGAAAATACATAACCATATTCCTAGCATTAGGTCTCTTTGGAAGGTGATGTTATTTTTAGTCCAGTGATCCTGTATCGCTCTTCTCTCCTCGTCATCTCACTAACACGCCAGTGGGCGGGGCCAAAATTGCAATGATGAAGTAGGCGTTGATTTTCTTTTGCAAAGGTCGTCTTTTATCTATAGATAGACACATTCCACAATGAGACATTCTCTGGGCTTGGTAACAATAAAAACTGTTTTTGGAGTAACAAGGAAGTTTTCAGTTCTGGAAAGGAGGAAGACTTACATTCATATACTATGATGACCTCTTATATGTCAAGAGCTCAAGGAAATTTTGATCCCTCAGTTTATGACCCCTTTAAAAAAATTATTTCATTATTGTAGAAATGATCTTTTTCTGATTCTTTTATCCCTAAAATAGGGATTAATTTGTTAATTTGTTAGTAATTTGTAAGACCAGCTCTAGAGCCTTTATGCTGCAGCTCTCAAATGTCATTGTCATTCAAACTAGCAAGATACACGTGGGAATCATCAGTAGTGTTTGGCATCAACAAATTTGGAATATGATGGTGAGTACTGTAAATACAGACTTATTTTATACACTAAACATACAATGGAATTCAAAAGTCCACTAGTGAAAATTCATTTCAAGTCAATACACTTCACTAATTATATTATCATTAGAACAATTTTATTTAAGGTTGAATGGAAAACTTTTAGCTAATTTGGA
Source organism: Coreius guichenoti (assembly GCA_039654105.1). Classification (NCBI taxonomy): domain Eukaryota; kingdom Metazoa; phylum Chordata; class Actinopteri; order Cypriniformes; family Gobionidae; genus Coreius; species Coreius guichenoti. Next base: position 7,729,000 of record CM077175.1, read on the forward strand.
ATAATATGGATGAGTACTGTAAATACAGACTTATTTTTACTTGTTTATACAAAATATTACTATTTTGAGTGTCAAGAATCCACTAGTGAAATATATTCCCCCTTACAATTATATTATTAGTAAAACAATTCGATTAAAAGGTTGAATTGAAAAAGTGTACATAAATTGCATAATGTTTTAGGATTTAGTTTGTTCTCTTACTTTAATAACAGAAGCTCTTGAGCTGCATGAACCCCACAAGTTTGTGTAAAACCTGATGATCATGTGATTCAGCATGATTTGAGAATGATCCAAAGAGCATCTCATGCTTCACTGGAAACAAGAACATCTGACCTTTTGTCCAACATGGTCAGTATCACAAATATGCGTATTCGATCGGTGACTTAGAATGAGTTCAATATCTTTGACATTTTTAAACACCCTCGTGTCATTCCAAACTGTTGCAAGCTATGAAAAAGCACTCTAAAAGCATCTTAGAAGAAGCCCATATAATTTGTGCACAATATTCCAAGCCTTCCGAAGTCATTTGGCTCTAGCATAGCTCTGTATGTGATGAACAGGCTAAAATTTAAGTCATTATTCACAAATCAAATGCCACTCAGTATATAGCACTGAAGTTTGATGTCATGATATCCATCCTAATCCATAAACTCCATATTGAGTTGCATGAATGATTTGGCTATAATTTTGGCCTGTATGACTTCAGAAGACCGGAATGTACTGCATAAGTCGTAAAGAGTATGTATTTAGTGCATTTCAGTTTGACAATCTGTGATCCACACAAACAGTCATTGTACACTCTTAAAAATAAAGGTTCCAAAAGGTTTTTTCCCCCCAGCAGTGGCATAGAAGAACCATTTTTGATTCCCCAAAGAACCTTCCAGTCAACAGTTCTTAAAAGAACCTTTGTGTGGAGAACATTTTAATAATCTAAAAAACCTTTTTCAAATATAAAGAACCTTTGTCCAGTTGAAAGGTTCTATGGATGTTAAAGGTTATTCATGGAACCCTCAATTTCAGTAAAGAACCTTTATTTGTAAGAATATGGAACAAGCACAAGCCATTCATGATGGCTGCAAGCCCAATCAGTGAATGAGCGATGGTGACTTTGCTAAAAACTCTCTGCTGTTTTCTCCTCAGGGGCGGTCATTCCGGTTGAAAGACAGCCACTTGTTAAAATGAAAATCTCAAACTGGCATATAGACCTCAAATTAAAATTCTAGCGCAGGAGCAGGTGAGACAATGTGAGAGGCCCTGATTGAAGCTATGCAAATGACAGCATGTCCACAGTGAGTGGCAGCTCTTTCTGAGGAGACTAAGATGGCTTATTAAAGGTTTTCATTTACCCCTGACTGAGATTAATCACAGCACACACACACAGAGAGCACACACACACTTTCTCTCAGCATAGATGAGGTGCAGGGAGAGCGAGCACAGAGATCAGGTGTGGATGGCAATGAAATGACAGGGGCTGCTCGACCTTGCCGGGAGAGATCACCCTTGGCTCTCTGTCTCCTGGTCTCTAGCTCACTGTCTAACACTCTGTTTATACCCAGCGTGACCTTGTTCCTTTGAGTGACTGGAGGTCATCGATTGCGATTGGGATTGAGCATCTTTGAACAGTTTTGAACGGCTGGTGTTTCTGCGAAGTGACAACCACAAGTGTGCCTGAGGGATAAATGTTCATTCAGCCCTGCTGAAAATACCAGTGTAGACCAGCTAAGATGATTACCAACATAATCACACTGACTAAAGTTAAGAGACTGAAGTTAATAAATCCCTACCAATATTTTTAGCAATCACTATTGTGATTGCACATTTATATAAGTATCCATCCATCCATCCATCCATCCGAAAAAACATTGAGGTGGTCTTAGCTTCCTTCCTTCCTTCCTTCCTTCTCTTCCTGCTGAAAAAAAACACTGAGGTGGTCTTAGCTTCCTTCCTTCCTTCCTTCCATCCTTCCTTCCCTCTCTCTCTCCCTGCTGAAAAAAACATTGAGGTGGTCTTAGCCTGCTTCCTTCCTTCCTTCCTTCCTTCCTTCCTTCCTTCCTTCCTTCCTTCCTTCCTTCCTTCCTTCCTTCCTTCCTTCCTTCCTTCCTTCCTTCCTTCCTTCCTTCCTTCCTTCCTTCCTTCCTTCACTCCCTGCTGAAAAATAAACATTGAGGTGGTCTTAGCTTGCTTGCTTGCTTCCTTCCTTCCTTCCCTCCTTCCCTCCATCCTTCCTTCCCTCTCTCTCTCCCTGCTAAAAAAAAAAACATTGAGGTGGTCTTAGCCTGCTTCCTTCTTCTGGGAAGGCTTTCCACAAGGTTTAGGAGTGTGTTTATGGGAATTTTTGACCATTCTTCTAGAAGCGCATTTGTGAGGTCAGGCATTGATGTTGGACGAGAAGGCCTGGCTCGCAGTTTCCTCTCTAATTCATCCCAAAGGTGTTCTATCGGGTTGAGGTCAGGACTCTGTGCAGGCCAGTCAAGTTCCTCCACACCAAACTCGCTCATCCATGTCTTTATGGACCTTGCTTTGTGCACTGGTGCGCAGTCATGTTGGAACAGGAAGGAGCCATCCCCAACTGTTCCCACAAAGTTGGGAGCATGAAATTGATGTCTTGGTATGCTGAAGCATTAAGAGTTCCCTTCACTGGAACTAAGGGGCCAATAAGACCCCTGAAAAACAATCCCACACCATTATCCCCTGTCCACCAAACTTTACACTTGGCACAATGCAGTCAGGCAAGTACCGTTCTCCTGGCAACCGCCAAACCCAGACTCGTCCATCATATTGCCAGACAGAGAAGCGTGATTCGTCACTCCAGAGAACACGTCTCCACTGCTCTAGAGTCCAGTGGCGGTGTGCTTTATGATGTTTTATTAACAGAGTTCGGGGGGAGCACATTCAGATAATTAACACGAGTTGAGAGCATTTAGCCAATCAACGATAAGAGGTATATACAAACCCGATTCCAAAAAAGTTGGGACACTGTACAAATTGTGAATAAAAAAGGAATGCAATAATTTACAAATCTCATAAACTTATGTTTTATTCACAATAGAATATAGATAGCATATCAAATGTTGAAAGTGAGACATTTTAAAATGTCATGCCAAATATTGGCTCATTTTGGATTTCATGAGAGCTACACATTCCAAAAAAGTTGGGACAGGTAGCAATAAGAGGCCGGAAAAGTTAAATGTACATATAAGGAACAGCTGGAGGACCAATTTGCAACTTATTAGGTCAATTGGCAACATGATTTGGTAAAAAAGAGCCTCTCAGAGTGGCAGTGTCTCTCAGAAGTCAAGATGGGCAGAGGATCACCAATTCCCCCAATGCTGCGGCGAAAAATAGTGGAGCAATATCAGAAAGGAGTTTCTCAGAGAAAAATTGCATAGAGTTTGAAGTTATCATCATCTACATTGCATAATATCATCCAAAGATTCAGAGAATCTGGAACAATCTCTGTGCGTAAGGGTCAAGGCCGGAAAACCATACTGGATGCCCGTGATCTTCGGGCCCTTAGACGGCACTGCATCACATACAGGAATGCTACTGTAATGGAAATCACAACATGGGCTCAGGAATACTTCCAGAAAACATTGTCGGTGAACACAATCCACCGTGCCATTCGCCGTTGCCGGCTAAAACTCTATAGGTCAAAAAAGAAGCCATATCTAAACATGATCCAGAAGCGCAGGCGTTTTCTCTGGGCTAAGGCTCATTTAAAGTGGACTGTGGCAAAGTGGAAAACTGTTCTGTGGTCAGACGAATTAAAATTTGAAGTTCTTTTTGGAAAACTGGGACGCCATGTCATCCGGACTAAAGAGGACAAGGACAACCCAAGTTGTTATAAGCGCTCAGTTCAGAAGCCTGCATCTCTGATGGTATGGGGTTGCATGAGTGCATGTGGCATGGGCAGCTTACACATCTGGAAAGGCACCATCAATGCTGAAAGGCATATCCAAGTTCTAGAACAACATATGCTCCCATCCAGACGTCGTCTCTTTCAGGGAAGACCTTGCATTTTCCAACATGACAATGCCAGACCACATACTGCATCAATTACAACATCATGGCTGCGTAGAAGAAGGATCCGGGTACTGAAATGGCCAGCCTGCAGTCCAGATCTTTCACCCATAGAAAACATTTGGCGCATCATAAAGAGGAAGATGCAGTTGACAGTTAAGCAACTAGAAGCCTTTATTAGACAAGAATGGGACAACATTCCTATTCCTAAACTTGAGCAACTTGTCTCCTCAGTCCCCAGACTGAGATGGGGATGAGGGGATGCCACACAGTGGTAAACATGGCCTTGTCCCACCTTTTTTGAGATGTGTTGATGCCATGAAATTTAAAATCAACTTATTTTTCCCTTAAAATGATACATTTTCTCACCACTGCATCCAATGCTTTGCATTGCACTTGGTGTTGTAAGGCTTGGATGCAGCTGTTTGGCCATGGAAACCTATTCCATGAAGCTCTCTATGCACTGTTCTTGAGCTAATCTGAAGGCCACACAAAATTTGGAGGTCTGTAGCTATTGACTCTGCAGAAAGTTGCCGACTTCTGCGCACTATGCGCCTCAGCATGCGCTGACCCCGCTCTGTGATTTTTACGTGGCCTGAGTTGCTGTTGTTCCCAATTGCTTCCACTTTGTTATAATACCACTAAAAGTTGAGCGTGGAATGTTTAGCAGTGAGGAAATTTCACGAATGGACTTATTGCACAGGTGGCAACCTATCACGGTACCACGCTTGAATTTAATGAGCTCTTGAGTGAGACCCATTCTTTCACAAATGTTTGTAGAAGCAGTCTGCATGCCTAGGTGCTTGATTTTATACACCTGTGGCCATGGAAGTGATTGGAACACCTGAATTCAATGATTTGGATGGGTGTCCCAATACTTTTGGCAATATAGTGTATATATATAGCATGGTTGTCTATTCTTTACATATTTACACTGGAACAAACCACTGCATACAGTTTTGTGCACCTCAAAAGATTTTTTTCAATAAAATAGTTAAATCGTTGTATGCAGTGTAAGGAAAGTAGTGGACAAGTAATTGGATACTTAAATACTCTTTCTAAACTGATTGATTGTAACATCTTTATGTCCCTACCAGTGTTAAAAATAAACCTTGCCTGCAGCATTAACTAGTTTAAGCTTCTGCTAGTATTGCATCAAAAATTAGTTAACGGCATCTTGAAATTTGTTCAAACTGGTCTTATTTTAGCGTAAAAAACATAATCAATGAAGAAATAAATACACTTACACTTGAGATGTCGAGCATTCGGGTATGAGTCCCGTGTAACACGAGTCCTGATAAATAAGCTTAAAAACTAGAAACCAGTTAATTTAGTTAATTTAGTAACCAGTTAGTTTGGCATAGTTGCTTCAGCAAATGGGTTTTTATCTCACGTTTGCTTTTGTTAACATTATCTGTTAGGTTTAGGGTAGGGTTTAAAGTATAGTTAAAGCACTATTTTCAAACGCGATAGAGCATTAACTTTTTAGCGCCACTCACAGAACATTTCATTTTGAAACTGTTACGATACATACAACCAACCAACATAATAAAACGTTGCTAGATTCACATTCATCTGTTTCAGACAAAACTGAATGCTCTTTTAGCGCCACTCACTGGATATTTCACTTTGACAGTGTCACTGCCATGTATTTTTCATTGAGTCTGGGTTGTTTTCATCAGTATTATGTCCAAAGCTGTTATTGCCTCAAACTAGCAAGTACATTATCTGGCAGGTCAGCTAATTATATTGTTAGCTAAGCAGTGCAGGGCAAGTTTGTGGTCTTGTTTTTGAGGATCTGAGCTGTTAACAACAAGCAAGGCTGGAGGTTCAATCTCAGAGAGCTGTACACTTGTCTTTGTAACATAGCATAAATTTGTCATGGCAGCCACCGTTCTAGCACACGTTTGCAGGGAGAGCGATAGAGAAATGGGTGCCATGGATTGTGGCAGTATTCCTGGCTTCGTGCTGGGTGCCTGGGCTGCCTTGGGTGGTTCTGGCCCGACTTTGGTCCAGGAGAGGATTTGCACACTGTTCTGTATTTGAAACATGTTCTGCCGGAGGTTAGGACTCCAGCTTGTCTCTCACTGTGAAATTTAAACCTGGCTGCCATGGCTCAAAGTAATCCAGCCAAACCCATTGCCTTCTGGGAGTAGCACTGTGCCTTCTGGTTTGCTCATATTGGTCTGTGTGCTGTGTTTGACATCTAATTGTTTAGATAATTTATTTGTCCTTTATTTATTTGAAAAGACTAGCTTTAATTTCCATGTTGGTTCAGTATAGGTAGGCTGAGAACTTTCTCTTTTAGGTGTGAATTTGAATGTAGGTGGCCACTCCCAACAGGAAGTTCAAATGGAATCATCCATCCATCCAGCCTTGCTTTATCTATCTATCTATCTATCTATCTATCTATCTATCTATCTATCTATCTATCTATCTATCTATCTATCTATCTATCTATCTATCTATCTATCTATCTATCTATCTATCTATCTATCTGTCTGTCTGTCTGTCTGTCTGTCTGTCTATCAATCTATCTATCTATCTGTCGTTCTATCATTCTATCTGTCGTTCTATCTAGCCATCATAATAATTAAAGCAAGGTTCATTATTGGAATCCCAGCAGGAAGTAAAAGTTCTTATACAGCAGCACCTCAGAGCAATCCCAGAATTCCCCAGTAACATATTCTCCTTTACAGGTACGTGTGTAGCAGCCTTTCAGACACTCAATCATTCAGTATCCTCTCCATTATTCTCTCTCCACTACTCTTTATTTTTTTGTTTTCCTGTCTTTCGCAAAAGCTCTCGCATTTGCCACATGACCGAATAACTGAATAGGTCAACAACAGCAACAGAGCGACCGAAATCCATTATCGCTTTGCACAGTTTCTCCAAACGGCACGCCTTCCAGCCAGCGAGCTGATGAGGCAGACTGAAGTGCGCGAGAAGCCTCTTGCCTGACAGTGAGAGCTGATGCTGATGTGTCTTCACTGATAAAATAACGAGCCAAGGCTGCAGAAATCATGCTTTATTCAGACCCTCAGCTATTGTCTACGCACCCTGTCAAACTTCTGAAAACCCCGTCTCCACTCCGGAGCTATTTATGAGTCTACTCTGCATGAATCCATTTCCATGTGGTGTCTTGAGGGCAGGAGATAAAGGAATGTTGCAGGCCTACTTAACTGGAGACGGAGGGAGACCAGAATCACTTCAAAGTTGCCGTATCTAACGCAGAACTCTTGCTTTAGAAGATGAACAACAGGAAGTGCAGAGATGAACATAGACTCGTGCTCACACACACACACACACACACACACACACACACACACACACACACACACACACACACACACACACACACACACTCACACTCACACTCTCTGATGACTTCATCTCACTAGAATAATGTCAGCGAGCTCATTATTTAGACATTATAACATGGCACCCGCCGGCCCCCCTGCTGTCAAAGACCCGCAAAACTATCCAAACACACATGCTGAAAAACGCTCACATACTCCAGATGCTTCCTGCCGTGTTCAGTCTCCTCCTGTCAGATACAACCACGGCATCTCGGTGAAGAGAAGATGTGACGGCCGTATTGAGCCCTGGTGCGTTGTGTGTATGTGTGATGGAGTGCCTTCTTTTCTTCTTCCTCTCGGGCATTCACTATGAGATTCTGTCATATTCAAATGTGTATGTGTTTTAACGTCAGATTGCCACAGTGCAACCAAAACACATCTGTCTGAAGGTGGCTCAGAAAAATAGGAGTGTTTGAATAAAATGTTGTGTTTGGGGGAAAAATGTTGTGTGTGTGTGCGCTTCATCTTGCCTGGCCTATTTCCTCTTCCTAACAACCTGGGAAACAACCTCTCAGGGGAGACAAACTACATCTCATCACAGGTATTCTCATTTTTTTGTGTCTCTCTGTTCACTTCACATCCTTACATTTCCAGCCCTTTCCAAGCCTTTTTCCTCTCCTTTTGCTTCTTTTTGTACCCTGTTTTGCTTTTTTATCTCTTACTTTCTCAGTCTGCCTCCTTTCTCATCCGTTTTGTGCTAACTGTTAAGTGCAGTGAACCCTTAAGAAACTATAAAGCATCACTACTTTCGCACTGCAGGAACAAATCCCAGTTTCAGGAACAGTTCGAGTCATTTTTCCACACAAGTTAACTTGTGGTTAACTTAAAAAAAGCCAAACTTAAAAAAAAATAAATTGAAATGTTGGCAGCTAAGTACACCTTGCTAGTACAGGGTTGGACCAACCCTTTAGAACTACTTTAATTCTTTGTGGCATGGATTCAACATGGTGCTGGAAAAATTCCTCAGAGATTTTGGTCCATTTTGACACGATAGTATCATGCAGTTGCTGCAGATTTGTCAGCTGTACTTCCATGATGCAAATCTCCTGTTCTACCACATCCCAAAAGTGCTCTAGTCTATTGAATTGAGATCTGGTGACTGTGGAGGACATTTGAGGGGTTCTTGCAAGGTGCGTAAAGTGCATGAAGTACTTGAATTTGAGTTTTTTAAATTTAAGTCCTGGAAAACCTTGAAAAGGTAATGAAAAGTGCTTGAATCACTGAAAGACGATGTATATGAAATTAGTTGGGGGGTCTTTGTCATAGCATCCTTTCAGTGGTTAAGGGCATTTCCCATGACTGGGACAGCGCTGGTCAATGGATTGATCTCTTTGAGGTAAACATACAGAGATATAATGCGGTTTTTATTATAATAACAACGTTATAATATGTTAATGATATAAGTAAAAATATAATAAATATGTAATACAGTGCACATATTTAACAAAATACTCCTCTCTATAGCTTATTTTTCTAGCCAACTAATGCTATGATCATTAAATGGCTTTCCTGAGGCAAATGTAACGTTATGTGATATTGTTTTATTGACCCCTTTCCACGGCTGAAAAACACTGATTGATCGATTACGTATGAGACATATACATTTTGGTAAGTTGTACTGTATCTTTCAACATATCTTCTAATGTTCAGTCGTGTTTATTTACTATTAACTAGTAAAGAAAGAGTAAGAGATGATCGGTTCACGTGCAGCTTGAACTGAGGTGCTACAGCGATCTGTCACGTCACATTTACAAGCGGCAAAATGGTATTTATTATTTATATTTCGTAATAAACTTGACAGAATTTGAGAGCTGAGAATGCGTTTCATATCAAAAGTAACCTGCTCTGTCTTGTCTGTTGGTGTCAGTGTGTCTCTGCGTGAGAAAATGTATGTGTGACGTGAGAGTGTGTGAAAAGTGTCATTTGCGAGTCTCACGCTGAATGAGTTCGAAGCCCTGTTAGTAAAAGCACATGAAACTGTTAAGTAACTAGGCTATACTTAAGTTACAATATAACGCTCGCTCGCACACTCACGTACACGCATGTAGCCTTACAGTCGCGCACACACACTCGTACGCACACACGCACACAAACTCGCAAACTGTAAATGTTAAAAAGTGGGTGCATTTTTTATTACTCGCTTTTGTGTTTCACCTCCCTTCGCCATTTTACGCTAGCACAAGAAGCGTGTATGTGACAAATGATGTCAGGGAAATGTCAGACTTTCGTTCATCTTCGGAACACAAATGAAGATATTTTTTATGAAATCCGAGAGCTTTCTGAACCCTCCATAGACAGCAACGCAACGACCACTTTCAAGGCCCAGAAAGGTAGTAAAGACATCGTTAAAATAGTCCATGTGACTACAGTGGTTCAACCTTAATGTTATGAAGCGACTAGAATACTTTTCGTGCGCAAAAAACAAACAAAAATAACTTTATTAAAGAATTTCTTCTCTTCTGTGTCAGTCTCCTACGCTGTTGATGTAATAAACACGGTGCAGCGCTTCCGGGTTCTACGTCAGAACGCCGGCTTTGTATTGGCCAGCTCCTGCGTCAGCATCACACGCATGCGTCGTGGTGCTCACATGAACAGTGTTGGCCAATTGGTGTCGGCGTTCTGGCGTAGAACCCGGAAGCACTGCACTGTATTTCATCAAAAATATCTTCATTTGTGTTCCGAAGATGAACGAAGTTCTTACGGGTTTGGAACGACATGAGGGTGAGTAATTAAAGACAGACTTTTCATTTTGGGGTTAACTAAACCTTTAATAGGTTTAAGTAGTCTGTTTTGTCTTATTTTCCAGTAAAAGCATAAAAACATAAATTTATTTGAGAAACAACACTGCATAAGATACTATGACTTGTTTACAGTATATTGAATATACCGTAAGTGTATTTTGTCTTATTGCTCTTGTCAGTTTTTTTCCCCACTTTTTCACTTGTTTAAAATACAGAATACATTTGCATTAAGGATGCATGTGTTTCAAGGATTTTCAGATATTTTAACATAAAAATTACACAAACTTTTTCTTTTTTTTCAGTGTAACAGCAGTGGAAATGTGCTGCATCTTGTTATTTTGTCTCCACTACTATAGAGAATGCCTTGTAGCAGAGATACTATGTCTGACACAGTTCTTGAACAGGAGTTTTCATTTTGTTATTTTATTGTTATCAGAAAGTGACAGGCAATGTTTTTTGTGCACTCAGATCTATTGCTTTTCTGTGGCCCGCTGTCTGTAGAGAATTCCAAAAAACATAACTTCACATATTCAAAGCGATAAGTCACACTAGTTTTCTTATAGTAGAAGCTGTATATGCTATAAGTAAGACAAGAAAAATAAGAGAATTACCTATTTTATGCCCATATGTGCATTTATTTGCTAATCTGCTCCACAATGGGATAGGAATCTTTTTGTTTTTTGTTGTTGTTGTTGTTGTTGTTTTTTTTTTTTTGCGATAATGATGGTCTGTCTGTAAATTATCCCTTACATATTCCTTTCGGCCACTGTAAAGTGATGCGGAAAAGAAATATAACAATGAGGTTTGAGAGCAGGTGTTGTTATCAGGTCTGCATTGAACACACAGAGAGAGCTGCTGTCTGCCAGACTCTGATTGTAAATGTTCTCTCTCCTCTCATTCGGTCTCTCGCTCAAACTCCCTCTCTCCTCTGTTCGCCCTTTGAACAGGGATCCGCTATGTGTCTTTCCTATCTCATCTGGAGATAATGCTGTACGGGACAGACACACACATAGTAACAGCGGGAGAGTGTGTGATCTGTCACTGTTGATGCTCCTACAGTAGACTGGCCTGAAGTCATTTTCCACTGGAGAGAAAGGGAAGGAAGCACATCTAATGGATGCTTAGTCTGTTACAGTCTGTGCCGTGCAAAACCCACGACTGCATGTCTGGAACAACATGGCTCTGGTCCAAACCCTAGTGAGCTGACTACAGATAGAATTTGTATGCATCATAGACCTGCTCCTGATGTAAAGGCTCTTTCGAACCATATAACATACCATAACATACCATATTTCGGACTACATCTAGGAAAGCATTTTATGTGTCTTTCCTAAATGGTGCAAAAAAGAATTTTCTTAATCAGTATTTTTGTCTTTTCCCTTGGCAGTTTTTCCTCACTGCTTTTGACTGAATAACTTTTGTAGCTTTAATAAGGATTAATCTATATTTAATGTATAATTCATGCAGTGAAGACTGTGAAGTGTTTGATAACTTTATTCAATTTCTGTATATCCTACCTTTTAGACCTACCTAAAAGCAAGGTTTGCAAGGTTACATGGGTCAAAAACAACGGAAACAATAACTTTTTGTGCATTTTGACAGGGCAAATAACAATCTGAACTGGGCCAATAGAAAAAATTGAGCCCTGATATATTGAAGGGCACACGTAAATGTGGCATTTATTATAATGGGTTTATGTGAAGATTGTTTTACCCCTCCTGTTACCCTTAAATCTGGTAACATTTTTTACCCCCAGCAATTTAAACCTCCAGAATATGAATTTTTTTTATTTTTTTTTATTTTATTTATTTATTTATTTATTTATTTATTTTTTTTTTTATAACAAAGGTTTATGTCTCAGGTCATTTATGGCTGACGGCATATCTGGTGGGCCCTGGAACCATTTTGATGACATTAGCAGCACTATGTCTACCCTGTCGTTCAAGTGGGGAGCGGGACCATAATAACATGAACAGTGGACCCCAAAGAACACCGATGCTACAAAATGTGTACAGGACATTGGAAAAATATCATCGTTAATTTTATGTTTACAGAGTTGTCCCCATTAAATTAGGAAAAGTCATTCAATCTGAAGCAAAAAAAAAAAAAAAGATTGTTTTTACAGACGTTAAACATTAAATGGGGTCAAAGATAATAGAAGGGTTAAGTTCACTTAAATTAAAAGTTATATTTTTTTAAAGCCTAATAAATGTTAACATGTATAGCTTTCAGTTATACTGTAATGCTGAATGCCTATAATAATGGCTAAAATTGAGAAAAAAAATTCTATTTCATAGAGACATCAGCAGCAGTATTGATATCGGTAATGCTGACCTTGTTTCATAAAAAGATGCCATTAAACAAATATTTAAAATTTAGGCTACTGTCTTTATGTTGTTTCTACACTGTAAAAAATATGCTATTTATATTTAAATAATGGTAACAATATTACACATGATATTTTAAGACTTGATTTCTTTAATGGAATCTACCTTCATAAATCATGTAAATCTCCTAAATTATTTAGTCTGTGACACATGAATTTAATATTTTTAGTGAAATGTGCTTTTTTCAATAGTCTCAACATTTTCTATACAACACTGAACCACAGTTTAAAATATACACACTATTTTTAATTTTTTTTTAATGAAAATTACAAGACACTTTTTACAGTGTATATATTTACATTAATTTGGAGATTAAATGTCTAATTATTACAATATAAAAATATATTAAAACCTTATGTTAGGTTTTATTGATCATGATTAATTGCAGAAAAAAAAAAAATATATTTTATATATATATACACTCACCTAAAGGATTATTAGGAACACCTGTTCAATTTCTCATTAATGCAATTATCTAATCAACCAATCACATGGCAGTTGCTTCAATGCATTTAGGGGTGTGGTCCTGGTCAAGACAATCTCCTGAACTCCAAACTGAATGTCAGAATGGGAAAGAAAGGTGATTTAAGCAATTTTGAGCGTGGCATGGTTGTTGGTGCCAGACGGGCCGGTCTGAGTATTTCACAATCTGCTCAGTTACTGGGATTTTCACGCACAACCATTTCTAGAGTTTACAAAGAATGGTGTGAAAAGGGAAAAACATCCAGTATGCGGCAGTCCTGTGGGCGAAAATGCCTTGTTGATGCTAGAGGTCAGAGGAGAATGGGCCGACTGATTCAAGCTGATAGAAGAGCAACTTTGACTGAAATAACCACTCGTTACAACCGAGGTATGCAGCAAAGCATTTGTGAAGCCACAACACGCACAACCTTGAGGCGGATGGGCTACAACAGCAGAAGACCCCACCGGGTACCACTCATCTCCACTACAAATAGGAAAAAGAGGCTACAATTTGCACGAGCTCACCAAAATTGGACAGTTGAAGACTGGAAAAATGTTGCCTGGTCTGATGAGTCTCCATTTCTGTTGAGACATTCAGATGGTAGAGTCAGAATTTGGCGTAAACAGAATGAGAACATGGATCCATCATGCCTTGTTACCACTGTGCAGGCTGGTGGTGGTGTAATGGTGTGGGGGATGTTTTCTTGGCACACTTTAGGCCCCTTAGTGCCAATTGGGCATCGTTTAAATGCCACGGCCTACCTGAGCGTTGTTTCTGACCATGTCCATCCCTTTATGACCACCATGTACCCATCCTCTGATGGCTACTTCCAGCAGGATAATGCACCATGTCACAAAGCTCGAATCATTTCAAATTGGTTTCTTGAACATGACAATGAGTTCACTGTACGAAAATGGCCCCCACAGTCACCAGATCTCAACCCAATAGAGCATCTTTGGGATGTGGTGGAACGGGAGCTTCGTGCCCTGGATGTGCATCCCACAAATCTCCATCAACTGCAAGATGCTATCCTATCAATATGGGCCAACATTTCTAAAGAATGCTTTCAGCACCTTGTTGAATCAATGCAACGTAGAATTAAGGCAGTTCTGAAGGCGAAAGGGGGTCAAACACAGTATTTAGTATGGTGTTCCTAATAATCCTTTAGGTCAGTGTATATATATATATATATATATATATATGAGGCCCAGTTGGTAGTTTAATGAAACATAACTCAATTCATTCTACTGTAGAGTTCATTGAGATTATCATCTTCCTGTCACAACAAACATCAGTCAGTGAATCCACACTCTAGCAGCCAGATGTAAACAAACATCTGTGAATTTTCTTCAGGCGTTGAATGCAAGATGTGTAACTATACGGTATCTACCAATAGGAGCCAACTGGACCGTGATAACCAGCCCACTTTGACCCACTGATTGAATGAATGAATTATGAGTTGTGTTTTTGTGTGTGGCCATTTTTGGAAGAAAAGACGCCAACAGAAAGAATGCGTGCTGAGGAACTAAGGAGGTAGAGTGAGAGAGGAAGATGAAGCAGAGGTCAAACTGTATTGTGGTGTCTCTAACATGCCTGTCACTGTCCTTTGAGGTCATTGGCTGATATTGGTGCGACTGTCGAAAGGCCACAATTCCCTGACAACTTCAAAGTCATCTGCTGCAAATGCTGAAGGCATCAGCGGCGCTAGTGTGAATAGAGACTATGAATGCGCTGCCTCAGCTTATTGAAACTGCCTGAATTTTAACAAGCAGGGATCCCTATTCCTGCCGCTCTTTACATCCTGTCTTTCTGACCCCGGTACGCCTGTGCTCATGCATTAAATATCTGGGTTTAGAAAACTAGAGATGAATCACTTCGTAAAAGTCCTTAAACATAGGGTTAGAGAGAAATACACCTTTTTTAGCCACTTATTAGCTGTAATCATTTAATCTGTATTTTTGTCTTATTTTCCAAGATTACTTCTTTTCCAAATTACAAGATTACTTCTTTTAAGCAAGATAAATTTACTTGAGAAGTAAAATGCATAAGAAAATAAGAATATATTGTAAATTAAATATATTTTTTTGTACCTTATGCAAAGTGGTTTCTTTGCATAAGCACGTATGAGCCTGAAACCGGTATTTTTTGAAACTAGGTCCCAGAGTGAATAAATCTGAAAATGACACCCTTGCGTTTTCATGTGTACAGCCAATCCGTATATATTTTGTGAAACGGTACTGTGCGGTACACCACGTCCTGCACAGTAAAGACTAGAAGGGATACAGCTACGGCCACTGGGCATGCGCACATCAATATTGCGTCATTTAATTACTGTATTTGCATTATTGTAAGGGTAGGTTTAGGGTTGGGGTAGGTGTAGGCGTTAATAAAACACAATCTGGTAAGTAGCACATTTTTTATTGTTATTTTATCGTGAGATTTTGCCTCACTTCCGACCGTTGCTGTACACCTTCTAGCCACAACTCTTCTTCTCCGTTTTTAGTGCGTTTCTGTGGCAGAATTACAGCGCCACATACTGGTCTGGCATGTATACTACATCGTTTTGAGTCGGTTTCAGTAGTTTAGTGTGTACGCAGATATTTCTTGAGAGGAGGGAAAAAAAAGATTGGATAGGGAAAGCTCTGGCTTCGTGTGGATGTGGCCTAAGTGGCTGCTTAGGGGCCCCTTGGCCACCAGGGGGCCCCCAAGAGCACATGACTTGTTGCTGCATGTTACTTTATGATGATTGAAATTGCGAAATGGCCTTAAACAATTACTGAATAAACTGCAAAATGTTAAGTTTTCTAATATATGCACGGATTGATTCTGACAGCGTAGCATGAGCTCGCGGCGCCATCAGCTGGACACTATTAGCTTGTTAGCCAGGGTTCAAAGTGCAAAGTGCGAGAAAAATCAGGCTGAAATGGTGCTACTCGTCAGTTGCGCGGTAACCTTTTTGTGAATGGATGGATTTGAGAATGTGATATGGTTTAGAGCGAATATCTTGTCTGACGTGCTGCATGTTTATGAGTACAGCATAGCTTTCAGTTTCTGTTCACAGTAAATGCTTCTCTGCAAGTGCTATATGTTTGAGTTGCTCAAAATTATCATTTGAGAACGCAATGTGCAGCAAACATCTTCCCAAATTCGTAATGAGAATCATTTATAAATCTGTTGTTGTCAACAAAAAGAAGCACTAAGGTCTTCCTGCGTGTTTCCGCCAAAATAAAAGCTCTGTTTAACGTTTGAAAGAAATCCATCAACAATGTGAGCATATTCAGCATAAGAGACTTCTTTTAAAAACATTTTAAAAAATCGTACATATCCAAGTCTTAACTAGTACTGTAAGACTTAATATTAAAGTGCAAATTAACACCTGAGCACTCTTGTGGGTTTGCTACTGTTACAATTAAAAACATGTAAAGCATGGGTAAAAACATGACAGGTAGACATGATGTAAGCAACACAGCTACAACTAATTAAATTGATAATGGGTGTGCGAATTATCAAGAATTGACAATAGTCAATCGTATTGGTGGCACCGAGGGGACCCCAAATAAAATTCTGCTTAGGGCCCATAAAGGCTTGGCCCGGCCCTGTGTTTATGCATGATAGAATGTGGGACGTGATTTCTAATTCTCATATTCTGTGTTAAGTAGTACAGCTTTCCAAGCATATTTTTAGAAATGATAGCAAGGCAAACATGGCAATTACACACTGGTTTGGCATGCTGAGTCGGCTGAATTCTTTGGTTAGCTGCCTTGCTGTCTTTCTCTGACAGGCTGCTATGATAACGCTGACACTAAATGCTTCTCTTAGCATGCTCAGAACTTTGTGCAGAATACATGCAGTGCACGAATGAAGCGGTTTCTTCAGCTGTTCTGTTCACTCTCCTGTTAGTTTAATTGTCCAACGGTGAGTTTACATGAACCATCATGAACATTTCTGCCACTATGGATTCTTTTATCAAAATCACATTTAAACATTTATTTTCAATAAAATAGCCGACTACGTTTGTTTTTTTCTAAGGCTAATTTTATAGTTAGCATTTTATATATCCTAAATAAAATTAAATAACATTTTCAGAATTCATATTTACTTTGATTTTTCTGAAGTTTGGGGTCTGCAAGATTTTTTAAATGTTTTTGAAAGAAGTCTGTTCTGCTCACCAAGGCTGCTTATTTGATCACAAATACAGTAAAGCAGTAATATTGTGAAATATTATAGAGGGTATGCGTGTGACGTCACCGTTGGCCGGAGTCACTGCGGTTACGCCCACTGAGTGGCAAAAATACTGAGTGGCAGCTTTGGTTTTCAGCGTGAATGCCACGGAAAACACACAAAACACATCTAAAGAGCTTTGAGATTGACTGTATAAATAGATTTGACAAGAAATCTGAGATATATTTTTACAGACTGCCGAAAGCTACAGAAAAGAGAAGCAAATGGATCGCTGCAATTCACAGAAACAACTGGACTCCAGGCAGCGAGGGGGATTTGCAGTTATCATTCTCTGTCAATACGTTGAATTTTGGGGTATAATCACCCTATATATTGTATTGTTATGGATTGTATTGACAACTCATCAATTAAATATTTACCATCTTACATTCTGCATAATTGGATGTTTTTAAATAAACACTGACAAAAACTATACAAGTTTTAGTGCTGGACAACATGACGGTATATATAACATTGATATAAGTGATCACCTGGATTTAAACCTACCTATATAGTATTTATAGCGTTCAGAGGCAAATTTGCTTTAAGTATACCCCCGGCGTCGAAATCAGGCACATATTATTGTCAGGAAACATGATTCCTGGCTGTATGTCAATATCCATGGATCACTGTCTGGATTTTTGGTAAATTGTAAGGAACATTGTCGAGTCCATCCTTTAGTTTAAACTGATAATCGTTTGTTTTACTCATGTTTTTGCAGTTTCCCCTATTAACTCCAGTCATGCAGTAGCTCTTTTGCTACTCAGTCCGGCTGAGGGGGCGTGTTCCGGAGGGAAAGTGAGTCAGTGCATACCCTCTATATATTGCAATTTAAAGTAATGGTTTTCTATTTGAATATATTGTAAAATGTTGAAAACAGTTGTGCTGCTTAATATTTTTGTGGAAACTTATGCATATTGTAATCAAAGTCCACTGAAGAGTTGAACCCATGTGCAGTATTTATTAAATCCCAACGTGAACAGATACAAAGTAAACAAAGACTTGACTTGACTTGACTTGACTTGATACATGAACTGAGCATGAACATGAAACAAAACTCACAATCAGTGGTTACAGGAAACAAAGACAAGAGACAATAGAAACATGAGGGCTATTATTACACAAAGACTAATGACTTAATAAGACACTTGAAAGCAATGAACAATGAACCAGTGAGAACATGACACATGAACAGGGGAAGCACATGACAGGATCACATGATGAGCAAGGGAAACACGACAAACAAGAAACATGACCAAATTTGAAAATAAAAGACCTTAAAACGAGACCATGAACAAAACTACAAAAAGACATATACGTGAACCAAAACCAAACGTAACACATATGTTGAAAACAGTTGTGCTGCTTAATATTTTTGTGGAAACTGTGATGCGTTTTCTTTCAGAATTCTAATGAATAGAGTTCAAAAGAACAGCATTTATTTGAAATATAATTTTTTGTAACATTATAAATGTCTTCACTATCGTTTTTAAAAGCACAATATGTAATTTTCGCTGTTAGAGGTAACTTATTTAAAACAAAGACGTAGCTTGATGGAATCATGGGAGTTGTTGTCTTTACCTCTACAGCCGGTGGAAAATAATCCGACGGGACTCGGGCAGAAATCATATTCATGGATGAGCTAATGTATTAAAGATTTATTAATGCTACTGTAGTATGAAGCAGGGTGGGGCTGAAAGCTGTCGGAGTGGAACGAGGCCGCTGGAGCGACTGCTAATGAGAGACAAGCACGACACACTTCTTCCGCTCAGGCGTATGTGGGGTATCGCAAATTATATTGTATCTTATTATTTTCACGAATAATAGGCCTATTACTAAATTAGGAAATACTAATTAGAAGATGGGAGAAGTGGGACAGTTTGTCTGACATGTAAGACGCCCCGTTTTTTTATTTTTGACGAGCTGCAGAGATTTTCAAGGCGCAATATTTTCCTCATCCCTTTTGAAACAAAACTTTATTATATATTATTAAATTGTAGGCCCTATACATACAATTATTTTTATTAACAAGTGTCATATTTTTTTTTTTTCTTCGTTATAAACACTGTTTAGATCAATACTTGATCAAGCAATATTCAGAAACGGGTGCAGCTATTATATTTCTGATGAACTTTTATTAGATTGTAAAAAAACACAAAATTACAAAAATAGAGGCAACACGTCTTATTCTCACCAATAGTAATAAAATAATTTAATATACAATTGAATAATATGAATATAATATATTGAATGCGTCTTTGAACTACAGAGAAACGGCTTTAACGGGAGCAATGCCACAAGCACGGATGCTAGAGGCTAATTCTATCATGTGACACCACATTTATTTGTGCTAAAGCCCTTTTTCTCGACAAAAAGTGTTTCCAAACTAGTTTTCGCGACATTTGAAGTATCGACATAGAATTTATACGCTAAAGATAAACGGAAAAAGATTGTGTTGGAAATCGAGGGTAACGCGGATATGATGTCATTGATAGGCGATGCACGGACATGGTCCGTGTCCTGGATAAAATTGCTTATTTCTCTGGATTTAAACATTCTTGGAAACATTTAGGATAATGTAAGTATACAAGTCAACAAAATATATAACATTGTTCTAGTGGTTTTTGGATATTTAAAATAAAAAAAATTACATATTGTGCCTTTTTATTTAATTTTAATGCATCTTTGCTGAATAATAGTATTAATACCTTTAAAAAGAATAAAAAAACCTTTTTTCAAACTTTTGAATTGTAGAGTATAATAATTACAATTAAACAGTATTAGTGGCAAAATTGTTGGTTGTTTTGGAAATGACATAACAGTTGTAATTTATGTAAGAAAAATTATATAAATACTTTTTACACATGCTGTTTATTGAAATGATAAACAAATATTTTATTCTTTGTTTAGATTATTACAGTTTTATACATAATTCATATTTTTTTAAATTGGCTTGGGTAAAGGGTAAAGCAATAATATTTATACATAAAATGCATTTGAAAAGTATCAAAGATGAAAACTTTCTGAAGCAGCTTTAATGTGACCTCAATTAACAAAAATGAAAGAAAATCAAATAAAAACCAACCCCTGGAACATAAAAGTGGCTGTAGTTGAAGAAACACTTATAAGCAGATATTTTAATCTGCAGTGTTTACAGAGCATGTAAACAGTGCATTCAGAATCAGTTTATGCCATGGCTCCAAACAATTAATTTAATTTAATGTTAGTTTTTAGTTTTCTAAACTCATCTACTTTGTTTGCTCTCTGTGTCATCAGAAATATCTTGTTCTTTCCGGTGTTTGTAGTTTTAGCAAGGTCAGAGTAATTGCATAAAAGCGTCTGCTTTCATTGTTAATTTGCTTTTATTTGAGAGAGCTTGGGATTTGTTTTTGTGTGTGTGTATCCGTATCCGCGCGTGGGCAATGTGTTGACGTACCCTGAGGCTGGATCTCTGCATGTGGCATATTTTGGGCATTGTGTGCACTCAGCCTCCACGGGGCTCAGGTGTATTCTCACTAAACAATTAAAAACCCACAGAGAGGAAACCAATCAGGCTTCTTTTATTGTGCTTCTATATCCTTCGGTGCCAAAGTGCCCCGTCCCTCTCTGTCTGCCCACACACCCTCCCGCTGCCCTCACGGGCATATGCTCCTTACACGCTCCTGGGCACCACCAGGTACAGGTGCGGACGGGGCCAGAAATGGGACTGGATCCTGGAACCAACAGAAGAGCCCTGGAGGGTTTCATAACAGCCTGGGTCCTCATGCTCTGACACACACGCATTGACTAAAAATGACCAGCCCCTGCGGTGTGGAGAGGAACAGGGAGTTAGATCACATCCAAGAGGTAGAGGAGAGAGAAAGGAAGGAGAAACCGAGGTTCACAATTAACCTAAATAGTACGCATATGTTCTAAAACATTTTAAACATTGTTTTGGTTTTCCTAATGCAAGTAGAATAGTTTAGCATACATTTCAGAAAAAAATTGTCTTAAATTAAAATGTTACAATGTGGTGTTGTTTTGTTAGTGTGTTTTTTAATATGTAAAATTCATTTTATACTGTCCATATTATTAAATATATTTTATTTATAACATAAACAATTATTTTTGTGGGAAATACACAAAGCTTTTGATGTTTACAAAGATGTTCTTTTAATGCAGCACTGTGGAACATTGTGGAGCTTGTTCTCAGCTTGAAATCACTTTAAAGAGGTCATGAACTGCATTGTTTTATTCTTTTATGTTTCCTGTAGTGCACTTATAATGTTAGTAATTCTAAAAATAAAAGGCATTTTTCCTACTCTGATTTTAGCCCTCTGATTTAAACGCTCTGTTTGAAGGGGCGTGTCTGCTGTGAGACTTCAGTGTAAACGCCCACTGCTGTGATTGGCTAACATCTGTTGTAAGTATTACATCATGTGTAACTCTCTCGAAAACTTTTTGCACGTTTTTACTATTACAGCTCTCAAGATTAACTAATCAAAAAGCGTTGATTATAGCGTTATATTTAGATCTATGACATTATATTCAGATCGTGGATGAAATGTTGCTGTGATGAGCATTGTAGCCGATCACAGACATGCTGAGTGCATGAATGGAGTGATCTCGTCATTGCAACTTGATTTCTGCACGCTATCGAATGCTTTCATCATAACTAACAGTGCAAACACAATGTAAATAAGAGATTTGTTGATTATTACGGGAGTTTTGGCACGAATCCATAACTCAGTCACTGATAAACTCGTGCTGTTTGATTGACAGCTCCAGCGATTGCAAATAGAGCTTTCTTTGATCGCTTTCTATATATAATTTAATCACAGTTTAAATAACAGATTATTTTCCTCCTACTAAAAGAGAAATGATGTGAAGTTGACCGTTTAGTCACTGGTTTGATTTACTGACATGTAGTCAAAGAACATTTGAGTGTACATGAATCATTACATATCAGAAATCACTGATCACAGATCAGGCATTAGAATCCACACGGTTACTACCATGTTGTCGCATTACTGTCGAGTCCATATCGTAAAAGTCTGCTTGCAAAGCCTGTGCCGAAATTGCGACTGATTTACCAAAGAATCCACAGTGAAATGTACCGAATACAAATAAATAATGCTCAACTGTGACATTCACATTGTTGAAAATAAATAACCACATTTCTAGCATTAGGACCCTTTGGCAGGTAATGTTATTTTTAGTCCAGTGATCCTGTATCACTCTCCTCTCCTTGTCATCTCACTAACACACCAGTGGGCGGGGCCAAAGTTGCAATGGTGAAGTAGGCATTGATTTTGTTCTGCAGAGGCAGTCTTTCACTTGTATAGAGGCACATTCCACAATGAGTCGTTCTCTGGGCTTGGTAACAATAAAAGCTGTTTTTGGACTAACAAGGAAGTTTTCAGTTCTGAAACTTACAGGATATTCTTACAGTATGATGACCTCTTGTATGTCAAAAGCTCATGGAAAATTTGTTTTCTCAGTTCATGACCCCTTTAACATTTACAGAACATTAATACAATGTTGCACTAGTGTTTCTCCACATTTAGGAAAACATACTAACATTATGAGGATGTTCCATCAGCATTATATAGTTTGTCAACATAAAGTCAACATATTGCTTTCGTAATCCTTGTGAAATACTGATCCTTGTGATATACTGAAACATTTATATATAAAATTATATCCATTTTTTTTATTACATGTTACTTTAGTATTATTTCTATACGATTATATTATTTATTGATATTTTGAATTAGATTTTGTTTTAATATTATTTGAATATTTTAAGTTTTTTTTTTATTAATTTTTATTATTTTATACATATATTTCGCTTTATTTTTATTTCAGTTTTAGTAATTTTAGTACTTCATCTTATTTTATTTCAGTTAGTTGCCAAGGCAACATTTCTAATATTTGTTTAAGATTTTAATTCAATATTTATGTATTATTTCAGCTTTATTTCAATTATCAAAACAATTTTTAATAGTTTTAGTTTTAGCTAAAAATAAAAACACAGACTTTATTCTTCAGGGATTAATTAGATTGTGAGAAGTGTGAAACCAGAATAAAGCCAGACCTTAATGCAAGTTTGGACATCTCTCCTACTGAAAATTAAGTGAATTAACTTGAAAAGGAAAGCCATTGCAGAGGCCATTGTTCCTATCTTTTACTCAACTATATATGAAGCCAAAAGTTTTTGGAATGTTAGATGAGGAAAAAACAAGAGCAGCATACATACTCTGTGCTGCTCTTGTGTATTCTGTTCTAGTGTTAGTCCTCTTCTTCTTTCCTTAACTTCGCTCTATCACTCGCTTGACAGGTGGTTTACTAACAAGCCATGCCCCCACTTGAACCCGTTACTGATTCACAGCAGACAACAGACTGTGCCCAGTCCACCTGATCTGCCCGCTGGCGTCGGGCCCGTGACCCGCTCTGGTATCTCACTGTACACGGACACGCTGTGGAGGAAAGCGTTTACCGCACATTGTAGTCATCAATCAAAACATTCTTCACTTCAGGTACACAGCCATTAGAAATGACTGCCAGTTATAGACACATGTACTATAGATCTTTTCCATTACTGTTTTTAATTAACAGTTCTGTAAGTCATTAATTCTCCCAATTATAGATAGTCTGAAAATGCACGTTCCAATCTGATTGGCTGTATTTACAAACCCGATTCCAAAAAAGTTGGGACACTGTACAAATTCTGAATAAAAAAGGAATGCAATAATTTACAAATCTCATAAACTTATATTTTATTCACAATAGAATATAGATAACATATCAAATGTTGAAAGTGAGACATTTTGAAATGTCATGCCAAATATTGGCTCATTTTGGATTTCATGAGAGCTACACATTCCAAAAAAGCTGGGACAGGTAGCAATAAGAGGCCGGAAAAGTTAAATGTACATATAAGGAACAGCTGGAGGACCAATTTGCAACTTATTAGGTCAATTGGCAACATGATTGGGTATAAAAAGAGCCTCTCAGAGTGGCAGTGTCTCTCAGAAGTCAAGATGGGCAGAGGATCACCAATTCCCCCAATGCTGCGGCGAAAAATAGTGGAGCAATATCAGAAAGGAGTTTCTCAGAGAAAAATTGCAAAGAGTTTGAAGTTATCATCATCTACAGTGCATAATATCATCCAAAGATTCAGAGAATCTGGAACAATCTCTGTGCGTAAGGGTCAAGGCCGGAAAACCATACTGGATGCCCGTGATCTTCGGGCCCTTAGACGGCAGTGCATCACATACAGGAATGCTACTGTAATGGAAATCACAACATGGGCTCAGGAATACTTCCAGAAAACATTGTCGGTGAACACAATCCACCGTGCCATTCGCCGTTGCCGGCTAAAACTCTATAGGTCAAAAAAGAAGCCATATCTAAACATGATCCAGAAGCGCAGGCGTTTTCTCTGGGCCAAGGCTCATTTAAAATGGACTGTGGCAAAGTGGAAAACTGTTAGGTGGTCAGACGAATCAAAATTTGAAGTTCTTTTTGGAAAACTGGGACGCCATGTCATCCGGACTAAAGAGGACAAGGACAACCCAAGTTGTTATCAGCGCTCAGTTCAGAAGCCTGCATCTCTGATGGTATGGGGTTGCATGAGTGCGTGTGGCATGGGCAGCTTACACATCTGGAAAGGCACCATCAATGCTGAAAGGTATATCCAAGTTCTAGAACAACATATGCTCCCATCCAGACGTCGTCTCTTTCAGGGAAGACCTTGCATTTTCCAACATGACAATGCCAGACCACATACTGCATCAATTACAACATCATGGCTGCGTAGAAGAAGGATCCGGGTACTGAAATGGCCAGCCTGCAGTCCAGATCTTTCACCCATAGAAAACATTTGGCGCATCATAAAGAGGAAGATGTGACAAAGAAGACCTAAGACAGTTGAGCAACTAGAAGCCTGTATTAGACAAGAATGGGACAACACTCCTATTCCTAAACTTGAGCAACTTGTCTCCTCAGTCCCCAGACGTTTGCAGACTGTTATAAAAAGAAGAGGGGATGCCACACAGTGGTAAACATGGCCTTGTCCCAACTTTTTTGAGATGTGTTGATGCCATGAAATTTAAAATCAACTTATTTTTCCCTTAAAATGATACATTTTCTCAGTTTAAACATTTGATATGTCATCTATGTTGTATTCTGAATAAAATATTGAAATTTGAAACTTCCACATCATTGCATTCTGTTTTTATTCACAATTTGTACAGTGTCCCAACTTTTTTGGAATCGGGTTTGTATAAAAAATACCTGGATTTTTATCAGAGTAAGTCGAAGCGGGAAGCAGAGTTCCAGGATTGTGCCTGGAGCGTTGAGCATTTCTTTGTATTTTCAAGATTGCTCCATCACAAGCATTAAATACATGTTGATGGACAAAATTAGCAAGAATCTAAGCATGTATTACAATAGTGACAATTAGCAGAACTATATATATGGAAATGAACTACACTACTGTTCAAAAGTTGTGGTCAACAATGGGCTGTATTTGTTTAATCAAAAATACAGTAAAAACAGTAATAGTGAAATATTATTACAATTTAAAATAACTTTTTTCTGTTTTAATCTTTAAAATGGAATATATTTTTGTGATGGCAAAGCTGAATTTTCAGCATCATTACTCTAGTCTTCAGTGTCACATGATCCTTCAGAAATCATTCTAATATGCTGATTTCTTGCTTAAGGCGAGACACTACAGGCTAAAACACTGTTTTTTCAT
This sequence comes from Coreius guichenoti, assembly GCA_039654105.1. Classification (NCBI taxonomy): domain Eukaryota; kingdom Metazoa; phylum Chordata; class Actinopteri; order Cypriniformes; family Gobionidae; genus Coreius; species Coreius guichenoti. The sequence goes on from CM077175.1 coordinate 7,754,934, forward strand.
GCATCTGTCACTTTTGAGATTTTGGGCTTTTTGGCTTTTCATAAACTGTTTTTTTTTTTTTTTTTTTTCAGACTAGTGGATAGAAAACATCCAAAATACACTTTAAGTGTATCTTTCATAGCACTTTATCTATTTCAATTACAGTACATATATTTAAAGGCTGTTTTCTCAAAATGAGCTTTTTCTCCTGCTTTGAGTCAGATATCTCCACTTCAGCCACACATACATACACCTGAAGGTTTTTACAGAGGGGTTAGTTCAAATATAATTTGCCTGGTTTTATACATTTTATTCCTAATAAATGTTGATTTTTTTTTCTGACTGTTGACATTATTTTCTTAATTATGGAGTAATAAAAAAGATTACCAAAATCCCCTCTGTGAAAACCTTTGACTAATATGTCAAAAAAAAAAAGAAAAGAAATTTGAACCTGGCTTTATCCAAATGTTCTAGAAATGTATGCAAATTGGTGCATATTTAATTAGATCATTTGCATATGTAAACACATTTCAGGAAACATGTAATTCAAAAAATGTTTGCAATTCTTAATGTAATCAATCAACTGGAAGTATGGTGATACTAGTTATTAGTTATATATGATATCTATTAGATATCTATTAGTGATATATTTTCCCCTTTTTCACCTGGGATGTCTCACCTTAATATTTTTGTGGAAACTGATATATATTAGGATTTCAGAAAATTCAAATGAACAGCATTTATTTAAAATATAAATCATTTGTAACATTATAAATGTATTTACTGTAGCTTTTAATACATTTAATGAAATTAATACAATTTAAAAATAAGTTTTACAAAAAAAACTCTGACCCAAGAATGGCAGTGTATATAGAATTAGAATTCCTGTAGCTCAAATAGAGCATGGTGCAAGCAATATTGCAAATCTCCTAAATGTCTATAGTCTATTCAGGATGTTAAAGTAAGATCCCATCATGTTAAAGGTCAATTCTCATTACATGAGGCAAGTGCTTAGGTATATTATAAGGCTCTTCCTCATAGATCTTGTTGTCCAGCTCTAACACATTTGCATAGTCTTCTCTAGCTCCCATAATCCACCTGTGTGTGGTCATGATGATTGGAGATCAATGTGAGTAAACACAAGATGTGGAAATGATTGAGCCGGGAGGGGGAAGCCTCAACAGTAGCATAAGCCATTACCATGTTGCAGTTGCAGGCATAAAAGACTCTCTTAATGACAGAGAATTCGCTGTTCGATTTGAGTCGAGGAGTGGACAGCCTGCTGATGGGTGAGAGAAGAGCAGAGGGGAGGAGAAAGTGGAAAAAGAGTGAAAGGAAGAGGGGCAGAGGGGGAACATTGAGGTGTCTGAAGTCCAAATGCCGAAGGCGTGCATTCACACCCATGAAATATTAACCACCAGTTTTGGATATTGAGCGTCAAGCCAACAGGGGGTGAAACCTCCTGTGGCAACATGCTGCGACTCAAACAGCCGGTCTATAGACTCTCTGCAGTCTTGCATAGGGTCATTCTTCAATAAATAACAAGAATCATAAATTGCACAAGAATAGAAGCTGGTCTGGAATAGTTTTGCCCTAAAAAGCCTGACCGTGTTTTTGACAACTCTATTAACCTGTGAGATTTGTGTTTGGTTGCTGATTTATATTGTTGATTTCTCCCTTCTTGACAAGCAGGATATACTCATACATTTTTTTGGCTGAGTAGAAACAACCAATTAAAACAAACAGTTGTTGAAAGAAAGGACATTAGAAAAGTAGATTCTATGTACTGTTTGCATGGACGCACAAAGTTTGTAAATATATGGTAACAGCATCAAATCAGCATATTAGAATGATTTCTGAAGGATCATGTGACACTAAAGACTGGAGTAATGATGCTGAAAATTCAGCTTTGCCATCACAGGAAAAAATTACAGTTTAAAATATATTAAAATCAAGTTATTTTAAATTGTAATAATATTTTACAATATTGCTGTTTGATCAAATAAATGCAGCCTTAGTGAGCAGAAGAGACTTATTTAAAAAACATTAAAACCTCGCAAACTCTTACTTCAGCAATAAAAACAAACAAAAAAATTAAAAACACAAATGTGATGTTTATCCAAAGTCATTTTTGGGTAACACTTTATAATAACTGCACGCTATGAATCATTAGGTAAGCATTAGTAAATAGTTAATTCATAATTTATAAAGCATTATTAGACATTATTAAGCAGTTTATAAATACAGCTATAAATGCTTTATTCTTGATTTATAAGCATATCTAATGTGTTTAATAATTGTATTTTCATACTTTATAAGTGATCAATTTATCATTTCTAAATTAAATATTACATTATTTACAAACCAGTTAATTAGAAGCTGTCAGTGGTTCACAAGATCATTTAGAAAGTGTAAGTAAAGGATTAATAAACTATTTAAATGTACATTTATACATATTATTTAGACATATAGTAATAGTTACATTTAGATAGTTTATTAATCCTTTACTTACACTTTCTAAATGATCTTATGAACCACTGACAACGTCTAATTAATTGGTTTGTAAATAATGTAATACTCAATTTAGAAATGATAAATTGATCATTTCTAAAGTATGAAATACATTATAGATATGCTTATAAATCAAGAATAAAGCATTTATAGCTGTATTTATGAACTGCTTATTAATGTCTATTAATGCTTTATAAATTATGAATTAACTATTTACTAAATAATGCTTAATTAATGATTCATAGCGTGCAGTTATTATAAAGTGTTACCCATTTTTGCTTATTTGTATGGTTGAATTGGATTCCCGAAGGTCAGCAGCAAAAACATTGGTTAATAAAGTAAGATTAAATACATATTTGTGTTATTTAACATATTAGTTAGTTTTGTGTACTATTCTAAGTTTGCATTTTACAGCTTTTATCCATTTTGAGGAATTCTGAATCTATTTTTGTAACTACAATATAAAATACCATCATGTTTACACAGCGCACACAACACCTCTGCACTTTACTCCCAATTTCTCTCAACATGGGGACAAGAGCGTTATCAGGAAAAACTTCCGTTACTTGTTTGAAAAAGTTACTCAGATATTTTGTTGTAAATTTAAAACTAATGCATCACTTTACTAGTTACTTGAAAAAAGCAATCTGATTACTTAACTTGCATTATTTGTAATGCATTTCCCCTAACACTGAATGCTAGTATATTAGGTAACAATTTATTTTACAGTGTCCTTGTTACATATGTTACTTGTACTTACCATTGTAATAACAGTAAATTATGCAAAATTGCATGCCACTAACCCCCAACCAAACCCTAATCCTACCCTAACCCTATAGTAAGTACATGTAGTTAATCAATATTACTCAGTACTTAAATATATAAATACACTGTAAAAAAAAAAAAAAAAAAAAAATCCCTGTAAAATTTACAGTTAAAATCCGGCAGCTGTGGTTGCCAGAACTTTACCGTAAAAAATACGGTAGCAACATTTTAGGTTTTACGGGACAGCACTTAGTTATTTTACAGTTCAATACCATATAATTAAAAAAAAAACTGGCAGCTGTGGTTGCCAGAAATTTACCGTAAAAAATACGGTAGCAACATTTTAGGTTTTACAGATTTAAGTTAAATTTACAGTAAAAAAAACATATCATTAACTGAAATAATGTTAAATTACCAACCTATTGAAATATTAATATCTGTTATATACCTTTGATATATACTGACAACCACCAAACACAGTGGTGATGAGAGTCACATGATGAATCAAAGCTCATCACAAGCAGCTTTTAGGAGGACAATACTAATATATAGAAGGTGCACAGTGTCATTCACACAAACACTAAACACCATCATGGTAACACGCATGAAATTTTAAACATGCAATAAACATTAATTTAACAACATTAGATGTAACATAAAACCCTAATGTACATAACTGATTAGAAAAAAACTAAGAAGAAACAGTTATTTCAATGAAAATACATCAAATGTGAAGTGTCACGCAGGGAATTCTGGAAATGTCAATTTTTTTTTTTTTTTACTGTAAATTACACAATGACTTGTTCTTTTTCACTTCCAAAAACAAAATTTAACGGTATTTTACTGTAAAATTAAATGTAAGGTTAGATCTATTAGTTATTCACCCTATATATACGGAAACTTTCTGTTAACCAAATAACTGTTTCACCGTAGCATTTTTACAGTCTTTTACTGTTAAAATCATGATCATTTTTTACAGTAACAAAGACACCTTAAAATAAAGTGTAACCATTATTTGGCTCAACATTTGTTCCCTGTAGACAGGTCAATTGTTGCTTATGCATTTACAAAGTTGTCAGTTTTCTATGCAGCCAATGTTTCACATAATTGTCTGGTCTATGCCATTTATGGTAGTATTAATAAATTGAATCTGGGTTCTGAAGAAAAAACAGTTGAGATCCACCAATTTAAGTCTGAGGTTCAGAAGATATAAAGTGCTGTGAATCCCTGTTCTGAATCAGATTTTTCTGCCCCCATTTTTTCCCTCCTTTCTTGGTTGTTAAGGAGCATTGTATTTCCAGTCAGGCTTTAGATGTGTAAATCCTTAGCACATGCTGTCAGTCACAGCTAAGCAATGATAAAGCACTTTTCCACATCACAGACTGCAGTTCATCACATGGAGCAACATGCTAATGTCTCACCAGCTCAGGCTGCACGTGACCCACCAAAACACTGAACTGGATAGATTCCTCATTCTTTCTCTCTCTGGCTTTCTCAGAATGATCGATGGTCATGTCCTTGTGAAAAGAAAGGGAAAAGCCACAGCATCAAGCTCTGTCACTCTCCATCACTGACACCTTTTCATTAGCTGACAGCAGTTGGAACACAGACGTCTTTTTCCTGTCGGTTTGATGCTCTCTGCTCCACTAATCGCTTCTGAAAGGGGACACAAAGAAGGAAAATTGGGGTTTTACCTTAACAGATGTATGAATTGCTCAGACTCTTACCCTGACACTCCTTTTCTCTTTCTCCTCCTCTCTGCTGTCTTTCTTTCAGCATGTGGCATTCAATTTATTTAAATTATAGAGTCCCTGTGCCGAACACTCTTCATCTGTTTGTTTGTGTCCATCTGTCTGTCTGTACATCTTTCCGTCCTGTCACACACAATCTTTCCAGGTGTGTGTGCACATTGTAGAACACTCCGAAAGGCTCCTTGTTTGCCAAAATAAATAAATGATGAACAGGATGGAGGTGGAAAGCATAACGAATGCTGTCAGCAGAAAAAAAATCCAATTTGAGGCAATGTGTATAGAGTCTGGTGGCTGAAAGTGGTGAATGTCTCCATCTTTTTTTGTATCTATTTTTTATTTGACTGTGAAGTATAACCAATGCATTACAAAACACATTACCAGAGCTTTATTCTCTTCTCTCAACCTCAGCATGTCTGGTATTAATTCTGCTGCCAGCTCGCTTACACATTTGGAACAAATAATATAAACAGAGGGTGGTTGGGTGCTGTTAGAAATTAAAGAAGCCAAGAGGATGAAAAATATAACTTTATGGCAAATGTAACTTAAATATAAAAACAAAACAAATTTAAAACCAAAAAAATATTATTATATAATTTATGTAATAAGTTCTCTATAATTTATGAGTTTAAATTTAAATTGAACTGACCACACCAAACTGGATATTGAATTTGAATGTCAAGAAATGGAATTTACAGAACTGCAACTGAAACAAATTCAACATAGATCATGCATTCTGGGAAATAAACTGTTACTTGCCCATAAAATAAAAGTTAATTTATTAAATATAATAAAGCATAAGTTAAATACAGTTTTCTATAGTCTGGTAAGCCCTGTATAAAAACATTTTAAACTTTTCAAGGCTTTTCAAATCAACATTTAAAATTGGCCTCAAAAGTCTTAGCTTGTCCACTTCATAGTTATGAATAGTTTTTAATTCATTATAATTCTAGTGCTTTAAATTTAAATTTGTAATACATTTCTGCATCCTGTTTGCCAATTAAATTTACTTCCTTCAAACACTGGAGGAACAAACTCATGATACGTTGGTGTCACCCTGTAGATCATGACCCTTTGATGAGTGTTTGTGTGTGTGTGCTGTTGTCATAGTGATGTGTGTCCTTTAGGAGAGAAAAGGAATTGTAAATTGTACACAAACACACACACGCACACATACACACACATGTATATGCACACACATACACACACATGTACATGCACACACACTCACACACGCACACATACACACATGTACATGCACACACACGTACACACGCACACATACACACACATTTACATGCGCACACACACACGTTGGATTTAAAAGTTTTATTGGGACTTTCCATAGACATAATGATTTTTATACTGTACAAGCTGTATATTCATAGAAAATCATAGAAAACTTTCTGCATTTTTACATTTTCAAAAAAACATCACGTCTGATTTATAAGCTGTTTTCCTCATGTGGACCAAAAAATGTCCCCACAAGGTCAAGGATTTTGGACATTTTGTCCTCATAACGTAGGGTTTACCAAGACACACAAACATGCATGTCTTCAGATGCTTAAGACGCTCAAGGTACCCCTAGGAGTCACAGTATCGATGAACAGGGAACTCCATTGATTTCATTTGTTTGCCTTATGCGTCAGATCAAGACGCCTTTAATTCTTTGCATTTGCGTATTGTAAATATTTATAGGCCTACTTTTATATTTTGGAGCCACTAACCCCACTCCTGTACTAAACCTACCCACTTCTCAACAATATAAAAGTGTAGTCACAGGTATTTATTGCAAAAACCGACCAAAAACAGTATAAAAGTATTACAAATAACTGTTGCATCCCAAGTCTTCTGAAGCCATACGATATCGCAGTCATATCTCATTCAAAAGATACACCTGACTCTTTAGCATGACACAATTGGTCATGAGACAATCGACAGCCAGTGCTATTTCACAATCAAAGCAGACGTAACGCTTCTTCGGGTGGAAATTTTTAAATGTGTGCATAGGATGTATGGCGGATGGAGACATGATCTCTTTTGAGCCTGTTCTTCACACAAATCAATCGCTTGGACTCGGAACACTTGGAATATTTGTACTTTTTGAATAAATTGTGCATGTAGTCATATCTGCCTGTTATATCCTGTGTTTTATATTATATAATACACAAATGGGTAGGTTTAGGGGTGGGGTTGGGTTACCTGTTCAAACGTGTCTAAATAGTGTAAATAAAATAAATACATGTAAATAAAATTATGCTGGCTGATTAAATTGAGAATCACCCAACATTTTATAATGGCAAAATTATAACCCAATATATAATTTTATCATGACGATAACATTGCAACGCGTCTGTATGTGACACCAAAGGTTTCTCATTGAAAGCAATGGAGTTCCCTGTTCGTCTATACCGTGACGCCTAGGGGTACCTATTGGGCCAGATTTACTAACAGCTTATGCCAGTGCAAACTCTCTTTTGGTGTTAAAAAGCTACTGTCAGGATTTACTAAAGACACGCAGTGATAAATTAGCACTGAAAGGTGTGGACACAGTTATTTTTGTGGCTGACCTTATTGCATATGTATTTGTAGTTTCCCTTTCAGGCGCAAAATTTATGGGAGTAGAGTATATAAATGTTTCACGTAAGGTGATTTAAAAAGGTTTGCACTCGTCAATTTACTGGTGTTTTTGCCATTATTTACCGCCCAAAAAAAGCACGTCTTAAACCAGACGCTAACGGGTAGATTGTGTTGGTCATTATGGAAATGATCCGGCTGCGTCTATGTTCAGAAATTAGCGTGAGAGCGCAATTCCATAAATGCAGCGATGGGAGGACAGTTCTGCACGTGATCTACTGACAACGCGCAGAACTGTCCACTCCCATCGGCGCATTTATGGAATTGCGCTCTCACGCTGATTTGCCTTGTTTAGTAAATCTGGCCCTTAGTGTTTTAATTGTGATGCGGAGTGATGTCTTGGGAGTGAGAATGGGTTGTTGTCTAGCGCCGTATGTATGGCTTTTTTGGCGTAAGTAGTAAACTTGCTTTTGAAAGTGTCATGAAAAAGGCAAGAAGCAATGTAATATCATTTTGCAGAAATGTTGCTACAGGCACATTTTTCCAATGAGTCTGGGTTGCAGAAAAACATGCAATGAGTTCTAGAGCCCTTCATCAATAATGTTTTTGCTCTCTGAATTGTCCTTAACTTGCTTCTCTGAATCAAGTAAACTCATCAAACCACTGAAGTATTAATTAGGACTAATGATCTGTTTATGTATCACTGCAGTGGGATTTGGTCCTCATTTTTACAGGTGTTCTCCTGTCTTTATAAAAGCCATAAATGTCATGTCGTAGAACATTGACGTTTTTACTGGCATACCCAGTGATATTTCTTTTAGTATCCCAAAGCACTTCTGTGAGTTTTTACCTGCTCTGTTGAATGCCTGAGCAGAATCAGTGATGAACCTCCCATGATCAAACCTCTGATCCATCAGTTCCTTTGAAGGGTCTTTTTCAAATGGCGACTGTATGTTGGATCCGTTTAGTGTGATGGATTTGCTGGAAACTCTGCAGTGCTGCATCCAACTACTGCTGTTCTGCAGATCTGCAGACTGCTGTGCCGGCCATGTTGCCTTGGTGACGGCAGGGGTTACGTTGCGCTGTAATGAGAGGCTGGAAACACCGGGCAAGATGGAGAAGGTGATAAGCAAACGGGTCCCTGCTGAAACCACCAGGTTAGAACATGAATCATGGATTTCCATGCTGGTCCTAACCTCATTTATGTGGTGGACCAACACAGCCAGGTTTTTCCCCAGCAATACTCTGTGAAGCTAATAAACCAGCATGGTCTTTCTGATGAAGATAGTTGTCTAAAGCCTGATGCAAATAACGGCATAAACTTGCCTGCTTATACAAACCCGATTCCAAAAAAGTTGGGACACTGTACAAATTGTAAATAAAAACAGAATGCAATGATGTGGAAGTTTCAAATTTCAATATTTTATTCAGAATACAACATAGATGACATATCAAATGTTTAAACTGAGAAAATGTATCATTTTAAGGGAAAAATAAGTTGATTTTAAATTTCATGGCATCAACACATCTCAAAAAAGTTGGGACAAGGCCATGTTTACCACTGTGTGGCATCCCCTCTTCTTTTTATAACAGTCTGCAAACGTCTGGGGAATGAGGAGACAAGTTGCTCAAGTTTAGGAATAGGAATGTTGTCCCATTCTTGTCTAATACAGGCTTCTAGTTGCTCAACTGTCTTAGGTCTTCTTTGTCGCATCTTCCTCTTTATGATGTGCCAAATGTTTTCTATGGGTGAAAGATCTGGACTGCAGGCTGGCCATTTCAGTACCCGGATCCTTCTTCTACGCAGCCATGATGTTGTAATTGATACAGTATGTGGTCTGGCATTGTCATGTTGGAAAATGCAAGGTCTTCCCTGAAAGAGACGACGTCTGGATGGGAGCATATGTTGTTCTAGAACTTGGATATACCTTTCAGCATTGATGGTGCCTTTCCAGATGTGTAAGCTGCCCATGCCACACGCACTCATGCAACCCCATACCATCAGAGAGGCAGGCTTCTGAACTGAGCGCTTATAACAACTTGGGTTGTCCTTGTCCTCTTTAGTCCGGATGACATGGTGTCCCAGTTTTCCAAAAAGAACTTCAAATTTTGATTCGTCTGACCACAGAACAGTTTTCCACTTTGCCACAGTCCATTTTAAATGAGCCTTGGCCCAGAGAAAACGCCTGCGCTTCTGGATCATGTTTAGATATGGCTTCTTTTTTGACCTATAGAGTTTTAGCTGGCAACGGTGAATGGCACGGTGGATTGTGTTCACCGACAATGTTTTCTGGAAGTATTCCTGAGCCCATGTTGTGATTTCCATTACAGTAGCATTCCTGTATGTGATGCAGTGCCGTCTAAGGGCCCGAAGATCACGGGCATCCAGTATGGTTTTCCGGCCTTGACCCTTACGCACAGAGATTGTTCCAGATTCTCTGAATCTTTGGATGATATTATGCACTGTAGATGATGATAACTTCAAACTTTTTGCAATTTTTCTCTGAGAAACTCCTTTCTGATATTGCTCCACTATTTTTCGCCGCAGCATTGGGGGAATTGGTGATCCTCTGCCCATCTTGACTTCTGAGAGACACTGCCATTCTGAGAGGCTCTTTTTATACCCAATTATGTTGCCAATTGACCTAATAAGTTGCAAATTGGTCCTCCAGCTGTTCCTTATATGTACATTTAACTTTTCCGGCCTCTTATTGCTACCTGTCCCAACTTTTTTGCAATGTGTAGCTCTCATGAAATCCAAAATGAGCCAATATTTGGCATGACATTTCAAAATGTCTCACTTTCAACATTTGATATGTTATCTATATTCTATTGTGAATAAAATATACGTTTATGAGATTTGTAAATTATTGCATTCCTTTTTTATTCACAATTTGTACAGTGTCCCAACTTTTTTGGAATCGAGTTTGTAATTTGTACAGATTGTTCATATAGCCAGCAAAAAGGGTAGTTTTGAAATAGAGAACTTTCAGAAATAATGTTTTCATAACTTAATGGAACATTTGGAAAATGTTCCAGGCCAAAGGGGTTTTTAGTGCATGTTAAAGATGGAATATATGACTTTTGCCTCAGTTTACAGTCTGGACAAGTCGATGCTGGCTGCTAAAAAGCAAGAGTCAGTCTGTCAGTTAGTCGGTCTTTATTTAATAGTTCTGTCTAATAAATTTGACAACTGAATATTACATTTCATTCAGTGTATAATGCTGTTTGTGAATGTAAAAGGTCTGCAAAGTTTTAAAGATCAAAGTGCACGACAAATAAAGTTATTGTTTCCTAAAAGAAAGAATCGATTCTGAACTGCCGAAACGAGACGTCAGCAATTCCAGTCTTACTTCCTGTTACAAATCTACAATGTAACACATTTGCATAATGGCAGCATAAGGTCTTCATTGGCTGCACACGAACAACGTCTACTTTGACCCTTCCCTCAAACACTGTAGTTGTAGCTGAGGCCTGGAAGAGTTTGGTTTGTGTTGTCGACATGTCAAGAAGACATTGTTTTCTGCACAAAAATAAATCCAAAATTTGGGAAAATTGGGAACCTTTAAAATGGCATAATAGGGGCACTACGGTATATGGAAAATGTATGATGGCGTTTAACTTTCTAGTAATAATATACCTTCGCATTTCAGCAAATATGCATCTACTGCCCGGCCAAAAAAAAAGACACATCATGGCCATATTCCAGGATGACAATGTCAAGATTCATCAGGCTCAAATTGTGAAAGAATGGTTGGGAGGGAGCATGCAGAATCATTTTCACACATGAATTGGCACCTCTGAGTCCAGACCTTAAAAAAGTCTTTGGGATGTGCTGGAGTAGACTTTACAGAGTGCTTGACTCTGGCATTGTCAATACAAGATCAATTGATGCACCTCTTGATGGAAATAACATCACAACATTTAGTCAAGCACACTGTGAAGAGAGAGTTAAAGAGACAAGCACTCTGTAAAATGCTCCCTCCCAACCATTCTTTCTGAGCCTGATGCATCTTGACATTGTCATCCTGGAATATGGCCATGATGTGTCTTCCTACATGGTTGTTAAAGAAATGAAAAGCTACACACTCCAACAATTAGGGTTAGAAGAACTGTTGCCAAACATGCTAGAAACATAATAATCACTGCAATAATGATCCAATCATAGACTCTTAAGCATTTGCCTATTTAAATCCAAACAGCAACATTTTTTTTTTGGCCGGGCAGTGTATATCATTTACGTAAGTCTTTGAATATCTAATAAACATTTATTTCCAAATTCCTTTGGCGAATCCAGTTGTTACATCATCTGAAGTGTGCATCTGTAGCCTGCATAAAAATGTGTATACTCTGCATGACGCTCTGTCCAAATATTTTTTTGCATATTGATATATTTTCCAATGAAGAATTTCTAATTTAGTAAATATGTAAAATAAATATACATTTTAATGCAGCAATTATGCATGTTATTTACTATCATTAAATTAAATTATGTGATATCACATATAGCTTATTGGCTTTATGGCCATCGGCCACCCTGTTCTCTAAGATATTGGCATATATATATATATATATATATAAATAAACATATTGGTCGATCACTACTTGAAAGTTAGCAGTGTGTGATCCTCAATCATTTAGTGCATGATGCCTAGTGTTTTAAAATCTGTTCAAATTTTGAAAAGTCATGTAGTGTATTCCAGCCTTTAGTTACAACAGACAAGTAGCGGTTAGTTATGTGAATAAGGCCCTATTTGTAATTAGTCTAATATAGCATTTATAAATATAGTACTCATTGCAGCACATTTAATGTCTGGATTGTGACTGGAATTTTGTGCACATAAAAGTGTTGAAGCTGTGTAGAGATTTTGGCCTTGGCTGGTTCATTGTTCATCGCACTTACCTGTGCATTACTCTCCCTCGTTACCTAAATTAGCATTTCGCATCTCTGATCTAATGTGACTTATATAAATTGTCTTATGCAAAGTTGTTGCATTAGAGCACCGGTGATAGAGTTTACCATGACCTTGCCTTTTAATCCAATATGTTCTTTCCAAACAGTCTCCCCCAGCACCGCTGCATTTTCTTTCTGTGTCTCTGTCTTTCTCTACCCGCCAGCTAAAATCCTTTCATCTTGGACTTGTCTCTTTTTGCCTTTTCGCACTCTGGCTGACTGCAGTGTTCAATTTTTGTATTGCAAATGAGACTGTCACGCTTCGCAGATATGCAGGCAATTAGCAGCCAACACAGTCTCTGTCTTTAAGGCTTTTCATGAAGTATTTGAAAGACAATGGGAACAGCTGAATCACAGGACAGAGATGAAACTCTCCCTTTTGCTCTTTCCGAGAGGACGCTTTGAAGTATTCAGATCTAATATTCCTCTCTGAAGATAGTTATTAAGGACACTTGTGCCATTCTTGTCATCATAGAACTAGGGAATGTATGTCAGGACTGCTAATATAATGCCTGATTCAAAATGGAAACACTGCAGCCTATCATTTTAACTGGGACAATAAGAAAGCAGAATACAATAATGAATGGAAATGATAATAAAACTGTTAATGCAGTTTAATATTTACTCTTCATAGAACAGTTTGTTTTCGGTCTTTAATGCATTTTGACAAGCGGCGTTCCAGAACCAGTTCCCACTTTGAGTGTTCCACAATCACTCCATTCCGTAATGGAAAGATTATGAATGTAAAAAGGAATGCTCAAATTGACTTATACTATTATTCCTAGACACAGAAGAACTAACAAGGGACCAGCAAGTGACTCATTTACATGTCTCAGTGCTTAATGTGCAGTAACTCCTACACACTTTCATTCTGAGTGATTAAATGTATTTTTTTCCTTATATGTTAATTCAAGGCCGTAACCATGTCTTAGACATTGGGGGGGACCAAAGTGTTTTTTTTTTTTTTTTTTTTTTTTTTTTTTTTGCGCGTGAGGAAGTTGGGGTTATTTAAAGGAATTAAATGATTAAAGGATTAAAAGGGATTTAAGGAAATAAAGAAAAAGAAATAAGAATGGTAAAAGTTCCAGTTCTATTGTAGTTATGAAGTAAACAAATAATATTTTTTTTAAATATGGACACATTCATTCTTATTTTCGTCTGCCTAATATGTAAAAATGCAAAACGTTTCTTGTCACGTCAAATTCAGTTATGATTTACATAAATAATGTCATATTTTCAATGAAATTTCACAAAAAATGTTAAGTAGTTTGCATCACTTGATATTACTGTTGGTCGCTGAACGTTTTTATCGTAAAACATTTGTCAAATATTAAATGTTTAGCTACTTACATCTTACGACGCACTCTTTCACTGCTATAACTAAAGTGTTGCATTTGAATTCGCACTAACAGTAAGCCCCGTCTTCTTTGGTTTGATTGGCCATCTCACTCATTCTGACAGTGACGAGCGCTGTTAGACCGCTGAGGCAGACCAACCTAAAGTGTAACATTTTACTTTTGTCATCCTAGCAACAAACAGAGCGGTGTGTAATGGAGTACAGCAGAGCAGCATCAAGAATATCAAATACCGGGGGGGACAATTTGGCCATTTCTAATTATTTGGGGGGACTTGTCCCCCTCAATGTCTATGGTGGTTACGGCCCTATGTTAATTTCATGCTGGGGTTCATTAGTGAGCCACACAGCTGAACACTTGTCGTAAAGCGTATGTAATAACGCTCTGTCAACATCAGTTTGTGTCAGGTGTGGCAAAAGTCAAGATGACACATGCAAAGCTGACAGTGGAAAGTATACCAGAATGTCACATATATCTTCAGTATAGTATGTTTGTATGAGGGGGAGGGTGTTTTTGATTTGAATGTGGAGAAATGTACCATATTTAACACTCATAGCTCATTGTGATGGATGCTAACTGACTACATCTCCTGCACAGACTCAGATTCGTTGACTGATTCATTTGGTGACTTTTCTATAGGTTACTTCTTCATACCACCAATTGAGTTGTTTGTTTTTTACTCCAAAGATTTGTTCAAAAACAGCACCATGGCAGCACTAATTTTAAATACATATTTTAAAGCTATGATAAATGAAGACAACTTAGTGTTTCACTATTGCTTTCACTATTTCTTAATCCTTCCCTGTTCTAGCTTATACTATTCTGAACTATGTTTGAAACTTTGTATTGCTTCTCATGTTATTGCCTCCTTTAGATGAATTGCTTGTTGTATTCCTCATTTGTAAGCTGATTTGGATAAAAGCATCTGCTAAATGAATACATTTCAATCTAAAGAAAGGACAGCAATTAAACAATTGACATTCGTACATTCGGTATAGACAAACCTTTTATTGCTTATTATAGGCTCTCACTTCACAGCCATTTTTTTAACAATTGAGAAAATTAGTCTGGAGACGAATCAATTCTGAGAATCTGGAATCAAACGCAGGGCCCCCTTGTATCAAGGTTTAGCACGACACATTATCAGTCTAAGTTGTGGAAACACTGGTACTGTTTTATTTTTGTAAGGCATTGATATATATATATATATATATATATATATATATATATATATATATATATATATATATATATATTTATTTTTTTGTATTATTATTATTATTATTATTATTTTTTTTTATAGGTTGGTTGTGTTTTAAAAATTGGACCCTGAGTCTGTAATAAAGTTTTCATTGATTGACTGAGCCCATTCTACCCTGTCATTGTATTCATGATATTATTTTTTTTAGAGGCTGATATATTTTTAAAGGCTGATGATGGTTAAACTATACAAAAATAGCACCTATGCCACATTAGAGCCTAAACACAAACAGCAAGAGTAATTGCATCTAGCATTCACGCGCAAACTCATTTATTGAGAAAAGTGTTTGTTTTCCAGTAGATGGCAGCAATCTTCCACTAAACTATGCACATTCATGTTTTCACCATGAATAAAACTGCGAAATGTAGATCTTTAATGTGAATTTTACATAAAATGTTGCTATTTTTAAATAAACCCATATATAAATATCATTACTAATTTTGGCAAATAAATTTAAAAAATGCCATATGTCCCCCCAAAACTGCACAACTGTAGAGTAAAAACGTTATTAAAAAAGTGATATTACATGTGTTTAAAAAAGTGACATAATTTTTTACAAAATCACACTGTCTGGGGCCTCTGGAGAACACAGAACAGCTGTTTGCATAAAGTGTAAGGTAAAAATAACTGCAATTAATTAGCGAACGTTAGTACTATTTTACTAATATGCAATTAGATAAACTGTTCGTTCATTACATCACTTTACCTCTGTCTTTATCCCCCTTTTTCTTCTTTTCTTCTTTCCTTGCAATCGGAGAGCTTTGGTCTTTTTGACACTGTCATGTGAATTTGGCCATCTGTCACAATCAGGCAACTTTCAACATGTCTACACCTGGCGCGAGCGGCCAGGCCCGCTTCTATGGGGGTGCTTGGGTGTGTTAAGCACCCTCAAACTAAAGCAATCCTGTCTACATTTGATGCGGCGAAAGACGACACGACACGACACAACACATTCCCAAAGTTAAACTGATCGCGCGTTCTATATCTGACGCACTTCAAGCACTCGCTGGGCGGGGTAAGATTGATGCGGCGGACCGGGATGAGTCGGGGGACTTAGTTACGTTTTTGTGGTTTTTTGTTTTTTGGCTTTGTTTAGTAATATTTCAAATTAATATGAATAAAATAGTATTAGTAATAAAATGGAAAAAAACCCCCCACTAATTTTGGCGCCCCTATGGATGAGTGGCGCCCCTAGCATTTGCCTATTCCGATGCCGCAGGCCGGCCCTGATCAAACGGCCCTACTGGTTATGATTTCCTTTTGTTTTATGAACAATATTAGCTTCAACATTCATAGTCATACAAGAAATTCATACATTTAAATGACAAATAAATGCTGTAAATATTTTTCTTCTTTAGTGTTTGATCCCTTTGAAGAAGAATCTTGAATATGCACAATTAAATTTGTATATTTATTTTCTTTAGGGTGTGTTCACACTCAGAAGGTTTGGTTTGATTAAAACAAACTCTGGTGAGATTGCTCTGTTAGTGTGGTTCATTTGAATAAGTGTGAACACTGCCATCCGAACCCTGGTGTGCACCAAACAAGTGGACAGAGACCGCTGAAAAGATCACAGCATTGTTTTGGATGTTCGGTAACAAAATAGGGACTAAATGGTTTTTTTTTTTTTTGGGTCCGGACCAAACGAACCAAGCGAACCGAACTACAAGTGTGAACACACCCTTAGTGTCACAATTATGTTCTGTCTTGTCTGCACCTGTGCTCGTTCGTCCCTGATTGGTTCATCATCTTCCACCTGTGCCTGTTTAGTTCCCTCCTTCACCCTGTGTATTTATACTCCCTGTTCTGTTCAGTCCTTTGTCAGTTATTGTTTGTGTGTCACACAGGCTGTTACGCTCTTCACCTGCTTTTGTATTAAACCTCGTTGTTACACTGAATTCTGTCGTCATCCTCCGTATCTGTGACAGAATATCTGACACTCAAAACGAGTAACAAAAGATGGACTCACCCGCACTGCGCCTGCTCCTTTGCCCGGAGAGCTGGCCGTATCTGGGATACCTGGCGATGATGCTCCGGAACGGCGACCTCTCTCTCGCCACCAACAAGCCCGAGGCACCTGCCGAGACCGTCCCAGAACCGGAGCTGGAGATCTTCAGAGCCCCGGAGTTGATGCAAGTGAGGAGATCCATCGCAGAGCCAGGAGTGGACTGTCGATCTGATCGACCTGTGGTCCGCGGATCCTATTCCCACCCGTGTCCCCGACCTCATATCATCATCTTCGTCATCGCCGGTTCCAACCGGAAATCTTCGGCCCATATCCCTGCCTGTCCTTATCCCGTCTCCATCACTGGTTACGGCCAGTCCCCTGGATCCGTCGGCACCACTAGTGTCATCTAGCTCCTCGGCTCTGCCACCGCCGCTCACTCTGTGCGGCTCATCCTCCGCGCCTCGGGCTTCCCTGCCACCAGCTCGGCTAGAGGCCCAGTCCCCAGCTGCACCTCGGGCCTCTGGGCCCACACCTCCATCTCGTCCTGTCATCCCGTCGCCTTCACCTCGACCCACCACTCCTTCTTCGCCTCCGTGGTCCAGCTGCCCGGAAGCTCCGCTGGGCTCGCTCAACACTCTAGGTCGGCCTACAGCGGTCAACGCCCAGCTGCAGCCACGGACTTCTGGGATTCGGGCTGCACCCTCACCCTGCACCCCTTCGTCATCGCTGGACTCCTCCCTTCCTCCGACCTCCCCGTCGGCCTCCCTCACCACAGCATCACCCCGGTCATCCGTCCTCACGTCACCGCCTCAGTCCTGCGAGTCAGCGTCTCAACTCCCGTCCTCCAGTTCCGCGATGTCACCACGGTCCGTCACCCACTCGGATCTGGGGGTTCCTCGACCATCTATGGTTCCGCCGCCGTCTATCAGCTCCCGGGTGTCACCCTGCCTGTCAGTTCGAGCTCCACCCTGGCTCCTCCCTTCGTCTGTGCCACCATGGTGCCTGGTACCAACGCCCCCAGGGTCCAGTCCGTCCCCAGCTCCACGCCCTCCACTGAAGCCTCTGACTCATTGCTACCTCCAGAACTCTGACAGCATTACGGCGCAAGGACACGCCTTTCTGAGGGGGGTGTAATGTCACAATTATGTTCTGTCTTGTCTGCACCTGTGCTCGTTCGTCCCTGATTAGTTCATCATCTTCCACCTGTGCCTGTTTAGTTGCCTCCTTCACCCTGTGTATTTATACTCCCTGTTCTGTTCAGTCCTTTGTCAGTTATTGTTTGTGTGCGAGTGTCACACAGGCTGTTACGCTCTTCACCTGCTTTTGTATTAAACCTCGTTGTTACACTGAATTCTGTCATCATCCTCCGTATCTGTGACACTTAGAGTCCATATTATGCCCTTTTACAGTAGGTTTTCATGCTTGAATGTTCAAAAACATTATTTTCCACATATTTTACATTATTGCAGCACTTCTCTTCCCAGTCTGTCAGTAACGCTCTGTTTAGTTCCTGTCTCTATGAAGCCCGCCTTCCGAAAAACGCTCTGATTGGTCGGCTGGACCAGTGTGTTGTGATTGGTCAACCGCTTTGCGTGTGTTTCGGAAATTTCACACCTCTTACCATAACTGCAAGTTTCAACACACTACTAACACAACTCAACCAGGCCTCTGCCTTTTTTTGTGTATGCCTTTGGGCAGGAATTATTTAAATGAGGAATAGTGTGATTTGTTCGTTCCCGGCAGAAAACTCAAGCCAACAATCGAGGAGTCAGGGAGTCCAGAATCAGTGCTTAGTGACATAGAGAATAACTCCCTTTCGAGTGGACTTTGTGTTTTGAAACTTTGCAGACCTTTTTCATGCTCAAACAGCAATATTACACACTAAAAAAGCTGTAAAAAAGGAAAATAGGTCCTCTTTAAATTATGTAAATGTTAACTTAATGCATACTGTAGAAATAATTGGCTTATGGACTGGGTTATGTAAAAAAGAAAAATGTAATAATAAACAATTAAAAAAGAAGAAGAAACAAAACACATACCTATCTCTCCAGTCCCATCAATCAAATCATAAGCCATACTGAGATGTGTCCTCATTTCTGATTGGTTTTCCTACAGTCGCTGCTCTGAGGATCCGGCTTTGAGCTCTGATAACCACAGCAAGATGGATGAGGCAGAAATGAAGTCAGCGTTAGTCACACAGTCTCATTTGCAGGCCTCTACATCTTCGTCAGCTACCCGACAGGAGTGGGAGGCTGGAGGTGGGTGCTGGGCTGGTCGGCGTAGTTTTAAAGTCATAGATACTTTCCCTTCTTGTCATTTATTTATTACTTGTAATTGCTGTCTGGCCTGGTTAAACATGCCTGTATGAATACGTGCATTAACAGGTGTGCGTAAACTGATTTTCTTTCTCCGGTGCTTCCCTTTTGCCAGCTTGGCTCCGATGCATCAGCGGTAATCAGCTCTCGTCACTAAAGGGGGAGTGAGTTCGACAGAGATATATTGGGTAGTAAAAAACCATGAGCCCTCAGTCAAAATGTAAACCTGCTCGGTAAATTAAACCAGACAGGTAAATGCTCCAAGGTCCCATAAATTACACTGACCTTTTTTCAGACGGGACAGGTTCTGTTCCAGTTTATTCATTTTCAAATACTGTAAAGCTTAATGTAGCTCTTCTTCACTCTGTCAGCTGGTTAAGTAGTAACTGTAAGTGGAACTAGGCCTCTTTACTAAAGGAGTTTTTTTCTTCTATCCATTTAGTTTGGAACGTGGCCCACAGAACAGGGAGATAAATTCTTTATCTCAATACGCTAGCTCCAATTTTCCATCAGTGTTATAATATAACAGAATAGCTCTTTTTAGGCTGTAAATTACTGCAGGATAATACAGGCTTGTAAAACATCCACGCACATGAGGATGTAACAAACCATGAGCAGAAACAAGGTAAAAATCTCATTTTTTTCCCATAAGGAAACTACTTTTAGCAATAAAGTGTAATTAGTGATGACATATGATCCTGTACACGCTATCTAATTGTGTAATTCCCTGTAAAGAAAAATACTAGTCTGACATGAGTCAAATTACTTATGTATGTACACTATATTGCCAAAAGTATTGGGACACCCCTCCAAATCATTGAATTCAGGTGTTCCAATCACTTCCATGGCCACAGGTGTATAAAATCAAACACCTAGACATGCAGACTGCTTCTACAAACATTTGTGAAAGAATGGGTCGCTCTCAGGAGCTCAGTGAATTCAAGCATGGTACCGTGATAGGTTGCCACCTGTGCAATAAGTCCATTTGTGAAATTTCCTCACTACTAAATATTCCACAGTCAACTGTTAGTGGTATTATAACAAAGTGGAAGCAATTAGGAACAACAGCAACTCAGCCACGAAGTGGTAGGCCACGTAAAATCACAGAGCGGGGTCAGTGCATGCTGAGGCACACCAACTTTCTGCAGAGTCAATAGCTACAGACCTCAAAACTTCGTGTGGCCTTCAGATTAGCTCAAGAACAGTGCATAGAGAGCTTCATGGCCTTACATCACCAAGTGCAATGCAAAGCGTTGGATGCAGTGGTGTAAAGCACATCGCCACTGGACTCTAGAGCAGTGGAGACGTGTTCTCTGGAGTGACGAATCACGCTTCTCTGTCTGGCAATCTGATGGACGAGTCTGGGTTTGGTGGTTGCCAGGAGAACAGTAGTTGCCTGACTGCATTGTGCCAAGTGTAAAGTTTGGTGGAGGGGGGATTATGGTGTGGGGTTGTTTTTCAGGGGTTGGGCTTGGCCCCTTAGTTCCAGTGAAAGGAACTCTTAATCCTTCAGCATACCAAGACATTTTGGACAATTTCATGCTCCCAACTTTGTGGGAACATTTTGGGGGTGGCCCCTTCCTGTTCCAACATGACTGTGTACCAGTGCACAAAGCAAGGTCCATAAAGACATGGATGAGCAAGTTTGGTGTGGAGGAACTTGACTGGCCTGCACAGAGTCCTGACCTCAACCCGATAGAACACCTTTGGGATGAATTAGAGCAGAGACTGCGAGCCAGGCCTTCTCGTCCAACATCAGTGCCTGACCTCACAAATGCACTTCTAGAAGAATTGTCAAAAATTCCCATAAACACACTCCTAAACCTTGTGGAAAGCCTTCCCAGAAGAGTTGAAGCTGTTATAGCTGCAACGGGTGGGCCAACTCCATATGAAACCCTACGGATTAAGAATGGGATGTCATTAAAGTTCATGTGCATGTAAAGGCAGACGTCCCAAAACTTTTGGCAATATAGTGTATATGAATATTTTGTAATACACTTAAAGTATGTTTTTGAATACAGTAAATCAATAGTTTTAGTTTGTGCCATTGTTTTATTTAAATTAGGTCATCAGCAATGCTTCATGATATAGGTAAATGTTCCTTCATAAACCAGTATTACCATACTGTTCAAAATTTAAGTTTTTGTTAAAAAAAAAATACTTTTATTCAACAAAATCTGATTAAATTGATCAAAAGTGACAGTATAGACTTTGTTGTTCTGTTTGTTTCCACAAAAATATTAAGCAGCACAACAGTTTTCAATATTGATAATAATCACAAATGTTTCATATGCTGAAAATTCAGTTTTTTTTTTGTGGGGAAAACAAACAAACATGAAAACCTGCTGAGAAAAAAGATTTGGGGAAAATCTCAATTCTTTTTGGGAATCGCTTGGATGACATTAATTTTTTTGTTAATCAAAAGGATCAATTAATTTTGTGACATGAACCATCTGAATGAACTGATTCACTAAATTAATAAATGATTCACCGATTCCCTGTTAGGCATTTTACTTCCTTTTTTGTTTTGTTACAAAATGTTTAGTTTAATGCTGTTGTTCATCACAGAATTTATCACATTTCTCTTGTGAAACTGAACTGTGAAATATTCCTCTTTTTTTTAATAATTCATTTCCACATATCATACTTATTCTTTTGATACAATGTGAGCAATGTAATCTCTGTCAAATCACATAATGTAAACAAAGCATGTGTACATAAATCGCCATGTGCTTGTTCAATACCTTTGGGTTGTTCCACTGCAATCTCTTTCCATAAGCTGCTTTATTGACATTATAGGCTGAGGTGATTGTGTCATGTATATATATTGCACCTTAGACGTATAAGCTGTGGGCAAATAAATAATGCTGACCTAATGTGTGATTTCTCCGCTGCAGACACATGCTATGTTTGTTTAGCTGCAAGACCGGCATATGCATACTGTAATAAAGGACAACATCTATCAGCAACCTCATCAAGGAGATAACGAGAGACGTATAGCTTTGTTTATATATTACGATTTAAGGCAGAAATAAAAAATACATGGAGACATGGATGGATGACCTACACTGCTGCAATTTCAGCACGATGGGACGGTTTTCTGAGGTGAAATGAACGCAAACATTTTCAAACATTTTTGAAATGTTTCATACTTTGGCTGTAAAGTAAAACATGCAATGTAAAACTGGATTTTGATTCATCTCAGTGACTCTTTTGAATCAGCTCACCAATAAGATTTTTTAGGTTTGTTTACTTATTTGTTGCTGCTTACATTACCTTTGAAAAGTATGGGATCAATAAGATTTTATTCAGCAAGGATGCATTAAATTGATCAAAAGTGGTGAAGACGTTTATAATGTTAAGGCACAGTATGTAAGTTTCGCCGCTAGAGGTCACTTATTCAAAACAATAAATAAGACATAGCTTGATGACGCTGTAAATGAGCGTGGAATCATGGGAGTTGTCATATTCACCTCCACAGCCGATGGAAAGCAATCCGACGGGACTTAGGCAGAAATCATGTTCATGGATGAGCTAATGTATTAAAGTTTTATTAACGTTACTGTATGAAGCAGCATTATTAATATGATGCTAATCTAACATTTATTGAATTAGCTAGTTAAAGCTATCCAAGTTTCCTCTACTAAAAATATAAGTTGATAATTTTAATTTAAATGTTTGAATTAGCTTACTCAATTAAAATGTATGAGTACAAATGAAAAATCTACAAGTTCTGCTTACTTACTTACGCCTATTACCCCTACTGGGGCATAGGCCACTGACAAGGGTTCTCCAGGCATCCCGGTCCTGGGCCAGTCTCTCCAACTGTCCCCAAGTGTGGCCTGTACTCTTGACATCGGCGTCCAGGTCTCGACGCCAGCTGTTTCGAGGTCGGCCTCTCTTTCTTTTCCCTTGGTGGTTCTATGTAAAGGCTTGCCTAGTGATGTTGAAAGCCGGTTTATGAAGACTGTGCCCTAACCATCTCCAGTGACGTTGGATGATCTCTTCGTCTGCTGGTTTTTGGCTTGTGCACTGCCAGAGTTCCTGGTTGCTGATGGTATCGGGCCATCTGATCTGGAGAATGCGCCGCAGACATGTGTTGATAAATGTCTGTATCTTTTTGGTGGTGATTACAGTGGTCCTCCATGTTTCAGTGCCATAGAGCAGAACTGACTTCACGTTTGTGTTAAACATCCTGATTTTTGTTTGATGGACAAGTCTCTTGAGCGCCAGATATTCTTTAGTTGGAGAAAAGCTGTCCTGGCCTTGCCAACCCTCGCTTTTACATCGGTGTCGGTTCCACCCTGTTTATTGACGATGCTGCCGAGGTATGTGAAGTTGTCCACCTCCTCTAGCGTTTCCCCTTCCAGCACGATGGGTGATGTGTTGGTAGTGTTGACCTTCAGGACCTTGCTCTTTCCTTTGTGGATGTTTTGGCCAAGGTGAGTGTTGAATCTCTGTCTCTGGTTTGACTCCCCTGTCCAATTTCCCCCCAGGTTTTAGCTTTACACGAGCAACAAGGAGATGGTGGTCTGAAGCAACGTCCATGCCGCGTCTAACACGGACATCTTGGAGGGACCTCCTATATTTCTTGGTAATACATACATGGTCAATCTGGTTCTCGGTGGAGAGGTCCAGTGATATCCAAGTTGCCTTGTGTATTTGTCTATGAGGGAAGACACTTCCTCCTATGACAAGGTTGCTTACGGAGCAAAGGTCAGCAAACCTCTCTCCATTTTCATTCATCTCCCCCAGGCCCTCTCGTCCCATGACCTCCTCATAGCCCAGGTTGTCTTGCCCGACCTTGGCATTGAAATCTCCCATTACCATGGAATGTCTCTTCCTGAGTGACTGTCAATGATGGTCTGCAATCTATTGTAGAAGTCTTCCTTATCTTCTTCCTCGCTGTCATTTGTGGGGGCATAGCACTGAATAATATTCATGTTTAGTCTTCTCTTCTTAGTTCTAAATGAAGCAGTCTTGGTCCACGTGCCTCCCATCCAATGAGTGTTCTCTGTGCAGTCTTGGAAAGCATGAAGGCCACTCCTTGGGTGTGTGATGCATTTTCTTCATTATTTCATTACCTAGTATCATGTACACTTAATTTAGCAAAGGCTGCAAAGCCGTCCCCTCGCTTTAAATATGGCAGGACTATCACTGCTGCGACTAAAGATTTCTTTGTAAATAATCTTCCTCATCAGTTTTATCTCCTCAGCATCCCAGATAGCCTAGAGGAACTCGATGTTGCAACAGAAACTATTGACTCTCTCTTTTCCAGCACTTTAGACACAGTTGCTCCCCGGCGCTTAAAGAAGATTAAAGAAAACAGTCCAACGCCGTGGTACAACGAGCACACCCGGCCCCTTAAAACAGCAGCCAGAAAAATGGAGCGCAGCTGGAAGAAAACAAAACTAGAAGTTTTTCTCATTTCGTGGAAAGAGAGCATGATTGCATACAGAAAGGCCCTAAAAACTGCTAGATCTGCTTATTTCTCGACTCTCTTAGAAGAAAACAAACACAACCCTAGGTATTTATTCGATACAGTGGCTAAATTAACCAAAGATAAAGCTTCACCTTCTGATGTTTGTAAACAGCACAGCAGTAATGACTTTATGAACTTCTTTACCTGTAAGATTGATAATATTAGGAAAAAAATTATAACCATGCAGCCGTCTACTACAGTATCACATCAGACAGTGCATTGTAGTGTCACTGAGGAAAAATTACATTCATTCACTGCTATAGGAGAAGAAGAATTGGCTAAACTCGTTAAATCATCAAAATCAACAACATGTATGCTCGACCCCATACCGACTAAACTACTAAAAGAGATGCTTCCAGAGGTCATAGATCCTCTCCTTAATATCATTAATTCATCCTTGACATTAGGATATGTACCGAAAACTTTTAAGTTGGCTATTATTAAACCACTTATTAAAAAACCGCAACTTGATCCTACAAAATTAGTCAATTACAGGCCAATCTCAAATCTACCCTTTCTGTCAAAAATACTAGAAAAGGCAGTGTCCTCACAATTATGAAATAGTATCTGTGAGGATAAATGATAAATGTTAGATTAGCATTATCACAATTTTTTTAGAAAGAAATGGTATCTGTGAGGATTTCCAGTCAGGATTTAGACCGTATCATAGTACTGAGACTGCTCTCATCAGAGTAACAAATGATTTACTCTTATCATCCGATCGTGGTTGTATATCTCTATTAGTGTTACTCGATCTTAGCGCTGCATTCGATACTATCGACCACAATATTCTTTTGAATAGACTCGAAAATTATGTTGGCATTAGTGGAACTTCATTGGCATGGTTTAAATCATACTTATCTGACCGTTATCAGTTTGTAGCAGTAAATGAAGAGATGTCACACCGAACACAAGTTCAGTATGGAGTACCGCAGGGCTCAGTGCTAGGACCGTTGCTTTTCACCCTGTACATGCTACCACTGGGAGATATTATTAGGAAGCATGGTGTTAATTTTCATTGTTATGCTGACGATACTCAGCTCTATATTTCTTCACGCCCTGACGAAACTTACCAATTCACAAGATTAACAGAATGCATAGCTGATATTAAAAATTGGATGACTAGTAATTTCCTGCAACTTAATTCAGAAAAAACTGAATTTTTAATCATTGGACAAAAAAACTCCACAAGTAGTAACCTAGAATACTGTCTAACACTCGATGGCTGCTCTGTCAAGTCCTCGTCGTCAGTTAGGAACCTGGGTGTGCTCTTTGATACCAATCTCTCATTTGAAAGCCACGTTTCTAGCATCTGTAAAACTGCATTCTACCATCTTAAAAATATATCTAAATTACGGCGCATGCTTTCAATGCAAAATGCTGAACAGTTAGTTCATGCGTTCATGACCTCAAGGCTAGATTATTGTAATGCTCTACTGGGTGGTTGCCCTGCCCGCTTAATAAATAAACTGCAGCTGGTCCAAAACGCAGCAGCTAGAGTTCTTACTAGAACCAGGAAGTATGACCATATTAGCCCGGTTCTTTCAACACTGCATTGGCTCCCTATTAAACATCGTATACATTTTAAAATCTTGCTGATTACTTACAAAGCACTAAATGGTTTAGCGCCCCAGTACTTGAGCGAGCTCTTAACGCATTATACTCCATCACGTTTATTGCGGTCTCAAAATTCTGGCCAGTTGATAATACCTAGAATATCAAAATCAACTGCAGGCGGTCGGTCCTTTTCCTATTTAGCACCTAAACTCTGGAACAGTCTTCCTAGTATTGTTCGGGAAGCAGACACACTCTGTCAGTTTAAATCTAGACTAAAAACACATCTCTTTACTATGGCATACACATAAAACATTTTTAATTTCTGTTATTCAAATCAGTTAAATGATTGTTTTAGGCTGCATTAACTAGGTCAGCCGGAACCGGGAACACTTCCAATAACACCTGATGTACTCGTTACATCATAAGAAGAATGGCATCTACGCTAATGTTAGTCTTTCTGTTTATCCCGAGGTTTACTGCAGTCGGCCGGATCCGGGCCGTATCCAGACCAGATGGTGGACCTTAGCCTGGACATGACGACCATATCCCTGAAGTGTCTGTAGAGACAATAGTGTCAATTAAACTCCCCCCTGTAAATGCCGCATCGACACGACATCCTAATTAAACCCGTCCCCGGCGTGACAACTCCAATCTTTCGAATAATCCTACGAATATCTATTTATCTAATATGACTTCTGACCTGTAATGTTGCCAGAATCATAATCATACACTATTTGTTCGTCGGCCAGAGGAGAACTGGCACCCCGACTGAGCCTGGTTTCTCCCAAGGTTTTTTTTCTCCATTCTGGCCCTGAAGGAGTTTTGGTTCCTTGCCACCGTCGCCTTTGGCTTTTGGCTTGCTCAGTTGGGGACACCTAAATTTCAATTATATTACTGATCCGCCCGCATTGACACTATATGATAATTGAAATGAGCTGGATGACATCACCGTTTTCACCAGAGCGGCTGTACAGCCGAATCAAATTCCGTTGCATTATTTTCCTGTTACCACTGTGAAGCTGCTTTGAAACAATTGCCATTGTAAAAAGCGCTATGTAAATAAAGGTGATTTGATTTGATTTGATTTCCTGAGAACAGCAGTAGTTCTCCTGTGGCGAGCCTTCTCTGGCCGGAATCTGTCCATCTGGTCTCGCTGATGTCGAGGATGCTGATGTTATAATTCCTCATCTCCGCTGCCACTTGCGCTGTCTTTCCAGATTCGAACATGGTGCGCACATTCCACGTTCCGATGATGGTGGTGGTCCTGGTAGAAATGATGGTCTTCAGCCGGGTAGCTTCCAGTGTCTGGCTTTCACTACCCGGCTTCATTCCATCTCTAGCCGGAGATCCATCCTCTCCCAGATCCGATAGGTCAGTTGAAATCCTTGTTGGCGTTTCTGTAGCAAGGTCTTTTTTATGGGGAGGGGTTGCTAGCCCTTCGCCCAACCCTCCTCCTTTTACATCCGGGCTTGGGACCGGCAATAGCAGAGTTGCAAGTTCTGCTTACTTAAACTTTACATAAATTCTTAACTTAAAACATTTGATGTAACCGATTGCCTCCATTTTTTTTGAGTTTTGCCAACTTATTCGGGTTTACAGTATAGAATTAAATAAAATAATGTGAATATAAGTGATCAAACATAACAAAGTTCAAGGAAGGAGGCGGACATTAAATGTAACTTTAATTGTAAAATAAACATAAACAACATGTTTAGGGTAAGGGTACGGCAGATATGACGTCATTGACGTCAAATTTTCATTGGTTAAAATTTTTATGGTTGTTGGAAACATTTGGGATAATGCAAGTACACAAGTCAGCAAAATATACAACATTGTTTTAGTTTTTTTTGGATTTTATTTTAATCCAAATATCTTACATATTGTGTCTTTAAAAGGATTTCTGTTTCAAATTAATGTTGTTCTTTCTGTTTATCAGAGATTCATTCATTTCTATCAAATAAAAATTTGATCAAAAAACTTATGTCTCTTCTGTTTAGAAAAAACAAAACAAAAATATCTTACCGACCCCTAATCTTTTGAACGGTATATGATGTGTTTTGATTCATCCCAGTGACTCTTGAATCAGTTCACGAAAACATTAATTTAGATTTCTTCACTGATTTGTTGCTACTTACATGAAGGATTTTAATTTATCAGTTCACCAAAAAGATTCATTTAGATTTGGGTGAACTATTCCTTTACAGTGAAGCCAATAGCATGGAGTCAGGACTGACTCTATGAGTGTAACATGACATTCCTGTAAGATGCTTTTATTTTACCGATGAGTGGAAATGAAGTGTCCAGGAAGGTCTAGTGAAAGTCCAGGGGGTTGAAACAAAATGTGGCGTGGTGTTATGCAGGGCAAGAGAGGGTCAGATCGTGATAGGCCTAGAGGCTGAAGGTCGGGTGGTTATTAGAGGAGTTTACCTGGATCTTGAGGACACATCGTTCACACACAGTGGAAACCGGTTCTCCAGTGTTGTGAATTATGGAAGAGGTGACAAGGTGCAGCAGAATCCCATTATTGTGGTTTTCCTTTTATTACCGGCCCCCAATGCATCCACAGATGCTGCAAAATTACTTGCAGATTATCATGAACTAAAATTATTATTGTTATTTTGTTAAATATTTATTTGATGATATAAACAGTGTTGCTTTTGTAAACTAAAACTATAAGAAATTGTTTTGGTTAATTGAAATATGATGAAATACAATTAAAAAAATAGATGAAAACGAAAATGAGAAATGTTGCCTTAGCAACTAATTTAAAATATTTGAATTAAAATTACTAAAACTACACTAAATAGATATATTTAAAAAAAAAAACAACAACTAATAAACATTATGAAAGCACATTTAATTGCTAAAACCTTAAACTAAAATTAAAATGAAAATATAAAAATCAAAGATAATTAAAAATATTAATAAATAGAATATATACTAAAATAACACGATGTAAAATTACAAAAATAGTTATAAAAAGAAAATTCTAAATAATAATATTATACATTTTATGGTAACACAATAAGGTTTCATTAGTTAACTAATTTAGTTAACATGAACTAAGAACAATAATTCTACAGCATTTATTCATCTTAGTTCATGTTTATTTTAACATTTACTAATACATTAATAAAATCAAAAGTTCTGTTTGTTAACATTAGTTAATTCACTGTGAACTAACATAAACAAGCAATGAACTAATATTGATAAAGATTAATAAATACTGTAACTAATGTATTGCTCATTGTTATGTTAGTTAATACATTAACCAATGTTAACAAATGAGACCTTATTGTAAAGTATTACCCATTTTATTATACTATTGTTATATTTAAATCATTGTCAGCTAAAATTGTCATTTCAGTCAAAGTAAAATAAACTGAAGTACATGAATATGACCTGACAAAATATTGACAAAATATTGACAAAATGTAAATGCTGTTTTTGTCAAAAGACATCTATGACTAAAAAAAAAGTGTGTAAAATGAACACTGGAGGGAAGGTGGATCTTCAAGTATAGTTTTCATCAGTGTTTGACTGTAACACAGTAAGTGTATTCTCTGTTTCTCATAATACTGCCAATTAAGTTTTGATTCTGTAAAATAAAGCTTCAACACTTTTTTTTTTTAATCCCTAGAGCTCCGAGCAAAATTACAGAGATCCAAAGAGCTGCTTCAGAATATTGTATTCCCACATCACCCTTGGGACTCGAGGACAATAACAGTGAGGTTTTACGAACACGTTCAGTAATAGAAATATTGATGTTACATTCGCTGCTTTCATTCTGGTGTGCTGATCCTCTAGGTAAAACTCAAGGCTAGCAAAATCGTAATACAATATTACAACATATTAGAACATAAACTTTCACCATTTTATTCATGAAGTTTTAAGCTGTATTCTGCAAGTGGGGAAATTTACACTTTCTCTTTTTCGTCTCTGACTTCACTCTCTCTCTCTCTCTCTCTCTCTCTCTCTCTCTCTCTCTCTCTCTCTCTCTCTCTCTCTCTCTCTCTCTCTCTCTCACGCACACACAGTCACGCATTCATACTCTGAGAGAGAGAGAGAGAGAGAGGGACTAGAATCACGTCCCTTAGACCCAGGGTGCAGTCACCTTCATACGCACAGGGCCGTATTTTCTCTTGAAGCAGAAATATTGTTATTCTGGGAAGAAAATGGGGGTTAAGGCCATGCCAGAATGAAGACGGCCAGACAAAGAAAGCAGTTAAGAGAGAGAGACGAAGCAATTTGTCAAAAACTGTAAACATGAAGAAGGATAAAATTGTGCATATGAATACTAGATTATTTTTAGTCAGTGAGGCATGTTATGTGATTCTACAGTTGAAATTTCTGTCAGAGTCGTGGTGTATACCAGAGGCATCAATTCACCAAAAGCCAAGGTATGACAAACTCTGATGATGTCATCAAATATTGCTCATTCGACTTGACATTTTCTTTAATTCCTGACCCTATACATGCTGCTGCAGCAGCCATCAAATACCACAACATTCACATCTATAACATATTGAAGCCAGTTGACAAATTGAAATGCATTCAACTGAAATTCATGCAAAGGTATAGTGATGGCAAGGAGAAAAACAACCAAAATGCTGTTGACAACAGCACTGACCTTAAAATATGACAAGTGTGTGTGTGTGGTGCATCCAAAGATGAATCAGCTTTGATCATAACCCAGCAAATTAGACAGTTATAGACCACTGTTATAAGAATGTAGGGCTTTGTAGAAATGTAGAATGTAGAAAGTGTTTTTCAAGTACTTCACACACCTTTTTCCAGTTCAAAAGTCTCAATATTATCCAATTTAAATGTTATTTTTAATGTGATGGCCAAAAAACTGTTTTGTTTATCCTTCAAAGATTGTCCCCATTTGCAAAACTAAAAGTTTCACGATGTAGGAAAACTAACACTTGGTGAAAATAAACACTTTTATTTACTCTTTCCCCACCAAACACGGAATTTTCCGTGTTTTCACTCTTATATGCTAGGGGGCGCTATGACACATGTTCTGACAGAGTACAGAATCTCCGGATTCAGGCGAAGAAGAAGCAGAAATAAGCACTATCCTATGTAATCAAATGCATATGTAAAATAACGCGATCACCAACATTAAACAGCATATAAATCAAAGCTGCCTAATGTTACTGAATGAAATGTCGACCCAGGACGATCCATAGGACTGCACAAGCATTGGGGGTGTTGATGAACTCGAATTACTCCATCTGTGTTTTGATCATTGTTCTGGATTCGATCTGGATGTTGTCTTTGACAAAATCGTGATTTTTTTTCAGCTTTTTGCTCAAAACAAATTTTTTTATGAAACTTACCCATATTCAAGTGTTGATAAAAAAGAATGCATGAAGTTAGAATAAAACAGATTTTTTGTTTAAAAGTAGATGATCTGTTCTTTCGTTTGATATATTCAGATATTCATACAACAAAATATTCTGTGGGCCATGGAATTTTTGTGAAAAACGCTGGCGGTGGCTGGCAACTTTTTTAAAAAACACTGGCGGGGAAAGAGTTTAAAAGACATTAAATTACCACTATAACCAGTAGATGGGTAGAGGAGCACTTGTACTCCCTAATTTAGGGGTAGTTTTTTTTTTTTTTTTTTCACACGTTTTGCTTTTGAATTTATTATAAAGTCACTATTATAACATTAAAGAAATAGTTTTCCGTACTCAAGTGTGAAGTATATAATTGTAGGAAAAGTTACAAAGACTACAAAAACATTCAAATTGCGAATTAAATTACACAGAAAGCGAGTAAAAAGCGTGTCCTTCATAATTACTGAAGCTGTCAGTCAGTTCAGCGCAAACTCATATTTACATGCAACTAAATAATCCTTTAGCAATCGGATTGACAACTCAATTGGACTGAAAAGCCTTCATGTAAACACCTTAATCAATTCGATTGAGCTCAATCCAAATATCATTTCGATCGGATTAAAGGGGTGGTTTATTCCTTTCTAATCAGATTGAGAGGACTTGTAAACACTTGATTGGATTGAAAACCGAAAATGGAAAGGACTGCACATGTGCAATGACGTAGAAATGGCGTAATGATGTGTGACGCGTGGAACGAGCTGCAGTTGTTATAATATAATGTCATAAATGACTGTTGTGTTATTCTAAAATTCCCCTACCACCCATTGTCTGTGAAGTGGAGCAGAACTACGTCCCATCAATTCTCACTTCATACTCTCATCCACAGACACTTTGTTTCGGGTGCAGGAATGGGGCGTTTTTACTGCTTGATAAATAAATATAACAGCACGGCACAACGGTTCTCGTTGTATCCTAATCAGGGCCCGGAATAGATAAATATTAAATCTGCTCTTTTAAACAAAGAAAAGAAGCAATGTAGGAGAATTGTATGTACAGTTCTAATGAATCTAACTAAACTGCACAATTAATCTTTTATTTACATTGTGTTACTGCATTGTTAGTTATAATGAGAGGATTTGTGCGTGTAAACAAACTCAACAGAAATGCCTGTGATTGGCTACAATACTAAACGCTGCAAAATCACGTTGTAAATAAACACATCTGCATTGCCGTTGAACGTGACACGAATAAAACAACCAGGTCGCTTTAACTTGCATTTCTCTTTTATTAAACAATTACAAATTATATGTTACACATAGTAATATAACTCTGTTAATCTTGGAATAAAAATATATTACTTTGCATTGACCTGACCATGCAGCCAAGGTATGGCAGCTGCATTACCCAATTTTTAAAAAAAAGCTGGCGGGGAAAGAGTAAATAAAAAAAAGACATCACTGTAACCAATAGATGGCGGCAGAGGAGCACTTATTGGCTCAGTAGTATGACAGTACAGCTCAGCTGTTTTCGAAATGGCATAGCTTAACAAGCTACTTTACTAAACAAATTGCAGTGTTGCATGACAAAATGCTATTGCTGAAGTTTATGTCAGACTGTATAGCACATGCAGCTTTACCGGCGAGCAAACTGAGGCGACTGATCAAATGCACTCTCTGAAATCATGACAGTAGTTTAGCTTAGCTTTTTCAGTAACTAGCTCTAGCTCCACATTTTTATCACATTATACTGTGCGTGCAGCCTTACAACTGTGTAAGGTGAAACAATAGTCAAACACGTTCTCTCAAGTAGTTTTGGGAAGTCCAATTAATTTTAGTGAATCAGTTTGTTTGGACAATTCATTTTAATAAACTAGTTCAAGATTCAGTATTTAAAATAGCTGTTCCCTTTCAGTCGGTCACGTTCGACGTACGTCGGACGTCACCCACGAATTGGGATCACTTCTGGGAGCCCCTATTAGCTTTGCGTGCATAGAGAACAGGCCAATGGCCATTGGCGTGCGAGATTTGCATCTCGCGCTCCGCCCCGCACCGCGGGTATACACAGGAAGCGGATGCAACGCACATTTGTCATTCACTTCGGAGCCGAACGGCGTTGATGAAGACAGACTGTTCCTGCGCCTATCAAGCAGAGAGAGAGAGGGAGAGAGAGAGACGAGTCGAGAGAGATCACCTTGTGCTGGGGAAAAGGCACACTGCAGCGCGACCGTGTGCTCACTTCCGGGTTGGAAAAACTGCTGTTTTCACAGCATTTCCTGTTGGTTCGGTGAGGGCGTTCCACACAGTGAGAGCAGACACAGGCTGCACTATTTCCTGTGATTCTGCCACGGTTGTCCCTGGGTGCTTCAGCACTATTAAAAGAGCGGTTTCTTCTAAAAGAGCAACACGGGTGTGACACTGCGTCTTTTTCATGATCTCATTCCACCCATGCGTTTCTGGATGCGGTCGTTCCCTGTCGCCAGCTGACGGTCACAATCGTTGTCTCACGTGCCTGGGCATTCAGCACGCTGAGGCAGCTTTTATGGATTCCCACTGCGGGAACATTCCCACTTTCCCACTGCGGGAACATGACTATCTCGGTGCTTAGGTCGAGACTCGCCTACCTTCGGGAGGGTGGAGTCCCCTTACCTATGCCTCGATCTGGTGCTATTCCTGTCTAGCAGAATAGACCTACTTTGACGAATAGCCAGGGTGACCTGAGGATCACGTTTAGGGCAAACCCGCCGAGCCAGCCTCCGCGGGCCCCTATTCCCTCTGAAGCGCCGCAGCCGGTAGAGCTGCCGGAGGAAACCGCTGGACCCTCCCATGGGCGTCCAGTGGTGACCTTCGGGGCTCCAGCAGACGAACAGATGTCGATCGCTGCATCGGAGGGGGAGTTCCAGTCCTCGGAGGATGAAGACTCGGCTGCGCTGCCTCCCTCTGGGAGAGTTGTGGCGGCCGAGTCGGACCCTGAGTTGACGGCTATGCTTTCCCGGGCCGCCGAAAAGGTCGGGCTTGTGTGGAACCCTCCACCGTGTCCCGAGCCTTCTAGGTTGGACGATTGGTTTCTCGGGGCGGGTCGCGCTGGTTCTCAGCGTCCCGCCCCAGTGCCTTTCTTCCTGGAGGTGCATGAGGAGCTCACGAGGTCGTGGACGGCACCTTTTTCTGCCAGAAACCGGCCGAGTGGCTCCTCCATCCTCACTACCCTCGCGATGCAACTGTGTCTGGCGTCCGCTTCCAACTGGCACGGTGACCCGCGCCACCCCTCCAAGGCCTGTAAGTTCTCTTCCAGTGTGACTGGAAAGGATTACAAGGCCTGTGGGCAGGCTGCGTCCGCTTTGCATGCCATGGCGTTGCTCCAGGTGCACCAGGCCCAGGCACTCATGGACATGCACGAGGGTAGGCCTGACCCAGAGCTCCTCCGGGAGCTCTGGACGGCGATGGACCTCGCCCTCTGGGCGACGAAAGTCACCGCCCGTTCCATTGGTCAGGCAATGTCCATGCTCGTGGTCCAGGAGCGACACCTCTGGCTCAACCTGGCCGACATGAGGGAGACCGATAAATATCGGTTCCTGGACTCCCATCTCCTCGGCCGTGTTGTTTGGCGACGCGGTCGAGAGCTTTGCCCAGCAGTTCTCGGCCACCCAGAAGCAGACGGAGGCCATCAAGCACATCCTGCCCCGGCGGTCAGCTGCTGCCTCCACCCAACCGCCGGTCGCAGCGCCTCCGCCTGCTCGTCGCCGAGGGCGTCCGCCCACCGCCGCCCCCGCTCCCGCCAAGGCCCAGCAGCAGCCTCCACCAGGGGGTCGGCATGGAGCCGGCCGTGGGAAGGATGTCCAGCCCGCTGTAAGAGACCCTGAGACAGGCTGCCCAGAGATGGAGGGAACTGCTCTTCAGGAGGTGGTAGCAGCACCACTCCTTCTCCCGGAGGAGGGCCAGGAGAGAATCCTTGGTTTGCATTTGATTTTTGTTCCAGCGGTACCCAAATTTTCACCAAAAGAGCAGTTTCCAAAATCTCTGGGTGCCAAGAGAGCGCGCTTGGCAGTGTACGACGCTCCCATGCCTTGTCACCCTCCGGCGCCTCTCCAATCGCCAGCAGGGGGTGCTGGCTGTGCTCAGGACGCACACAAGAGGCCTCCTCACACCCGTGCGCCCCCTCAGCGGAAGCAGGTAAGTGTTGCACTGCACACTCAGACCCCACTTCGGGCTGCTATGCCGTCCGAGTCGGGTCCCTGCACCGCTGTGCTGCCCCGCTGCAGGTACGTCTGTGGTGCCGTTAGTCCCGCTTGCACGGTCGCTGGGAGCCTGGTTAGCGCTCCCCAGCCCGTCTCGCTGGCTCATCCGTACTATCAGACTCGGCTATGCGATTCAGTTCGCCCGGCGTCCCCCCAAGTTCAGGGGCATTCACTTCACCTCCGTGTCGA
Organism: Coreius guichenoti; assembly: GCA_039654105.1. NCBI lineage: Eukaryota > Metazoa > Chordata > Actinopteri > Cypriniformes > Gobionidae > Coreius > Coreius guichenoti. The sequence continues at coordinate 7,791,154 of CM077175.1, forward strand.
AGGAGAACGCCCCCGTGCTCCGGGCGGAGATCGCAGTCCTACTGGCGAAGGACGCGATAGAGCCGGTCCCTCCAGCCAATATGAAGACGGGCTTCTACAGCCCATACTTCATTGTACCCAAAAAAGGTGGCGGGTTACGGCCAATCTTGGACCTGCGGTTCTTGAATCGGTCCCTTCACAGGCTGCCGTTCAGAATGCTAACGCAGAAACGCATCTTCAGGTGCATTCGTCCCCAAGATTGGTTTGCAGTGATCAACCTGAAGGACGCGTACCTTCATGTCTCGATTCTCCCTCGACACAGACCGTTCCTACGCTTTGCGTTCGAGGGACGGGCATATCAGTACAGGGTCTTACCCTTCGGGCTGTCCCTGTCGCCCCGTGTTTTCACGAAAGTCGCGGAGGCGGCCATTGCTCCCATGAGAGAGCGTGGGGTTCGCATCCTCAACTATCTCGACGGCTGATTCTTGCGCAGTCGCGGGAGCAGTTGTGTGAACACAGGGACATGGTGCTCAGTCACCTCAGCCAGTTGGGACTTCGGGTCAACTGGGAGAAGAGCAAACTCTGCCCCGTGCAGAGGATCTCTTTTCTCGGTATGGAGCTGGACTTGGTCGGTCTGACAGCGCGACTCACCGAGGAACGTGTCCAGTCGGTGTTGAACTGCTTGAATTCGTTCAAATGCAGGACAGCGGTACCACTGAAACATTTTCAGAGGCTCCTGGGGCATATGGCATCCGCAGCCGCAGTAACGCCGCTCGATTGCTTCATATGAGACTGCTTCAACACTGGCTACACGACCGAGTCCCGAGATGGGTGTGGCAGAGCGGCTCACTCCGTGTCTCAGTTACACCGAGGTGCCGCCAAACCTTCAGCCCGTGGTCGGACCCTTCGTTTCTACGGGCAGGATTTCCCCTAGAACAAGTGTCCAGGCATGCTGTTGTCTCCACGGATGCCTCATCCACCGCACAGGTAGACCTGTTTGCCGCCCCGGACACGTCCCACTGCCAGTTGTTTTATTCCCTGACCGAGGGGACCCTTGGCTCGGATGCGCTGGCACACAGCTGGCCCCGGGGTCTACGCAAATATGCGTTTCCCCCAGTGAGCCTTCTTGCACAGACACTGTGCAAAGTCAGGGAGGACGAGGAGCAGGTCTTGTTGGTTGCGCCGTACTGGCCCGTACTGGAAACTCCATGTCTGGTCCCTGGACGGGACGCGGAGGTTCTAGGTGGCCTACCACAGGCTGTGGTAGACACCATCACTTCCGCTAGAGCTCCCTCTACGAGGCGCCTCTATGCGTTGAAGTGGAACTTCAGTGGAAGTGGAACGAACTCTGTTCGTTGAATGGTGTTCTTCTCTGCGAGAAGACCCCCGAAGATGCTCGATCAGTTCTGTGCTTTCCTTCCTACAAGATGGGTTGGAGCGAAGGCTGTCTCCCTCCACCCTCAAAGTTTATGTTGCCGCTATCGCCGCAAATCATGACATGGTTAATGGTAAGTCCTTAGGGAAGCACGATCTAATCGTCAGGTTCCTGAGGGGGGCGAGGAGACTAAATCCGCCTCGCCCTCACTCTTGGGACTTAACTCTGGTGCTAACTGCACTACAGAGAGCGTCCTTTGAGCCTTTGCAGTCAGCAGAGTTAAAAATTCTGTCTTGGAAGACAGTACTCCTGACTGCATTGGCCTCCATCAAGAGGGTAGGGGACCTGCAGGCATTTTCGGTCGACGAATCGTGCCTGGAATTCGGGGCGGGTAACTCTCATGTAATCCTGAGACCCCGGCCCGGATATGTGCCCAAGGTTCCCACCACTCCCTTTCGGGACCAGGTGGTGAACCTGCAAGCGCTGCCTTCGGAGGAGGCAGACCCAGCCCTAGCTTTTCTCTGTCCCGTTCGCGCCCTGCGGACTTACGTGGACAGAACGCAAAGCTTCAGGACCTCAGAGCAGCTCTTTATCTGTTACGGAGGCCAGCAGAAGGGAAAGGCTGTCTCCAAGCAGAGGTTGGCCCACTGGATAGTAGATGCCATCGCCTTGGCGTATGAGTCCCAAGGCGTGCCCTGCCCGCTCGGGTTAAGGGCCCACTCCACTAGGGGTGTGGCTTCTTCCTGGGCGTTGGCTCGTGGCGCCTCGCTGACAGATATATGTAGAGCTGCGGGCTGGGCGACACCTAACACGTTCGCTAGATTTTATAGCCTTCGTGTAGAGCCGGTATCTTCCTGTGTGCTCGCTTCAAATAGCCAGTAACACCGAAGGACTCGTTCTTGTGTCGGCTTGCTGCGCCATTCCCCTCCTCATGGACCGGATACGTGCGCTGATATGCTCCAGTCGAGTTCCCCAGAACAGCGAACCCTGTTGAGTCCTCCGCAACCCGCGGCAGTCAGACGTGGCGGAGCGTCCGACGCCAGGTCTAACACTCGTATGCATTGGTGGAACTTGTGTTACGCTTGGTATCCGTATGTTGTGACCCCTAAGGCGGTCCCATATGTGTATTCTTCCACGGTACGGCTCCCTACGGTGAGCCCGTGTCTTTCCCTTGGCAGAGCTCGCTCTGCCGTCTCTGTGCGGTGTAGTCCCCCGCCTGCATTGGCCGGGGCAACCCCTGGGACTTCCGTATGTTGTACTGCCCACGCCCAGTCCATACGTGTATATTCCACATGATACCTCCCTACGGGTAGGATGTGGCTTCCGCAGCGGCCCCCCTGGGCACGCTTTCCCAGCGTTATCCAATACTCTGCTGAGTGGGTCTTGCGGAACAGCAGCAGTGACTCTCCCTGCGTGAGTTCCCCGCCCCGAACAGACGGGGGTCTGAGGGGCTTTCGCTGGGCGCTGGAAGTGGCAGTAACTGTGGCGTTTTCCAAAGGGATCCCAATTCGTTGGTGACGTCCAACGTACATCGAACGTGACCGACTGAAAGGGAACGTCTTGGTTAAAATATACAGTGCATCCGGAAAGTATTCACAGCGCTTTACTTTTCACATTTTGTTATGTTACAGCCTTATTCCAAAATGGATTAAATTCATTATTTTCCTCAAAATTCTACAAACAATACCCCATAATGACAATGTGAAAGAAGTTTGTTTGAAATCTTTGTAAATTTATTAAAAATAAAAAACAAAAAAATCACATGTACATAAGTATTCACAGCCTTTGCTCAATACTTTGTTGAAGCACCTTTGGCACCAATTACAGCCTCAAGTCTTTTTGAGTATGATGCTACAAGCTTGGCACACCTATTTTTGGGCAGTTTCTCCCATTCTTCTTTGCAGGACCTCTCAAGCTCCATCAGGTTGGATGGGGAGCGTTGGTGCACAGCCATTTTCAGATCAAATCAAATCACCTTTATTTATATAGCGCTTTTTACAATGCCAGTTGTTTCAAAACAGCTTCACAGTGGTAACAGGAAAATAATGCAACAGAATTTGATTTGGCTGTACAGCCGCTCTCCAGAGATGTTCAATCGGGTTCAAGTCTGGGCTCTGGCTGGGCCACTCAAGGACATTCACAGAGTTGTCCCATAGCCACTCCTTTGTTATCTTTGTTGTGTGCTTAGGGTCGTTGTCCTGCTGGAAGATGAACCTTCGACCCCAGTCTGAGGTCCAGAGCGTTCTGGAGCAGGTTTTCATCAAGAATGTCTCTGTACATTGCTGTATTCATCTTTCCCTCGACCCTGACTAGTCTCCCAGTTCCTGCTGCCATCACCATGCTTCACTGTAGGGATGGTATTGGCCAGGTGATGAGCGGTGCCTGGTTTCCTCCAGACATGACGCTTGCCATTCAGGCCAAAGAGATCAATCTTTGTTTCATCAGACCAGAGAATTTTGTTTCTCATTGTCTGAGAGTTCTTCAGGTGGCTTTTGGCAAACTCTAGGCGGGCTGTCATGTGCCGTCTGGCCGTCTGGCCACTCTGGCCCTTCTCCCCCGATCGCTCAGTTTGGATGGGCGGCCAGCTCTAGGAAAAGTCCTGGTGGTTGCAAACTTCTTCCATTTACGGATGATGGAGGCCACTGTAGAAATTTTTCTGTACCCTTCCCCAGATCTGTGCCTCGATACAATCCTGTCTTGGAGGTCTACAGACAATTCCTTGGACTTCATGGCATTGGTTTGTGCTCTGGCATGCACTGTTAACTGTGGGACCTTATATAGACAGGTGTGTGCCTTTCCAAATCATGTCCAATCAACTGAATTTACCACAGGTGGACTCTAATCAAGTTGTAGGAACATCTCAAGGATGATCAGTGGAAACAGGATGCACCTGAGCTCAATTTTGAGTGTCATGGCAAAGGCTGTGAATACTTATGTACATGTGATTTTTTTTGTTTTTTATTTTTTTAATAAATTTGCAAAGATTTCAAACAAACTTCTTTCACATTGTCATTATGGGGTATTGTTTGTAGAATTTTGAGGAAAATAACGAATTTAATCCATTTTGGAATAAGGCTGTAACATAACAAAATGTGGAAACAGTGAAGCGCTGTGAATACTTTCCGGATGCACTGTAATTTATTCCTGTGATCAAAGCTGAATTTTCAGCATTATTACTCCAGTCTTCAGTGTCACATGATCCTTCAGAAATCATTATAATATGCTGATTTGATGCTCAAGAAACATTTATGATTATTATCAATGTCAGCAAAAGTTGTGCTGCTTGATATTTTTGAGGAAACCATATTTTTTTTTTAGGATTCTTTGATGAGTACAAAGTTTTATTTGAAATTGAAATGAAATAGAGGTTTGAGACCCTCTCCTTTATAATTTCCTCTCCTGTCTGTCATGTATCTAATAAAAAAGACTAAAAATAATATATAAGATGTCTTTGAGACTGTGTCAGGAAGGAAGGAAATGAAAGATGGACACTGATGTGTGTTATTTGAGGAAGAGGAGGGCAGGTCAAGAGGTGACGGTTCAGACTGCATCACATATGACACACACCTTTAGATCAATAACTCATCTTCACATCTTCACAAAGATGTAGTGAAGATTTCATCTTGTGGAAAGGAAAGAGGATGTTGACTTGCCTCTGATACGTTGGTCAGTTATGTTTGATGACACTTCGTTTCGTTTTAATATATTTTGCACCATGCTTGGGTGCACTAAAATAGGCAGGATGTAGAGCACACTTTATTTGACCTCCAGGAACAGCACTGATGAATGTATGATAGCATAAAAAAACTAAATATTTTAGTTTAAAATTGGTATAATAAAACAGATGAAACCACTGTAAAACAGCTGATGTATACAGTATGTGACACCCTTTAACCTTTGTAAAATGCACAACATTTTATTGCTTTTATACAACAGCAGCCACCTTTTACAGTTCCTCCTGTAAAAGCCATAACTACTGTAATTTGGAATAGATGGAAACCCGTCGTGTTATACTCAGAGCAGTTTGTGACTCAAATTTATGTGTTTCAATGGCAACACGATCAACACTGAAATGAATCTGCAGCAGTCAGGTGGTACAAGTCAGTGCTCTTTAAGTTGTTTATATTCATTATTATTGTAATGTGCATTGAGACATAAGATAGTTTTTAACGCCACGTCTTGTCTCGTGACACTGCAAATTCTGCTGTGTGTGTTCATGTATTTTGAAGGAGGCATGGCTTTGGAGACGCTCTGAAGGAAGGGTGGGATCTCATGCTTTCAAAGCTAACTTGCTATTGCTAGCCGGTCTGAAAATTGCCTTCCCTACCTTTAATAGTCTTAACACACAATTCTTCCATCAAGTATGGTTACTTCATGCTTACTTTTTTCTAAAAATTCAGTAGCACAGAAATGTATTGTCAACACTGTTCTGTGATTTATCAATAAAATAGCTTAGAAACTTAGAAACTTAGAAAAAAGTTCTAGGATATATTTCTTAGTAACTAAAACCTACAGCTTCACTATTAGTAGAGAGACGCTGCCAGGTAAAATTAATTCATATGCAATCGCTCTCTCACTAACGCATTCATATGTAATCTTTACTGTGCTACCTTTCTGTATCTGAACGAGCAGAAATCTATGAGGAATATAACGACCCAAAGGCAAAAGAACTGATAAAAATAAGCTGCTATGTAGGAGCAATAGCCTTGCAGGCAGCGCTGTGTCATGATATGCCATAGCTGTGCAACCCATGTTTGAGTCTCAGCTCGAGGTTCTGGCTTATTTGTTCATTAATGACATCATCAGCGACTAGTCAACACGACTTTCATCACATAAATGTCGACTTAAAAAATATGAAGTCGTTCAACCCTGTCTGCTTAATATCTGCTAACACTTTATTTTGATGGTCCCCAACAGACATTCTACCGACTACAAGTAACTTTGCAACTACATGTCAACTTATTCTACTACATGTTAATTTAGTCTACAGTCTACTAATACTCTAATGAGAGTTAGTTGGCATGTAGTTGCAAAGTTACTTATAAATAGTACAATGTCTAAAGTGGAAAATCTAAATAAAGTGTAACCCAAGTTGCTGCAACGGGCAGCATCAGTGATTATAACTGAGCCATCTAGTTTTGATACATTTTTACATCATTTGTGACATGCCATTTGCATCTAGTGTAAATGCAGTGTTAAAGTTTAAAACTTTCCATTGTATGATCCTTTATTAGAGCTCCTTACAGCACTCTTCATTGTTCAGAAAAGTGAATATAAATTATGCTTTTGTCCCTGTCTTGAATGCAAATAGTTTCTTTCTCATTAGCAACTGGGTTTAAGCATAAAGTGTTTATGTGGCTCTCAGGAGTGCTACTTCCAAACCATCACATCAATAATAGTAATGTTCCTTCATCTCTAGTGAATCTTGATGAATAGACTTTGTTTCTACTGAGGAGAAGACTTGACATGCCTTATATAACAATCAATTTAGTATGAATCACTTATGTTGTATTATTCCTCATTTGTACGTCACTTTAGATAAAATCATCTGTTAAAAATGAATAAATGTAAAATAAATGCACATACATGAACATACATCAAAATGTTGATGTATGTTTGTGATGGAGGTGTCTCAATTGTTGTTATTTTTGCTCACCTGCCAAAAAGAAAGCTTAGACCAGCTTAAAACTTGTTAATTGGTTATAGATGTACACAGTGTTGGTCTGTTATCTGAGGAAGCTGCTTTGAAAATGAGGCTTCCCAAAATTACAATTGTATTTAAAATAGTTAAACTACATAAAGTAAATATTTGATGAATTGTCTAAAGGAACCAGTTCACTAAAATTAACTGAAATTCAAAGCAAAATTGAAGTAGCATGTTACTGAAAACGCAAGATACAGTTTTGAAACAGTTCAGCTGCAGTTAAACTTCTAAACTATCACTACTTTCAGTTAGTTAATCCCTTGCATTTAGACTTGACAACTGACTGAATTGTCTGAAGGAACCAGTTCACTAAACTTAACTGCAATTCAAAGCAAAATTCAAAGGGATCCTATTATGCCCTTTTACAAAGGCTTATGCTTTCATGCTTGATTGTTCAAAAGACACATTGTTTTTCACATATTTTACATAATTACAGCACCTCTCTCCCCTATCTGTCCCGAACCCGTCGTTTAGTTCCTGTTTCGATGAACCTCCTCTGAAATACGAAATGTGCTGTGATTGGTTAGCTGGCCCAGTGGGTTGTGATTGGCACTGCTTAGCGCGTGTTCTGGAAATGTCACGCCCCTTACCACAAGCTCTACTCATATGTAAATATTAAGGAATTTCAAACCAATTCAAGCCTGATTCAGACTTCAGAATGTTAACAAACATAGAGGATCGTCCAGAACAGATTTCATGCATGGACTTTGCAAGCACGGATTTCACAGGACGTTTCAGAGTGGTATGTTTGTTTTTTTTTTGTAATTTTCTTATACATTTTAGATACAATGTTATACACCATTTAATCATGATATTTGTCGAAAAACTATGGTAATACAAACAGTAATCGAACACAAAACCATGGTTAATTTTCCTAAGGGACGGTGAACAGCCTTACAAAAGCGAGAATTTACACACGCTACAGTAAACACTATATCAACACTAATGTTGGCTAGCAGGTTAGCGGAGGCAAAGCTCTGCCCTTCGTTTACATCGTGGCAACAACGTAAAACTTATAATTGGAACTGTTATTAGAAAACGCTACTACAAATAATAATACATACTTACAAGTTGAGATCCATAAACAACAGATTGAAAGTGAGAACTGCTTCATTTCAGGAGAAGCGTTTGTGCGTTGCCTGCATTGTACTCTCTTAGGTTCTGGAAGCTGTTTTCCGTAAAAGGTGCAGCACACAGATAAACGTTGGGATTATAATGTTCAGGATTATAATGTTTAAACCACTCTAAATTCTTCAGCCTTAGGAATGTCAAACAAACACGTTTTGGAAACGGGGTGGACAAAACAGCGTCTCTTCAACAGCGACAACGCTGTCTTCTCTAATGCAGCTCAACTAGGCCTCGTCCCCTTTTTTGCGTACTCCATGGGCGTAGATTATTTAAATGAATAACACTGTGACTTCACAAAGCCCGGAAAAAAACGTGTTGTAGTGCAAACAAGTCATTTGTTGTAGTTCTTGCAAAGTGATATAAATACAATATCTCCCTTTGGAGTGGACTTTGAGCTTTGTAAAATTGCAGAGTTTTTTTATGCTCAAACAGCAACATTACACACAAACTAAAGTTGAAAAAGTGAAAAAGCATAATAGGACCCCTTTAAGTAGCATGGTACTGGAAACGCAAGATACAGTTTTGAAACTGTAAACTACTTAATAATGTAAGTTAGTATCACTACTTTCAGTTTGTCAATCCCTTGCAATTAGACTTGTCAACTAAGGGCCAGATTTACTAAACAGGGCAAATTAGCGTGAGAATGCAATTCCAAAAAAGCGCTGATGGGCGTGGAAAATTCTGCACGTGATCTACTGACGACTCGCAAATTAAAGAATACAGACGCAGCCGGATCATTTCCATAATGACCAACGCAATCTACCAAGAGCAGTGCAAATCAGCTTCTGGTTTAAGACATGCTTTTTTGGGACAGTAAATAATGGCGCAAATACTAGTAAATTGACGAGCGCAAACCTTAGTAAATCGCGTCGTGTGATTTATTTAAATGCTCTCATCCCATAAATTTTGCGTCTGAAAGGGAAACTCCTACAAATGCATATGCAATAATGTCAGCCGCAAAAATAACTGTTTAGTAAATCCAGTAAAAACTGTCTTTAGTAAATCCTGACAGTAGTTTTTTTAATGCCAAAAGAGGGTTTGTGCTGGCGCAAGCTGTTAATAAATCTGGCCCTAAGTGTCCAAAAAATATCTTATTATATTGGTAAACCCAGAAATATGATAGTCAAGTGAGTTGGTAAACCAGCTTAGGCAGTCTAGACAACAGGATTTTAGCCTGTAACACTTTTTCTTTTCCAGCATACACAAAGCCTCTCTCATTCAGTCTTTCTGTCGCACCTCAAATTAGATCCAATCACGTCTCATTTTCGTGCTGAAACACCAGCGTTTTAGTTTCTAGTGCTGTCACCTGTGATGTGTTCAAGTGTGGCCCCTTCATACCTCCCCTAATTATATCTCCCAGTATGCAGTGGGGAAAGTTAAATGAATGTAAACGTTGCCAAATGCTAGCTTGTTAGCGTCTAAAAGGCTCACGTTGGCATGACGAGAGCAACAGGTGCGCTTGCTGTCGTTGGCTGCAGTGTGTCTGTATTATTCCGGCTTACTTAAGAGCAGAAAAAAAGGCCAATCAGTTGGGTTTTCAAGCCTACAGCTAGGCCCAGCCTGTATAATGAGATCGTGTGCTGATGCTAGGCAGCTAAAGTACCAGAGCAGTCGCAAATTAGGGGCATAGATGGAACAGAGATGGTGTCACAATGCCAGCCGTTTCACAGCACAGTAAGGGATGTTGTTTTGTTTGGCCAGAATTAGATGGTATTTTTACATCTTGTCTGATGTTCCTAGGAGGCTGTTACAGACAAGAGAGTGAAGGCGTCTTCTGTTTTGGAGCTCTTTTTAGCTTTAACAGGAAGCATTTGTTGACCTACGTCCTCAAGCACTGATCGAGTATTAACTGAAGAGAGAAAGATGTAGCTACACTATCTATCTATCTATCTATCTATCTATCTATCTATCTATCTATCTATCTATCTATCTATCTATCTATCTATCTATCTATCTATCTATCTATCTATCTATCTATCATATATCTCGGGTTTTCACAGCTTTAATTGTAACCATCTGTAAGGTTATTTCGGGACCCTGTGCGCACACAAACACAGGCTGAAGCAGGTCTCACCAACCTTAGACATTTACCTCCACTCATGCTGAGAGGATCTGAACGTATTTTTTACCTGGCAGAGGTTTGAAAACACTTTTTCTTAATTCTATGCAGAACCAGAACTGGATATTATATGTCATTTTTCACCTATATACTGGCCATCTCTGCTGGATGTCAGGAAGAGGGGAGGTAGGCAGAGAGCAAGAAAATGTAACAGCTCATATAATATTTAGTTTTACCTCCTGACGGTGACAATCAATATTTTCTGAAGGTTAAGCATTTCCTTTCACTGGCCATTTTTTGAAAAAGAACATGACTACATTTCTTAAGTGGTCTAGGCCCTGTTTTGTACCCTATTAGTGGAAAGTGCCAAGAGAGGGTGTCTCCATCTGTGGGAGAAAAAGAAAAGGAAAGAAAGTGTTGATGAAACAGAGTGTACGTAGCCTGTAGCTGTTTAGTGTTTGCCATACTGTGATTGTAATTAAATCTACGTGCTGCCAGTATGTGCTGGCAAAAACTCTGGCCCTACACTCCTCAACAAACCTATTTCCATCTGCCACACACACTTCTAACACAGGCGTCTACAGGACATTTAGAGAACAGAGGAGGAAAGTGTGCCCCCTATCTCTCTTTTTGTACCTCCCTCCCTGAACAAACAGGGCTTTAGGACCCTGCGGCTGAGCCAAATGCAGCTTAAAAAATAGTTTCTTCCAATGTTCATTCATGAACATCATGATTTAGTTAGATGCTATTCTAGTAATGATGTTTGTAGGATGTTGATTTGAAGACTCTTTGATGAGCTTGGTGTGGTGGTTGAAGCTCAAGGCTGGAAACCAGAAGGTTGCTGCTTGGATCACATCAAGGAGTGACCCACTATTGTGATCTTGATCAAGGCATTTAACCTCAGGTAACCCCAGAAATCTCATTCACAGACCATCCGCAGTCTGTTCACTGGCAGTCTAATTCATATTACATACAAACATGGCAAGAACTGTAGTTGTAACTAGTTGTTGTAACTTCAAGGAGTCTGGATGCACACCTGACTTTTCTTTGTTATCAAGGTTTCAAATGGCTAAAATGCACACTTTTGAACGTTTTTGAGGTTTGTGCCATTTTTTGTATCTGTGACATGATCAAGTATTTTTAGCATCCTGCTAATTTCATCCAAAAGCAACTTGCACTGCATTGAAGGTATGCATTTTCATCAGTTCATGCACTTCCTGGGAATCATACCCATGACCTTGGCATTGTTATAGGGCCATGTCATCTGCACAGCTGTTCAGTTTTTTTTTTTGTTTTTTTTGAGTGATTTGTTTAAACTGCATTTTATTATTGGTGACATCATCAATTTCTAATTTACTCGCCCCCAAACAAAACAAACTGTGGTTGTGGTAGTACTCTGTCTAATTATTCTGATCCTGTCATGGTGTGTTTTGGTTTTGTTTCCTGTTCATGTTTCATGTCTTTTATTTTGAAGTTGATCACAGTCATGTGTCCTGGTTTGTCATGTGATTCCATTGTGCCCTCATGTGATCATGTCATGTGCTTCCCTAGTCTCTTGTGTCATGTTGTCATTGGTTCATTGTCTTGATTGTTCACAGGTGTGTCTTGTTTAGTCATTAGTCCTTGTGTATTTAAGCCCTCATGTTTGCCATGTTGGTAAGTATCTATTTATGGTTCAAGTCAAGTCAAGTCAAGTCAAGTCAAGTCAAGTCAAGTCAAGTCAAGTCAAGTCAAGTCAAGTCAAGTCAAGTCATGTCAAGTCATGTCATTGTTTATTTTGTATCTGTTCATGGTTTGCTCACTTTGGATTATTATAAATAAACTGCACTTGGGTTCATCAAGCTTACCTCCAGTGGATCTTTCATTACAGATCCACACTGAATTGTGTGAGCATGAGTTGATGTGCATAACATCAGTCCAGTAACTATATTACAAAGTTAAACAAATATTAACTACTAGATGGTTCAAAAACTTGCTCCAAACTCAGGGAGACTGGCATTATGCAGCATTAATGGTGCTTCAAAGTGAAAGTCGCACACGCGCACACACACGGAGCAGTGGGCAGTCATTCTGCTGTGGTGCCTGGGGAGTGATTTGGGGGTTAGGTGCCTTGCTCAAAGGGTTACCAGTCTGACTCTCTAACCTTTAGGCCATGACTGCCCATATTCAATTGGCTATAATATAAATAAATATTTTGAAAATTCAGAAAATATATTGTATACATGCTTTATTATTATTATTATTATTTTATTTATATATATATATAACAATGCTATTTTTACACATATTATTTTTTTTAAAAACAATTTCCAAGTGCTCCTTAAGATAGCAAAAGCAAACAAACAATGCTAATGATCATGATCCTAACCTTTGTGTCAATAGTGCAAACTCAGTTGGCCAGACAGTGGTTCATTTATGAATCGTTAAAATATTGGTGCCAGGGACACCTGGAGATTGTAGTGCACATCATGAGTTTAAAGGTGTTCTATAAGTGAATAGTGCTCATGAAGAGCTGTTGAGATGTAAACAGTGTTCTCACTGTAAATAGAGTAGAGACAAACAGAAACAGTACGTTAAGAAATAACATGCAAATAGGTCAAGATAGATGAAGATCATGTAGATGAAGATCATACACAACATTAATGGAGCTTCATTTGGTTGTAATATAAATTGACATTTAGAAATATACATAATGTATTTTATAAATGTGGCATGAAGCAGGGCAGGCCGAGAGCCGTGGGAGCGGCTGTGTTACAGTATAATATATCTTGTTATTTTGTGACTCTTACAGTGGTTGTTTGGTTTATGCATGGTCTAAAGTCTGGCAGCATGAAACAAAAAGGTAAATGTAATGAATTAAAGGGCCCCTATTTTGCTCATTTACAGGGTCATCATTTTTATGGGGTCTACTAGAATGTTTACATCATTTAATGTTCAAAAAACTTTTTTTTTCTTATTTATTCTTATGATTTTCTTAAATTATTGCAACCCTTATTTTTACCCTCTGTCTGAACGCTCTGTTTTACATTCGGTCTCTTTAAAACCCGCCTTCTGAAAAGTGCAGTCTGCTCTGATTGGTCAGCTGTGTATCAGTATCAGCTCTGGAGGCTTCCTGATTAAACACTACTGTAACTATGCTAACTATGGCATCAGTTTTGCTGTATCAGTTCGACCCCGAGTCCGATAATGATAGTCAAGAAGAACAAGCTGAACAACCCAAGCTGAATAACTCCCTTTGGAGTGGATTTTGTGCTTTGTAACTTTGCAGACCTGTTTCATGCTCAAACAACAACATTACACAGTTAGAAGCGTAAAAAAATCATACAGTAATATGTCATTTTTAAGTTTTCATTATGGGTGCACATATATATTTTAACCTACAAGCTTGCTTCAGAAGTCAACAGAACACATACATGTATACACACACTGCCATTTAGTGTAATTGCAGCAGACACAATCAACACACTCTTGTTCTCTCAACCACGTTTGAGTCTGTTCACACCAGCATGCTGAACCCACCGAATGGTAATGTCTGAATGATATCAGTCAGATATAGCACTTCAGGTGTACATTTAACTCAGCGAGAGCGGCAGGAACACCGTGTGAATGATTATAGTGCATGAAAGCAGCCTTCTGTATGGGATGACTCGATGTTTATTTCTGAATATCAGTTCACTGACCGCAGGTGCAGGACGACTGTAAAGAGCCATGTGGACACTTTCTCTTTCTTTCTCGCTCTCTCTCAGCCTCAATGTGCCTTTTAGCACTGCAGGATATCAGTTCTCTTTCTGTCTTTCACTGGACATTACAGGTCGCCCATCAGAGACGCTGTGTGTGTGTGTAGGAGAGCTGTCGGATTACAGCATTTAAGGTGTATTCAAAGGAAATACAGTGAGATATTTTAAGAGGTGCAGATGGAGGAGGAAAGAATAGCGGATGGACAGTAAACACTGTTGTTATAGGATTCATGTGTGTATAACAGCCAGCAAAAGAACAAAATCATCCCCCTCTGATCAAATGCATCACTTCACCATGAAGACTAACCTTGCTTGCCCATCAAATCTGGTGTATAGAGACTTTCAGTTGATGCTTTTTGTGCATGTGTCAGTGTATGTGTGTAAAGATACTGAATGTAAAGTACGACTGAATGTTTGTATGATTTAGCAACAAAAAACTGCCAAGTTTACCAAATTTACCTACCAGATAGTTTAGATCTTACGTTCATATTTGTTTGTACAGTTACAATCTGTATATAGTATGTATAGTATACGGCAGGGATAGGCGACATTTGTCTTGAAGTGCCGCTGTCCTGCAGAGTTTAGCTCCAACCCTGAAAAAAAAACTCACCTGCCGGTAGCTTTCTAGTAGGACCTGAAGACCTTGGTTAGCTTGTTCAGGTGTGATTGATTAGGGTTGGAGCTAAACTCTGCAGGACAGTGGCACTCCAGGACCAATGTTGCCTATACCTGGTATACAGCATTTTATATTTAGACTTAATGCCACAAGATACATTTAGTTATGGCTAGACGTATATTTAGTTGTTTTAAAATGATTAATAATTCCTCCTCAGTTGAAATTGCAGGGGCCTGCTGTTTCAAGTCTATCAACCAGTTAGCATCAAGGATCAAAACTATAATTCATTATATAATATTTTTATGGTTTAACATAATGAAAGTGTAACTGGTCCTACTCGACTCGCTCCGAGCGAGACTCAAACCAGCGTCTCCGGTGTGGGAGGCGCATGCGCGCGCACGCTAACAAGGACGCTAAAGACCGCAGCCTCTAGCGTCAGTCGCTAGAACGCCTCTTGAGATCAGGGGAGTGAGGTTTACACACACGGCTCTTACTGGCTTATGTCTGTTACACTCACCCCCTCTAAACCTCACTCCCATCCGGGTCAACGACACCAAATGTAACCGGTCCTACTCAACCTGCTCCGAGCGGGATTTGAACCAGGTCTCCGCCGTGGGAGGCCAGGTGCTAAAGACTTTAGCCCCATAGCGTCAGTCGGTAGAACGCCTCTTGAGATCGCAGTGGCGGAAGCAGCGGCGAGAAGTAAGGTACACACGTGACGATGTTTGTTTTTTATTATACTTCAAAATAACCAAACAATCATGTAAAATC
Source organism: Coreius guichenoti (assembly GCA_039654105.1). Taxonomy (NCBI): domain Eukaryota; kingdom Metazoa; phylum Chordata; class Actinopteri; order Cypriniformes; family Gobionidae; genus Coreius; species Coreius guichenoti. Next base: position 7,806,523 of record CM077175.1, read on the forward strand.
CAGTAAACCTTGAGATTACTTGACATTAGAACAAAATATATGGATATGAGAACATATGTATGAAACTAAATTAAACAACAATCTCTTAAATATTTTCTAATTTCATTGAACATTTGTACTAAACATGGACCTTTATTTTCATTAAAAAGGCTTATTTCTGCTATTGTAGGCTTATTTTGTAAATGTAAGCAATTCATTTGGACAAGCACAAACTGGGTGCCTGTGAGAGAAGTATCTCCTCGGCCAGAATCGGCTCGAAGTCGTGCATCTTTGGAAGCGCAGCCGTGCGCAAAGTTACAAAAAATGCCATGCACAGCGCCACGCAAAATGGGGTCACTCCCATCTGGGTCAATGGCACCAAACGGGGTGGGGGGGTTATTTTAGAACATATTATTTCCTTGGCAACGCGTCATGCAGCTACGCTATGACATATGTATAGCACTTATTTAATTTTTCATTTTTTATTCAAAATATTCACAAACTTGTTTTGTTTGTGAAAAAGGGTTTGGAATGACATGAGGGTGAGTAATTAATGACAGAATTTACATTTTGGGGTGAACTAACCCTTTAACTATATCATGAATTATATGATATATTCAGATTGTCAGATATGTGTAAGTGAATGTGTTGTTGTTTAAACACCTTTATAATGATCATGTTAGTTGATCCACTGTATAAGGCGCAATTCAGAGGATCTGTCGGATTTACATCAGGTAAATTCATCCAATTTTCCCAAAATACATAAAAGTGGCCGTTGAACTGGGAGAAAAATAGAGTAAATTTTATTGTTTTAATGTGTATCCGATATGAATAAAACACTTCGTCAAATTATAATTGAAAGGATTATTATCGTAGCTCCCAAAGACATCAGTGAATGGAATTTGAATTTAACAAACTATAAATGTATTTTTATTCATATTGTACTTCATTTAAATCTAAATGTCTGAAAGCTAAAATAAACATTATGTGGTTAAAAACACTGAATAGTTGTGATATTTGAAACGCACTAAGCACGTCTGTCTCTGGCTCAGCGCCAGCCAAAGCATGAAAGCACATTTGAATTAATCAGTGACGCACTGAACGTTATAATCACACCAGTGTGACCGTACTGTCCCCTCTTGCCACCGGCCCTGAACTGGTCCCATTCAACCTGTTCTGACCAGGATTTGAACCTGAGTCTCCAGCATGGGAGGCGGGCATGCTAACAAGGACGCCAAAGACCGCAGCCTCTAGCGTCCGTTACTAGTGAGCCTCTTACTGGCCTACATCCGTTACATAAGGCATAACAAAAAGACTGCACTATTTTTTTAAATGCCTACTTAGGTAAATCTGGCAAAGTTGGGCTATTTTAGTACCCTGCTTTATTATACATTTGGCGGCTGATTGTAAAGAGCAGCACAAAGGCTTTAAAGGATGAAAGTACAAGCTATGTATCTTCGAATATTGCATGAGTCATCTTTTATTTACTTAATCTAAACTCTGCAACACTTACTTTAACACAGCAATAAAACAATCATTTTCCTGTATAAGCCCAATCTTATACAGACCATTCCAGATTCATCTGTATTTCAGTTGTAAGTGGTTATTTCTGAATCCCTCACGTAGACTGAAGGTGACCTTAGCAGAAATCCTGAGCCTGTGTGATAGGTTGCATGTTTTTCTTACTTTTGAGGAAAAGGCAGAAGTGGTTTCACACAGCTCACCTTTTCTAGGTACTTATTTGAATAATAATTACTTTGCAACTGCTAAAAAAGTTCTATATAGTATGAATGTGTGTAGTATGAATATAATCTGGACGTACTACATCCGCCATGTTGTCATTATCATGTGACCTACCAGCGTCACTTCACTGCCATTCACAAATCCTCTCCGGTGGTCTCATGGGGTAGTAAAGTGTCCATCAGATGCACACTTCAGAATCTTGCCGGAAGTACAGTATTAGGTACTGTACTGTATTGCCTACTCTTTTATGAGTACTTTTGTCACATACTATTTTTCGCCCTTCTAGTAGGGAAGTTTGTGATTTCGGAGTCTAGCGCACTTTATTCAAACTGAATTATGGGTAAATTAAGCAATGCCAATGAGTGAGCCCAAGCACAATGTGAGATTACAAATAGGTCAGTAAACCTTTTGAAACCAAAGCAGGTCTATGCTAATAAATTCTGTTAACTACAGGGACATTTTCGATTTGCTATTTTAAAACCATTGACTAAATTAGTAAGGCTTTGTCAAGGTCACAGAACTGTGTCCTCAACATCTCTAGTCCATTTAAACACTGCAACCATACGTTTTGCAGCAGGAAGATTGCAGCTGTAGGCTTTACCTGAACTTTATGGAAAAGCAATTTAATATTCTGTAAGAGGTTAAAAATCAGAAAGCGTAAAATTTCACAGTACTGAAACTAAATCTTTCCCTATCGACACACCCAGATGTGTAAGGCGTCAGAAGAGGGCACTGTTTCTCCTCTTTGTCCGGTCGTTTCATATACCAACCAGCCTGTCACAGCTTCCTCTTTCTATAATATCTGCATTTATTTTTAACCTAAACCTCTTTCTCTTTTTTTTTTCTCTGACCTCTTCTGTCTCTCTTAAACTTTCTCTCGTCTGCAATTTTGCATTGTATTTCCCACACCCCCTGCGATATGACATGACACCTTCATTTTCACTTCAGCCACAAGCTGCTTTTCAAGAAACCTGTGGTTCATTTTTTGGAAAGAAATAGAGTAGAGAGAAACATTGTCTGTGAATCCCAGTGCCAGCTACAAAGCCTTTATGCATTTTTGCCTGCTTTATTTATTATTTTTTGGGTAACACTTTACAATAAGGTTTCATTTGTTAACATTAGTTAACATGAACTAATAATGAACTGCACTTCTACAGCATTTATTAATCTTTGTTAATGTTAATTAACAAATGTATTACTCATGGTTAGTTCATGTTAGTTAATACATTAACTAATGTTAACAAATGAAACCTTATTGTAAAGTGTTACCATTTTTTGCAAAAATGACTGGATTATCCTGCTTATTAGACAGATACTGACCAAGTAAATTAAGGATGCACCAATACAGAATTTCTTTGCTGATAATTAGTAGCTTTTTGTAGCCTAATGATAACCATTTTTTTATTGAACTGTTTATGTCTTAACCATTTCAGCTGAAGAGAATAGCTAATTAAAAAAGCTCAACTGACACAACATTGTCATTTGATATCTTAAAATATATAGCTATGCATAATCTAACCTAGTCATTATCGGTCAGATGATTTTCATAGGATTTAGTTTATCATTAATGTTTTGGTTAAAGCTCTTATAAATATTATTGATCATCAGAGAACCCTACAGACAAATTATCTTAGCTTCTAATGAATAAATAATGTTCTTACAATTAGTTGGCTGTGCAATGTTGTGGAATCTTGGAAAACTCTACCTTGGATTTTAACTGTGAGTGACGAGAGCATCTGAAATGATGATCATTCCAAGATGGTGGACACGTCGACGTGTCTGGAGCAGTCAAATCAGTCATCTACGTATACATATCTATGACAAAAATATGTTCAATATTATCATTTTACAAACATTATGGGAACGTTACTTTTTGAATGTTGAATGATTTGAAACAAGTGATAAGTAGCAATGATGAATACCCAACTAAAGCATTTCATGAACAATGTATAAATTACTTTTTGTGTTAATGTTTTGAAAATGTTATTAAAGACCAGATAACAATGACATATAACTTTGAGAAAACCTTGCCAGAACGTTAGCCAACATTCTAAGAATGTTTTCTGTTAGCTGGGTGGAATGCGTAAACATGTACAAGCGGAGTGATTCAAACCATGAAAAGTCCAAGTGCTGTTGGACTGCTGCTCGACAAATCAGATTTGAGGACTGGAACTCCAAAATTGCCCCCATACCCTTAAATACGGCACTATTTAAGGGGACAGCCATTTGTAGTGGTGTCCAAAACCATAGTGTACGTTATCGAGTGCACTTATTCAATCCCACAATGCACTGCAATAATGAGTGTACAACCGACGTATGCTCAAGAGCTACAGAATACCCATAATGCACTGAGAGTTGCACATTGAATGAATTCGAGAAAATTGCGCCCACAGCTAAATCATCCATCCATAAATTTTTCAAACCCCATGGTCCAATGTTGCTACAGCGTAATATCATACAGGTATAATTTCCTTTTTAATTGATTATTAAATTTTTTAATTAAGGTTAATACTTTACATGACAGAGTTCAAGATAAATCCTTTCATTACTACTGGAGCTGCCAGTTTGCTACGTTTCAAATGATTATTTAACAGCAAGCACAAACTATGCAAAAGCGACAGCCCCTCCGGCGCACTCAAGTGTCCGAATTCACTTACTCATTTTCATTCACTCCTTCAAGTGAACTATATTAGTGGAGTAATGTAGGGAATAGAGAATGAGGGTACAGGGGGTGATTTCAAACACAGCCATAGTTTTTTAATAATGTACAACAACCGCTTCTTTTCTACAGCACTACAAGATGAAAATTGCTCCAGACCTTGCTTCGATCCACACATCAAACATTTATGAAGTATGTCCTACACATAATTACATATGTCGTACATGTTCACGGTTGCAACGTCGCATCCGTCTGCTCCCGGAGGGCCAGTATGCAGAGATATTATTGCAGCAAGGGGAATATTTATGAGGACAGGGTTCACTATACTGTATCTGCCTCTCAAGTCCTGCCAAGATCAATAAGTCTTCTTGTTGATGGGTGCATGGCATAATGTACAGCTACAGCCGGGTGTACTTTTGTTTCCACAAGTTATCAGTGAACGCTGTCTTTCATTTGGTTAATTTGCCATCCGATTTCTTTGCCGACTCTATAAGCTCTTAGATGAATACAGTGTATTATGTCCATCACTGAGCTGAGATTATGTGACCTGTCCTTGACCAGGAATTAAAAACTAGTTAGTTTTGTGTGAATCCGGGGCTTTGTCAGGAAATGTTTGCTCTGCATAATTCCCTGTCAAGGAGTCTCCGAAGCATTCCAATGTCAGAGCATTCCTTTCATAGCTGATTATAATGTACGTTGGGCTCCCTGCCATCATCACAATAAAACTGTCAAAGCACATTTAGCAGAGTTGTAAATAAAGACATTAAAATGTCATTATTCATGTTAAGCTATTGACAAGGTTTTGTACAGTAAATGTATATTGGATCTGACAACAAATCTGTTATTGTAAATTAGAGGACACCGAAGACAGTCAGAGAAACTCAATGACAACGGTTTGTGTTCAAGATTCCTTTCATATTAGAATGTTTCAAAAATGAAAATATTTCAAAACAAGTATTTGTAATGTTTGTAATTTCATCTTTCTTTCATGATTACTTTCGTTCACACAGTTTTCTCCGCTCTATTTTCTTTTCGGTAACACTTTAGGTTTCCAAGGTCCAATTCTCACTATTAACTTATTGCTTATTAGCATGCATATTACTAGCTGTTTATTAGTACTTATAAAGCACATATGAATGCCTTATTCTGCATGACCATATTCTACATTCCTTAACCCTACCCAATACCTAAACTTAACAACTAGCCTTACTAGCTATTAATAAGCGTAGGAGTTTATTGAGGTAAAAGTCGGAGTTAATAGTAAGAATCGGACCCTAATCTGAAGTGTGACCGCCTTTTCTTTATTTTTCTCTTTCTGAGTTTTTACACATTTTTTTTACTTTGTCTTGTGCATTCTCTTTCTTTAACACTTTTTCTATATCACACTTTCTTTGCTCTCACACTCTTTGTTTTCCCTTTTTTACACTTTCTACGTTTTTTTTGTTTCTTTTTTCAATCATGTTTCTTTCTTTTGCCTTTTCTTTCTTTCATACTTTAACACTTTTTTTAATACTTTCTTTTGCACTCTTTTCCCTTCACAATTTCTTTCACACTTTCTTTTGGCCTTTTGGGTTTACATTTCTTTTTTTTCCTTTTCTTTTTTTGTTCACTTTCTGGAAGTTGCTTGGGATAAAAGTATCTGCTAAATTAATACAAAATGTCAGTTTCTTTCACATATTTTTTTTTATTATTTTTTTTTTTTTTACTTTTTCCTTTTCCCCTTTTTAACTCTTTCCATGCTAGTGTTTCCTAAAACAACAACAACAGCAACAACAAAAGTCAGCGGCAGCATTTTTGATCGTTTTCAAAAAAACTTTCATGGCCCCTAGAATATTTTGTTGTATGAACATGCATTATATCAAAGGAAAGAACAGAGCCTCTGCTTTAAAAAATAAAAAAGCTAGCTTCATTCATTCTTTTTTTATCAACACTTCAATGTGGGTGTTTCATAAAAAAGCAACGTTTTGAACAAAAAGCAGAGAAAATCGCATTTTTGTCAAAGACTTCATCAGGTTCAGATTCTGAACGATGAAAACATAGATCACAGTCCTATACCTCTTTGTGGGATCGATTTAATTTGCTGACTTTAGGCAGTTTTGATTTATATGCTGTTGAATATTCTATCCTCTCCTCCTGGACTGTATCCGAAAATGCATATAAACTTCCTATAGTAGGTGAAAAGCAGAATGTGACAAAATTAGTATGTCCGAATTCACAGTACTCATAAAAGAGGAGGCAAAAAGTACCTTGATGACTAGTCCCGCATAGCCAGAACTTCAGACTGATGGCAGAAGGTCTGGACTCTATCGCAGCTTTCATTGGTCAAGGACCGCCCTAGAGGACGTTTGAATGACATGTAACGCAACCAGTTTTGCTCCACGTCAAGTTTAGGGGCGTGGAAATATAAAGTCGATGTCCCTGCAATAACAGACCAGCATGCATCTAATAAATTATTCATTCAAGAATGTTGTGCAAATTTACTGCAACAATACACATTCAATTCACAATTCACATACTGTAGAATTCAACCAATCAAGAAGACGACTTCGAAACTACTGAAGTGTTTCCAGATTAGTGTGCCATATGCATCAGACTTTCAGCCAACGGTCCGTGGACGTGACGTCTGAGACTACTGGATGACCTACTACTTCCGTCGAGATTCTGAAGTGTGCATATGATGGACACTTTACTATCCCATGAGGCCACGGGAGAGGATTTGTGAATGCAAGTGAAGCGACGCAACTGGCGCTGGTAGGTCACATGATAATGACAGCATTGCGAATGTAGTACGTCTGGATTACATTCATACTACACACATATAGAACATACTTATAGCACTCACAAAGTAAGTACTTATTCAAAATAAGTACCTAAGAGAGTATGTGATTTTGGATGCAGCCCACGTTTATGCAGGCTTGTTTTTGGATCCGGAGATGCTGTAATATTTCAGAATATGCATAACAGTGCCCCTACAGTATAATAGTGAAAACAGGGATTGCTGGAAAAACTCGTCAATGGCGGGGAAAGAGTTAATAACCATTTTACCTTGATTATTTCCTCTCATTCTCTCTTTCATACTTGTTCCTATTTTCAGTGCAGCAAATTAAGTTAATTCGAGATGTTCGATGTTGTTTTTGATCAGTATCCTCAGCACTGCTTACACGGCTCAACTCTTACACACACTCCTCTTTTTTTAATTCGCTCTCCTAGATCTATTTATTTGCCTGTTCATGATAACTGGAAATAGCCTCCTGAGCATGCATTAAACATTTACATTACCACACACAGAACTGCTCATTATTTTTCTCCTCTGTTCAAGGTATCTTTCTCACTTACAACGACTTCATTAAAAAATAAAGTGTGTGAATGTTGGAATGGTCAGTGAAGGGGAAGTTGGTTTGGATCCAAACACTGAATCCGAGTCTTTTGGAGTCACTTGGTAGAATAATTTTACTCCAAGCCTGAGCTGATATTCCTAGTTGAGTCAGATGTTCAGACCAAATCAAGCTCTCAAACCAGTAAAACTGGCAGCAGCACTGAAACTACATTTCACTATGTGAAATCATAAAGGAAATGCAACCAATGTTTCTATGATGACCTCATAAGTTTGAGCGCTGTTTGCTCGAGGCAATCGGGCTCCTACTGACCAACGAGACCAACCTTCAAATAAACGGATGACTTATGTTCTCTCTCAGTCTTTGAACACTTTTGAATCACATATGATTTTGCTCCAAGCGCTTGACTTCTGAATGTCTTGTTCACTCTTAATGCCTAGCGAACACCCCCAACACAATTGAGGCTGCAGAACTTTTATTCTCAGTCTCTTTGTTGAGATCAGGCCGATGGTCCTGTGAATTTCAATTCGAATTGCATGCAAAAGCATTCGTGGTATTCAAGCATTGTTTATCTAACGATTTTTGTCCTTATCGCCACATTCCAAGGTCTGTGTGGCGGTAACTCAATAATAGATCTTTGCAGCAGGTTCGCTCGTCAAATACTCTGTCCTTGGCGACAGTCCTCTGAATGTCACTGAACATCTGTCACTATGCCAGAATCTGTATCATTTCCTTGGTAACCTTGTACAGTGACTTGTTCACATGGTTGCACAACAATTACTGGTGTTGATCTGGGATGCAGAATTAAATGAAATGCCACAGATTTAACCTGTTGACATAAGCTGATGTAGCAGACACGTTGCTAATGGTGGTTACGGACACACTTTCCTTTTGAAATGCCAGCAGTGACATACATCCGGTCTATTATGCTCTGTTAGGGCACATGGCTTTTGGCATCACTGTTGTTGTTTTGTTTTTTTTAACTCATAACACCACCATTTCACAAAGCAAATACAGTTTGCTTGGTTAAACCTATAAAATAGAATTTATGACTTAAAATTAAAAAAATAATATATTTTTGTACATCTTAACACATTTAGCTACTAACTACTGAAAAAGAGGAATATGTGCAGGTATATTAGTATTATTTAATATTATTTATATACTGTTATGGTATTTTTTTTTAAATGCTGAATACATTTTATTTTTATATTTTCAATTTTAGTTGTTTAATTTAAGTTTTAGTAATTTTGTTGCTTTTGTCATTTTTATTCATTTTTGTCTTTTTCTATTTTAGCTTTATTTCAATTAATGAAAATGATGTTTAGTAGTATTAGTTTTAGTTAACAATGACAACACGGATATAAACATATGCAGCATCCAATCAAACCAATATAAATCTAAATTAAGTCAAATAAATTAACAGATTCTGTATTCCAGACTGCTTCAGATGAAAGGAACCTATATGGTAAAGTAAGTTACCACAGTATTGATTGCTTTTATTTTAAAAGTGAGTCTTTGTATTAATAGCCATTTTACCTCTTTCCCCACGAGTGTTTTTGATAATTTTCACAATTTTCACATGGCCCTTAGAATATTTTGTTGTATTAATATCTGAACATGCAATATATCAAAAGAAAGAACAGAGCCTCTGCTTTTAAACAAACAAACACAAAAACATTTTATTCTAGCTTTATGCATTATTTTTTTATTAACACTTGAATCTGGGTAAGTTTCATAAAAAAAGCAACATTTTGAGCAAAAAGCTGAGAAAATCAAGTTTTTTGTCAAAGACAACATCCAGATCGGATTCAGAACGATGATCAAAACACAGATGGAGTAGATCGAGTCCATTAACACACCCAAAGCTTGCACAGTCCTATAGCTTGTCCTGGGTCGACATTTCATTCAATAACATTTATGGCGCTTTTCCACTGCATGGTACAGTTTGGTACGGCTCGCTCTGGCGCTTTTCCACTGCATGGTACGGCTCGGTACGGCTCACTTTTTGGTGCTTTTCCACTACATGGTGCGGTTCGGTACGGTTCGCTTAAATAGTACCACCTCGGTTGAGGTTCCAAGCGTGCCGTACCGATACTAAAAAGTGACGTGTAAACACTGCAGATCACTGATTGTTCAGAGAGAATCGTCACTACCGTCACTACCATTATATGCTTTTGTGACTGATATAGCGATTGAGACCTTAAACACATTGCTAAATACAAGATTAGTTTACCTTGCGCCATTGAGCAAATCAAGTGATGTTGTCATCTGCACTTTGTTGTACGAGTGCCTACTCTCTTGTTTTTAGCAGTATTTTGTTTTGCTGCTATCAGCCTCCTTTGAAACAAACTGTCATCTTATAGTTAAAAACATCCACATGCCGAGAAGTAGAGGCGGCACAATTACAACGATCATTCTATAATCCCACCCACTTTAAAGCAGTGGTAACTGCAGTGGAAAACCAAACCGAGCCGAGCCGTGCTGTGCCGAACCGAGTCGTACCACACAGTGGAAAAGCGAAGCGAGCTAAGCCGAGCCGTACCGTACCGAGCCGTACCAAGCGTTACCATGCAGTGGAAAAGCACTATTAGTCTCAGCCTCAGATGTCACGCCCACGGACCATTGGCTGAACTTCTGATGCATACGGGACACTTTGGAAACACTTCAGGAGTTTCGAAATCATCATCTGACTGGTTGAATTCTACAGGATGTCTGCGAGACGTGTGTGTTGCGTTGTTTAACGGTCCGCCTAGAAACAAATGCCGTGACGCTAAACTCGTCAGAGGTGGGTAGTAACGAAGTACATTTACTTGAGTATTATTTTGGAAAAATTGTACTTTTAAGAGTAGATTTAAATGTGGTTACTTTAACTCGAGTACATTTCTAATGAAAAAAACTGTACTTTTACTTCGATATGTTGGGAGACGTTCCTATCGTTACTTTAGTTTAATGCAAAACATGTTAAGAAATGCGTAGTTTATTCCAAGCGCGCTGTCTCCTTTTTTCTGGGACATGAGCGATGCCCTATTCACAAATGAATCAATCTTTTGAGTCGATTCTGTTCAAAGACTTGATCAAACAAGTTGGCAAAACTGAATTGGTTCGCGAATCAGTTTGAATGATTTGTTCAGTTCAGTTCAATCTTATGAAGCGGTTTCTCACTCGGAGCGTTGGACGAAGTGGCAGGGAACCTACAGTCAATTAAAAGCAAATCTGCAAATGCATTGTTTGCCAGTGATGAAGATATGCATTAGTTGAACTGTGTGATTTGTCTGTGAATGATTCCACAGGTAGGCCTATAGCTTCATTCCATTCCAATTTACAGCTAATACATTTTACAACCAGAGTATTACGCCACAATAACACCACTACAAAGTACGTAGCATTTCTTTAACAGTTTTTTGGACATATATCTTAATTTATACATTAAATAAGCTACCATTGTTCACAGAGTATGAAATGATTACCCGCCGTCCCGCGGTAATTTGTGGGTATTGCGCAGTGGCGGCGCCTGCGACCTGTTCATCTTGGAAACAAACGCCTTTGGTTAGATACAGTTAACCAGTTTACATGCGCCTGGAGAAATACACATTTGATTACATTTTGGAGAACAGACGAAAGAAGGTCTGTCAATGTGCATTTGATCATTGTTTGTGTTCAGATGTTCAGTAGCGGTTATGAGTGCGAGCACATGTGAAGAGTTTTCTCTCTTTCTTCTTTCAAATGTAGCTGTAAACGTTATTATTATACAAAGCCAAGTACATGCAATGATATTCGGGCTACAGATGCCAGAAATGCTCGTCTCTTCTGTGTTTGTTACAATCTAAATAATAGCATGCTATTGTATTGTGTGTGTGTGTGTGTATATATACACTCACCTAAAGGATTATTAGGAACACCATACTAATACTGTGTTTGACCCCCTTTCGCCTTCAGAACTGCCTTAATTCTACGTGGCATTGATTCAACAAGGTGCTGAAAGCATTCTTTAGAAATGTTGGCCCATATTGATAGGATAGCATCTTGCAGTTGATGGAGATTTGTGGGATGCACATCCAGGGCACGAAGCTCCCGTTCCACCACATCCCAAAGATGCTCTATTGGGTTGAGATCTGGTGACTGTGGGGGCCATTTTAGTACAGTAAATGATTTGAATGATTGAATGTTACGGCTCACAATGAGTCATGTTCAAGAAACCAATTTGAAATGATTCGAGCTTTGTGACATGGTGCATTATCCTGCTGGAAGTAGCCATCAGAGGATGGGTACATGGTGGTCATAAAGGGATGGACATGGTCAGAAACAATGCTCAGGTAGGCCGTGGCATTTAAACGATGCCCAATTGGCACTAAGGGGCCTAAAGTGTGCCAAGAAAACATCCCCCACACCATTACACCACCACCACCAGCCTGCACAGTGGTAACAAGGCATGATGGATCCATGTTCTCATTCTGTTTACGCCAAATTCTGACTCTACCATCTGAATGTCTCAACAGAAATCGAGACTCATCAGACCACGCAACATTTTTCCAGTCTTCAACTGTCCAATTTTGGTGAGCTCGTGCAAATTGTAGCCTCTTTTTCCTATTTGTAGTGGAGATGAGTGGTACCCGGTGGGGTCTTCTGCTGTTGTAGCCCATCCGCCTCAAGGTTGTGCGTGTTGTGGCTTCACAAATGCTTTGCTGCATACCTCGGTTGTAACAAGTGGTTATTTCAGTCAAAGTTGCTCTTCTATCAGCTTGAATCAGTCGGCCCATTCTCCTCTGACCTCTAGCATCAACAAGGCATTTTCGCCCACAGGACTGCCGCATACTGGATGTTTTTCCCTTTTCACACCATTCTTTGTAAACTCTAGAAATAGTTGTGCGTGAAAATCCCAGTAACTGAGCAGATTGTGAAATACTCAGACCGGCCCGTCTGGCACCAACAACCATGCCACGCTCAAAATTGCTTAAATCACCTTTCTTTCCCATTCTGACATTCAGTTTGGAGTTCAGGAGATTGTCTTGACCAGGACCACACCCCTAAATGCATTGAAGCAACTGCCATGTGATTGGTTGATTAGATAATTGCATTAATGAGAAATTGAACAGGTGTTCCTAATAATCCTTTAGGTGAGTGTATATATATATATATATGACCCACTTTATATTAGGTGGCCTTAACTACTATGTACTTACATTTAAATTAATAATTTGATACAGTGCACTTATTGTGTACATACATGTTTTTACATTGTACTTACATTTTAAAAAATACCTGCATGTAATTACATCTGTAATTAATTTCTGTAGTTACATTTATAATTACACTGTTGACACTTCCCTTACACCTAACCCTACCCTTAAACTTACCCATACCACCACACCTGTCCCTGACCTTACCCGTATCCCACCTCAATATCAGCAAAAGTGTTTTGTAATACAATATGAACACAAGTACATATAATAATATAGTAATACATTGTACTTATTTTTTGATGTAAGTACATAGTAGTTAAGGCCACCTAATATAAAGTGGGACATGTATATATAGTAGTTTTTTCATTGGATACTTTTTACTCATACTCAAGTAACTATTAAGATTGTTACTTTCACTTTTACTTTGAGTACTGTTTTTGGATACTCTACCCACCTCTGTCCCTCGTGGAAGAAGAACGCCGTCGTGTTTACAACTGTGACAATGAGCTTACCAGGATCAACTAAACGCTGGATTTTCAAAAGTATGTGAAGTTCGCGGCTCCATTGTTGCAGTAAACTTGCACATCGTTCTTGAATGAATAATTTATTGATGCACGACGGTCTGTTATTGCAGGGACATCGACTTTACATTTTCACGCCCCTAAACATGACGCGGAACAAATCGAACTGTGATTGGTTGCGTTACATGTCAGTCAAATGTCCTCTTGGGCGGTCCGCGACCAATGAACGCTGCGATAGAGTCCAGACCTTCTGCCGTTAGTCTGAAGGTCTGGCTACGCGAGACTAAGTTTAGATTTATATGCTGTTTAATGTTGGTGATCACGTTATACATGTGCATATGATTACATATGATATCGGTTGTTTCTGCATTTTCTTCGCATGTGTTATAATCAGGAGATTCTGTACTCTGTCAGAAGATGTGTAATAGCGCCCCCACCATATAACAGTGAAAACACGGAAAGCCGGAAAATTCCGTCAATGGCGGGGATGCGTTGTCTCACAAATGACAGAAATTTCTGTCAATGGCAGGGAAAGAGTTAATAATATTAAAGATAATGCAAAATGATATCCAGTATAATATAAGTTTAAAGGAACATTTTTATGGTTTGATGTCAATGAGAGGTACTTCAGCCTAACTGATGGGGCTGTGGAGGTCCATGAGATGAATAAGGCTGAGAAACAGTAGTCTAAACTGAGCCTTGAAATGTCACAGAATGGTTGCAGGGAACAACCTTTAGCCTCCTCTCTATCAGCTCTCGGTAGAAGATTGTTTTGGGGTGAAATCTTGAGGAAAATTGCTGCAGCTGCTGTTGAAAAGGTGCAGAGACTGTGGTGGGACTGATCCTATGGGTAATCCTCACACACAGACGATTAGCCGATGTGTTCTGACGTCTGATCGGGCTGCCATCTGATTCCTCCAGCAGAGGCTGTGGTCTGTTTTTATTATTCCGCTCACGGTTGTTGTAAAGACAACCATTGTTTCTGGAAAATACTGAGACACACAATTAGTGAGGTTTTAAATCCATCATAGTGCCACATGACTCTGTCTCAGCAAAATGCAGTGTTTTATGGGATATCATGAGCTGCTGAGGATCAGAGGCTTAAGTCGCCGGGGCTCAGCTGACTGTGCACATTTCCAAGTCGTTTGTGGAAAAACTATCATTTGACCTCACTCAAAAAATATGATGGATATACTGGTTAAACTGATTCTACACTGTAGTCCCTACACTGAAAAAAAAAAAAAGAAGTAGAATTTACTCAATTTTTATTTGGCAAGTTTTTGCACAAATGTTTTTTAAAGCTGCAGTCCGTAACTTTTTGCGCTCTAGCGGTTAATAAACAGAACTGCATGCGTCTTGCGGAAGAACATTGCAGCCGGAGCTACTTCTCTCTGTTTATGTCTATGGCGAGTCACGCAGGGACTGTGCTCCTCCGCAGCGGTTCCTACCAGACCGGTCTGAAATAGTCCAATATAAACACTTATTATTAGTGTACCATAATGATTCAGTGTAAGACAAAAACACAGTTTGGAAAATGGATTCATGTTATACATTCTCATTATATAATTTTTGTAAATCTTGAACACAAAAAAAGTTACGGACAGCAGCTTTAAGTACATTTTACACATATAGAAAGTAAGTAAATCTACTTAACTAAGCTGAGTAAAATTAACAAAGTGAGAAAGTAAATATAACTTGGCCTGTTAAATTATATTGAGTAATTTTTACTTACAAATCTGATATAATTAAGTAAAATCATTTGCTCTTTTAAATACATCTTACTTGTTTTATGCAGTGCTGGTAATTATTTTAAATTGAATTAAATGTTACTCTTATAATGTGACAAAATAATACTGTGACTGTGCAGTTAAGACTCATTTATTAAGAAGAAATAACAAGCACTTGCAGAAACCTATAATGCTTATAATCACTTTAAAGGTTTAAGCAGCTTGAGCAATGATAAACATCCACGTTCAATGACATATTAAACACATATACTCTAAAATGATCAGTTCTATGCATAGATCTGACAGCTTAATCTCAGTATCAAAACATTTGGAAAGCCTTTTAAACTAACAAAAACCTGAAATACAAATTCTGAAATTTGTAAATGTAAAACTATTTGTTCAAAACAGTTATCAAATGATGGCAACCCTCATTATCAACTCTGTTGTTTTAATACAACATAAGAGATGTGCATGCAACTAATACAAATGTAAACGTAAAGGTTGCTCACAATGAACATTTTGGATGTCACAGGGTACAGGTTCTCAAGGGTACAGTTCTCCAGTCGCAAAAAAAAGCAAGTCAACAAAAACAAGGCAGATGAATGCCTATGAACATCCACAGTACGAAAAAAAAGTCAAGCAAACAGCTTGTTTTTCAAAGAACGTATTTTGGCAAGAGCTTAAGTCCATCAAGGTCCAGAAACAGTTTCTTGAAAACCTCAAAAGTGTACTTCAGCTTTGAGGGATGCTGTAGATTTAATCCATAAATCAGTCCCATCAGGAGAGCACAAGCTTTAGCAGTATTTTCACATTTAGTTAGGACCTTGCTTCCTAGCACAAGCACAATGGACACCACTGGCTCCCCGTCTCTCTGTTTCCATGGACATGAATCATCATTTCAGTGGTCTTCTTGATTGCAATCCTTATGCATTCCAGGAGGATGAGGGGAAAGAGCAAATTGAAAATGTTAACTTCATAAGCAACAGTTTTTACATCTTTCCACATGACTTTCCAGTTTACCAGGCTTTGCAGTCTTATGTCACCAATATGAGAATGATTGAGATTTGGTGATTGGGAAATTAGTCATTTTTACTTAAGAAGCAATCACATAGTTCATCCAAAAATAAAAATTTGGTACTTCTTCACCCACCCTTGTAATGTTTGAACATCCAATCTAATATCCAGTGTTTGTTGTGTGGAGTCAACATCTACCCCTCACAAGGCAAGGCAACCAGCACTCTGCTCTTGGGCTGGTTGTCTTGATGACTGTTGCCAGGGGTGACACTGACCCCATGTAACACACACTTGAGGGCAATGGTTTTAAAGGGTTAGTTCACCCAAAAATGAAAATTCTGTCATTTACTCACCCTCATATTGTTCCAAACCCGTAAGACCTTTGTTCATCTTTGGAACACGAATTAAGATATTTTGTTCCAAATAACAGCATATTTAACAGCAACGCCATTACCACTTTCAAAGCCCAGAAAGGTAGTAAAGACATTGTTAAAATAGTCCATGTGACTACAGTGGTTCAACCTTATAGTTATGAACAGAAGAGAATACTTTTTGTGGACAAAAACAAAAATAACGACTTTATTGTTCCAAAGATGAACAAAGCTCTTACAGGTTTGGAACGACAAGAGGGCGAGTAACTAATGACAGAATTTTCATTTTTTGGTGAACTAACACTTTAACTTGAAAATATTTACTGTATTTTCATTTTTGGGTGTTCTATCCCTATAAATATGAATCTTTCATTAGCTAACACTTTGAATATCTTATGTGGCAGACTGGATAGAAATGTTTAGCATAACATGTCTGGGACTCACATTGCAGTCTTTAAAAAGATTCTCCTCCACCTCTCCAGGATATTCACTGAGACTGCAGATCACGACATCTCGTCTTTTCTCGATGGTGTGGCCCTGGGAAGATATTTATTTCTAATAATCAATACTAAAAAACAGAACTGTTATCTGATAATCTTTACTGAAATATTAAAATAGTATTAAAAATAATATTTTTTTAAAAGATATTTGAATGGTTTCAGTAAGTAAAATAGACAGAAAGACAGTGGATGGACAGATAGAAGACAGAGTGTGGAGGAATGGGTGTGGTCGAGTGGCATTTGTGAATGATGATACACATAATTATAGCAGCCAATGCACAAATCAACATAACAGAATGTTTAACTGGTTCATACAGCTACTTGTGCATACCCCAATCAATGCATGACCTTACAAGTTCTCATCGCCATTTCCTCACATTATTGCTAGCATGTGACACACAACATGTGGATAAAATATATTGTGACCACGAATTAAGAATTTGTTCTCTCGATTTAATAAATCGTGTCCACGTTGTACTGGTTATTTAATTTGTTCATTTAAATAAAGCAACGAATTATTGTAATGTACAACGTGGTAACGATTTAGTAAAAGAGGGGAATTATTAGATTAAATAGTATGTACCATCTAGTAAATGAATTAGGGAATGAACAAATTATATCGTGCACGATTTACTTAAAATGAGGGACCGAAAACTCGCGTATTGTTCGTGACCACGATATTTGTCCTCCATAAAGAACCATTGCACACTAAATAACACATATTTTAAAAAAGATCACGATTTAAGTAACATATTAAAGGTTTTAGGTGTATTTATCTAAAACTGAAAAAAACTATATGGCTAAGTTTTACGAAGCTAACTCGTCATTAAGAACACTCTAAACTTTTCAAATGTACAGAATTGAGTGATGACAACACAATCATTTAACAAAATAACGTTTACTGAATTAATTAAATATAAAAATCCGCAATATAACGCAGTTGCTTACCTGTCGAGAGCAGATGGAGTGGATATTGGAGAATCCCTGGATGATCGCGGGTCATCTTTTTCCGCGCATGCGCAGATCCTATGTTTCAAGATGGCGTTAATTTTACTTTATTTTTTAAAATTTGCTCCAAGTACTTGATTAATTTGTGTAAATATGTCAGAGTCACAAGTCTGTTGGATGTCAAAAATTTACAGATAAAAATTAGTATATTTAGATTTTACTTAATATTCTAGAGTTTTCATTTTTACAAAATTATTCTTAGCAAAAGATGCATGATTTTTCCTGTTTTATTTACTTAGCCATAAAATCATTTTTTACAGTGTACAATCCATAAGTTGAATTAACTAAAGAAATTAAAGTGATATAAGACTATTTCAAACAAATGCTGTTCTTTTGAACTTTCTATTAATCAAAAAATCCTGAAAAAAAATGTATCACGGTTTCCACAAAAACAACATCGATGTTTTCAACCTCGATGATAATGAGAAACAAGAAATGTTTCTTGCGCACCAAATCAGCATATTAGAATGATTTCTGAAGGATGTGACACTGAAAACTGGAGTAATGGCTGCTGAAAGTTCAGCTTTGCATTTACAGGAATAAATTACATTTTAAAATATTTCAATATAGAAAACGTCTCTGTTACGTATTTAGCCCTCGCTCCCTGAAGGAGGGAACGAAGGCGTACGTCGAACGTGACTGACTGAAAGGGAACAGTTATTTTAAATTGAAATAATTTCACTGTATTTTTATCAAATAAATGCAGCCTTGTTGTGCATAAGAGACTTCTTTCAAAAACATTTAAAAATCTTTCCAACCTCAAACTTTTAAACGGTAGTGTTTATAAAATTATTTTATATTCCGCAAGCTAATATGTGCTATGGCTATCTAGTTCTAGTTCCATGCATGTTTTGCAATAGCATTACTATATACTTATAGTGATGCTATTGCAAAGCATGCCTGGAACTAGAACTCCTCCATTTAGGCCGTGTTTACACCTGGTATTAAGATGTGTTTTGGTCGATCAGATCACAAGTGGATGACACTAAATACAGGTGTAAACGGGGTCTAAAACGTTTTGAGCTTGTCTACTTTTGACCACTTCCAGATAGTTGAAAATGCATTCGACCAGATTGCTTTTGTAGTGTAAATGCTTATGTGGTCGAATGTGTTCGAACAGCCACGAAAGACCTACTCTCCGCCAACTGACCTCATGCTTAAACATTATGGGAAGTGCGGTAGCCAGATGGCATTTAAAGGCACAATATGTACGATTTTTGTAAAAAAAAAATAAATAAATAAAAATTCCAAAAACCATATGCACAGTGTGATATATTTCATGCAGTTGTGTACTTACATTATCCCAAAAGTTCCCAAGGATTTGTAAATCCAGAGAAACTCCCAATTTTAAATAATTGTTGTCCCTTGTCATTGTCGCCTATCAGTGACGTAATATCCGCACTATCCTCGGTTTCCGCTTGTAGAACACACGTGGACAAGTGGTAGTGGTGGTTTTACAGCATCTAGCATCATCATGGATCACGATTATTTATTGGCGAGTACAGAAAATACACAAATTGTAAATGTAGGTCAACTGAGGCAAGCAGGCTTTTGGACAAACGGAGAAATAAAACAAGGATCAATATCGGTGTGGCGTTTTTGACAAATTTGGACATGACAGAGACTCCGCTCTTGCATGTGTTTTAATAGACAGGTAAGCAAATATATATTATTTATTGTAATAGTCATGTACAGATTATTTTAATAGCCATGAATGAAGTTACAGATGAAGATACAGATATGACGTGACAGCTGATAATGCATAGGTAGATTCACTTGAAAAACTATCAAGTGTTCGTAATTGTACATAATTCTTTGTGGGTTATGCTGATGAAATTACACACACAGTTATATTGCATTTTGTTTGTACTTAAGTACACTTTTAATCAAGTCTGGTGACCAAGTCTATGGCAGTGAAATTAAATACAGTATGTGTTATTTAGCCATTGTTTTGCCATTACTTACAAATACTGTGGGTTCGTTCAAATGTACTTTTAGTACTATTGTTTCAAACATGTAAAACTGTGCAGCATTAACCCACCAAATCATTTGACAAATAGTCATATCAGTAACAGGCTAATATAGCATTACATTTCACGTTCTTTGCAGCTAATTCATTATGATGACATAAAATAGTGTGATCAAACATAGAGGTAATACAAAAACTAATTCATGATCATCCGTGCACATGATCCGTGAATTCCATATATCTCTGGATGGTGAAAACGACATCTCCCATGGTTTCACTCTCCTTCATAGCATCATCAAGCTTAGCCTTTGTTATTGTTCTGAAAATGCGACCTCTGGTGGCAAAAACGTACATATTGTGCCTTTAAACTTTGTTGGCTGGATACCCAAATTTGGTTTGAAGACGAAATACCAAGCACAATGTTCTCTCACCATTCCTGATTTCTAACACACACTCACAGCGTTCGGTGTCTTGTGGCTATAAGAGCAGAAACGAAAGCTGCTGCTCTCCTTATGTTTTTCCGTAATCTCTTTCTGTTCATATGTAAATTGTGTGAGCTTATTACGTTCATTAGATCGAAAGATCTGAAAAAAACACATACATTTACATAAACACATAGACCCCCCCCCCCACCCTCGAAGAAATCAGGACACAAGTGGTTGAAAGTGGGCAGAAGAGATGGATTAAAACACCAGGTGTAAACAGGGCCTTAGTTGTTTTAGGCTGCATTAACTAGGTCAGCCGGAACCGGGAACACTTCCAATAACACCTGATGTACTCGTTACATCATAAGAAGAATGGCATCTACGCTAATGTTAGTCTCTCTGTTTATCCCGAGGTTTACTGCAGTCGGCCGGATCCGGGCCGTATCCAGACCAGATGGTGGCCCTTAGCCTGGACATGACGACCATATCCCTGAAGTGTCTGTAGAGACCGTGTCAATTAAACTCCCCCCTGTAAATGCCGCATCGACACGACATCCTCATTAAACCCGTCCCCGGCGTGACGACTCCAATCTTTCGAATAATCCTACGAATATCTATTGATCTAATATGACTCCTGACCTGTAATGTTGCCAGAATCATAATCATACACTATTTGTTCGTCGGCCAGAGGAGAACTGGCACCCCGACTGAGCCTGGTTTCTCCCAAGGTTTTTTTCTCCATTCTGGCCCTGAAGGAGTTTTGGTTCCTTGCCACCGTCGCCTTTGGCTTTTGGCTTGCTCAGTTGGGGACACTTAAATTTCAACTATATTACTGATCTGCCCGCATTGACACTATATGATAATTGAAATGAGCTGGATGACATCACCGTTTTCACCAGAGCGGCTGTACAGCCGAATCAAATTCCGTTGCATTATTTTCCTGTTACCACTGTGAAGCTGCTTTGAAACAATTGCCATTGTAAAAAGCGCTATATAAATAAAGGTGATTTGATTTGATTTAGTTAAATCGTGATGATTAATTTACATTTTTGCCTTAAGCAGGCGCTTTTATCCAAAGTGACTTAGATGTAATTAGAATGAAGCATTTAAAAGCCCATGCTATAATGTAGAATTATTTACATTTGTTTATGTTGTTTTACAGTGCATGTGGCAAAAAACATTCTTGATTAAAACACTGAAGAACTTTTGAAGAACACTGAAGAGAGAACGGCGAGAGAGAGAGCTGTTGAAAGGCCGATACGAGTGCGTTGAGAAGATAAACGGAGAAGCGCTGCATGGTGGCCGCACTGAATCTGCTCTGTCAGGAGATACAGACGGCTGCCAGATGCTTGGATTGTTGGATTCAGAACAAAGGCAGTGAGATGCTTCTCTGTGTGACAGTAGGAAGAGGAAGGACTACACTAATGATGGAGGAGCCTCTGGGTGACTGCTGACACCCTGCTGTGTATCGTTCTCTCTCTTTCTCACACACACACACACACACACACATGCTTACACCCTCAGGATGGGAGTCTCAGCTTGCCTTCACACTTCAGAGTGTGAGTTAAACGCCAGCTCTGCTCTGAAAAAAGGTGTGCGGACGTGTGTGCGCAAATAAGGTGGTCCTTCAGGCTGACACACAGTCTACACTGAGACCGAGGCCGTTCTTGTTTTGTCGGTGTAGACGCTGTGTGAGGGGCTGAAGGATCAGTGGCTCCAGCGGAATTGGGCTCTTTTAAGGTGTTGCCGTGGGTAAAAAAATTTTCAGTGGGTTGATTTCCACCGATTTTGGCCCTCCAACATCACCCAAAACACCCACCTGACATACAAATTCAGTGTAGAATTCAGCCGCCCGATGGACAAAATCGCATTCTGCTTTTTTTTGGCTTCTTTTGACTGGCCATTTGACCACTTTTGTTGCACAGACCTGGCAACCCTGCTCATGAGGTAATGTGAGTAGATTCACACCAGCTCAGCTGTTGAAAATGCATTTTTGTTCATGCCAATAGAGCAGATTAAACTGAAACTAAGAGAGAGAAAGGTTAGCGGTCAGATAAAGAGAACATTCAGAAGAAACTCTTTCCTATTGAATATGGATAAGAGTAGA
This sequence comes from Coreius guichenoti, assembly GCA_039654105.1. Taxonomy (NCBI): domain Eukaryota; kingdom Metazoa; phylum Chordata; class Actinopteri; order Cypriniformes; family Gobionidae; genus Coreius; species Coreius guichenoti. Next base: position 7,829,064 of record CM077175.1, read on the forward strand.
GCGTCTTTCCCCGTTGAGAGCGAGCCAGTGTTATGGTTCATGTAAAGGGAATAGATATTCTGAGCAGATGGGTTTGTAAAGCAGCTGTGATGATGGTCTTGAGCTCAGAGCGCTCACTTTACTGATAATGAGTTGTCAAGAGTCAGTACTCGCATACCTAGAGACCCTCAGGAGTTTGATCCCCATGGCCGACTGAACTCACCTGTGCCACCGGTTACTGTCTTAACAGGTTTCCACTTTCCAAAGACGATTTACTGGGATCTGCTGAGCAAAGAACTGTAAAATAAGGAAAAGAGCTCGAAGGTACCATCATAATTTTGCTTCTACGCGTAGTGCTAAAACCTGCAATTATTCTCACTTACTTTACTTTGAGTAGTTATACTAAATTCCACCTATCTTTGCCTTTGCCTCTCATCAAAATTCAGAATACAATTGTAAAAAGGCTGTATTAGCATCACAAATGTAGGGTACTTGTGTTGCTATAGCAATTATAAAAAGATAAGATCATGGTAAGAATTTCAGAATAGAAAAACAATTATTCACAACCTTATGAATTTAGCAAAACCTGTTTCAAATACACACTGTGCACGCAGAGAATGTAAACATATTTGTGCTGCAGAAAGTTTTGTAGTTTATCTGAAACTTGATTCTTGAGGCATGGGGGAAAACACTACAGAACTGGCTGAAAAAAACAAACATTTATGTCATGACATTCTGTTGACTATAAGTAAGGTTGCACCTACATGTCTGCTAACTCTCATTAATGTTAGAGTATTTGTAGACTTGTAGGGTTAGAATAAGATGACGTGGTTGCAAAGTTACTTATAGTCAATAGAATGTCTGTTGGAGGACCATTACAATAAAGAGTTAGCAGATATTAAGCAGACAGTCTACTAATATTCTAATGAGAGGTAGTTGACATGTAGTTGCAAAGTTACTTAAAGTCAACAGAATGTTCAAAAGGGACCATCAAAATAATGTATTGATTATGTTTTTGAGGGCTACTAGAATAGGTTTTTATGCTTAAATGTTCAAAAACACACAATATTTTTATTGTTGCTGCACCTCTCTAGCTAGTTTGTCAATAACGCTCTGTTTAGTTCCTGTCTCTATGAAGCCCCTCCCGAAATAAATTTCAATGTGCTCTGATTGGTCCTGGACTAGTGTATTGTGATTGGTCAACCGCTTTGAGCTTGTAAATAAAGTTGAAAATGTAAGAAAACAATAGGTCCTCTTTTACACACTGGGCATGTACACAAAATGAAGACTAGGTAAATTTGCCCATGTTTTAAACATAGGAATTATCTGGCCATTGCATCCTGCACACAGCTTTTGTTTAGTGTGTGACTCATCTATCTACACTTTACAGCAAAACTCTCTGACTAGCTTAACTACTGCTTTTTATGTCACCCACTGTCACAGCGTAAAAGGCTTTGTAGTAGAAACTCACATAACGAAGATGAATAAACAGGAAGTGACTTTACTAATAAATTAAATAACAACAACTCCTTACACGTGTAAACGTAACGAGAACCGAATAGAATAACCATAACAGGGGATATTTATACACAGAGAAAATGAGGAACTAAATCACGAACACCTGAACGTGATGAATAACAAATTGACATAGAAACAAAGGAGAACTATATACAGACATGACAGAAACTGAACTAAACTGACAAAAGCTCCCCCTCCCGGAAGGCCTGACTAGCGTAATAGAAATAGTCCAACAGGAGGAAAGAGGGCTTTGACTTCGGTGGAGGGCGTGGAGCTGGTGAAGGACAGGAGCCTGGAGGAGTTGCTAACTACAGGCATCATGGTAGCACTGACGATGGGAGGATACAGGGCAGAGTCCTGACTGAAGGGGCAGACGGAACCCAGGGCGGAACCATGATGCATGGAGGAACCGCGGGAGAAGAGAGGCTGACATCGATGGCCTAGAAGCCCGCGGGTGAGCTGCTGGCTCGCGGGACTGAGGTGGCAACAGGGACTTGGCTGACCGGAGCGACGATGGAGCGAGCGAGGATTACGGGGAGGTCGGAGGAAGAGAGGAGCTGGATGATGACATAGGGGTGAAGGGTGTAGGCACCGCTGAAATCCTGTAAGTCCGTGGCGGAAGCTGAGCGCAAACTGCCGGAGACCGACCTGGAGAGATGAGTGAGCCCAGTGGAGTCTCAGGGCAGATGGGCTATGGAGGCAACGAGGGAGTGCAGAGCTGAAGCGAGGTCGATGAGCTGAAGGATTGAGATGGGGACTTGGGACTGGAGGCCCGATGTGATGCCTCAACCTCAACCTCACGCCATACTGGTAGAGGCAAAGCCCAAGGCGGTGCCGAGAAGCTGCACAGAGACAATGGCGGAAGCAGAGAAACTAGAGGAGAAGGGATCTGGACATTGGAATGGAACATCAGAGGATGGAGGCCTCCGGACGGAAATAAACGGGACCGGCTAAGAAGGCGAGGACTCAGGGGTGGGTCTTTGGGTGGGTGTAGGATCTGTGGTCCACAGATCAATCAGGTTCTGGTCTGCTCCTGGCTCTGGGGTGGACTGATCAGCATGCTTCATCTCCGGAGATGGAATGGTCTCTGGCTCTGGGACTTGGACAACCCTGATGATGGCCTCAGGCTCGTAGGCGGTGAGGGAGAGGCCACCATGTTTCACCATCCAGCCCAAGTACCTCAGAAGACTCCGGTTCTCGGGTCTAAGAAGAATCTGCAGCGCTAGTCTAAGTCCATATCTTTTTCTTTTTGTAGGCTACTCGTTCTTGAGGGTCGGTTCTTCTGTCACAACATAAAGGCTTTGTAGTAGAAACTCACGCGATGAAGATGGATAAACAGGAACTGACTTTACTAATAAACTCAATAATAACAACTCCTTAAACTTGTCAACTCCTTAACCATGTAAACGCAATAAGAACCGAATAGAATAAACATAACAGAGGATTATACACGGAGTAAATGAGGAACTAAATCACGAACACCTGAATGCGATGAATAACAAATGAGTTGCCATAGAAACAAACAAAAACTAATACAGACATTACAGAAAATGAACTAAACTGAACATAACCGTGACAGTCACCGTGCTGAAATGAATAAACTATACATCTCTCTCCACACAGGGTGGTCTGTCCACTAAGTTTTCTCTTCGGGCAGCATCAGTTGTTTTCATTTTAAATGTGAAGCCTCGATTCATGATTAGAAATGCAGTTAAGTGAAAATTAAAGTGCTTAGAAAGTCTCAAACATTTAATTAAAGCACCGATAGCCCAGAAATGTCAGACTTGCTCTCTTTCTGTTGGTGCATTATAGTTCTCTTTCCTTTGCCTCTTTAATCTGCTGATTAGTGTGTCTGTGTATTTATACTGAGTGAGCATTTTCCTATCAGGCCAGACCTTATACTGTGTGAGAGTCAGAAGATGAGAGAGCAACATAACTTTTACTGACCAATTAAAAGCTTCCTATGCAATGTGCTGACTCAACAGATTACACCAGCTGAAGGTTACAGCCTAATTAGGATAACCTTACACCCCATGTTACACACAGATACTATTAAATATTAAATCTCTAAAACAGCAGCATACGGAGCAGTGATTTAGTGATGAAAACAGCAGAATCTCAGCATTTCAGATGCTTCTCAGTGATGAGGGGGATTTTGTTTTATAATGTGTGTCCGACACAGAAAGCTACAGTGTCCAGGGGTTCTCAACTCTAGCCCCCAAGACTTTCCTGCAGAGTTTAGCTCCACCTCTAATCAAACTGAACACACCTGAACAAGCTAACTAAGGTCTTCAGGTCCTACTAGAAAGCTACAGGCAGGTAAGTTTGATCAAGGTTGGAATTAAACTCTGCAGGAAAATGAGAACCCCTGGGCTGCATCTTCCCTATTATATAGTAGGCAAAAACAGTATGTGACAAAATAAGTATGTCCGAATTCACAGCACTCATAAAAGAATAGGCAAAAAGTAACTGGATGAACTACAGTATTACTTTCGGTGAGATTCTGAAGTGTGCATATGATGGACACTTTACTATCCCATCAGGCCACGGGAGAGGATTTGTGAATAGCAGTGAAGCGACGTAACTGACACTGGTAGGCCACATGATGATGACAATATGGCGAATTGAACTACGTCTGGATTACATTTATACTACACACACTTTATAGAACATACTTTTTTAGCGGTCTTTCCTACTCAAGAGAGTTTGCAATTTTGGATGCAGCCCTGGTCTATAGTCAGTCAATGTCCCTCTTTTTTTTGTGTGCAAAAGAGTTATTACAATTGTCAACAGTATTGCACGATGACTAAATGCACAAAACTGATGAGCTGATTCTCAGTGAAACTGTCAAACTCTTCACAACTTATAAACATTTATTGTGTGAGCCATCAAATGCAAAATTATCCATTCAGCGATCAAAATCTGTCAGACATATATTCCATAAATATTTATGACATGGAATGTTTGTTAAATTGCAACACACACATACTATATACACTGATCAGGCATAACATTATGACCACCTTCCTATTATTGTGTTGGTCCCCCTTTTGCTGCCAAAACAGCCCTGACCTGTCGAGGCATGGACTCCACTAGACCCCTGAAGGTATGCTGTGGTATCTGGCACCAAGATGTTAGCAGCAGAACCTTTAAGTCCTGTAAGTTGCGAGGTAGGGCCTCCATGGATCAGACTTGTTTGTTCAGCACATCCCACAGATGCTCGATTGGATTGAGATCTGGGGAATTTGGAGGCCAAGTCAACACCTCAAACTCGTTTTTGTGCTCCTCAAACCATTCCTGAACCATTTTTGCTTTGTAGCAGGGCGCATTATCGTGCTGAAAGAGGCCACAGCCACCAGGGAATACCGTTTACATGAAAGGGTGTACATGGTCTGCAACAATGCTTAGGTAGGTGGTACGGGTGAAAGTAACATCCACATGGATGGCAGGACCCAAGGTTTCCCAGCAGAACATTGCCCAAAGCATCACACTGCCTCCACCGGCTTGCCTTCTTCCCAAAGTGCATCCTGCTGCCATGTATTCCCCAAGTAAGCAACACACACACGCACCCGACCATCCACGTGATGTAAAAGAAAACATGATTCATCAGACCAGGCCACCTTCTTCCATTGCTCTGTGGTCCAGTTCTGATGCTCACGTGCCCACTGTTGGCACTTTCGGCGGTGGACAGGGGTCAGCATGGGCACCCTGACTTGTCTGCTGCTATGCAGCCCCATACGCAACAAACTGCGATGCACTGTGTACACCTTCTGACACCTTTCTACCAGAACCAGCATTAACTTCTTGAGCAATTTGAGCTACAGTAGCTTGTTTGTTCGATCGGACCACACAGGCCAGCCTTTGCTCCCCACGTGCATCAATGAGCCTTGGCCATGACCCTGTCGCCGGTTCACCACTGTTCCTTCCTTGGACCACTTTTGATAAATACTGACCACTGCAGACCGGGAACACCCCACAAGAGCTGCAGTTTTGGAGATGCTCTGACCCAGTCGTCTAAACATCACAATTTGGCCCTTGTCAAACTCGCTCAAATTCTTACGCTTGCCCATTTTTTCTGCTTCTAACACATCAACTTTGAGGACAAAATGTTCACTTGCTGCCTAATAAATCCCACCCACTAACAGGTGCCGTGATGAAGATGCAATGTGCTGACTCAACAGATTACACCAGCTGAAGGTTACAGCCTAATTAGGATAACCTTACACCCCATGTTACACACAGATACTATTAAATATTAAATCTCTAAAACAGCAGCATACGGAGCAGTGATTTAATGATGAAAACAGCAGAATCTCAGCATTTCAGATGCTTCTCAGTGATGAGGGGGATTTTGTTTTATAGGGTGTGTCCGACACAGAAAGCTACAGTGTCACTGTCTAGTCCAGGGGTTCTCAACTCTAGCCCTCGAGGTCCAAGACACCGAGGTCCAAGACTTTTCTGCAGAGTTTAGCTCCACCTCTAATGAAACTGAACACACCTGAGCAAGCTAATTAAGGTCTTCAGGTCCTACTAGAAAGCTACAGGCAGGTAAGTTTGATCAAGGTTGGAGTTGAATTGAATTGTGTTATTCAATTCACCTGTCAGTGGTCATAATGTTATGCCTGACCGGTGTATATATCACAACCCTGAACAGCAGCAGCTACATCAGTACTCATTTGTATTTATACAGTACATTTATTTTTGTAGAAATGTGTTGCATGTAAGCTGAAAATTCTTGTCATGGAAGAGCAATAGGAAGATATGTAAGATGTATGTGTTAGACAAAGACATAATAGAGTGTGTAAAAATGAACAAACAACAGTGAATTTTAAGCTTACATTTAACACATTACTTCCAAAAATAAATGTATTATATAAATACAAATGTTAATTTTCTTTTTGTGCACTACACTATTGACTTTTCCCAGTCAATTTTTACCTACTGTCTAAATCCGTATTTACAGTAAAAAGCTCATTGTGATCCACAAGAGCATTCAGCTAGACAAAACTGACATTATTGTATAAAATAGAAAGCAGTTAGTGTCAACAAAAAAAGTAAAAAAAATAAAATAAAATAAAAAACACTTGAAATTTGTATATAACAAATATTTCCATAGTGAAAAAACAAACGTGTGACAACAGTTTGGATCACACAATGACAAAAACACTTTTTATTTTTGTGGCATTGGCCAATTTACTGACACAATAACTAGGATTTGAAGCATGAATTAAATGTTTTGGGTGAGTAACGACATTTCGCAGACATGCAATAGAGTTCTGATGTTCCAGCAAACAGCTGTGACAATTGCACTTACATTTTAGAGAATGTTAAGACTATGTACTCTTAATGCTTTTATCATCTAATTTTCCAATTCAAAATCTTAATAGTTTGTTAAAAACACGAATTTTCAGAGAATTTATCTTTAATACGAGTGTATTTTGTCACTGCATTAGCAGCATTTTAGATTCTTTTTCTTTTTCTTTCTTTCTTTTTCTCTTTCTTGATATTTTTGCAGGGGAACACGTAAAAAGTTTTGCAAAAGGCATCCGCCAAATGCCAATTTATCAGAATGATTTATTTATTGCTGGAAATTTTTGCAGTATTGCAAATGAGCTGCAAACTGTGTTTGTGTTGATATCATGTTGACAGTGCTTACTTCTCAATAGAAACATAGAATCATAATTTGAAGAAAATTATTTTAAATGCCCCATCATTCTTCACTTTTTTTTTCAATCTGTCATTGAATTGCACATTGTAGGATATCATAGGTGACAAAGGATATATTTACACTGCAGTCAAAAACAGACAAGATGGAGTATTTCAGTTGACAAGATGTTAGCGAAACATTGGCTTCAGATGTGCCCCGGTGCCTTCAAACCTCTGGATAGCACTTGATAAGGCAGCATTTTTGAGTTTTCGGTCCCACTCATAGTGTGCCTAGTGTTGATAGTGTTTGTGAATGAAAGCAGGAAATCAAGCCTAAACTCTTGCTATCAGCTTCTGCACTGATGTAGCTAAAGCTGCTGTATTTCTCCATGGTCTGGTTTAGATGTGGGTGGGTTCATATCTCAAGCTTCCTACAACGGCCCCTCAGTGAATACTCCATCAAATGAGCATGTCTACCTGCATTTTGTTTTCTTAAATTCAAAGGGGCATTTGAGAGCCCTTCAACTATACGTCGTAATGTTGGGTGATGAATTCTTTGGTTCAGTGGTCTTCATATTAAGGGACCGCAGTGACTACAGAGGGCCTGTTTTCCATCAGACTGGAATCATACTAAAGCCTTTGGGTCATTCCTGGATATCCAGCCCAGAAATAGTTCTCATCTATTTTGTCTCTCACTTTTATCCTTTTCTCTCATGCTGGAATCGTTAGGGTCGACCTCACAGCTTAGAATTTAATGAGGGAGGAGAGGCCGGCAAAAGAAAGAATGAGAGCGAGGAAGGTCATTGCTCTAGTGGTTGTATCTCATGAGAAATGATGGGAGAAGCTATTGATTATAGCAAGCCGCTTGAGTCAGATAGCTAGACGGACAGAAATGGGCCCATGAGACACAGACGAGTTAGACTGCTCCACCTGAGAGATGAGTCTGTAATGAGGGGTCAGCTCTAAAGAATAGAGAGAGAACAAAACAAAATAACAACAGCACAGAAAGAGTGTCTGTGCAATTTAAAGCACAACATACATTCTTATTATAAGCTGCCAGATAGATTTGAACTTCCTAGCATGCTTTGCATGGGACTTGCTGTGGAGAGTAAAACTACTGAAAAGACTTTTGCTACTCAAGGAGCATTTAGCAGGGAAAGGTAAAAATACCTTTATTCCATTATGTTGAAAAGATGACACAGACAGACAGACAGACAGTGCATCCGGAAAGTATTCACAGCACTTCACTTTTTCCACATTTTGTTATGTTACAGCCTTATTCCAAAATGGATTAAATTCATAATTTTTTTCCTCAATTCTACAAACAATACCCCATAATGACAACATGAAAGAAGTTTGTTTGAAATCTTTGCACATTTATTAAAAAAAAAAAAATGAAAAAAAAAAAACATGTACATACACTCACCTAAAGGATTATTAGGAACACCATACTAATACTGTGTTTGACCCCTTTCGCCTTCAGAACTGCCTTAATTCTACGTGGCATTGATTCAACAAGGTGCTGAAAGCATTCTTTAGAAATGTTGGCCCATATTGATAGGATAGCATCTTGCAGTTGATGGAGATTTGTGGGATGCACATCCAGGGCACGAAGCTCCCGTTCCACCACATCCCAAAGATGCTCTATTGGGTTGAGATCTGGTGACTGTGGGGGCCATTTTAGTACAGTGAACGCATTGTCATGTTCAAGAAACCAATTTGAAATGATTCGAGCTTTGTGACATGGTGCATTATCCTGATGGAAGTAGCCATCAGAGGATGGGTACATGGTGGTCATAAAGGGATGGACATGGTCAGAAACAATGCTCAGGTAGGCCGTGGCATTTAAACGATGCCCAATTGGCACTAAGGGGCCTAAAGTGTGCCAAGAAAACATCCCCCACACCATTACACCACCACCACCAGCCTGCACAGTGGTAACAAGGCATGATGGATCCATGTTCTCATTCTGTTTACGCCAAATTCTGACTCTACCACCTGAATGTCTCAACAGAAATCGAGACTCATCAGACCAGGCAACATTTTTCCAGTCTTCAACTGTCCAATTTTGGTGAGCTCGTGCAAATTGTAGCCTCTTTTTCCTATTTGTAGTGGAGATGAGTGGTACCCGGTGGGGTCTTCTGCTGTTGTAGCCCATCCGCCTCAAGGCTGTGCGTGTTGTGGCTTCACAAATGCTTTGCTGCATACCTCGGTTGTAACGAGTGGTTATTTCAGTCAAAGTTGCTCTTCTATCAGCTTGAATCAGTCGGCCCATTCTCCTCTGACCTCTAGCATCAACAAGGCATTTTCGCCCACAGGACTGCCGCATACTGGATGTTTTTCCCTTTTCACACCATTCTTTGTAAACTCTAGAAATGGTTGTGCGTGAAAATCCCAGTAACTGAGCAGATTGTGAAATACTCAGACCGGCCCGTCTGGCACCAACAACCATGCCACGCTCAAAATTGCTTAAATCACCTTTCTTTCCCATTCTGACATTCAGTTTGGAGTTCAGGAGATTGTCTTGACCAGGACCACACCCCTAAATGCATTGAAGCAACTGCCATGTGATTGGTTGATTAGATAATTGCATTAATGAGAAATTGAACAGGTGTTCCTAATAATCCTTTAGGTGAGTGTAAGTATTCACAGCCTCACACTCAAAATTGAGATCAGGTGCATCCTGTTTCCACTGATCATCCTTGAGATGTTTCTACAACTTGATTGTAGAGACGTAGTAGATTGTAGTGGACTAGAGAGTCCACCTGTGGTAAATCAGTTGATTGGATATGATTTGGAAAGGCATACACCTGTCTATATAAGGTCCCACAGTTAACAGTGCATGTCCGAGCACAAACCAAGCCATGAAGTCCAAGGAATTGTGTGTAGACCGCCGAGACAGGATTGTATTGAGGCACAGATCTGGGGAAGGGTACAGAAAAATTTCTGCAGCATTGAAGGTCCCAATGAGCACAGTGGCCTCCATCATCCGTAAATGGAAAAAGTTTGGAACCACCAGGACTTTTCCTAGAGCTGGCCGCCCAGCCAAACTGAGCGATCGGGGGAGAAGGGCCTTAGTCAGGGAGGTGACCAAGAACCCGATGGTTACTCTGACAGAGCTCCAGCGTTTCTCTGTGGAGAGAGGAGAACCTTCCAGAAGAACAACGATCTCTGCAGCACTCCACCAACCAGGCCTGTATGGTAGAGTGGCCAGACGGCACATGACAGCCCGCCTGGAGTTTGCCAAAAGGCACCTGAAGGACTCTCAGACCATGAGAAACAAAATTCGCTGGTCTGATGAAACAAAGATTGAACTCTTTGGCCTGAATGGCAAGCGTCATGTCTGGAGTAAACCAGGCACCGTTCATCACCTGGCCAATACCATACCTACAGTGAAGCATGGTGGTGGCAGCATCATGCTGTGGGGATGTTTTTCAGCGGCAGGAACTGGGAGTCAGGATTGAGGGAAAGATGAATGCAGCAATGTACAGAGACATCCTTGATGAAATCCTGCTCCAGAGCGCTCTGGACCTCAGACTGGGGCGAAGGTTAATCTTCAAACAGGACAATGACCTTAAGCACACAACAAAGATAACAAAGGAGTGGCTACAGGACAACTCTGACAACTCTTGAGTGGCCCAGCCAGAGCCCAGACATGAACCCAATTGAACATCTCTGGAGAGATCTGAAAATGGCTGTGCACCGACGCTCCCCATCCAACCTGATGGAGCTTGAGAGGTCCTGCAAAGAAGAATGGGAGAAACTGCCCAAAAATAGGTGTGCCAAGCTTGTAGCATCATACTCAAAAAGACTTTAGGTTGTAATTGGTGCCAAAGGTGCTTCAACAACGTATTGAGCAAAGGCTGTGAATACTTATGTACATGTGATTTTTTTTGTTTTTTATTTTTAATAAATTTACAAAGATTTCAAACAAACTTCTTCCACATTGTCAGTATGGGGTATTGTTTATATAATTGAGGAAAAAAAAATATGAATTTAATCCATTTTGGAATAAGGCTGTAACATAACAAAATGTGGAAAAAGTGAAGCGCTGTGAATACTTTCCGGATGCACTGTAGATAGATAGATAGATAGATAGATAGATAGATAGATTTGGTACACTGTTTATTTAGGTTTAAGTTATGTTGTATTTTTTTCTTTTATTATTTTGATGTTTATTATTATTATTATTATTAATGTTCATATATGTATTATTATTTATGCTCATATATGTATTATTTTTTATGTTCATATATTCCTAGCTTTGGCAATATTGTATTTAAATTCATGCAAATAAAGCAATTTTGAATTTGAAATAGATAGATAGATAGATAGATAGATAGATAGATAGATAGATAGATAGATAGATGATAGATAGACAGATAGACAGATAGACAGACAAAGATAGATAGACAGACAGACATAAAGATATATAGATAGACAGACAGACATAAAGATATATAGACAGACAGACATAAAGATATACAGACAGACAGACAGACAGACATAAAGATATATAGACAGACAGACAGACAGACAGACATAAAGATATATAGACAGACAGACAGACAAAGATATATAGACAGACAGACAGACAGACATAGATAGATAGATAGATATATAGACAGACAGACAGACATAAAGATATATAGACAGACAGACAGACATAAAGATAGATAGATAGATAGACAGACATAAAGATATACAGACAGACAGACAGACAGACATAAAGATATATAGATAGATAGACAGACAGACAGACAGACAGACAGACAGACAGACAGACATAAAGATATATAGACAGACAGATAGAAAGATATATAGACAGACAGATAGATAGATAGATAGATAGATAGATAGATAGATAGATAGATAGATAGATAGATAGATAGATAGATAGATAGATAGATAGATAGACAGACAGACAGACAGACAGACAGACAGACAGACAGACAGACAGACAGACAGACAGACAGACAGACAGACATAAAGATAGATAGATAGACAGACAGACAGACATAAAGATATATAGACAGACAGATAGATAGATAGATAGATAGATAGATAGATAGATAGATAGATAGATAGATAGATAGATAGATAGATAGACAGACATAAAGATATATAGACAGACAGACAGACAGACAGACAGACATAAAGATAGATAGATAGACAGACATAAAGATATACAGACAGACAGACAGACAAAGATATATAGACAGACAGACATAAAGATATACAGACAGACAGACAGACAGACAGACATAAAGATATATAGACAGACAGACAGACAGACAAAAAGATATATAGACAGACAGACAGACAAAGATATATAGACAGACAGACAGACATAAATAGATAGATAGATAGATAGATAGATAGATAGATAGATAGATAGATAGATAGATAGATAGATAGATAGATAGATAGATAGATAGATAGATAGACAGACAGACATAAAGATATATAGACAGACAGACAGACAGACAGACATAAAGATAGATAGATAGACAGACATAAAGATATACAGACAGACAGACAGACAGACAGACATAAAGATATATAGACAGACAGACAGACATAAAGATATATAGATAGATAGACAGACAGACAGACAGACATAAAGATACATAGACAGACAGATAGATAGATAGATAGATAGATAGATAGATAGATAGATAGATAGATAGATAGATAGATAGACAGACATAAAGATAGATAGATAGACAGGCAGACAGACATAAAGATATATAGACAGACAGATAGATAGATAGATAGATAGATAGATAGATAGATAGATAGATAGATAGATAGATAGATAGATAGATAGATAGATAGATAGATAGATAGACAGACATAAAGATATACAGACAGACAGACAGACAGACAGACATAAAGATATATAGACAGACAGACATAAAGATATACAGACAGACAGACATAAAGATAGATAGATAGACAGACAGACAGACAGACATAAAGATATATAGACAGATAGATAGACAGACAGACAGACAGACATAAAGATACATAGACACAGATAGATAGATAGATAGATAGATAGATAGATAGATAGATAGATAGATAGATAGACAGACATAAAGATAGATAGATAGACAGACAGACAGACATAAAGATATATAGACAGACAGACAGATAGATAGATAGATAGATAGATAGATAGATAGATAGATAGATAGATAGATAGATAGATAGATAGATAGATAGACATAAAGATATACAGACAGACAGACAGACAGACAGACAGACATAAAGATATATAGACAGACAGACATAAAGATATACAGACAGACAGACATAAAGATAGATAGATAGACAGACAGACAGACATAAAGATATATAGACAGACAGACAAAGATAGATAGATAGACAGACAGACATAAAGATAGATAGATATATAGATATATAGACAGACAGACAGACATAAAGATATATAGACAGACAGACAGACAGACATAAAGATAGATAGATAGACAGACATAAAGATATACAGACAGACAGACAGACAGACAGACAGACATAAAGATATATAGACAGACAGACAGACAGACATAAAGATATATAGACAGACAGATAGACAGATAGATAGATAGATAGATAGATAGATAGATAGATAGATAGATAGATAGATAGATAGATAGATAGATAGATAGATACATAGATAGATAGATAGATAGATAGATACATAGATAGATAGATAGATAGATAGATAGATAGACAGACATAAAGATGCATTTAGGGGTGTGGTCCTGGTCAAGACAATCTCCTGAACTCCAAACTGAATGTCAGAATGGGAAAGAAAGGTGATTTAAGCAATTTTGAGCGTGGCATGGTTGTTGGTGCCAGACGGGCCGGTCTGAGTATTTCACAATCTGCTCAGTTACTGGGATTTTCACGCACAACCATTTCTAGAGTTTACAAAGAATGGTGTGAAAAGGGAAAAACATCCAGTATGCGGCAGTCCTGTGGGCCAAAATGCCTTGTTGATGCTAGAGGTCAGAGGAGAATGGGCCGACTGATTCAAGCTGATAGAAGAGCAACTTTGACTGAAATAACCACTTGTTACAACCGAGGTATGCAGCAAAGCATTTGTGAAGCCACAACACGCACAACCTTGAGGCGGATGGGCTACAACAGCAGAAGACCCCACCGGGTACCACTCATCTCCACTACAAATAGGAAAAAGAGGCTACAATTTGCACAAGCTCACCAAAATTGGACAGTTGAAGACTGGAAAAATGTTGCCTGGTCTGATGAGTCTCGATTTCTGTTGAGACATTCAGATGGTAGAGTCAGAATTTGGCGTAAACAGAATGAGAACATGGACCCATCATGCCTTGTTACCACTGTGCAGGCTGGTGGTGGTGGTGTAATGGTGTGGGGGATGTTTTCTTGGCACACTTTAGGCCCCTTAGTGCCAACTGGGCATCGTTTAAATGCCACGGCCTACCTGAGCATTGTTTCTGACCATGTCCATCCCTTTATGACCACCATGTACCCATCCTCTGATGGCTACTTCCAGCAGGATAATGCACCATGTCACAAAGCTCGAATCATTTCAAATTGGTTTCTTGAACATGACAATGAGTTCACTGTACTAAAATGGCCCCCACAGTCACCAGATCTCAACCCAATAGAGCATCTTTGGGATGTGGTGGAACGGGAGCTTCGTGCCCTGGATGTGCATCCCACAAATCTCCATCAACTGCAAGATGCTATCCTATCAATATGGGCCAACATTTCTAAAGAATGCTTTCAGCACCTTGTTGAATCAATGCCACGTAGAATTAAGGCAGTTCTGAAGGCGAAAGGGGGTCAAACACAGTATTAGTATGGTGTTCCTAATAATCCTTTAGGTGAGTGTATATAGATAGATAGACAGACAGACAGACAGACAAAGATATATAGACAGACAGACAGACAGACATAAAGATATATAGACAGACAGAGAGACAGACATAAAGATATATTGACAGACAGACAGACAGACATAAAGATAGATAGATAGATACAGTGGGGAGAACAAGTATTTGATACACTGCCGTTTTTCCAGGTTTGCCCACTTACAAAGTCTAAAACAAAAATCCAGAAAATCACATTGTATGATTTTTAAATAATTAATTTGCATTTTATTGCATGACATAAGTATTTGATCACCTACCAACCAGTAAGAATTCCGGCTCTCACAGACCTGTTAGGTTTTCTTTAAGAAGCCCTCCTGTTCTCCACTCATTACCTGTATTAACTGCACCTGTTTGAACTTGTTACCTGTATAAAAGACACCTGTCCACACACTCAATCAAACAGACTCCAACCTCTCCACAATGGGCAAGACCAGAGAGCTGTGTAAAGACATCAGGGATAAAATTGTAGACCTGCACAAGGCTGGGATGGGCTACAGGACAATAGGCAGGCAGCTTGGTGAGAAGGCAACAACTGTTGGCGCAATTATTAGAAAATGGAAGAAGTTCAAGATGACGGTCAATCTCCCTCGGTCTGGGGCACCATGCAAGATCTCACCTCGTGGGGCATCAATGATCCTCAGGAAGGTCAGCCCAGAACTACACGGCAGGACCTGGTCAATGACCTGAAGAGAGCTGGGACCACAGTCTCAAAGAAAACCATTAGTAACACACTACGCCGTCATGGATTAAACTCCTGCTCGCAAGGTCCCCCTGCTCAAGCCAGCGCATGTCCAGGCCCATCTGAAGTTTGCCAATGACCATCTGGATGATCCAGAGGAGGAATGGGAGAAGGTCATGTGGTCTGATGAGACAAAAATAGAGCTTTTTGGTCTAAACTCCACTCGCCGTGTTTGGAGGAAGAAGGATGAGTACAACCCCAAGAACACCATCCCAACCGTGAAGCATGGAGGTGGAAACATCATTCTTTGGGGATGCTTTTCTGCAAAGGGGACAGGACGACTGCACCGTATTGAGGGGAGGATGGATGGGGCCATGTATCGCGAGATCTTGGCCAACAACCTCCTTCCCTCAGTAAGAGCATTGAAGATGGGTCGTGGCTGGGTCTTCCAGCATGACAACGACCTGAAACACACAGCCAGGGAAACTAAGGAGTGGCTCCGTAAGAAGCATCTCAAGGTCCTGGAGTGGCCTAGCCAGTCTCCAGACCTGAACGCAATAGAAAATCTTTGGAGGAAGCTGAAAGTCTGTATTGCCCAGCGACAGCCCTGAAACCTGAAGGATCTGGAGAAGGTCTGTATGGAGGAGTGGGCCAAAATCCCTGCTGCAGTGTGTGCAAACCTGGTCAAGAACTACAGGAAACGTATGATCTCTGTAATTGCAAACAAAGGTTTCTGTACCAAATATTAAGTTCTGCTATTCTGATGTATCAAATACTTATGCAATAAAATGCAAATTAATTACTTAAAAAAAATCATACAATGTGATTTTCTGGATTTTTGTTTTAGATTCCGTCACTCACAGTTGAAAGACAGACAGACAGATTAACCCTAAAGAGACTTTCGGGACAAATGTGGGCAAAATCATTTTTAAATTTTTTTAAAAAATACTTCCCTTAATCTGAGCTACTTTTCCTACCTTTGCCACCTGAACACACACAAAAAAAAAATTGGACTCGATTCAACAATGTTAAGTGGTTGAAAAAAAAAAAAAAACCTTAATTGGTCCTTCGTGGACAAAAATGTGCACCCATAGGAATTAATGGGAAAAACTATTTTATTTGTCCAATAAAAATCAATAAATCCAACACAATGCAGATCATACATACACACAAATGAAGGAGTGAGCCTATACAACAAAAATAATAAAAAGCTAAAATATCAATAGCCACTAGATTGCAATAGTTCAGCCTATATGCAGCCATTGAATACTATTGCCATCTAGTGGCTATTGATATTTTAGCTTTTTATTATTTTTATACCATCATGTCACCAGAGGTCACCAAAGTCACCACATTTTTAGGTTTTGGCTGTCTGGACTTACTGGAATTATTTTTTTTACTGAAGTTAAACAAATATTAAATATAAAAATTAACACAAAAATAAGCATATTTTACATAAAAATATGGTACTTTTAGAGGTAAATAAATTCATTAATAGCCCCCCAAAAAAAAAAAAATCACAAAAAAGGCATAAATTGATAGATTTTATTTTATCGAAGATGGTGATATAACATTTATTTAAAAAAAAATTTGGGATCACACCTCAGACCTTCGTGCCCAAATTTGTCCACGAAGGACCAATTAAGGGCTGCTATACGAAGGACGCTTGAGGTTTGACAGACAGACAGACAGACAGATAGACAGACAGACAGATAGACAGATAGATAGACAGATAGACAGATTAGATAGATAGATAGATAGAGTTCACTCTGTAAAGGATAAAGAGAGAAGAGAAACGTAAGCCTTCGGATGGCTGGAACAGATCCATAACTGCATTCAGCATGAGTGCTCCTATAAATGATGAATGTGGAGTAGCTCAGTGTTGAAAAGCCTGTATTGGGAGAGAAATATGTCTTCCATTAACATGCATGCGCTTCACAATCTCTCTCTCTCTTGTTCCACGGCACCGATTAATAGACTAGTCCTCCTTAGCGGCTTCACAATGTCTCACACACTCAAATCCTTTCACAACAGAGCCAAATCGGTCTTTTGCTATTACACACACGCAAAAAACAATTTCCATTCAGCACTCAGAGGGGGAGATGAATGAAAAGCTTGAATTGGACAGCCAGCGTGGCCAAACCCCAAGTTGGATGAGAAATAACAGAATAATCTTATCATTAATTACTCAGAACCTTCTGTTGCCTTTACTAAAATCACGTGATGGACTAACTACTCAGAATTTTAAAGTGCTGCGTTCACCTTGATATATTTGTACTTTCGTCCTTCGAATGATGCTAATACTGAAGTCAAGCTTAGTTACGCCTCATAAAATGTGAAATGTTGACTCAAAAAGTTTTCAGCAAACAAATGAGTCATGAGTCACGAGCGTTAATCTGTTAGCTAATTGTTCATTAATTATGCCATAAATCACAGTGACTCTGACAGTTCATCCCAATTTATAACCACACGCATGAGAGAATCTCATCTGGTTTTGTGCACCTTTTCCGTGGTTAGTGCGCTTTGAGCTAATCTTCTCCTGCAAACAAAGCTTGAGGTGACGCGAACAGCGGAACGCTCATTACCCATTACACAAATATACCCTCAACACATCTCACATGAGTGGAAAAACCAATGAAGATACTGCATATTGTGACAAATCTCAGTAGAATGCTAAGCAGAAGAATCACCTGTATCAAGACCGGAAGGCTCATTTTGTTTTGACTAGGACTGTCAATCGCTTCAAAATGTAATCAGATTAATTACATGCTATGGTGAGTAATCAATCAAATTAATCACAATAAATCACATATAAGGTGATGTGTAAATATCTTGGCAATGCTTGGATGCTTCACTAAAACGTTTGTTTTACAATGGTTAGATCTTTTGTTTTAGTGTGCCATGTTGGAAATATCCATTTTTAGATTTTCAAACGTTCCTTTTGCAAATTGCAAAAAATCCAGTGAGATTTTTGAATGAACAAGGAGACCTACAACAGATGCCACAGGCCCACGCAGAGATCTGTAGTTGAACAAATTCAGGGCTACAGAATTAGTTTAGAGTTGACATAACCAAACTACACACGACGCACAGAAACACGCGCGCCAGTATCGAGATCTATTTCGCGCTTGAACAAACAATAACATACAGAATTATGCCAAAATGCCCGTTTTATGTCGAGTATTCTCGTAAGAGCAGTCTTAAATGAGTTAAATAACGTCTTAAATGAACTTAAAGAGTTGTGAGAAAATGAGATGCGCGTGGGCAGCGGGAGATCTTAAAGTGACAGCACCCTAATAAATCAGTTGCTTTGATGTCTGTCATTAATGTTAATCAAAGAACAAAGGTAACAGAGAAAATTGTTGTTTTAATAAGCATTGATCTATATTTAATTTATCATTTATGCAGTTAAGGTGTTTGATAACT
This sequence comes from Coreius guichenoti, assembly GCA_039654105.1. Taxonomy (NCBI): domain Eukaryota; kingdom Metazoa; phylum Chordata; class Actinopteri; order Cypriniformes; family Gobionidae; genus Coreius; species Coreius guichenoti. The sequence goes on from CM077175.1 coordinate 7,848,237, forward strand.
TTATTCAATTTTTGTATATGTCTAACAGGTAGGAAGGCCACAGAAAAATATGACATTTATTATAATGGGTTTATGTGAAGATTGTTTTAAGTTCACTTAAATTAAAAGTTGTTATTTTTTAAAGCCTAGTAAATGTTGAAATTGATAGCTTTCAATTTTACTGTAATGAATGTCTATCATTATTAATGTTTAAAAAAAAAAAAAATTTCATAAAGACATCAGTAGCAGTATTAGTATCAGTGATACTGGCCTTCATTCATAAAAAAGATTACAACAAATATTTATAAACTGTCTTTAAGTTCAGAGAGTAACTGTGAAATTATTACAATATAAAAATATTAAAAACTCCAATTTTTTTAATCGCAATTAATTACAGAAAAAATGTGTGATTAATTCTTAGATTTTTTTTTATCGATTGACAGCACTAAACCAAACCAATCCAATTAGGCTTTGTTGGTATGCTAATCATACCAACAAATCATCAACTCAGGGTTTGATCCTAAAGATCCTTAAAGTGTGACATCAGTAGCGAACAGCCAATCACATGCCTTGAAACACAGAGAAACTGTGATTCACTTCTCATGAGATTCAATTCTGTTTTAAAAGAAACTGGGGGAATGACTTTGAGTGAGATGTGTCACTTCACTCACAGCTGATTCGTTCAATTTCAAGTCTCGTCCAAGCTAATACGTTTTCGTTTGAAAACGTATCTTTTTCTCTGTTTTGGCCTTCCGTTTACCCTGTCCTGCAAGTGGATTTTTTGTCCCGCTTTCCCAAGTGGATAAATTTGAAAATGCCGTTTTTGCGTTGTAGTGTGGACTGTGAAGAAGTATTTGTAACAGAAGTATTTGAAAACGATGACGCATGTTTAGTCGTGACGCATGTTGAACCGATGCATGTTTATACCACTATTGTGCCTGTTATGTGCTATTCACTTTCACACTGTTGCTAAAGTTACTTTGTACACTCTTCATATCGCAGTCCTCCAAAAGGACAGAAAATTTACTCACAATTGCTATCCTGCGGCAAAACACGAGAGCAGCTGCGTTTTAGACCACACATATAATGGTGAGCTAAAGTCTGTGAAATCAGACTCCTGTATGGCTACACATCAGTGAATGATGGGATATTTTATTAAATAAAATGATCCTGTCAGAAAAATTGCATGAAAACGCTTGAAAATGCTAGTGTAGACAGAGAGTTTTGAAACGAAAATGTCGTTTTCAAATGTATCCGGATTAATGTAGACGTATCCTCAGTTTGAGATCTCTTACCAGAACCTAACCTCCCATTGAGCGAAAGTTACTATGGCAATAAACACAGCTAAAAGCCGACCCACTTTCATGGTGCCTAAAACCCAGGGCTGGCACTAAACTGAAACCTACCTATCTATCAACCTAAACCGGCTTCATGGTATAGGCTTCTGATCTCACCGTCATCAAGTCAGTCTAGGATTACATTGACAGAAGCAACCGAAACCATATAAATCCATGGAAGAGCTGTGGCAACTTCTCTAAGTTGCAGGGACGGAACTTACCAAGGTGAGTTGTCTGCACAATTGCAAAAACATGAAAATATGTAAAATCGGAATTGATTCGATGAAGTGCATAGTTTTAATGCATATTGCGTAATACTTTTTTGACAAACTTAACATATTTTCACGGTATCGTATCAAAGGTCACTGAAGACTGAAATTTCATCAAGGCTCACTAAAGCTGATTTATGTTTCAATAATTAATTTTCATTTTTATTTATCATTTTTTGTTTATTATTTGTTAATGGTCATAGTTCAATGGTTCCTCCACAGCTTAACATGGTTATTTATGATATTCCATAGTCGAGAATATCAAAGCATTACCCCATTGCTCTTGTGGTTGTATATAAATGTCGGCCGGAATAGATGGCTATAATAAGATTTTTAATTTCAGGTTTGGCTTTTATAACCATGATTCATTATACAATGTGTCACAGCAGAAATGCATGTAGGACAGTGTATTAATGACACGTGGCCTGTTCCCTGCAGGCATGCATGCTGTGCTGAACGCAGCCGTGCAGGAGTCTGATTTCACAGACTTTAGCATGTTGACACCAAACTGGAAAGTAGAGCATATGTTAACAAATGTGTGATTGGAACTGATTTAAAACATTTTTACAGATGTTTACCCGTGCAAAACTCCAGGGCATTGCTATGCAGTTGCTATGGGTGTTATGAGTCAACAGTGTCCGGGAAATATTTAGTGGAATTGCTGGTTGCCTAGGATGCTTGCCTATGGAATTGCTGGTAGCCTTTTAAAGTATACTCTATTGATAGCGTGCACGAATGCAGCCGTTTGACACATGCGCTCTATAAAGTTTCATCTTTGTCCAATATTGAAACTATTTTTCCCTAGAAGTTATGACCAATAAGAATTCCTTTGTACACTTTTAAACTAAAGTTGCGGCTATCTGATTACTATGGTGGCCCAGTAGCGCACAACACAACGAAATTTAAAAAGCAAACATAAATTCACAACACAATGAAATCAAGCCACAACACAACGAAAAAGCCACAACACAACGGAAATGCTCCCGACCACTAGGGGGCACTCGGAGCGCGGTAAAGTTAGTTTTCCTTGCCACTATTCTATAGATTCGGCAGTCTTACAAATATATCAATATACGATCAGTTTAAGTGTATGTAACCATTGTATATCGACATGAAATATTAATTCAAAATCACCTACATGCATTATAGCTGCATATTTATACTCGAGAATGCTTTGACCCGCTACCACGGCGCATGATGCCTAAGGGAACGTCTGTCAATTCCACCAAGTGGTTGAAACATATAATTTGTATTAATTAAAATTACTTTTAACATTTAAAAAAAGACATTGTGTTGTGGCTTGATTTTGTTGTGTTGTGAATTTATGTTTGCTTTTTAAATTTCGTTATGTTGTGCACTACTGTGCCACCGTACATAACCCCCTCACACGAGTGTTTGTCAATGTGGGCATCTGTTGTTGTTGCAATCCTTGTTATTTTGTTGTTGTTCCTTCTCTTTAGGAAAAGGGTATAGCTACAGCCTGGGGATCTCCAAATCAGGGTGGGAGCATCAAAATAAGGTGTGGCTTCCTCCTATTGACAGACACACACATGACACGCATATGTGAGTTTCCCCCCCAAACCAGTTCAGTGCAAACTCTGCCCCGCAGCCGATTTAAAAGATTTCATTGATCACAGTGCTGATTTCCTACAAAATGCTACAACAAATGCTAACCCCTAAACCTACCCCACCCTAACCTTAAAGGTGCAGTGTGTAGTATTTATGAGGATCTATTGACAGAAATGCAATATAATATACATAACTATGTTTTCAGTGGTGTATGAAGATGTACCGTTATGTTTTTATTACCTTAGAATGAGCCATTTCTATCTACATACACCACGGGTCCCCTTATAGTGAAGTCACCATTTTGCACTGTCATGTTTCTACAGTAGCCCTAAATGGACAAACTGCTCTACAGAGCGCTAGCTACTCTCTGATGTCTCAGACGACGACATCTTTGTCCTGTGTCGGCCACCGTAGCTTCTCTATGTTCTTCGAAAGGGAGGGGTGAGCGGTGGGTGGTTGCAATTCGCAACCTCACCGCTAGATGCCGCTAAAATTTACAAAGTGCACCTTTAACCAATGAAACTGAATGCATGTCGGGATTTGCACTGAATAGCGTACTAAAGAAAATGGCAGTTAAGGAGATAAGCAGTTAATAATATCATACGGAATGAGATCGCTGAGCTGAGCCGTCTGTAACCCCCCAACTGGACCTCACCAGACAATGGGACCTTTTTAGCTGCACCCAGCGTCACTGCCCCCTTATACCCTGCGAATCTCGAGCCCCGGGACACCCCCGTCGCTTAGAATAAAGCAATTGTACCCACATGCAACTTTCCCATATGTAAAAATAACTTTTTTTATTTTAGATCACTAGAAACGATGTGTAATTTATTTTTATTTTGAAATGTAAGTCAATGACATTTGGCTGAAGCCAGAACCAATAGCGCAAGACTTTGCATGTGGAGACCACACCCCCTTTTGGAGGTTCTGCCCACTTTTGGAGTTCACACCCTATTTTGGAGATCTTAGTGTCTCTTTAGAAATCTCTTTAGTGTCGTTTTCTACTGTGAAACAGTGTGCGACCTGCGTGTACAAAGTATAAGCGGTTACAAAAATCAGCAGGCGCAAGCACTATGCTGCTGGTGACGAAAGTTGCGCCATGCGCACTGTACACAGAAGCGTAAAACCGAAGTAGGCCTGTACTTTTGCCTTAAGAAACTAAGGGCCATATTTACTAAACAGGGCAAATTAGCGTGAGAGCGCAATTCCAAAAAAGCACAGATGGGAGTGGAAAGTTCTGCGTGTGATCTACTGACGACACGCAAATTAAAGAACAAGCAGACGCAGCCGGATCATTTCCATAATGACCAACGCAATCTACTTGTTAGCATCTGGTTTAAGACATGCTTTTTTGGGCTGTAAATAATGGTGCAAATACCAGTAAATTGACTAGCGCAAACCTTTGTAAATCACCTTGCATGATTCATTTAAATACTCTCCTCCTATAAATTTGCGTCTGAAGTGGAAACAAATGCATATGCAAAAGGTCAGCCGCAAAAATAACTGTGTCCACGGCTTTTCAGCCCTAATTTTTCACTGCTTGTCTTTAGTAAATCCTGACAGTAGTTTTTTGACGGCAAAACAGGGTTTGTACTGGCGCAAGCTGTCAGTAAATCTGGCCCTAAGCTGTCTGATTACTTGCTAGGACTAGTGGGAAATTGTTTGAAGGAATTGGTTTGCATTTTCCTTATTATGTTTAAATAATGTTGTTTGAAGGTTTACATTTGTAGTTATCATGTGTGTTACTTTTTCTGAGAGTATGTAAGCACATTTTTCAGTCTATAATATGGGAGTTTTTTTTTTGCTATCAGTGTTACATTCAATGATTTTCCTGTACGTTGAATGATTGAATAACGGTCTTGGATAAGTTTCTTACATTATAGTTCTTCAACTGTAGCATTCAATACAGACAGTGATGCACAAAAAAGATTAAAATAGTCTTAAACTATTTGATAATTTTACAGCAACCACAATCCAGCTGATAACAACTTAAAAGTCGGAACCTGAATGAATTACATGCATAAAAATGTATTTATTATTACAACGTCTTAAGCATATTGCTTTTAAACATTCAGTTCGATTAGGTGTACTGGTTTAGCCGGTTCATTCATGACATTTCTGATTGCACTATGATGGTAACATTTGCACACAAATGTGATTTTGTACACATCAATAAAGCCATATTATGTAAAATTAGTTGCTGTCGTTGTACGTGCAAAAATGTATTTAATCAGAATTTATGGCTACTTTTAAATGGCCATCAGTGAAGAAAGAATGCTAACCAGTAAAACCCTGACCCTTCATCGTCAATGAGTCTGTGTGTCTTATTATCCACCGCGGGTGTGGTCCAGCCTTCTATTAATGCATCGACAGTCCACTGACCTGGATAGAAACTGATGAAAAAGATCAATCTTCATATCCTGCAAAGATGAAGGAAACAGGTCAGGCATGAAGTTTTGCATTGCGACCGTGGAAACCACTTTTAAAAGGCTTTTTATTGTGGTTTATACTGTGAGAGAACAGAGTGCATTTAACCTGCAGGCTTGAAGAAAACAAATCAATTAATTATGGTAATGGATAGTCCTGCTGTCCTATTCACCTCAGTCCCAAACGATCAGTTTTATAGTCAAGTAGCCGAACTGCCATTGGGCAAGCACTGAATCGCTAAATAATTTTGACACCTCTGAGTTAAGCATGGCTCATTTTTAAAGCAAAATTTCAGTGGCAGCTGTTAAACTTCCTTATTATGAATATAAACAAGAGTAATTACTCAGTCAAGGCCACCAATACCTCCTGCAGACCTCATTGCATTAAATAATGTTCCTCCAGTTTCTTTGCTTTGAAACTCTGCAAATGAATACAGCTAAATACCCAAGGCCGGTCACATTTCCTAGCAAATTGGCCATATTAAAGGGGTCATGAATTGAGAAATCAAATTTTCTATGATCTTTCTGTACGAGGTCATTGTACTATAAAAACATCCAGTAAGTTTCAGAACTTAAAACTTCCTTGTTAGTCCAAAAACAGCTTTTATTAAATCCAAGCTCAGAAAACAACTCATTTCGGATTTTGTCACATTATGATGTAATAGTGCGACAAAAGACCGCCTCTGCAGAATCAGATTTCTACATCGCCTATTTCTACATCGTCACGTTTTTGGCCCCGCCTATTGCCACGTTAGTGAGATGAGAAGGAGAGAAGAGACATGCAGGATCACTGGACTACAAATAACAGTTCATCTCAACAGATGTAGTAGTAAAAATTTTCGAGAGGGTTCCACATGTAATACTTCTTTCATATTTAAAGATGTTAGCCAATCATAGCAGTGGGCATTTACATTGAAGTCTCACAGCAGACACGCCCCTTCAAACACAGCATTCAAATCAGAGGACTAAAAGCCAGAAGAAAATACTTTTTTTTTTCTAAATTATGGCAAAACTAACACTATACACTCACCTAAAGGATTATTAGGAACACCTGTTCAATTTCTCATTAATGCAATTATCTAATCAACCAATCACATGGCAGTTGCTTCAATGCATTTAGGGGTGTGGTCCTGGTCAAGACAATCTCCTGAACTCCAAACTGAATGTCAGAATGGGAAAGAAAGGTGATTTAAGCAATTTTGAGCGTGGCATGGTTGTTGGTGCCAGACGGGCCGGTCTGAGTATTTCACAATCTGCTCAGTTACTGGGATTTTCACGCACAACCATTTCTAGAGTTTACAAAGAATGGTGTGAAAAGGGAAAAACATCCAGTATGCGGCAGTCCTGTGGGCGAAAATGCCTTGTTGATGCTAGAGGTCAGAGGAGAATGGGCCGACTGATTCAAGCTGATAGAAGAGCAACTTTGACTGAAATAACCACTCGTTACAACCGAGGTATGCAGCAAAGCATTTGTGAAGCCACAACACGCACAACCTTGAGGCGGATGGGCTACAACAGCAGAAGACCCCACCGGGTACCACTCATCTCCACTACAAATAGGAAAAAGAGGCTACAATTTGCACGAGCTCACCAAAATTGGACAGTTGAAGACTGGAAAAATGTTGCCTGGTCTGATGAGTCTCGATTTCTGTTGAGACATTCAGATGGTAGAGTCAGAATTTGGCGTAAACAGAATGAGAACATGGATCCATCATGCCTTGTTACCACTGTGCAGGCTAGTGGTGGTGGTGTAATGGTGTGGGGGATGTTTTCTTGGCACACTTTAGGCCCCTTAGTGCCAATTGGGCATCGTTTAAATGCCACGGCCTACCTGAGCATTGTTTCTGACCATGTCCATCCCTTTATGACCACCATGTACCCATCCTCTGATGGCTACTTCCAGCAGGATAATGCACCATGTCACAAAGCTCGAATCATTTCAAATTGGTTTCTTGAACATGACAATGAGTTCACTGTACTAAAATGGCCCCCACAGTCACCAGATCTCAACCCAATAGAGCATCTTTGGGATGTGGTGGAACGGAAGCTTCGTGCCCTGGATGTGCATCCCACAAATCTCCATCAACTGCAAGATGCTATCCTATCAATATGGGCCAACATTTCTAAAGAATGCTTTCAGCACCTTGTTGAATCAATGCCACGTAGAATTAAGGCAGTTCTGAAGGCGAAAGGGGGTCAAACACAGTATTAGTATGGTGTTCCTAATAATCCTTTAGGTGAGTGTAAGTGCAACATTATAAAATAATAAAAAAATTCAGTTCATGACCCCTTTAAGGCATTACCCTGAGCAACCTTATTCTTATATAGGAAGCACTTAGCAGATACATTTAAAGGTATAGTTCAACCAAAAATGAAAATTATGTTATCATTTACTCACCGTCAAGGTGAACTATCCCTTTAATGCAAAAGAAGGAAACTCATTTGTAGATCCAGGTGGAGAAAAGGACACAGATACCAATAAGTCGACAGCAGTAGTGGCCATATATATATATATATATATACACACACAGTGGGGAGAACAAGTATTTGATACACTGCCGATTTTGCAGGTTTTCCTACTTACAAAGCATGTAGAGGTCTGTAATTTTTATCATAGGGACTCTTCAACTGTGAGAGACGGAATCTAAAACAAAAATCCAGAAAATCACATTGTATGATTTTTAAATAATTAATTTGTATTAAAAATACTTTTGGACTGCCATTCACTGCCATTATAAAGCTTGGATTAGCCAGGACATATTTTAATATAAATCCGATTGTATTCATCTGAAGGAAGAATGTCATATACACCTAGGATGGCTTGATGGTGAGTAAATTATGGGATAATTTTCATTTTTGGGTGAACTATCCCTTCAAAATCTCCAGATAGGGGTACCCTGAATTTAGTGATTTAGGTTATATTTTTTATTTCCTATCACATTGACATAAGTATTTGATCACCTACCAACCAGTAAGAATTCCGGCTCTCACAGACCTGTTAGTTTTTCTTTAAGAAGCCCTCCTGTTCTCCACTCATTACCTGTATTAACTGCACCTGTTTGAACTCGTTACCTGTATAAAAGACACCTGTCCACACACTCAATCAAACAGACTCCAACCTCTCCACAATGGCCAAGACCAGAGAGCTGTGTAAGGACATCAGGGATAAAATTGTAGACCTGCACAAGGCTGGGATGGGCTACAGGACAATAGGCAAGCAGCTTGGTGAGAAGGCAACAACTGTTGGCGCAATTATTAGAAAATGGAAGAAGTTCAAGATGACGGTCAATCTCCCTCGGTCTGGGGCACCATGCAAGATCTCACCTCGTGGGGCATCAATGATCATCAGGAAGGTGAGGGATCAGCCCAGAACTACACGGCAGGACCTGGTCAATGACCTGAAGAGAGCTGGGACCACAGTCTCAAAGAAAACCATTAGTAACACACTACGCCGTCATGGATTAAAATCCTGCAGAGCACGCAAGGTCCCCCTGCTCAAGCCAGCGCATGTCCAGGCCCGTCTGAAGTTTGCCAATGACCATCTGGATGATCCAGAGGAGGAATGGGAGAAGGTCATGTGGTCTGATGAGACAAAAATAGAGCTTTTTGGTCTAAACTCCACTCTCCGTGCTTGGAGGAAGAGGGATGAGTACAACCCCAAGAACACCATCCCAACCGTGAAGCATGGAGGTGGAAACATCATTCTTTGGGGATGCTTTTCTGCAAAGGGGACAGGACGACTGCACCGTATTGAGGTGAGGATGGATGGGGCCATGTATCACGAGATCTTGGCCAACAACCTCCTTCCCTCAGTAAGAGCATTGAAGATGGGTCGTGGCTGGGTCTTCCAGCATGACAACGACCCGGAACACACAGCCAGGGCAACTAAGGAGTGGCTCCATAAGAAGCATCTTAAGGTCCTGGAGTGGCCTAGCCAGTCTCCAGACCTGAACCCAACAGAAAATCTTTGGAGGGAGCTGAAAGTCCATATTGCCCAGCGACAGCCCCGAAACCTTAAGGATCTTGAGAAGGTCTGTATGGAGGAGTGGGCCAAAATCCCTGCTGCAGTGTGTGCAAACCTGTTCAAGAACTACAGGAAATGTATGATCTCTGTAATTGCAAACAAAGGTTTCTGTACCAAATATTAAGTTCTGCTTTTCTGATGTATCAAATACTTATGTCATGCAATAAAATGCAAATTAATTACTTAAAAATCATACAATGTGATTTTCTGGATTTTTGTTTTAGATTCCGTCACTCACAGTTGAAGAGTCCCTATGATAAAAATTACAGACTTCTACATGCTTTGTAAGTGGGCAAACCTGCAAAATCGGCAGTGTATCAAATACTTGTTCTCCCCACTGTACATACATATATATATACACACACATATTATATATATATTATAGGCAAACACTTCTTGATTCTATGATTGGATCATTATTGCAGTGTTTCTAGCATGTTATATGCTTGGCAACAGTTTTTCTAACCCTAACTGATGGAGTGTGTAGCTTTTCAAAAACCATGTAGGAAGACACATTATGGCCATATTCCAGGACGACAATGTCAAGATTCATCATGCTCAAATTGTGAAAGAATGGTTGGGAGGGAGCATGAAGAATCATTATCACACATGAATTGGTACCTCTGAGTCCAGACTTAAATTCATTGACAGTGTTTGGGATGTGCTGGACTTTACTCTTGCTTGACTCTTGCATTGTCAATACAAGATCTTGACCAAAAAGAGCAAAGATTACTCGTTTGATATACACAAAACTAATTATATCTCATGTTTAACCACCATCTACATAAAAGCCAGCAACAAATTCCCGAAGGATTGGCCGAGATAAAGCTGTTCTCCTCGGGTACATGAGCACTGAAAGGCCGCTGATCTTTATATATAAATCACATATTTGAGGTCTAAACAACTACATTCTCGCCTAAAAACCTCTTAAAGGGGACCTATTATGCCCCTTTTTGCAATATGTAATATAAGTCTCAGGTGTCCCCAGAATGTTTCTGTGAAGTTTCAGCTCAAAATACCCCACAGACCATTTATTATACCATTAAGGAAAAACATGCTGTTTTTGTGCATGTATCTTTAAATGCAAATGAGCTTTCCAGAAGAGGGCGGAGCCTTTGCAGTCCGTGCCTCTGATGCTCTGCCAAAAACGAAAACGTCTGTTTAGTTTTAATTATCATCTCTATCGCGGTCATGCTCACGTGAAATTGCAGTTATTCATCATCATTAAAGTTTATTATCTTGCATGTGTTTTAAAGCCATATCAGTCTAATCTTCTGATATATGGTTTTCTGAGCACACACATCCGAAGCTCGCGCACAGATGTCAGACGGCGCACCGCGTGGGTATTAAACTAAGTTCTCTTTCACTTCTTATTGCACTTAAACAGTCAAATACATATAAGGTTATGTCAAATAAGGTTCACATAAACACAGTCAGTTATGTCTGTGAACGTAAACAGCGAGTAAAGAAATCGCATGTGTAGCCTATATTAGATCAGTGTATTAAAGTGAAAGAAGAGTAATATACAGTACCTACTGCTAAATATAGTGTTAATATGAATGAAACAACAAAAGAAAAACAGAAAATCACTCACTGCTCTTGATTGAATAACTTTAGTAGCTTTGATAAGAATACATTTCTTACTTGAATGCTGCTGTTAAATGCTCTGGCGAGGAGATAAGCATGGCGGACTGTGTACAGCTCTCTGAGGGCGGGGTCTATGCTAACAGGGTAGAGTCCATCAGCAGTCGTGGACGGGGCCTGTGCAATGTAATGTCATATTGCATAGAATCTGCAAACAGCTTGTTCTGAGACACTGATATTGATTTAAGGAAATAAAAAAAAGAGGAGTGAGTGGATTTTTACCTGGGGGGTTGTGTACACACACCCTATAATGTTCAAACACCATATAAAAGTGAATTTTGCTTAATAGGTCCCCTTTAAAACTACATTCAGTGACACAGTATTTTGTAAAATTATAGTGGGTTTGCTTCTCCACCATTGACGCTCGCTGTGAAAAATGCTGCTAGTATAAATCCGGCAGAAACAAGCGAAGTGATACAAATTGTGAAACGGTTTCCATGTGATATTAGTAGAATATCGCATGGCTGGAAAAGGCTCTCAGCCAATCAGGTTCGAGAACCAGAACTAACTGTAATATAAATATAATGTTCATGTAATATGTCGATTACAAAATGGCTTTTAAACAAGTACTATTATTTTGGAACAAAACACAGAAAAAGCTTATTGCTCACAAAAGCCTAACTAATGGTACTAAACTTTGGTGTGTGGAGTGTGCACTGCAGCAAGAGTAGTCAATAAGGACTATTATACATTTTAGGGTCTGGACATATCTCATTTATAGTCAGACAGAGATAGAGATCTATAAACATATAAATGAGATAGACTATATCATTGAAATGTGTATATTTTTGTATGACAAAGTGATCTGCATGTATGTGTTAAAACAGACTGCTGTGCATGTTATTTCTATATGTATGTCTTTATATGCTTCGTTATGAGGTTCTCTGCCTCTCAGACCAGGTCTGTTACATACAATCGATAAATAATCTGGGTCTCCTCAGCCTCCGTTTCATTCATCATCCAGCTATTCACATCCTCTCGGCAGCATAAACGGGTCTCCCGCCTCAGGAGGGGCCCCCGGACAGCTGTGGCCAGTTTATTAGGCCATGCGACAACTGGGAACTTTTGAGACACCATGTGTCGGGCACAAACCAGGTTAAAACGATTATTTATTTATTTTATTTTTTCCATGAGGAAGAGAGGGCACACAAATTCTCCAGCGTCTTATTTGTTCTGGAGCCATTTCTTAACGGGTATTTCTCTCTTGAGCATTATGAGCATTTATTATGTCTTTTAAATTTTTAAACCGTTTGCCACTTTTATGGATAGTAAGTAGAGCGAATAAAATATATATTTAAACTTGTCATAGTTGTAGAGCCTGACCGATATTGGTTTTTGAGGGCCGATACTGATATTAGGGAGTAAAAAAAAGTCTGATATCGATATATCGGCTGATATTCTTTGTGTATATTATAGTACAGTACCAGTCAAAAGTTTGGACACACTTTCCCAGTGGTGTGTCCACACTTTTGACTGGTACTGTATATAGAATGCAGTATATACATAATATACATACATTATACATAAATACAACAGAACAAACATACAAATGAAAAACAGTTATTTTCAGGTTTTTCATGTAGGTCTAAACTAGATTTTCAGGTACAGAAATAGTAAATCAAATGTAAAATATCACTTCATAATCTTCAGTGTATAAATATAGATTAACCCTTATTAAAGTTATTTAGTCAAGAGCCGTGAGTGATTTTTTTTTTCTGTCTTTTGTTATGTCGTCTTTTATGAGAAAACGCTTCCCTGCCATTGGCGAGATTTTTCTGTGTTTTCACTGTTATATGGTAGGGGGTGCTATTACACATCTCCTGAACGAGTACAGAATCTGATCAAAACACAGGCGAAGGAGAGGCAGGAACGAGCGATCTCTTATAAGCAGATTCATATGTAAAATAACACGACCATCAACATTAAACAGCATATAAATCAAAACTGCCTAATGTTATTGAATGAAAATACGACCCAGGACGAGCTATAGGACTGTGAAGCTTTGGGGGTGTTGATGGACTCCATCATCGTTCTGAATCCCATCTGTATGCAAGTTAGTCACGATTTTCTCAGCTTTTTTCTTAAAATGTTGCTTTTTTCATGAAACTTACATTTAAGTATTGATAAAAAAAAAGAATGCATAAGAATAAAACAGAGGGTCTGTTCTTTCTTTTGATATATTAATAATATACACTCACCTAAAGGATTATTAGGAACACCATACTAATACTGTGTTTGACCCCCTTTCGCCTTCAGAACTGCCTTAATTCTACGTGGCATTGATTCAACAAGGTGCTGAAAGCATTCTTTAGAAATGTTGGCCCATATTGATAGGATAGCATCTTGCAGTTGATGGAGATTTGTGGGATGCACATCCAGGGCACGAAGCTCCCGTTCCACCACATCCCAAAGATGCTCTATTGGGTTGAGATCTGGTGACTGTGGGGGCCATTTTAGTACAGTGAACTCATTGTCATGTTCAAGAAACCAATTTGAAATGATTCGAGCTTTGTGACATGGTGCATTATCCTGCTGGAAGTAGCCATCAGAGGATGGGTACATGGTGGTCATAAAGGGATGGACATGGTCAGAAACAATGCTCAGGTAGGCCGTGGCATTTAAACGATGCCCAATTGGCACTAAGGGGCCTAAAGTGTGCCAAGAAAACATCCCCCACACCATTACACCACCACCACCAGCCTGCACAGTGGTAACAAGGCATGATGGATCCATGTTCTCATTCTGTTTACGCCAAATTCTGACTCTACCATCTGAATGTCTCAACAGAAATCGAGACTCATCAGACCAGGCAACATTTTTCCACTCTTCAACTGTCCAATTTTGGTGAGCTCGTGCAAATTGTAGCCTCTTTTTCCTATTTGTAGTGGAGATGAGTGGTACCCGGTGGGGTCTTCTGCTGTTGTAGCCCATCCGCCTCAAGGTTGTGCGTGTTGTGGCTTCACAAATGCTTTGCTGCATACCTCGGTTGTAACGAGTGGTTATTTCAGTCAAAGTTGCTCTTCTATCAGCTTGAATCAGTCGGCCCATTCTCCTCTGACCTCTAGCATCAACAAGGCATTTTCGCCCACAGGACTGCCACATACTGGATGTTTTTCCCTTTTCACACCATTCTTTGTAAACTCTAGAAATGGTTGTGCGTGAAAATCCCAGTAACTGAGCAGATTGTGAAATACTCAGACCGGCCCGTCTGGCACCAACAACCATGCCACGCTCAAAATTGCTTAAATCACCTTTCTTTCCCATTCTGACATTCAGTTTGGAGTTCAGGAGATTGTCTTGACCAGGACCACACCCCTAAATCCAACTGCCATGTGATTGGTTGATTAGATAATTGCATTAATGAGAAATTGAACAGGTGTTCCTAATAATCCTTTAGGTGAGTGTATTATATCAATAATATATTGATATATTTCTTTTGATATATCATACAACAAGATATTCTGTGGGCCATGAAACTTGTTAAAATGACCAAAAACGCTGGCGGTGACTGGCAAATTTCATGTTTACATTCACTTAAGACATAACCGACTATGTTTACGATGATACTCGACAAGACAGGCATTTTGACATCATTTTGTGTCAATATTCGGTGGCATATCGGCGGCATATACGCCGATGCCGATATATCTGCGACCGATAGACCGATAAATCGGTCGGGCTCTACACAGTTGGTCACAAAACACAGTGATGTTTTACTGATGTCAAGCCTTGAGCCTCGAGGCTTTATATTTTAAGTGATATACAGAAACCCTGAAGAGCTGAACAAAAGGTGATTATTTTTAAATTTTTAAAAAGGTGGTTATTTCATAATATGTACAAATACTGACATATGCATTAATATTCTGTAACAAAGTAAATAAAGGTGCTACACTTCTGTCAGAGGATGAGAGAAATACAATTACCCATAATGCACAGCAACACGAGCAGCCAGTCAGAGCTGTTTCAGCATCAATACTCCGCTCTTCAGTCGATCCTTCAGAAATCATTGTAATATGCTGATTTGCTTTTCAAGAAACATTTATTAATATTATCAATGTTAAAAATGTCTTTGATGAATAGAAAGTCCAAAAGAACAGCATTTATTTAAAATAGATTTTTTGTAACATTGTAAAAGTCTTTACTGTCACTTTTGAACAATTTAATGTGTCCTTGCTTACTTAACGGTAATATATTTAGTTAGACTGAAGCTATAACTTTTTTTTTTTTTTTTTAGATGCATTTAATTTCAGGGTATTTGTGCACATTTCAATTCAAATTCAGAGTCCTCCTGAACGTGCTTGGGTGTAATATTAATTTCTCCTGGTGCTCTTTAGATAAGAAATCTTAAAGGTTTAGGGGATATAATATACAGTTAAAAACTACATTATGTCTGGAAAATGCTGAAAACAGAACGTGTGTGTATGTGTGTGTGTGTATGTGTATGTGTGTGTGTATGTGTGTGTATATGTGTGTGTGTGTGTCATGGCTGTGGTGCCAGAGTATCTAAATAAGGCAATCAGGCTGCAGTTGTCTTCCATCCCTAGTGTCTGAGCTCAACTAATCCCACTCTGCTCTTGCTAACAAGACACTGATCTGAGGTCTGCCGGGGACTTAATGAAAACTGGATTGCTTGTTAGTCTGATGAGGCGCACACTCCTTACCTCTTTTTCTCTCTATCCCTCATTTGAACAACAGTATTAACTCGACCTCTCTCTGGCTAATCCTTCTATTAGAGCGAGATCTAGATGCCGCACCACACAACATTATCTACCCGGCACACTCCCTCTCTGTGCCCCGTCTGCCCCCTCACGCACATCCTCTCCTCCTCTTTCCTCCCAGATGCCAACGAGCTCCCTGCCCGTACAACCCTGGACCACATGGCCGAGTTCATAGGTCTTTTTACAAGAAGGAGCATTAATTAGCCTCATATAGGAGCTGAATCTCAGAGGAAGAGCATCATATTTTCTTTCCAGACTGTCTGTCTCTCTCTCTCTCTGTGCCTCCGTTCTTGTCTTGTCTCGGTAGGGGTGGAGCACTCAGATGACTTTATTTCCATGCAGAGACGCCTCTCTGTGTTAAATTAGCTCATTTCGGAGGTGAATGCTTCTTGGACAATTCCGGTCTATTTTCTCAGACCAAAGTTGACATTTAATTCCTTCGCTTGCAGTGGGGCTCTTTCAGCTTGTTTCCAGGTTCATTATGGTAAATGGCCTTTACAAAGCGAGTGTTTCAGCGTGAACTTCTCTTTCACAGTGAGCTTGTTTTATAGCAGGGCAGAGAGAATGTAATGGCTTGACTGTGTTCACATCAACATCGCTTACTGTGGGCTGATTGCCAGCTCGGAGCCAATAGAATTACAGCGAATGTCTGCAGATAACTATACAGGTGCAAGGAACTGCATTTGGTAACACTTTATTTTTATGGTCTACTTTAGACATTCTACTAATTATAAGTAACTACACAGGCTATGTCTACATGAATCCATATACATTTGAAAACTGCAAGTGTACACACTAGCGTTTTCCAAATGTTGCTCATCCACACTGAAATGTTAAAAATGCTTAAATCACTGTACTGCACATGTGTAAAACGTAATCAAAGCTCATGAGATGATACCGAGAGAGCAGACATAATAAAGTTCTCATGCTATTCTTCTGGCACTATCATTTTATTAATAAAATACCCACCCACTCACTGTTGTATCCAGGTAGCACTGATATTATCTAAAACGCAATTGTCATCATGTTTTGCCACAGAGCAGCAATTGCGAGTAAATTTTATGCGAGTAATGTAATATAATGATTGTACAAAGGAACATTTATCTTTAGCAACAGTATGAAAGTAAATAGCAGTCACAACAATGCCGATATAATCATGGATATTATGGGTACAATATGCATCACATGACTAAACATGCTTCATTGTTTTCAAATACCTCTGTTTTCACAGTCCACACTACAACTCGAAAAACAGCGTTTTCAAATTTATCCACTTGGGAGAATATTTTCAAAAAGCTCTGTCTTCATTGACAAATATGCCATCTCAGTGTGGACGGAAGGCCAAAATGGAGAGAAAAAGATGCATTTTCAAATAAAAAAAAAATCATATTAGGGTACACTTACACAACAATGATGTACTAAATATGGAATATCTTTTTTATAATATAATTGTGTAAGAGCTACTAGACCGCGCCCAAATGTGCGTGCCTCGCTTTGTGTGTGGCAAGCGGGAGAGCAAAGTTTTCACCGCAGTGAAAATGTTGTTTTTGAAAGTCTATTTGCCAACAAATATGGACTGAAGAAGAATATTCCGTTTGACTTTTGGACTTTACAGCGCTCTGGAGTTATTGGAAATGTTTGGATCACACAAGACTAAAACCTCTGCGCCAGACAATCTCTTTCTTGCTGACATTTCAATGGTCAACAGCATATAAAAACAACTAGAAAGTTTCTAGGCATCAGTGACGTGCATCTTCACTTGCGGGGAAATCTAGCAAACACTGAAATAATACGCAGCATACGCCACCTGTAATCCGTATGGTCAATTTGACCGTTATGGCCATTCTAGGTAGAAATACTCAGAGCTCTTTTGTCTTTTGTAATTTTAATAAAATAACAATATTAGAACAAAATATACACACATTTAGGCAAAGTCAGGGTACTATAGCTATATGGGTTTAATTTCAACAAAGTTATTACACTGCAAAATTTTAAAACGTGAAGCCTTGGTAGTTCTAGTGTTAAGTCCACAAGACTGTAGGTTGTCCCATTTGACATTTTAGGTCTCAGAAGGGTGCTCGCGAGCGCCGCCTTTGCGGTCGATATGCGCCCTCAATACGCACTTTTGTCGAGCCCGCACTAATGCGAGCTCCGCAGCGGACTTCTTCACGACAGTCAAAGCGGCATTACGTCACGAAAGTGCGGACTCATAGGAAGACTGTGAGGGTTTAGGGTGCCATTTGGGATAGGGCCTTACCTGCCGATAGACCCTCCCCTTGAACAAATCAGGACAGAATCTTAACACTATGAAGGTAAAATGATGCCATGAATTGCATGCGCAGGGTAAGATTTGTGAAAGTGTACATAAGATTGCAAGCGCAAATTAAGTTTGCACGCGCAAGAAAGTCTTGTAAAGGTGTAAATCGCCTTTCAAAAATATTTGCAGCATTTTACTGTTATTCGTAAGTGTAATTCATGTATTGTGAAACTGTAGCTTCATGTTAACGCAAAATAAATATGATCTGTATTCTTCTGACTTCCATTACTACAAAACTTCTCTTGCGCATGCAAATTTAATTTACACTTGCAATCGTATGTACACTTGGACAAATCTTACCCTGCGCATGCGATTCTTTATGGCATCATTTTACCTTCATAAATACCATCTTACTACTAGGTGTAAACAGGGCCTACATGTCAACTACTGTAACTCTCATTAGAGTATTAGTAGACTGTTAGGGAACACACCAAGCCGATGTCAAAGAACTAGTGGCGACGAAACCTGACTGTGTTGTCGCCTCTCATCAGCTGCGCTAGAACACACCGAAAGGACTAAAGATGACTGTCAACTAGCATGTGCATTCTGCACCTGCGTGCAAGTAAATATCTGCAGGTAACAATAGTCTATTTTCGTCATTCAAAAAGGGAAACCGAAACTAGGACTGCCGATATATAAACCGTAAACAAAGCACACTTGGTTACCATTTCAAATATCAAGCACGCTGATCACTTTCTTAATTATTTCTAGTCGGCTCATGTTATGAAAATATTCATGCATCTGAATGCTCAGGCAAGATGATGTAAAATTATAACAGCCATCTGTCTGTACCGTCTTGACTTCTTTGCTTGCTTTCACCACTTTCGCTTTTATTCTCATGCACTGACTCGTTCGCTAAGCTGAAGAGCTGAAGAGTTCTCTCTCTCACCGACAGCCCAACGCCGATTCAACATGCCAAAAAACCCTGACTGGAGCCAACGGTGTGCAACACACCGAAAAATCTAAGCCAACCGACACTCAAAACGGCCTGCAAACAATACTGCAAAGTTACCTAGTTAGTAGAATGTTTAAAGTGGACTATCGAAATAAAGTGTTACCAAAAAATATTTGTGCTACTTAAAATAAAATAAAATAAAATATTTCAGATAGTTGCAAGGCAAAATTTCAAATTTTCTCTAAAATAATGAAAACTAAAACTGAAATAAAAATTGATGGAAAAAAAAAATATATATATATATATATATAGACACAACTAACAAAATGACAAAAACAACAAATTTACTGAAACAAAAAAGAAATCACTAAATTTCAAATGAAAACAGAAAATATAAAAATGAAAACTAATTCAAAATGTTACCAACTACAATAGTACCTCAATGATACTAAAATAAACTGCCTCCATTTTTCTACAGACAACAAATAGACCCATTTCACCAACAAACAGACTCTTTTCTGCTTTAATTAACATCATAAATCAAGCTAACTTTTCAATATTTTCTCAAAGACCTCCTCAGATCAAATAGCATTATAGAATACATGTACAGACTGGGTTATTTTGTTACACTTTACTATACAAACAGTAAAACAGTATACAGCAGTGTGTTACTGCACATATTTACAGAAAGCCAATGATGTCACTGAATACAGACAGCCAATCAGATCATAGCATTTTTCTGCAGACTACCAAACAGATACTGACTAATGTTACAGCTAATCAAATAGCATTAGATGAGCAGTATTTTCTTTGCACAAACTGCATTTAGATGCTATTTGCACTAAAATACTGTTATATGATATTTAGTGCAAATAGTGGCAGATACTATTAGATACTAACCAAAGTTTTGAGCAATATATGAACTGCACCCATTGCGGTCAATGTGTCAGCCCATCCAATCAGCACAAAGACACCACATCTATTTTCAATTATAGGCCTATTAAATGTCTGTCAAACACGTTATTACTACTATTAAAAACCCGTTAGGAACTTTCTTTTGTTTTTTTTTTAATAAACACCTCTCCGAGTTGATATATTATAGAATGGGATTGGAAAAAGGCACATTCAAACTTACAAAAACATAAACCAGACAATGGTGGACAGGGTTAATGCTTGCAATTGCCTTTTCAAGCAAGATGGTCTATTTGCACTTAGTGTAAATAGACACTCCAATAATGGCACAGCATACATTTACTGACAACCACTGTACATGTTTGTCCTTTCTTCATTCTCTCTTTCTTGTTTGCTTAATTTCTTTTTATGTGAGTTTTAATGTGATCAATTCATTATTTAAATACTGTTCATTTTGCTGAGCATTAGTGCTTTTTGAAGCACAGACTCTCATGAATTTTATTTACATCTCTGTGATTTCTCTGAGGATGGAAAATTATAATTTAAAGCTGCAGTCCGTAACTTTTTTTGGTTAAAAATGATCCAAAATCAATTGTTGGGCAAGTACACAACAAGCCAGTATTCAAAACTATCTCCTTACCTTAGCCCCATTCACAACGGTAAGCTTGTAATAATGTGTTATAATTTGAGTGGTATGGTGGATTTCCGCGGGCAATTAAAGCATGTCTTTGCGACATTACGTCACGTCTGTATACATAAAGAAGGAGTCCGGCTAGTAGGCTATCGCATGTGATGAGCGGATCGCGTGTTCTTCAGCGGATCATTTATAGACTTTTCTCACAGCAGCTAGAGTAATTAAACTTTTCATTTTGATGGCGGATTGTAATCCAGAAAGGCCCAAATGACATCATCAGTGACAACTGGAGATTCACCCGTGGTCAAAAGCAAAAGATTAGACTGTACAGAATCTACAGGTAACGCTAATACACACTAAATACACGTAGTCACGCAATGCTAAGGCTGTTAACATTAACAATTTGAGAACAAAGTATAACAATAATAATAATTTGCATGGTTTGATGTTATATGAGCGATCGGTAGATTTAATCACCATTGGTAGCGCGATTTATTGTAAATGTTACTTACTTGATCAGATGACATTTTCCGGTGAAAATTCTTATTTAGGTTATACTCCAAGACTTAGAATCTGTGATTCTGAAGTACAGTATCCACACCGGTGCGGTGTCTGACAGCAAAGACGCACATACTCCTCAAAACATTAGATTCTGAGGAGCCGCGCCGACGCACAACTTACGTACAGATGATAACTCCGCAAATAACTGCAATTGCAGGTTTCAAACAGAGATGGCGACACAGAGGCAAAACTTACAGACTGCAGCTTTAACTGCATCTCTATAAATAAGTTGACATTTTCAAACCTCAAATCCTGATTTTCATCTAATTTCTGGTCGGCTCATGATAAAGATGCTAGCAAGGCAAAATTACCACCAGCAGCCGTCCAACCAGCAAATGAGGATCCTCTTTGAAATGTGCTTGGGCGTTTTATTTATTCATGTTTGCAGATTGCAGCTCGGTAAACAGAGCGATTACAGAAGATGACGTAATTCTCACTTCTGAAAAGCGAGATGCTCATACATCCTCACAATCTCATGGTCTCTGTAAATCCGTAGCGTCCGATTGAGCGGTAAGATGTCATCAATAGTCCCTGAGGGAAGGCCAACTGAAAAAACAAAAACAAAAAAAAAACATTATAAGCACAGAGAAATTAATACATATGGAGAGGCGCCCTCACAGCGGACCGTGTCCAATCGCATGGACTGATCCTGCAGTGTAGGTGAGTGTTCCAGCCTGAGCTCAGTCCACAAACCCAATGACATGCCTGCCAGCATGAATCAGTGTCTCTGATATATCCTGACAGGAATGCTATCAGTCAGAGACGGCACACTGGCTGCCTCACACACACATACACACAAAAAAATGTTTGGATTGTTTGCAGTGCAAGAGAGGAAAGACAGGAATGTGGAGTAGAGAAAAGTGATGAAAAGAGGCAGAACTTGTGTGGGTGGTATGAAGGCATGTGCCATTGCTGTTTGATGAAAATCTTCATGGTTGAAGGTCACAGAAAAGATGATAAATGTATGTTTCTGTATATGTTATTGTTTATAATATAACAAGTAATATAATATATAACAATTGTAATATAATAATAATAATATTACAATATAACAAGAAAAAAAATGTTTTCCTGTTTTCCCATTCATTTTTTGTAAAATTTGTTATTAATGTTATTGTTGTTAATTGCTAAGGACCCAAGGTGTGTAATAGGGGTGTTTTTTTACATAGTCGAATCAGAATTGTGAAGTCTTGCCTATAGTCGACTGATAGTCGAATCGTACATTCGTAAAATGATTCCTCACAACATTTTAAAGCCACCATAAAGCCACCTACAGAACATCACACAAAGATATAGAAGAAAATGTATAAAACTATTTTCGATCAATAAATAACAAATAAATAACTGCAGAAAGGCCACACTGCAGAGAGGATTTGCATTGTCAGCAAATCTAATTAAATCGGCTAAATTGCCTGTGCGAGCAGTGCAACATCGATGCACCAAATTAATTTACAGAATTAAATTAGAACATTTTAGTCTTTTCAAATTGTGTGCGAGGAAAACCGGTAATTCTATGTGAAATCAGACCCATTTCACACAGCCATCCCGGGAACTTTACCGGTAAATAAACAAATATGCTGTTCACACAAGCAGCGGCGTTCTGGCTTTTTACCAGTTAGAGACCGTTCCCACATCAGCAGCAAAATACCGGAAAATTATGTGATGTCAGTCATCTTTAAACGCTGTGCCGCTGTCTTCATACGCCTGCATGAGAAGAAGCGCTTTAGTTTCACTATCTGTTCAATTTGACAACATATTTTAACGTCTGAGTGAAAGGCATAAGGGGGTTATGCGAGACACGGCGCAACGGTCAAAGATGATCATTTAGCGCATATTTGAATAGAAAAACTATTTAAAAGCTTACTGTAAACAGCACAGAGTAATTATGCAATCCCCATAAGGGGTTTGAGCACTCCCAAATAGCCAAAATGGCATGATTCTCGTTTCATAACAACTCTGCAAAGATTCGACTGTGAGATTGGTAGTCGAATCACGCTCCTCCTATCGAAGCATCGAATCGTCGACTATTCGGGTTCAGCTCTAGTGTGTAACAGTGTAAGTATATTTTTTCTGCACAACAATTGAATCTTTGATGACTGAATAAGTGCAATTCTCCTTTATTCCACAAGGTGGCAATGTCTGAAACACAATGATGAAGTGACGTTTCACTCATAGTTACCTCAGACAGAAAACAAAAGAATAAGAAGTATCATCAGCAAATATTAGTGTCACTGTCACTTGATGGAGGATCTGGTAAAGAAGCAAAATATTGATTTTGAAGATGTTGAAAATGATAGTTTTGAGAATATGTTTGAGATCACGAATATGATCCAGATGCTGAATGTACTGGGAAATGAGCTCTGATGAGGACAGTGATGATGGTATAAAACATCTGCTCAAACTGAACCCTTCCAAGCTTAAAAAGGTAACAAAATATGCTTTATTTTATTCTTCTGTAATTGTTACTCTAATATCAGGAGAGATTTATATTATCGTCAGGTAGAGATCCATCCGTGTTAGATATAGATCCAGGTCGCTAGAGAATATGTAATACTGATTGGCAATTTCATGCATTTAAGGGTTAAATTAGTGGTGTCAAATGTTAATTCTTTCCCCGCCATTACAGAATTTTCCGGCAATCCATATTTGGTAATTCCACAAATTCTGAAAGAGTATAGAATCTCCAGATCAAAACACAGATGAAGAAGAAGCAGAAACAAGCAATAGAAGCATTGCTTATGCACATGTAAAATAACACGATCACCAACATTAAACAGCATATAAATCAAAACTGCCTAATGTTACTGAATGAAATGTCTACCCAGGACGAGCTATAGGACTGTGAAGCTTTGGGGGTGTTGATGGAAGCAATCTACTTCATCTATGTTTTGATCATCGTTCTGAATCTGATCTGGATGTTGTCTTTCACAAAAACACGATTTTCTCAGCTTTTTGTTCAAAATGTTGCTTTTTTTATGAAACTTGCCCATATTCAGCTTTTTGTTCAAAATGTTGCTTTTTTACGAAACGTACCCATATTAAAGTGTAAAAAAAAAAAAAAAGAAGAATGCACAAAGCTAGAATGAAGCTAATTTTTGGTTTAAAAGCAGAGGCTCTGTCTGTTCTTTCTTTTCATATATTGCATGTTCAGATATTCAAAAAACAGAATATTCCAGGGGCCATGAAAGTTTTGTGAAAATTATCAAAAATGCTAGCGCTGGCTGGCAACTTTAAAAAAAAAAAAAAAAAAAAAACGCTGTCTGGTGAAATGTTAATATAGTGTGTGCAATTAATTTGTTTATTATTATTATTATTTATTTTTTAATGGACTTTTTGCCTTTTAATGAGCACAGCATGAGGAATGGAATAGAAAATAACAAGTTTGAGCATAAAAACACTGAAAGACATTGGAGCACATGCACTACAAAAATGACATGCACATTTAGTTAACATGAACTAATAATGAATTGCACTTCTACAGCATTTATTAATCTTTGGTAATGTTAATTTCATCATTTACTAATACATTATTAAAATCAAAAGTTGTATTTGTTAACATTAGCTAATGCACTGTAAACTAACGTTAACAAAGATGAACAAATACAGTAACAAATGTATCGCTCATGGTTAGTTCATGTTAGTTAATACAATAACTAGTGTTAACAAATGAAACCTTATTGTAAAATGTTACCAAATTATTTTATTAAATTAGTGCCATTGCATATAGTTAATATAGTGTGTGCATTTCTTTTTTATTTTATTTGATATTTCTTAATGGGCTTTTTGTTTTTTAAAGATCACAGTATGAGGTAGTATGAGGTAGGAAAGGAAAAAAACTCAACTCAAGCATAAAAACACAGGAGCACATGCACTACAGAAATGACATTCACATTTGATTCAAATGTAATTTACAAGAGATTTCACAAATCTTTGGAGATCTAAAGGTCTGAATAAGAAATTCAAATGAAGAATTATATAAGAAACCTTCCCTTGATGCTCAGTGAGGGAATTAGGCAGTCTTTTAAAAAATGCTACCTAACCAACTTTAGAGCTCAGTGCTTGTTTTGGATCCTCTCCAGGAACTGCGTTCTTATTGTTAGCTGCAAAGGTAATTGGCAACAACAATGCACTTTATGCTTTTTCTCGCAAGTCAACGTGACATACGTTTGCTTCTGTAAGTGCACACGGAAGCTGTCGGCTGTTAATTCCCCCCGCGACTGCTTGTTCTCGCTGCAGATGGACTCGAGGTCATCAATGGTGTTAAAAAAATAACACAGCTTGATTGTTATTCCAGAGAAACTGTCATGTGCGGTCTCTCTCTCTCTCTCTCTCTCCCTGTCTTTCTGCCACAATAGACCACATTTCATTAGAGGCATCAGCAAGGTAATTCAGGATAAAATATGGAAGCCAAATTGCTTGGTGTGAGATGCCTTTCAAAGTAACGGTGTTGGAGGCCTTGTTAATAAAAGAATGGAAAACACTCCAGATGAACACGTGCACTATGGGCCTTCTCTTCATATGGTACGTATTGATTGGGTTTCACTTCATCAGCTAGAGGATTTTTGCGTCCTTCACACGGTTTAGAATAGTCTGTGTTTGTATTCGTGAGGGATCTTGTGACCTTGTCGGCAGCATTACAATGTGTGTCGAGCAGATAAGGGGTGTGATTTTAAAGCCTCCGAGAAAATAAAGTGGATAAAGTAAACTAACAAACACTGAAAATTAAGCGTTTGCAGAATATTAAATAAATAATTAGATAGGTATTTTCGATTCAAGACACTGTCTCTCCGTCTTAAAGGTCACGTTCTATTTGTGTTCTGTGGGGAAATTAGTCTTCGAAAATAAAAAAAAATCATCTACAAAAAACGTGGTTGAGACATTTGTAACAGTGGAATGAAGTAAAATCACTGTGACATCTTCATGTAATCAGGTCGGCGTGACTCAACCGCAACGAGTCGGCGTTTAACATTCAGACTGGAGCTTAAGGACAAATTACATCTCTTCCACATATACACACACTCCTGTAAGCCTACCATCCTTTGTTCATAACACTTTACCATCCCGTTTATCTGGGTAAAAAGACATGAAATGGAAATGGCGCTGTGATCTGTTCAAGTTATTTTTTCCTTTCTGTGCTGCTGAATGGCATCTTGGGGATTCGAGGGAACTCGTTCATGACAGATTCATGCTGTTGTTATGATGCCAAAACATACCAACGATGAGCTGACCAATGACTGACCTTGATTTAGCAATGCTTGTCTGGATTCTGATTATTGTAGTTTAGATGGGAAAAAAACCCCAAAAAAAACAGATAATATCCTGCCAGAAAATTACCAGTACCTGTTTCGTTAACTTTACAGACATTTCCTTCAAACCTAAATCACAGCGTAGTGCAATGCGCAATTCAAAATACAGGTAAAACACCTGTGAAAAATCAATACAGAATTCCTTCATATTAACACTAGAGTGTAAATAAATACTCCTTGTACATTTGAATGTTTACAGGCATCTTATTTATTGCAGCGTTTCAGTTAATTTGCACGAGGCATGACTGAAACGTTGCAATAAATATTGATTTTATTTTTCAAGCTATTAACTTGTGTGTTTATGGAAATTGATCTCAACTCCTAGCATAGTTATTAGAATAGTTATGCCGTTAAAACTCAGCTGTTTACTTCAGCTCTACTCTAAAACAGTAGCTTTGTGTCTTTACTTATGCTGTTGCTGTTATATGTGTTGTCACTTTCAGTTATTTCACGCATCACCCCCCTTGGCAATAGGATGGGCTGGCTAATAGTGGCTATAGTATTTTGGCAAAACCAGTACAAATGTACACCGATCAGGCATAACATTATGACCGGTGAAGTGAATAACACTGATTATCTCTTCATCACGGCACCTGTTAGTGGGTGGGATATATTAGGCAGCAAGTGAACATTTTGTCCTCAAAGTTCATGTGTTAGAAGCAGGAAAAATGGGCAAGCGTAAGGATTTGAGCAAGTTTGACAAGGGCCAAATTGTGATGGCTAGATGACTGGGTCAGAGCAACTCCATAACTGCAGCTCTTGTGGGGTGTCCCCGGTCTGCAGTGGTCAGTATCTATCAAAAGTGGTCCAAGGAAGGAACAGTGGTGAACCGGCGACAGGGTCATGGGCGGCCAAGGCTCATTGATGCATGTGGGGAGCGAAGGTCCGATGGCCCGCGTGGTCCGATCAAACAGACGAGTTAGATCAAATTGCTCAAGAAGTTAATGCTGGGTCTGATAGAAAGGTGACAGAATAACATGGCACCAAGATGCACTATGGGAAGAAGGCGAGCCGGTGAAGGCAGTGTGATGCTTTGGGTAATGTTCTGCTGGGAAACCTTGGGTCCTGGCATCCATGTGGATGTTACTTTGACACGTACCACCTACCTAAGCATTGTTGCAGACCATGTACACCCTTTCATGGAAACGGTATTTCCTGGTGGCTTTGGCCACTTTCAGCAGGATAATGTGCCCTGCCACAAAGCAAAAATGGTTCAGGAATGGTTTGAGGAGCACAAGAACGAGTTTGAGGTGTTGACTTGGCCTCCAAATTCCCCAGATCTCAATCCAATCGAGCATCTGTGGGATGTGCTGAACAAACAAGTCCGATCCATGGAGGCCCCACCTCGCAACTTACAGGACTTAAAGGATCTGCTGCTAACATCTTGGTGCCAGATACCACAGCACACCTTTAGGGGACTAGTGGAGTCCATGCCTCGACAGGTCAGGGCTATTTTAGCAGCAAAAGGGGGACCAACACAATATTAGGTCATAATGTTATGCCTGATCGGTGTATGTGTTAAAGGAAATGTGCCCTAACTTTAAAAAAATACTGTAATAGATCTAATGGTACATTTCATGTAATTTTACAATAAAATACTGTTAAATGTGGAGCTTTTGGAAGTAAAAAAAAAAGTAATCTTATAATTTACAATGAAATTCCGTAAATTGACCTTCCCAGAATTCTCTGTGACAGTTCACATTAGATTTTTTCTTTTCTTTTTTTCAGTTATGTGTATTAGGGTTCTTTGTTACATCTTACGTTGTCCAATTAATGTTTATTGCATTATTTTAAGTCGTGTTAATATGATGGTGTTTTGTATTTGCGCGCATCTTCTGTATATTAATATTTCTCAGCTTGTGGAAAAGCTCCTTGTGATTAACATTGATTCTACATGTGACTTTCTTTTTACCACCTGTGTTTTTAAGGTGGTTGTCAGTATATTCAGGCATTCAGATAATGTCAATTATTTTACTTAAAGCAATTTTTTTATTACCGTAAATTTAAGTTCAGTCTGTAAAACTTAAAATATTGCAACCACAGCAACAGCAGCATTTGCAACATTTGTTTGTTTTTTGTTTTGTTTTGTCTTTTTTTTTTACATAAATTAGTGGCCAAAAGTATAGTGGCCAATATTTGTTGTGAATGAACCTACAAGAACCTACCATCAAAATATGGGGAAAATATTATTTTTATATTTCTCAATTCCTCAATGTTAAGTGGTCTCTTAATTTTTTCCAGCACTGTGTATATATATATATATATATATTTATTATTATTATTTATTTTTAAAAAAAATTAAAGGCTCACAGAAAAAAGCATAATCAGTTATTAAAATTGCATTGGTTCTTTCATGTTTTTGCATTTCTTTGTATGACAGCCTAGCCAAAAATTATGTCAGCACAATTTGGCATGTTTCATTGCATTATCACAAATAAAGCAATTGACTCCAAACACAACTACGCAATATGCTTACAGAACCTTTAACAAATTTGTAATAATATTTGAATAAAGGGTGAAGATGTCCATTTCACTAGACCGGACATCAGAATATATATATATATATATACATACAAAGAGGGAAGCCAAACATATCTATATATAACTATCAAGGCCATAATGTCATATAGCTACCCATCTTCGACCATTTAGCTACACAGACCTGCCAAACTTTGATTTCACAAGAATAAAAAACCTCTTCCCTCTTAACAGTAATTTATGCACAGCCGCTGTCAGCAGAAACAAGCTCCTACATTGTAAATGTCTCTGAGTTATTTTATCGCTCTTCTCATGCGTAGTTGGTGGTGATATTGAATGAGACCCTGGTCATCGTCTACCCGCAGCACTCTGAACGCCCTCGCCTCGCCGGCCAGAATGATGTACAGCATGAGCCCATGGTTAGTGGCGTAAAGGAAATTGAATACACAGGGAAGTCAAACATTAGAATGCTCTGGATTAAGAGAGCCAGAGAGAGCAGCAGATGTCTGGTTCTCACTCTCTCCTCGTATCAGCCCGGCTAAGACAGCTGCGGAAAAGAGCGTGGGATGTGGAATTGGAGAGATGGAGAGAATGGCCCATTATCATAACAGCAATACGGCAAACAATCAGGGAGAGAACGATGGCGAGACGGCAGAGAGTGGGATGCAGAGGAGGATAAGTACATATGAAGACAAGTGGAGAGAGGGGGAGTGAGAAAAGAGCAAAAATGAGAAATGTCCATGATGGAATAAGAAAGAGAAATGCGGGAGCTGAGGAAAATGGAAATGGAATAACAAGCGAAAGACTATTTTAACTTTAAAATCCATTTCTCTTAAAATCTACCATTAGCTGCTAGTTCAAAGAGAACACGGTGTACCTTTTGGCTGATTAGCACTTTTCTGTGTTAAGGATGAATTGTATATTTCAGAGAATCACTCCAACATTTTCCATGCTAAAGTAATTGAATTTATGAGGGAAATGACACAGAAAGTATTGTCAGATTTCTTATATATAAAAATATAAGAAATATATATATTTCTTATATATAAAAAATATAGATTTCTTATATATTATATGATTGTGTTGTTAGTAGATTGAGTCTATGCATGGCTTAATATGACAGAAATATTGAGTACTAATTTAACCATATCATGGCAAACTCTTTCACAATGAATTAGGGTAATCTGGGACACTGGGTCCTGGGACCCAGAAAAAAAAGTTTTGAATTTAGTATTTTTTCATGTCATTACATTATTTAGAGCATAAGAAACAAATGTCCATACATGTATACACTGTATATACTTTGCACATTAATGTGTTCTTGGAGCAACATGTAATGAAAAAGAAGTGTAATAATGGGAGTAATAATTGACAACATTTTCATAATAATATCTAATATTTCATAGGAATATTGATATCTAATTTCTTTCCCTATTCACTTTTTGTGTCTCCAAAATTTTAAGTCCTGGTGTCCACTATATTGGACATGTATAAAATCAATGCCTTGTTTTGTAACAAAGTCATATTTTGATTAGAAACCCCATAAAATTTTCCTGAGATTTTGATTCATAACAAACAATTCGAAAATTAATCCGATTTAAATGATAATTACAAAATATTATCATATTTCCACAAGAGTGCTAAATTTGATCACTAAATTAATAAATTAATTAAAGACCAAGGAGAAGTTGTTGGCCTGAATGTGCTCTTTACAGGACATCCAGACTTAAAACTGTGACATGTATGATGTCAAAGAAATTCACTAAAATATAATGTCCACTACAGAGGACAAAAGTCTATTCCTGGGTCCCAGGAGGATATGGGACACCTAGACTCGCTTTGCACATTTAGCTAGGATAAAATCTTGTTTGTTGTTCTGAAGTGTTGCGGTTACACAGTCGCAGTAACCTGAAGAAATCGAAAGTGCAAAAACGTCTCAGATTAGCCAAATTCACCAACTGCTTTTCCATCAACAGGGTGCTTTAGCTGGTACAGGAGCTAAAGACCAATAAAGCTCCATTTTGGTTAATGTAAAAAAATGGGCCTTAAACCACCTGGTTTTACATCAATTGCTAGTGATTGTTTAAGAAACAAATGGCAAAAAACTGAACCCCTCTCAATATATATGTCACGATCATGGTTCTGTGTCTTTTGTTTTGTATGGACTTTTATGTTGAAGTGCATTCTCTGTACTCATTGTTTCCGTGTTCTCTTCCTGTTTGCTTTCTGTCTCTCCTTGTTGTCCTATTAGTTGTTATAGTTACTGTCATTAGTTACACCTGTCTTTAATTATCATTGATTTCTCTATTTAAGCTTGTGCCTTTCAGTTGGTCTTTGCTAGTCATTGTTTATGGTGGATTGTGTTCATTTCTTGGATCATGAGTTCCTGGCTGTTCCAGTTTTTTACATATGGAAGCTTTTCATTAAAGTGTGCGTGCAAGTGGATTCTCTCTTTGCCTCGTGTCTGAGCAACCGTTACAATATACAACAAAGCTATTTACACTGAAACACCTAATGTGAGGCAATTGCATAAAGCCTTGAGCATAAAGACGCAGAATTAAGTTACTTAAATGTTAAAATAAACTAACAATCAAAAGTTTGGTGTCAGTAAGATTTTTTTTAAGAAAATAATGCTTTTACTCAGCAAGGATGCATTAAATGGATCAAAAATTACAGTAAAGACTTTTACATTGTTACAAAAAATGTAACAGTTTACACAAAAATAAGCATCACAGCTGTTTTCAACATTAATAATAAGAAATGTTTCTTGAGCACCAAATCAGCATATTAGAATAATTTTTGAAGGATCATTCTAAAAATTAAGCTTTGCCATCACAATAAAAAATAACATTTCAAAATGTATTAAAATAGAAAACATTTAAATTGTGAAAATATTTAAAAAGAAAGAAATGCAATTCCATTGTCAAATTATAACAATTCTGACAATAAATAAATTGTTAACGCAAACATTTGTAACGACTGAGACAAATCAGACACAATTATTTGTTAAATTTAACAAATAATCTTTAAAACTCGCTCTGGGGTCTTTAGAACCATCCCCCCAAAATACCACTAAGAGCAAGAAGGGCCTCAGTTACCATGGATACCAACTGATAATGCTGAAAAAGAATGTGAGGAGCAACGCCATAGGAAAGATCCATGGCCCTTGGAACAGACTTTCTGCATTAATTTATAGACAAATGTACATGCACCCCAGGACATTGTGTGTCTTATGTAGTGTTTTCTGTATGGTATTTTTGTTTTATGCATATTCTATGCTAGAACCAACGGTCGATGTAACCTCACCTATACCATGTTTGGTCTCTATAAATTTGTACTTTAAAGATTGAAATGATTGTGTATATGATGTGTCGTTAGCTACGCAACATATTAGTACTACAAGAATCTTTAATAGTTTCTTCATCGGCAACCAATCCAGCTGCACATGCAAATGAGCACGCTTGAAACAAAGAGCCATAAAATCTCCAAAAGAGAAGTCTTCTCGCTTGGAAGATTTGGCCTTTCTCATTGGTCAAGTCAACCCTGAGAGCTGTGACCTTTCCCAGACTTTAAAGAGAGACGCACAGATCCGCCTTCCTCTCTTGGACCTACGACCGACACACGGCATCTGCTGGCTCCTACCTGGCCAAGCCGGCCAGGCTGGCAGGCCTACATATGTATCAAGCCATGTGCAGCCTTCTTGACCATGACGGAGTCGAACTAACCATACAAGTTCATCATATCTTCTTCTCTCAACACGGAAGGAATCGATTGCAACTGCAACACCATCGGACCGAACTATCAAGACTTTCTCCTGCGACAGTATGTCCGGACGTTCTTCAACCTCTCAGGCAAATGCAAGTAACGTACGATATACTAAATCACTGTTTAGTTAATTAAAGCTGTAAACCCCTTTGTTCAAACAAAAGAGCTTGCAGTCATAACTGATGGTTCTCCCAGGTGTTAGACTCTTTTTCCATAGCTTCATTCCTCAGTTCTGATCCGGTTTTTCAGTCACTTTCACTTTCCATTCTACCCCATGTATCTGTGATTTGTGTGTATATGTTTTTGTTAGATTAGTTGTGTTCGTGATTTAGTTAATAAAACTTGTGCACAATACATATCTGGTTCTGACTCCCTGCCTGCAAACAAATTGTCACTTAAATGATCGATTTTGTTACACGCTCTAAGCGCTGTAAATGCTAAGGAAGAATTATTTTTCTGTGGCCATGAAAAATACCCTTCTCTTAGAATTAATTAATAATCAATACTGAGTGTTCACAGGATAAACTGATTGATTGATTGTAATGTTAATGTAGCTACATCAAGTTAATCTCATTAACTGATTCAAATATTCATAATTCATCATAATGAATAATCATAATGAGTTATGAATAATTATTAATATTTCCCCTTTGAGCTAACTCGCTGCACATTTTTATGACATTTCTATGTCTGTTTAGGTGGCATAAAATAATTGGCCTTAACTTTATATAAAATAACACGTAAAAAATGGTAACATTTAATTCATTCATTGCCATCACAAAAAAATAAATAACATTTTAAAATATATTAAAATAGAAAACAGTTATTTTAAATTGTAAAAATATTTCACAATATTACTGTTTACTGTATTTTTGATCAAATAAATGCGGTCTCAGAGAACATAAGAGACTTTCAAAAACATTAAAAGAACTTAACAACCCCAAACTTTTGTCACTGGTATATATTGCTTGCTTGTAGGCAGATAAAGTAAATAAAGTAGACAGTTATGTCATCGCTTTGAGTAAGCTGACCTATGACTAATAAAGATAGCAGTTGTTTAAAGTCCTAGAGAGACAGCAATGTTTGGTAGATCCATAGGGTGAAAGCGTTAGAGAGAGAGGAATTCACATACCCATGGGAAGAGGAATCTTGAATATTCTTCTCAGGAAAAGGCCACAGGCCTCGCAGGAGGCTCCGTGGACGCACAATAATGAAGAGCATTCTGCATAATTAGAGAAAAGATGGATCTGCCCAGCATATACAGCTCTGAAACTCATTATCCACTGCCGGCAGGCCTCTTTGTCCGGTCGAAAATCTGCACAGACATATCTGGGGCCAAGCGGGTCTTCATTTATCAGGCAGGGATTAGCACTGGCTTAGGTTTACAAGCAACCGCTTAGCAAAAGTTTTTATTCGGACAAGAAACCATATTTAAACTCTTCCCAAACATTTCTTAAGACCTCTACTGGCTTTGGCATCATTTTGCATCAAACGTCAGCAGATCGTTCTATGAATCTTACATGTATGAACTTCACCTAGTATTTGCTTGTCTCTCTGCATTTTATAATACCATATACAACAAGCAAGTTATGCATCAAGCATATCAAACATCACCCAAATAAGTAACGGTACATTCGCTCCACAGCTGGGGCAAGGCATCAGTATTTGGGCCATTGCTCTAGGGTTGAAGAGCCATCCGTTACTGACAGACTCCACAGGACTGCGAAACACTCGCACAGTTGCATCTCAGTCTATGAACTCACCATGCACAGGCAGCAGTGTCTACAGGGACTCATCACTTCTGGATTCAATCTTCTGGTGTTGAATGTACCACTTCACACTGAGATTAAGCTTCAGCAGCACCTCTGATCTGCTTCCTCCACAATCTATCTGGATTAAGAATTATGATATCATGAGAAACCACATGAGTGGAGATGACAGACAACTTCATAATATACAGTACAATGCATTCCATTATTTCCTCAGTGTTCAGGATCAATATCTTGGAGAAAAATTCCTATCAACCATTCATTCCCCTCCACTTTTTTAGGAAGTGATATTTAGAAAAAAAAAATAAAGAAATGCAATTCCATTGTCAAATTATAACAATTTTGATAAATAAACTGTTAACAAGCATTTTGATGACATTTCTATATCTGTTTAGAGGCGACATTAAATAATTGGCCTTAACTTTATATGAAACACATAAAAAAATGGTGAAATGCTACTGAAAAACTCAAAATGGATATTTTTAACTACACACTGTCAAAAATAAACATGTAGTAACTACTCTGTTTACATTTTGGGAATCGCTCTACATGGGATGTGCTGTATTTTTTTAAATTAATTTGCATTCAGGAATCAGTTGGACTGCACTGGTTGTGCCATATGGTTTTAATTCACTAAAAAGAACAACTCATAAGAGTCATTCATTGAGGAATCGTTTGGATATACTGGTTGGCTGAATGGTTTTGATTCACAAAACAGAACCGACTCAGAGTCATTCGGTCAGGAATCACTTGGACTACATTGGTTGTGCTGTATGGTTTTATTTCACTAAAACGAACAAATGCATAAGAGCCTTTTTCAGGAATTGGTTGGACTACACTGGCTGTGCTGTATGGTTTTGATTCACTAAAAAGAACTGACTCATAAGAGTCATTCATTCAGGAATCATTTGGACCACACTAATTGGCTGTATGGTTTTGATTCACAAAACAGAACTGACTCATAAGAGTAATTCATTCAGGGATCAGTTGGACCACACTGGTTCTGCTGCATAGTTTTGAATCACCAAAAAGAACCAACTCATAAGAGCCAATCGTTCAGAATCACTTGGACTACACTGGTTGTGCTGTATAGTTTTGATTCACCAAAACGAACCAACACATAAGAGCCATTTTTTTCAGGAATTGGTTGGACTACACTGGTTGTGCTGCATAGTTTTGAGTCACCGAAAAGAACCAACTCATAAGATCCATCAGTTCAGAATCACTTGGACTACACTGGTTGTGCTATATGGTTTTGATTCACTAAACAGAATCAACACATATGAATCATTAGATGTGTTCGACTTGAAGTGGTGCTGCACAGACCGATCGGTGTATGACATCAAAGTCTGCGAGATCGATTAGAGGGCAGACAGCTCATTAAATCATACACCAATCGGTTTGCGCAGCGCAGCTTTAAGTCGAACATACCTATCCATTCAGGAATCAGTTGGTCTACACTAGTTGTGCTGTATAGTTTTGATTCACTAAAAAAAACGACTCATAAGAGTTATTCATTCAGGAATCAGTTGGACTACACCGTTTGACTGTATGGTTTTGCGCCACCAAAAATAACCAACTCATAAGAGTCATTCATTCGGAATCACCTGGACTACACTGCTTGCGCTGTGTGGTTTTGAATCACTGATAAGAATCAACTTATAAAAGTCATTCATTCCAGAATCAGACTACACTGACATTATTGAGCCTTAGTAGCCATTTCACTCCATCAGAATGCCATAAAATGAGCATGTCTTAAAATATAGATTCTGCTCTTTGTTAGCAAGTGTAAAATGAATGTTAACGTAAAAGAGCTCAAGGCAACTTCTGCTTGTCTAAATGTACATATAAATGTTGAAAGAAGTTTATGAAAGCTTTATGAGCCATTAAAAGCAGTTCTACAGTCCGTTTCTATCTTTTTCTCACTCTCTGTTCAGGCTCTCTCTCACACAGCACTGAACTAATGTAGGAGTGCTGCTCTCTTCATTGTGTTTTGTGAGATGGCCTCCTCTTCAGGTTCCTGAACCCGACGGTAATTAGTTGTTCCAGGCATCTCCAGACGAGTGAGATGTGCAGAGAGTCAGTGCTAGAGATCACTTAGCTCACCAGGTAAGATCAATGTGAGACTGTACACTATCTGTGTCAAAGGTTAAGGGTCTGGCAGCACTAATAAAGCTTTAAATCAAGGTCTCCCACAAGTCAAAACATTCCTTCACCTACAAAAACAAGAACATATACAGAAATGTAAGTACTGTGAAATCTTATCATGCTCTTACACAAGTTCCTCAGTTGATTTTAAATGTTTTTTTGTCCCTCACATCTGATCTGTCTCTGAATATTTTTGTCTCTCTGATAGTATGTCTCTCATGTAATGTTAGAGCTCTGGCGTAGAGCCTGTGCTCTACATTCTAAAATAAATAAATAAAATAATGGTTCTATAGAGGTTCTTTACACAAAACAATAGTTCTATTTAAAACCATTATCCTCCTGAAGAATCCATTCATGCTGATATGGTTCGTGTAGGGGATTAGGGTTCTTTATTCCTGCCCTTTTGTTTTTTGTTTTTTTAATCTGTAACTGACAAAAAATTTGCATTCAGTGTTGCCAGATTGAGAGGGTATATATACTACATTTACACAACGCAATTACACAATATTTTAAGGTGAACATTTTCAACTGTGATGTGCTGACTCATCTGCTGCTATTTATATAGCAGATTTCCCATTATGAATTATAATAGCATTTGGTTCGTTGGGTTGGGTTGCTTTCACACCTCAATGAAGTGTCCCAGAGTTTGTATGCAATCGGACCAAGACCGCCTCATTCAGACGGTCTCTGAGCGATTGTTTTGGTGCGTATCCAAGCGGGATTGCCGTGTTCACATATGCCTAAACTAACCCAACCAAAGGAGAAAACGCACAAGGTTCCGAAACAAACACTCAGGTGTGAAAGCACCCTAAATTTTATAGTCTAATTGGTTAATAAGAAAAACTCAAGTGTGCATGTGTACTCCATAAAATCAGTCATCATGACACACAGGCCCATGCAGAGTCTGCTGGCGTTGGTGTTGACGTCACCGACTAGCACGCACTTTTAGCCAATCAGCGATCAGCAGGGAGAAGTGATCATTCATGACTGACACCTGTTGATGGGAGATGACTCCAAGGAAATATAACTAACTCACATTTGAATGACTTAATTGAAATCGAATATGAGACGACTCCTGTCCATCGTCATGTGCACACTGATCAGGACATCTGCAACTTTTAAACCGTCTAGACTGCACTCTACTCATCCCCGACAGCCGAAGAAAGAGGTTTGAATCAACGATTAATCAGTTTTGACTGTTCTAAGTGTGTTATGTTTTACAATATTTACTTCACGAAAGACATACTGTAGTTCTGTCAGAAGTTAGAGCGCAATACAAAGGTAAGTGTGTTGTTGTTTTTTGTTGTTGTCGGATTATCGTACAATATGAATCAATGAATGACACATTTTGGCAGTGATGTGTGCATTAACGTATGTGAAATGCCTGCTAATTACTAATCAGATCACTTATTTTGGGCACTTTTTGCACTTAAATTGGCTTATTCTTACTGTTGACATTTAAAATTATGCATGCGTTTTTCCGAGGGTTAAAAACTGTTGCCGTTTTGACAGTTTTACAGAAAGACCTGGACATTTTAGTCATATTTGTGAATTCTCTTTAATGCATTTGCCCTGTTTTGATCTGTTTTCCTGTGAAATTGATTTTTTTTTTTTTTTTTTTCTTCTGTGAAATCATTATTTTGTTTTAAGGAGATAAAAATGGTGCAATAAAATGGTATGGCAATAAAATTCTATCACACTACTTTGGCAGTTAAAGTTTTGGGCGGGTTTTCTTGGAGTGAGCGGTTTTTAGTGAGCTTTTGGGCTGGAAATCGTCGTCCCAATCTGGCAATACTGTTTACAATTTTAAATTACCTTGTGACTGGTTTTCTTGAGCTCAACCAACTACACAGGCTGTCATGTACACTTGATGTCCTTCTTAATACATTTTAATTTTAAATTTTGACTGGTTTCTAATTATGACCAGGTTTTTTTTTTTTTTAAGGGGTCAAATTCACTTTTATATGGTGTTTGCATATAAATGTGTCTTTGCAGTGTGTGGACACAACCACCCTACAATGATAAAAAATCCATTCACTCCTTTTTTAATTCTCAAAAAGTCTAAATACTCTATAATCAAGCCATTTTAATTTTCTGAGCAATATGATGTTATATTGCTCATGCTCCGCCCACCACCGCTGACAGACTGTCCCATATTAGCATATTTCCACCCTCAGCCAGTTGTACACTGTCCGCCAAGGCAGCACTCCACGTGTCTACACGCCCCACGGAAGAGAAGGGTGGGGTGAGTAGTAGCTCATTATCATTTAAAGAGACATGCACCGAAACGGGTCGCTGTGAACAGAGCAGTTTTTGAGGAGGTAAAAAGGGTGTTGTTTTACACAAACATTGAGGAATTTTAACCAAAGTATGTTACAGACTTTACATGAGGACCCTAAAGAATCATACCAGCTTGTGGAAAATGGGCATCCGATGACCCCTTTAAGAGTCATGTAGGATATCATAAGACCAGATACTGTAAATTCTTACTTTTTAAATTGCAACTGGTTTCCATTCATACTGTCCTAGTTCTGTCTTTCTAATTTATTTAAAAAAACAACAACATGTAGCCTCTTATAAGATCAAGTATTGTAATCATAGAGGTAAAAAAACAAAACAAAAAAACATTTATTATTATTAAATTAAATTAATTATTAAAACTAATTTTACATATGTAAGACTGTAAAAAGGTTGAGTTGAGGTGCTCATATGGGAAATGAAGGTTGGACTCTGGCCTGCATCCATAATAATAAGAATATATCCTTTTTGATACAGTAGGAATTCACTTCATTTGATAGATGCTATTGCCTTTCTGGGCCAAAAAGCAAAGCTTTATGCATTGACGCCATTCAAAATCAGCCAAGTCAAACCCACACAGTGTCCCACTACAACTTTAAATCTCTCTCTGTCTTGTTTTCCTCATGTCTCTCACTCTCTTTATCTTGCAGCCTGTCTTGTTTTTTTTCTCTGCCTCTTCTCATCTGATGGCTGTCATTACACTCGTTATGTTCTTCTCGAACTTCTCACTCAGCTCTCTCTGCTGTGTCTGACAGAACGTCTCAGACCGCTGCTATGACTGATATCACCCAGCCGCTTGTTTCTCCGCTGGCTGATCTCATCCCTCTCTTTTCCGTTTACTCTAACACACGCACCGCACTGAATCGTCTGAGCTTAGCCTCATCTAAAGACAATCGCAATCACCATCTTTCTCTCTCTGTTCTGGAACTGATTGGCTTGACAGCTCCATTTTAAACAGAAGTGTGTGATTGCGCTGTACAGTGTGGTGCGAACATGCATGGCACTTCTGTGGACGCACCGCTTCCTCCTCACGACTGTCAGCTGTGACACAAAGCTTTTGTGGGAAACAGAGGTCGCTGCACCAGTCTGCAGGCCGGATAGAGTGCGATGAGCCGGAGAGAGTGAGAGAAAGCTCTTTGCGGTACTAATGCTTGGACGCTTTCCACATCCTAAGCACCCAGTAGAGGAAGCCTTTTTGTCATTTTTGCTCATGCGTTCAGAAAAATCTTTGTAATTTAGCCTCAAACATCGCTAAACATGAACAATCACAATATATCACTTAATTGAGTCAGATGAAATTAAAGGATAAGTACATCTACAAATGAAAATCATTTATCCACCCTCATGTTGTTTCAAACTCATACAACTTTCTTCCTTTCGGAAGCAGTTCTAAAACAGTACGGGATTCTTCTGTGAAACACACACACACACACACACACACACACACACACACACACACACACACACACACACACACACACACACACGTTGGGTTTCAATGTTTTATGGCGACTTTCCATAAACATAATGATTTTATACTGTACAAACTGTATATTCTGTTCCCTATCCCTACCTTTAAACCTACCCGTCATTTTTACATTTTAATATGATTTGTAAACTCTTTTCCTCATGGGGACCAAAAAAATGTCCTTGTGGGGACATTTTGTCCCTATAACGTAGGGTTTACCAGGACCACACACACACACACTGACCGCTGTTTTCCATGCAGTTATGAATAATAAATGAGAACTGGAGCTTCAAAAAGGACCATAAAAGTATGATAAAAGCAGTCCATATGGCACATATGCACTATATTTCAAATCTTCTTAAGCTTAGAATAGCTTTGTGTGAGGAACAGGCTGAAATTTAAGTCAGCGAAAAATTGTTCTTGATAAGACAGTTCTTTGCGGAACCTAAATATAAAGAAGCTTTTGAAGCTATTTAAAACACTAAAATGAGCGTTGTAGCAACATTTGGTGAGATATTAGAGCTCTGATATGATTCAAGTCACTCAGTTTCCATTAGTAAGCAGTTGAGTATATGTATGTATACACTTAAAAATAAAGGTTCCAAACGGAAGTTTTTGCAGTGATGTCATAGAACCTTTTTGGGTTACCCAAAGAACCTGTTTCAGTGAACAGTTCCTAAAAGAGCTGTTTTTTTTTTTCTTTTCTCTCTTCTGAGTGTGAATAACAGTATAATAATCTAAAGAAACTTTTTCCACTATAAAGAACATTCTGAGCAATAAAAAGATTCCATGGATGTTAAAGTTACTTCATGGAACCATCAATGCCAATAAAGAACCTTTATTTTTATGAGTGTATGATGTCCTTATGATGAACTACAGCAGCTTTGACCGTAAGACCATATTACATCCACAAATAGTGTGTGTATGAGCAGCATTCAAAACGACGATTAAAGGTGAGTCGCCCTTTTTTAATTTGTTTTTAATTAATCCTCCTGCACTGCACATCCATCAGTGAAAGTCAAAGTGCAGCGCAAACACATTTCCTCTTCCCGACCCACTGATCTAAAACAAATAACAAAATCAACAGCTGAGTCCTCACAACAAATTACCATCAAATATTCCTTAATAAAAGACACAAGCACACCTACACCAAATCTGCTCTGTAAACCACATCAAGTACAATCGATGGGTAAAAGAATACAATAAAATCAAGTAAAGATGCTGTTAGTCAGGTTGCTCTATG
The DNA here is from genome assembly GCA_039654105.1 of Coreius guichenoti. Taxonomy (NCBI): domain Eukaryota; kingdom Metazoa; phylum Chordata; class Actinopteri; order Cypriniformes; family Gobionidae; genus Coreius; species Coreius guichenoti. The sequence goes on from CM077175.1 coordinate 7,889,997, forward strand.
TTTCCGTAACTCAACCCTAGTTTAATTACAAATTAAATGGCTAAAATTCAAGTGTAGCTCAAGAAAAACCTTTAATTGGTGGTTTATTAGTAATAAAGTAGGTTATGTTGCTGCTATTCAGACTAAAGTAACCTTAAAGAAATAAAGTGCACTCATGATTAAAATCATTTACTCACCCTCATGTCATTCAAAACCTGCATGATTGTCTGTCTTCTGTAAAACACAAAAGGAGATGGTAGGCAGGAAGTTGTTGCAGCTCTTTTCTACACAATGGAAGTATAGAGTAATCATGAGCTGTCAAGCTGCAAAAAAAGCAGCAATGTATATAAAAGGAGATAGGGGATAGTTCAAATTAAAGGGATAGTTCACCCAAAAAAGAAAATTTTTAACTGTCTTTAATTACTCATCCTCATGTCGTTCCAAACCCGTAAGACTTTCGTTCATCTTTTTGACGAAATCTTTCCCTCCATTGAAAGCTATAAAGCTACCACTTTGTTTCAAAAAATTCATAAAGAGATCTTAAAACTAATCCATATGAATTAAGCGGTTTAGTCCAAAATTTTCTGAAGAGACACGATCACTTTATATTATGAACAGATTGAATTTAGGCTTTTACTCACATATGAACATTCACCAACTCAGTGGTACTAAACGATAACTAAATGGAAGCTCAAGCATGTTCGCTTGACGTGCGAGAACCAAAGCGGTTCGTTCTCGTGTTACACATTACGTTTGAGCTTCCACAAGAACGAGGTTCATTCTCATGCGTTACGCAGCACGTCTGAGCTTCAGCAAGAACCAGTGAGGTTCATTCTCGTGTTACGCATCACTCTTGAGCTTCTGCAAGAACCAATGAGGTTCATTCTCGTGTTATGCATCACGCTTGAGCTTCTGCAAGAACCAATGAGGTTCATTCTCGTGTTATGCATCACGCTTGAGCTTCAGCAAGAACCAATGAGGTTCATTCTCGTGTGTTACGCAGCACGTTTGAGCTTCTGCAAGAACCAATGAGGTTCATTCTCCTGTTACGCATCACGCTTGAGCTTCTGCAAGAACCAATGAGGTTCATTCTCGTGTTACGCATCACGCTTGAGCTTCTGCAAGAACCAGTGAGGTTCATTCTCGTGTTATGCATCACGCTTGAGCTTCTGCAAGAACCAATGAGGTTCATTCTCATGCGTTACGCAGCACGTCTGAGCTTCAGCAAGAACCAATGAGGTTCATTCTCGTGTTACACATCACGCTTGAGCTTCTGCAAGAACCAGTGAGGTTCATTCTCGTGTTATGCATCACGCTTGAGCTTCTGCAAGAACCAGTGAGGTTCATTCTCGTGTTATGCATCACGCTTGAGCTTCTGCAAGAACCAATGAGGTTCATTCTCATGCGTTACGCAGCACGTCTGAGCTTCAGCAAGAACCAATGAGGTTCATTCTCGTGTTACGCATCACGCTTGAGCTTCCGCAAGAACCAATGAGGTTCATTCTCGTGTTACGCAGCACGTTTGAGCTTCCGCAAGAACCAATGAGGTTCATTCTCATGTCACGCAGCACGTTTGAGCTTCAGCAAGAACCAATGAGGTTCATTCTCGTGTTATGCAGCACGTTTGAGCTTCAGCAAGAACCAATGAGGTTCATTTTCATGCGTTACGCAGCACGTCTGAGCTTCAGCAAGAACCAATGAGGTTCATTCTCATGTTACGCATCACGCTTGAGCTTCCGCAAGAACCAATGAGGTTCATTCTTGTGTGATACGCAGCACGTTTGAGCTCCCGCAAGAACCAAAGAGGTTCATTCTCGTGAGTTACGCATCACGTTTGAGCTTCCACAAAAACCAATAAGGTTCATTCTCATGCGTTACGCAGCACGTTTGAGCTTCAGCAAGAACGAATGAGGTTCATTCTCGTGTGTTACGCAGCACGCTTGAGCTTCCGCAAGAACCAATGAGGTTCATTCTCGTGTTATGCATCACGCTTGAGCTTCCGCAAGAACCAATGAGGTTCATTCTTGTGTGTTATACAGCACATTTGACCTTCTATAAGAACCAATGAGGTTTGTTCTTGCGCGTCAAGCAGGTTTGGTTGAGCTTCTGTTTATGTTAGCTGATCAATGTTTAAATGTGAATAAAAGCCTAAATTAAATCTGTTCATCATATAAAGTGATTGAGTCTCTTCAGACCAAATTTAGACTAAACCACTCAATTCATATAGATTACTTTTACGATCTCTTTATGAACTTTTTGAAGCGTCAATGCTGTAGTTGTGTAGCTGTCGACGGAGGGACAGAAGGCTCTCAGATTTCATCAAAAAGATCTTCATTTGTTTTCCGAAGATGAACAGAAGTCTTATGGGTTTGGAACGACATGAAGGTGAGTAATTAATGTCAGAATTTTCATTTTTGGGTGAACTATCCCTTTAAGCAAGATTCCAAGTCTATTTCAAGCTTTGCATGGGGGAAAAATAAAAGAGTGAAATTTAAGTTCACTGAAAACCATTCCTGGACTGTAGCTCAGATCTCACTGGAGCTTGACAACCCATGGTGGTTACTTAAAAAGTCATAAAGTTTTGAAACGAATTGAGGGTGAATAAATTATGACAGAATTTCCAATTTTGACCAATTAGCATGTACATTTGTGAAAGCGCCCATCACCTGGAAAGGTTTGAACATTATTATTTTTGTATAAACTTCTCATAAACATCTTACAAAAAGAGAATTCATGCATTTTAAATAATAAATGTTGCAAAAACATCTGCAGCATTGGAACATTTTGGCAATGTATTGAATGTCTAGGCAACATGCGTGTGCCTTCAGGGTATAAGAGTTACCAACGACGGCTAGTTATTGCATGTAATTATTCAAATGAATATTTAAAACCTCCATTATTATATTGATGATCAAATAATGATCATAATATGTAAAGAGTGAGGTTGTAATGGCTGGTGTCTGCTGTCTTGTATGAGAATTATGTTCAGTAATACGAGCTCCAGCAGAATCTCGCTGAAATGACTTATTCAGTCTGTTTGCAGAGTTTGAAATCTCTCTGCAAATACATCTCAAATAATACAAACACCTTAGCGCTGCCTGGCTAATCTCTTATTCAAAACCACAGTTCTGCAAGATAAATGACCACACAAATATATTTCTAAAACACATATCACTACAATATGAATATGCAAAATAAAGCAAAAATAAAAATATAAAATAAAAGTAGACAGCAAAGGAACTAAATGACAAGATAACCGTTTTATCTTGAGAACAAATCTTGTTTTACACAACATAATTTTTTTTTTAAAAGAATGAAAAATCTACATTACCACCATGTACAATATTTCTTCTTTAATTAGCAAAACACTTCTATAAGATACTGTGGAAAAAGTCACTATGAAGGTTAAACTCAATAGGCAAATACTTTATAATGCGAGTACACACACAGACAGAAACATAACAAAAAAGCATCCATCTTCTCCCATTACATGCTTTATTTGACAAGAACCGAGGCCTCTAACCAGGGCTGTCCTTCAATACTAAACAAGGTCACCAACACACAACCAGACACACACAGACTCTTTGAAGATATATGAGAAGCAGACAGGCCTTTCTTACACACTCTTTGCGTGGGTCTCCGTGTTCAAGGCTACTTATTAGAATAAATCCATTTTCATTCTCTCCTCTGCCAGGCAATTAGCCACCTCTCCCTCTCATCCGTCAAAGAGTCAAGCACTGGCACCTGGAAGGTGTGTCTCTTTTTTATCTCTCTTGCTTGCTTTCTCTTCCTGTCCCTCTGCTTCTTTTTCCTCTACTTTTCTGCTTGGCTTTCTCCCTCTTTCTCTGTGTGTTTTGAAGCTAGGCCCATTTATCTTCCTCAGACAGAGAGAGTGACGTTTAGCCTGGCAGCTTTGGCCTTGGTGGAGAACTCAAGTGCCTCACCTTCTCTCACCCTGTCTAAGGATGAGACTTACACACACACACACTCTTGAATATGTGGTTTACGGGGACTCTCCATAGACATAATGATTTTTACACTGTACAAACCATAAATTCTATCCCCCTACAATATCCTTACCCCTAAACCTACCCAACACACAAAACTTTCAAAAAAAATTCAAAAAAACAAAACAAAAAAAACACTGTTTCGTATGTTTTTAAAGCATTTGGTTTACGAGGACACAGGAAGTGTCCTCATAAACCATGTTTACGTTGTAATACCCATGTCACATCTGTGTCCTCATAAACCACATATACTGTACCTGTACACACACACACACACACACACACACACACACTGGCATATGTGGCTTACGGAGACTCTTCATAGGCATAATGGTTTTTATACTGTAAAAACTATATATTTCTAACACAGTTTAGTATTTTAGGTACAGGTACAGTTCACAGTTTTCAAGGCATTGAAGTGTCCTCATAAATGATTTGTACATTGTAATAACCATGTCATTATACATTATATTTGTGGTTTATTCCACATATCTCTCTCTTACACACACACACACTCTCTCTCTCTCTCTCTCTCTCTCTCTCTCCTCTCTCACACACACAGACGCACTCATCTTACACACCTTATCATACACCCGGTGCAAGGCGACGCAAGTGTTTTTTGCTAGTTTCAGCCCGACGCAGTTATCATTTTCACATCCAACGCCACATTGTTTAAATAGCAAATGCACTTGCGCCCATCTGTTCGCCCATTGGTGTGCTCTAATCCCGTGCTTGCCGACCATTTTTTTTTCGTCGTTAAACTACCAAAAGTGGATTCAGACAAGCCCTAAGTGCACCTGCGCCATGTGCTTCAGACCACGCGCTCAGATCGTTAAAATAGGGCCTTCTCTCTCACACTCACACACACAGAGAGAGAAAGAGAGAGAGAGAGAGAGAGAGAGAGAGAGAGAGAGAGACTAATTTCTGTCTTCAGTGTTAAGGCCTGCACTACAGTAGAGTATGTTTCGATTTGAATGCATCATATGCACAGTAAAAATAGCTGATTTGTGTTGCAGGAGACCTTCGCATTTTTAGATTTTAATTAAATTCAGTGAAAGTGATGAATAGATAATAGATGAATCATATAAAATCTAACATAATATAACTAATATACTGTTTCTGTAAAATAACATATTTTTATATTATTCGTATTATTGTTATTTTTATTATTATTATTATTATTAATAATAATAATAATAATAATAATAAAAAACATTTATAATCACTACTATTGTTTTAATCACCATATATATTAAATTTTTTAACCGTGATTAATCGCACTCTTGTTGTGTGATTAATCGTGATTAATCGCACACTTATCATAAAATTAAGCATACGCCATTTATCTCATTAAACAGATTCATTTTGTCATCATTTGCTATATCCAGCAAAGTAAACAATCAGAAAACTGTATTTTCTGCAAGCTTCAAGGATCATTGGAGACTCCAAAAGGACACCAAATAACCAAATATAAGGAGTCCATATAATTCTATTATATAATAAATGTATACACACCTAAGCACCCATGAAAAAAAAACATTACAGAAAAAAACGTTACAGAATTCACAGTGTATAGTGTGTGTACAGAGCAACAACAACGAGATTGTTTTCATTTCAGACGAGTCAAGCTGCGATACCGAGCAGGACCACACAGAGACGCCAAAACAACTCCTAAATCAACCGCTTTGACTTGACTGCATAAACCTACGATTACTAAACACAACAACGTACATGACAAATCAAACATTATCCTTCCTGAGTGTGTGGAAACAACGCGAATGTACTGTGTGTCTGTACATGAATGCAGCGTGCGATCAGTGATCTAGAGCGCGCACATACATGGTTTGTTCTTTGTGCATCAATATACCAGACTCTCACGCGCTTACTGTACGTCACCAAAATTGCGCTCTTCAGAAACAATCGCAGAATACGGCAGATCTCGTGTTTTAAAGCAAAGCACACACTGGAATGAATAATCCACTAAAAACGCAATGTGAGTCTCTATTCTCTCTGATATCTCTGATGTAATCAGCCTGGCCTTCTTTACATTAGTGCTGTTTTGGACTGTTTGAATGAATTCGATTACTGGATCACTGAACACTTTCCCAGAGTTTAACGGCTTAAAATAGCCTGATCACAAACAGAGAAGCAGAAATGGGTTAAAGAGTTAGAATGGAAATTTCCTCCTACCAGGGTTATAGGTGCTTGTAGATGCAGTGAAAATTTATTTATTTGCGTTAATTGCGTTAAATTATTTTAACGCGTTAAGGAATTTAAATTAACGCATGCGTTAACGCGTTAACGGTGACAGCCCTAATAAAAATATTATAATTATAAATATTATATTATTATTATTATAAATAACAAGTAATTATGTAAGTCATTTTTATTAGTTATTGTTTTTTAAAATAGTTTTATTAAAGAGCCCCTATTATGGATTTCTGAAAATTACCTTTCATGTAGTGTGTAACATAGCTCTTAGTGAATGAAAACATCCTGCAATGTTTTAAATCTGAAAGTGCAGCATATATAAAGTTATTGTCTCTCAAAAGTAAGAGTCGACTCTGAGTCAGTTTAACGAATCGTTTTTCAAACGAGTCCTAAGCCGTTTCGTTGTGACGTCACGACGAAACATTAGCATATTGCCGTCCACTTATTGTGCGCGCACCCCGCGAAGAGACCAGGGAAACCTTGAACCACCCCAAACACTGCAGCGGATAACTTACTGGATAGCATCATGTCGAGAAGACGCTGTGCTCTACAGTGTGTTTATTGTGTTTCATATTGTGTAGGTATCTGGCTAACCGGCTCATGTTATTACTTTCTTACTGACATACTACTGTAAATCAGTTGTGGGCTTAAGTATTACCTAAAACTGTGTCTATTAATGCAGATTCTCTGTCATTCTTACTACTCTGAGTAAAGATAAAGGATGGAGCAAGATTTGTTTTGCAAACTTTAATGTTTACATCAGCTGGGTGTGCACTGTTATTGATACAGTTCCCACATGTGCACCGCAATACATTAGACACACACTTGCTAATGTTGATGGTAAGGAATTACAGTTGAAACACTAATAATGTACCTCAAACTAAGTAGCATCACTGAGAAACGTCCTGCTCAAGGTTCAGGTTGAATAACTAGTTCTTCCGATGTTTCGTCATCGATTCGGACTCGCGCTGGGATTGGTGTAAAATCAGCGTCATCGTTCCTGTCTTTACAGTGTGTACAGTCGCTGAGCTTTAGGACCAGGAAGCCTCCTGACGGAGCTGGAGTTCAGGTATGGTAATGGCATTTGTTTCTGAAATACGCGCTGTACACGGTAGACCAATCACAACAGACTGGGCCATCTGACCAATGAGAGCAGAGCAGGCTCGCGGAAAGGAGGGATTTAGAGAGACTGATTCATCCATCGAATCGTTTGAGAATCATTAAACTCTGTGGTGATGTGCAATGTATATCAAGAGAAAATGAAACTGTTTTTTGACCTTTGATGCATGTAAACCTGTTGTTTTTGGAGAGCTCCAAAACTAAATTAGGAAACTTTAAAATAGCATAATAGGGGCACTTTAATTTTATATCAGTTTTTTTATTTATTTATTGATATTTTAGTATATCAAGTTAAACAATGAAAATGAGAAATGTTGATTTGTCAACTAGCTGAAATACAATTACGGTTTTTAATATTTTATTTATTTCAGTTAACGCTTATTTTATTTCAAGTAACTGACATGTTTTTATGGTTGGTTTTAGTTTACTATAATAACCCTGGCTTAGACAAGCCTCAATTTCATGTTCGTTGGTTTTGCTTTGGCACTGGTGAAGCAGGTTAAGCTAGTTAAGATGGTATAGCATTCAAAACACAAATATGTGGGTGACCTGATTATTAACTTAATGTGGTCTTACAGCACGAATGATTCCCAATGCTAAACCTCACTTAACAGAAAGTTTCATTTAATGCATCTGTGCACTGGGTGAATCATCTCACAGTACCTGATGTCCTCCAGCTGATCATCATCTCTCTCAGATGCTTATGAAATGACAGATTGCCTCTGTGACTGGCCTTTCCATGTTTGAACTTATTAGTGGAAAGACTGTATTGCAAAAATCTATTGAAATTAACAAACCTGTTGGAGTTTGGGTTTCCATTTCCTCCTCTTCCACCAATAATTTCCTGTCCTCTACCTTCTACAACCCCTGTGAGGAAAAAGTGGCAAATGTTACAAAAAAAAAAAAGACACCAAACTAATAAAAGATATTTTTTGCTAGTTACCTGCAAAGAAGAAATTGCAGCCTGTGATTTTTTTCATAAAATATATTTCCAGCCCACGTGTAGCTGTGAGCATTATGAATTTCGCAGCTCCTCTTTGCCACAGCCTACGGCCACATAAAATTGTGTTCAACGATTTGTTAAATATCCATTTTCAGTGGATGCAATAAAACCCATGGCCCGCTCTGGAAAAAAAAAAAAAAACGTCCTTGAGTTTCAGCTGTTAGGGCTCATCGAAGCTGCTTGAGCCCTACAGAGGGAAAGCGACAGAGATGCTAATGAAATGTCCCGAGAGGTCATTATATTAAAATCAATAATGCCTCATTTCCATGGTAAAGTTGCTGCGTGCCTGGCAAGAATCAGTTGTGTTGTCTGTGCCGATGGGGAGAAAAGATAAAAGCCTCCATTGAGAGTCTTGTGCATTCAAGAGCTCTTTCACAACACAACGGAAAACAATTCCCACCACCTTTCAGAAGAATACCGTGTTTGCGGTCACGCAGTCATCGGTGTGCATGTATAACAAAAGACACACTCGGCACTAATGTCAGCTGGGTTTTTTATATAAGATTGTGTCTGCATCAATGCAAAGTTCTATTTACTTAATCGCATTCATAGTGCCCTTTAGCGCTGCTTCACAAGAACCCCCAAAAGTGTTTCTCACCGTAGAAGTAAACCCAGAAGCCTGATCCTCCCGCAACCAAATCAGAAACCTATGTATGAAAGAAGGAATTCTGTAGCCTATCCTGGCAGAACAGCCGAGGGTTTACATGCCACATGACTTCATTACCCCTGCACGGAGAGACGTTTTTTTTGCCAATATTTACCCAGATCTAATCCTGTCTACAGCCTCCAGGACTAATTGGGGATGATTTTTAGGAGTGCAGACTTTCCTTGGGTGGCCAGATATTTAATGCGGCAGTTTCAACAAAATCAACCTGATTAACATTTTGCAGTCTCTTTGATTTATTAAATGCATGTGCCTCTAATCTCATCTAATTATATGCAAACACATGCGGCTGGAGAAAAAGAAAGAGAGAATGAATGAAAAGAGAGGGGGCAGAGATAAAATCGCATGCATTGCAGATTTCACCGATCCAGGATTTTGCCATGTTCTCCATCAATCACATCTAATGTCAACATATTAGGGAATTTATGAAATGAGGGCATTTTCCAGCTTGATAAGGGGATTTTTTTTTAAAGTAAAAGACAAATAATGTGTTTAATATTAATATATAATACAAACCCGATTCCAAAAAAGTTGGGACACTGTACAAATTGTGAATAAAAAAGGAATGCAATAATTTACAAATCTCATAAACTTATATTTTATTCACAATAGAATATAGATAACATATCAAATGTTGAAAGTGAGACATTTTGAAATGTCATGCCAAATATTGGCTCATTTTGGATTTCATGAGAGCTACACATTCCAAAAAAGTTGGGACAGGTAGCAATAAGAGGCCGGAAAAGTTAAATGTACATATAAGGAACAGCTGGAGGACCAATTTGCAACTTATTAGGTCAATTGGCAACATGATTGGGTATAAAAAGAGCCTCTCAGAGTGGCAGTGTCTCTCAGAAGTCAAGATGGGCAGAGGATCACCAATTCCCCCAATGCTGCAGCAAAAAATAGTGGAGCAATATCAGAAAGGAGTTTCTCAGAGAAAAATTGCAAAGAGTTTGAAGTTATCATCATCTACAGTGCATAATATCATCCAAAGATTCAGAGAATCTGGAACAATCTCTGTGCGTAAGGGTCAAGGCCGGAAAACCATACTGGATGCCTGTGATCTTCGGGCCCTTAGACGGCACTGCATCACATACAGGAATGCTACTGTAATGGAAATCACAACATGGGCTCAGGAATACTTCCAGAAAACATTGTCGGTGAACACAATCCACCGTGCCATTCGCCGGCTAAAACTCTATAGGTCAAAAAAGAAGCCATATCTAAACATGATCCAGAAGCGCAGGCGTTTTCTCTGGGCCAAGGCTCATTTAAAATGGACTGTGGCAAAGTGGAAAACTGTTCTGTGGTCAGACGAATCAAAATTTGAAGTTCTTTTTGGAAAACTGGGACGCCATGTCATCCGGACTAAAGAGGACAAGGACAACCCAAGTTGTTATCAGCGCTCAGTTCAGAAGCCTGCATCTCTGATGGTATGGGGTTGCATGAGTGCGTGTGGCATGGGCAGCTTATACATTTGGAAAGGCACCATCAATGCTGAAAGGTATATCCAAGTTCTAGAACAACATATGCTCCCATCCAGACGTCATCTCTTTCAGGGAAGACCTTGCATTTTCCAACATGACAATGCCAGACCACATACTGCATCAATTACAACATCATGGCTGCGTAGAAGAAGGATCCGGGTACTGAAATGGCCAGCCTGCAGTCCAGATCTTTCACCCATAGAAAACATTTGGCGCATCATAAAGAGGAAGATGCGACAAAGAAGACCTAAGACAGTTGAGCAACTAGAAGCATGTATTAGACAAGAATGGGACAACATTCCTATTCCTAAACTTGAGCAACTTGTCTCCTCAGTCCCCAGACGTTTGCAGACTGTTATAAAAAGAAGAGGGGATGCCACACAGTGGGAAACATGGCCTTGTCCCAACTTTTTTGAGATGTGTTGATGCCATGAAATTTTAAAATCAACGTATTTTTCCCTTAAAATGATACATTTTCTCAGTTTAAACATTTGATATGTCATCTATGTTGTATTTTGAATAAAATATTGAAATTTGAAACTTCCACATCATTGCATTCTGTTTTTATTCACAATTTGTACAGTGTCCCAACTTTTTTGGAATTGGGTTTGTACACCAATCAGGCATAACATTCCTAATATTGTGTTGGTCCCACTTTTGCTGCCAAAACAGCCCTGGCCCGTCGAGGCATGAACTCCACTAGACCCCTGAAGGTGTGCTGTGTTATCTGGCACCAAGATGTTAGCAGCAGATCCTTTAAGTCCTGTAAATTGCGAGATGGGGCCTCCATGGATCGGACTTGTTTGTTCAGCACATCCCACAGATGCTCGATTGGATTGAGATCTGGGGAATTTGGAGGCCAAGTCAACACCTCAAACTCGTTGTGCTCCTCAAACCATTCCTGAACCATTTTTGCTTTGTGGCAGGGCGCATTATCCTGCTGAAAGAGGCCACAGCCTCCAGGGAATACCGTTTCCATGAAAGGGTGTACATGGTCTGCAACAATGCTTAGGTAGGTGGTACGTGTCAAAGTAACATCCACAGGACCATCCACAGGATGGCAGGACCCAAGGTTTCCCAGCAGAACATTACCCGAAGCATCACACTGCCTCCACGCACCCGGCCATCCACGTGATGTAAAAGAAAATGTGATTCATCAGGCCAGACCACCTTGTTCCATTGCTCCGTGGTCCAGTTCTGATGCTTGTAGCAAATTAGCTCAGAGGGGAAATATTAATAATTATTCATAACTCATTATGATTATTCATTATGATTAATTATGAATATTTGAATCAGTTAAATAGATTAACTTGATGTGGCTACATTAACATTGCAATCAATCAATCAGTTCATTCTATGAACGTTCAGTATTGATTAGTAATTAATTCTAAGAAAAGGATATTTTTCATGGCCACAGAAAAATTATTCTTTCTTTGTACTTACATAAGCGCTTAGAGCGCATAACAAGATCGACCATTTAAGTGACAATTTGTTTGCAGCAGGGAGTCAGAACCAAACATATATTGTGTACAAACTTTAATAACTAAATCATGGACAAGATTAAACAGACATAAAAAAAAAACATACATACACAAAACATACATGGCAAGAGTCAAAGTTAAAGTGGTAAGAAGAACCAGGTCAGTACAGATGGATGAAGTTATGCAAAGACTCTAAAACCTGGGAGAACCATCCCTGATAAGCTCCTTTGTCTGAGCAAAGGAGTTTACAGTTTTACTAACTACACAGCGACTTGTATTTCTTAGTACATTACTTGCATTTGCCCGGGAAGGCGTCCAGATATACGGTCGCAGGAGAAAGTCTTGATGATTCCGTCCAATGGTTTTGCAGTTGCAATCTTTTGCAGTTGTGAACTTGCATGGTTGTTTTGACTCCATCGAGGTTGAGGAAGTTGCACACTCCGTGAGGAGTTGGGCCTGCTGGCCGTGTGGTGGCATCTGGTTTCCTGTCCCACACACACACGTGAGGCTGTGTGTGTAGGCCTTATCTGGCCTGGCCTGTTGGCCGGCTGATAGACAGCCAAGATGACGCGTCGTTTTGGTCCAGAGGGAGAAGAGAAGAGCGTGGGTCGGCAGCATCTCTCTTTTTAGCAAGCAAGATTCAATGGGCCTGTGCCCATATATACTCCAATTAATGCAACAAACACACATTGCTTCCTATGAGGAAGTGACATACATGAAAGTGTAAGTCGTGAAGAGAGCATTAATTTGATAGGAGACACGACATATATGAACTTACATGAACTAGTAAGTTGTTCATAAGACATGCATAAACGAAATAACATACAAGGGACACTTTACAAGACAGTTATATGCGTACATACAATGTCCTGGGGTGCATATTCATTTATAGACGGTTTGTCTATAACTTGAGGCAAAAGCGTGTGTTTTAAAGGCTTTGTGTCTTAACTATGGCCTTTTCCATGTGGCCACATTTTTTAGGGCCATAAAACGTCTTATCAGTTGGTATCCAGGGTAACTGAGGACCTTTCTCTGTTGTGTTGGGGGAAGGTCTGTTACTAAGCACAAAGCATTTAAAACATATTTGTTAAATGTAACAGGCGATTATGTGTCTGATTTGCCTCAGTCGCTACATGCTCATGTGCCCACTGTTGGCACTTTCAGCGGTGGACAGGGGTCAGCATGGGCCCCCTTTCTGGTCTGCGGCTATGCAGTCCCATACACTGTGATGCACTGTGTATTCTGACACCTTTCTATCAGAACCAGCATTAACTTCTTGAGTAATTAGAGCTACAGTAGCTCGTCTGTTTGATCGGACCACATGGGCCAGCCTTCGCTCCCTACGTGCATCAACACCCCACAAGAGCTGCAGTTTTGGAGATGCTCTGACCCAGTTGTCCCCAGTGGACGATTATATATATAAAAATGTATATATTACAAATTACATCAAATTAATCAAATATCATATGTCATATATATAATATTTTGTCATATTATACTAATATACAGTGGGGAGAACAAGTATTTGATACACTGTCGATTTTGCAGGTTTGCCCACTTACAAAGCATGTAGAAGTCTGTAATTTTTATCATAGGTACTCTTCAACTGTGAGTGATGGAATCTAAAATCCAGAAAATCACATTGTATGATTTTTAAGTAATTAATTTGCATTTTATTGCATGACATAAGTATTTGATACATCAGAAAAGCAGAACTTAATATTTGGTACAGAAACCTTTGTTTGTAATTACAGAGATCATACGTTTCCTGTAGTTCTTGACCAGGTTTGCACACACTGCAGCAGGGATTTTGGCCCACTCCTCCATACAGACCTTCTCCAGATCCTTCAGGTTTCGGGGCTGTCGCTGGGCAATACGGACTTTCAGCTCCCTCCAAAGATTTTCTATTGGGTTCAGGTCTGGAGACTGGCTAGGCCACTCCAGGACCTTGAGATGCTTCTTACGGAGCCACTCCTTAGTTGCCCTGGCTGTGTGTTTCGGGTCGTTGTCATGCTGGAAGACCCAGCCACGACCCATCTTTAATGCTTTTACTGAGGGAAGGAGGTTGTTGGCCAAGATCTCGCGATACATGGCCCCATCCGTCCTCACCTCAATACGGTGCAGTCATCCTGTCCCCTTTGCAGAAAAGCATCCCCAAAGAATGATGTTTCCACCTCCATGCTTCACGGTTGGGATGGTGTTCTTGGGGTTGTACTCATCCTTCTTCTTCCTCCAAACACGGCGAGTGGAGTTTAGATCAAAAACCTCTATTTTTGTCTCATTAGACCACATGACCTTCTCCCATTCCTCCTCTGGATCATCCAGATGGTCATTGGCAAACTTCAGACGGGCCTGGACATGCGCTGGCTTGAGCAGGGGGACCTTGCGTGCGCTGCAGGATTTTAATCCATGACGGTGTAGTGTGTTACTAATGGTTTTCTTTGAGACTGTGGTCCCAGCTCTCTTCAGGTCATTGACCAGGTCCTGCCGTGTAGTTCTGGGCTGATCCCTCACCTTCCTCATGATCATTGATGCCCCACGAGGTGAGATCTTGCATTGTGCCCCAGACCGAGGGAGATTGACCGTCATCTTGAACTTCTTCCATTTTCTAATAATTGTGCCAACAGTTGTTGCCTTCTCACCAAGCTGCCTGCCTATTGTCCTGTAGCCCATCCCAGCCTTGTGCAGGTCTACAATTTTATCCCTGATGTCCTTACACAGCTCTCTGGTCTTGGCCATTGTGGAGAGGTTGGAGTCTGTTTGATTGAGTGTGTGGACAGGTGTCTTTTATACAGGTAACGAGTTCAAACAGGTGCAGTTAATACAGGTAATGAGTGGAGAACAGGAGGGCTTCTTAAAGAAAAACTAACAGGTCTGTGAGAGCCGGAATTCTTACTGGTTGGTAGGTGATCAAATATTATGTCATGCAATAAAATGCAAATGAATTATTTAAAAATCATACAATGTGATTTTCTGGATTTTTGTTTTAGATTCCGTCTCTCACAGTTGAAGTGTACCTATGATAAAAATTACAGATCTCTACATGCTTTGTAAGTAGAAAACCTGCAAAATCGGCAGTGTATTAAATACTTGTTCTCCCCACTGTATGAGAGACATATTTTGTAGAATGTCTTTTTGTAGAGTCTTTTATTCTTCTCCTAACCATTCTTTCTCTCTTGCTCTCTCTCACACACTATCGCGGCAGGGCTCCAGCACGTTTTCCTCATGCGATTTACTTTCGATTAAGGGATTAAAAATCAATTATGCAGGAAGTCATGCGTGGGTGTGATTACGGCGGCGCAGAACCGAGCAGTTCATCACAAAGCGCTTCATCTCTGCTGCCTTCCGCATGAGCCCAGAAGTCATCACAGAAATTTACCCAGCATTCCAAAAACCTTAGCTGTTCAACACACACCAGACACGTGCACGTAAAGACAAAAAATGCAATATCATTTTGACTAATATTTTGGAATAAGTCGTCAAGTCACCTTTATTTATATAGAGCTTTTTACAATGTAGATTGTTTTAAAGCAGCTTCACAGTGTTAACAGGAAAATAATGCAACAGAATTTGATTCAGCTGTACAGCCGCTCTGGAGAAAACAATGATGTCATCCAGCTCAGTTCAATTATCATATAGTGTCAATGTGGGCAGATCAGTAATATAGTTGAATATTTAGTGTCCCCAACTTAGCAAGCCAACTAAGTCATTTTTTTGGGTCAGATGTAGCTAATAGGCGGCCACAAAAACTTTTTTCAAAAACGCCATACTTGTAGCACAGTAGTTACTACTGTAACCTTTACAGTGCTGTACAGTGTGGTTGTGACCCAATTCAATTTCCAATTTCCATTACAGCAGTTTGTACTGTAATTTCATTAATATCATGAAATTTTGGTCAATAGAGACATTCAATATGCTGTTCAGTATTTTTTTTCAGAAAAAGTTTGCACAAAGATTACAGTCAAAAATAACAACTTTATAATTGTAATTTATAAATTATTTCTAATTTCAGTTTAATTTCCATGTTGTTAACTTAAATATGTAAGTACACTTAAAATTAACATCAAGTTAAGTGAACTTAATTGTTTAAGTACGTTATATAAACACCAAGTTTGGTGATCTTAATTTAAGTAGAGTCAACATGAGCACCAAGTTAAGTGAACTTAAATATACAAGTTTTGGGAGACTCCATTACTCAATTAAATTGAGGAAACGAGTTTACTCAAATCAATTGAGTTCAATCAACTTATTGATTGGTTTTCAGTGTAGTTAAGATGGTATAGCATTCAAAACACAAATATGTGGGTGACCTGATTATTAACTTACTGTGGTTTTACAGCACAGATGATTCACAATGCTAAACCTCACTTAACAGAAAGTTTCACAGTACCTGATGTCCTCCAGCTGATCATCACTTTCTTTCTCTCTCAGATGCTTATGAAATGACAGATTGCCTCTGTGACTGGCCTTTCAATGTTTGAACTTATCAGCGGAAAGTCTGTATGGCTAAAATCTATTGAAAATAACAAACATGTTGGAGTTTGGGTTTCCATTTCCTCCTCTTCCACCAGTCATTTCCTGTCCTCTACCTATTCTACAACCCCTGTGAGAAAAAAAGTGGACGTCCAGTCTTCCAGTTCCAGTTGACATACTTCTAAAAATCACTAAAAGTATGTTATTTACTGGCGATGGGAAAGTATAGAGCCTACCTTTGTATATATCTTTAGGTATGGAGACAGTATACCACAAAAAAGTCATATAATCTTCAGACTACTAGGGTCAGAAATTAACTTTTTTTTATGAAGGGGCAATATTTGCCTCCTGGAATTGATTTGGCATTTTTTAACCTTTGTATAAAAGCAATTTTTAGTGGTGTAATGTAATTAGTTACTGTACTTAAGTATCTTTTTGGCTACTTTGTACTTTGACTGTGTATCAAAGATATTATCAACTTTTGCTCTCTACTTGGCTACATTTTTGAATTATGTACATTTTACTCCAATGCATTTGTGATGAGTAGTGCATGGCACCTAACTTTTTCTGCAGCACTTTATTTCTGCTATACAAAAGAAGCTATATCTCAATCTACAGGGCATTGAACATATTATATCTTGTGTGTTTTGCCCAAACTAGTCAACAAGGCTACACTAATGTGAGTGCATTAGCAGGTTTGTTGAATCGCAGGTCATTCATATATGAGATGAGGATGTGGCTGCATCCAGTGATGAGGTCCTAGTATTTGACTGTTTAATTTTACTTAACATTATTTTATTTATCTGTTATATTGAAGAGACCTTTCTGAAGGACATTGATTTACTTATGCCTTTTTTGAGCACTTGAGCTTAACTGAGACTTGAGTGTTTGTAGACGTTTAAGAGGCTGTTGTGTCGAGCTTGATTTATTGCAGTATTAAGGTGTTCGGTTTTATTTTGACTTTAGAAAATAGACATGTGATTGCTCTCCTCACAAATCAGCTGTTTCTTGTTTTTCACTGGCATGTCTATTAAGTATTGAGGACTAGTGCATCTTTGAGCCAAGATTCAGTACGAGTAAAATATTTGAGTACTGTTAAAATCAGACACTGTACGACTTTTACTCCAATGGTATAGGAATTGATGAAATGGAGTCATAACTTAACATCATTACTTAAGTAAGGTTTTCAAATACTCTTTACACCTATGGCAATTTTTATAATTACCGTAGTAAATTTATCTGTTGTCTTTTAAGTCAGTTTAATCAATCAGAATCAAATGTTATAAAATTAGGGTAAGGCTGCAATATTATGATAAATGATTGTTGATTATTGCCCTTTATTATATAATAATGATTATTAATGTTGATTAATAGAATATATTAATAGCGGCACGTCATTCTTGTAGGGTCAGACAAAACAAGCTGAGAACCATTTATGTATTAGTTTATTGCTTTTTTACGCATTTGAAAATCAAGATTTCACATTGGTTATCTTAGCAGGATGAAAAACTATTTTTTTTTTTTTTTTTCAAATTGTGAATAAATTATATACAGAAAGCAAGCCATGAATGTTCCTCATCACTGAAGCAGTCAATGACTTGTTCATTGCAAGTTCACAGACATCTGTGATAATCAATGAAGCAGACTACACTGCATAATGAATCTCTTTTTATATTGTATCCGCACTGTGTTGTTTGTGATGAGAGAATTTGCGAGAATGCAGAGCTAAGTCGAAGAGAACGCTAATGAAAACTAATCTAAATTCTTTTGATGGACCATTCATGCACTCAACAGATATGTCTGTGATTGGATGTAATGCTGAACACTGCAAAAAAAAAAAACAAGAGATAAAAATATGTATTTTGGTGCAACCTGAGCCAATTTAAATGTAATGCCGCAGTCAATTATTAATTTTCACAAGTCACTTTAAAGGGTACATAACACACACAGTTTCTGCCAATCTCATGTTAATCTTGAGTACCTATAGAGTAGTATTGCATCCTTCATATCTCTGAAGAGTCTTTAGTTTTATAATATTTATATAAGACAGATACGCTGTACCAATTCTTTCCGAAAACAGCTGAACTCGTGGAGGCGTGCAGTGGTGACTAAGTCACGAGCGCACACACACACACACACACACACACACACACACACACACACACACACACACACACACACACACACACACACACACACACACACACAAACAAACAAACAAACAAACAAACAAACAAACAAACAAACAAACAAAATACATCATGGCATTATCCCTGGACAACTTTCGATTTACTATACGCTTGTGTTGTGTGATGTAGTTTATTTGATGTAGTTTCACTCATTGCCTGCGGTTTCGACTCATGACCGGGAACAAACAAACACACTTACAGAACTCCGTTGCTGCTCCAGAAAAACAAACTGCATCCACTGTTTCCTTAACGCTGGGTCATTTGGGAAGCTGAACAAGGTTATCTTTCCCTCACAACCAAAAACACACTTCCTTAGTGACATTGTTGATTTCGTGGTCAAAAAAAAAATGACAGCGCTGCCGATGACTTCCGTAACCCGAACGAAGCTCGTTGATTGGCGCTCTTGCTCTCACTCTGGTTGATGTGCGCATGCGCTCATCCGGGAGAAGTGCCCATACAAGGAATTCCACCCTTTATGACATCATACAGGGCCATACTCGGAAAAAACTTTCCGAAACTTGTTCGAATCCTGAAGGAGTGTATTTTGGCACAGAAATACTCCGTCATACGTCCAACTCGTTTTTTTTATTATTAAATTGTGGCCATGTTTAGCATGAGAATCCAACTCTTTAACAGTGTAAATAAGTCAGAATGCATGAAATAGCATTGGACCCCCCCTCCACCTTAACCATGACATTCAGAATTGATTTAGTTTAATTGTGCAGGGGCATTTTTTTGCTGCTGTATGTTGTATTTGAGGGGCATTTTTGTTAATTTTGGTGGCATAGTGTGGTCCGACCTGCATTCCACATAGAATTTTTATGCAAGCAAGACGCAGCATCTAGCTAAAATAATTTACATTTTTTTATTGTTATTTTAGGCATTTAATTTTAGGCAAGTTTGTGCTTCTGTAGCTCAAGGCTGTGAGTTTGATTCACATGGAACACCTTGGCTGACAAAACATAAGGCAGTGCAAGTTACTATGAATAAAAGTGTCTGCCAAATGAATAAATATAAACTTCTGCTACTGTGCTAACTTTAGCCATACATTTCTCTCCACAATCTTACCATCCAAAGACGTCAGCAAATTTGATGTCAGCAAAAAGTGCAAAATGACTGGCAGGCAGAGAATGTTTCTGACTGGCTAAAAGGTTGGGCCGCCCCCTTGCTTCATTTTTGCTGTTTACAGGGCCTAAAAGATGTGTTATTTCTTAGCACACCTATTTTTGTTATATCTTTTAGGTTAAAAAAAGTGCTTACAGCACCTTAAACTTTTAGGTTAACATTTATAAAACTGCTGTGGCACTGAAAAAGTTGATAAAGAACTTCACATAATCCTCCTCTTCCGATGTGCAAGGGATTGTGGGTAATATTATCAAAAAAATACTTCAACTCTACCAGAAATAGTAGACCATCTGGGCACCTTTGGCATAGTATTTTCAACAAAGTATGAATTGGGACACACTAATCTCACAAACTATTTGTACAGACTGTATATTGTGCTGGAGCCAGTGCTGATGGCAGGTGGAATCATAGGTCGTGTGACTGTCATAGTCGTTTCCTGCTCTGTGCTGCAGTCTGTCAGTTTGGATCCGTATTGAGGGTTTGTTTTATTTTAACGAGCTGTCATCTGTTTCTGAGTGTGCTGTGGTAAACGTCAGATCCTGAGAGCGGTCGTAAAGTAGAAAGAGATTTGGCTCTTATCCGGAAGTGTTCAGAGGTCATAATCCTGTTTGGCTGGGGACGGCCGCGGTGCGGACAGCTCTGAGATGTATTTCAGAGCCGGACAAATTCTACCTGTCAGGATTATTGATTTGCCAATACATGTGAAGGGACTCAGTGAAGCCCCGGCAATAGAACCGGCTTTAACTTTACATTGCAGAAAGAAGAAGGTTTTTCCTCTCTCTCCGCTTGGGTCTGTGTTTGTTTATGGCATCTTGTTAGTAGAGCATTTGTATGTGAATTTTTTTATGTCATGACCGCCAGCTGCCCGGACACGAGATGAGAAGCATCTGTCATCAGAGAGAAAAGTGCTGAAACACACACATTCGCTTTAATATATTCTGCTTGTAGACCTTCATTAAAGGGATAGTTCACACAAAAATGTAAATTATGTCATTAATTACTCACCCTCATGTCGTTCCAGACCCCTAAGACTTTTGTTTATCTTCAGAACACTGAAATCTGAGAGCTTTTTGTCCCTCCATTGGCAGCTACTCAACTACCACTTTGACGCTTCAAAAAGTTAATAGAGAGATCGTAAAACTAATCCATATAAATCGAGTGGTTTAGTCCAAAATTTTCCGAAGAGACACAATCGCTTTATATGATGAACAGATTGAATTTATGCGTTTATTCACATATGAACATTCATCAACTCACACATCAGTTGTGGTAAACGGAAGCTCAAGCATGTTTGCTTGATGTGCAAGAACCAATGAGGTTCATTCTCGTGTTACACAGCACGTTTGAGCTTCCTCAAGAACCAATGAGATTCATTCTCGTGTTACGCAGCACGTTTGAGCTTCAGCAAGAACCAATGAGGTTCATTCTTGTGTTATGCAGCACGTTTGAGCTTCCTCAAGAACCAATGAGGTTCATTCTCGTGTTACACAGCACGTTTGAGCTTCAGCAAGAACCAATGAGGTTCATTCTCGTATGTTACGCAGCACGTTTGAGCTTCTGCAAGAACCATTGAGGTTCATTCTCGTGTTATGCAACACGTTTGAGCTTCTGCAAGAACCAATGAGGTTCATTCTCGTGTTACGCAGCATGTTTGATCTTCCGCAATAACCAGTGAGGTTCGTTCTCGCATGTTACCCAGCACGTTTGAGCTTCTGCAAGAACCAATGAGGTTCATTCTCGTGTTACGCAGCACGTTTGGACTTCTGCAAGAACCAATGAGGTTCATTCTCGTGTGTTACACAGCACGTCTGGGCTTCCTCAAGAACCAATGAGGTTCATTCTCGTGTTACACAGCACGTTTGAGCTTCAGCAAGAACCAGTGAGGTTCATTCTCGTGTTACGCAGCACATTTGAGCTTCTGCAAGAACCAATGAGGTTCATTCTCGTGTTACACATCACGTTTGAGCTTCCGCAAGAACCAATGAGGTTCATTCTCATGAGTTATGCAGCACTTTTGGACTTCTGCAAGAACCAATGAGGTTCATTCTCGTGTTATGCAGTACGTTGGAGCTTCAGCAAGAACCAATGAGGTTCATTCTCATGTTACGCAGCACGTTTGAGCTTCCGCAAGAACCAATGAGGTTCATTCTCGTGTTACGCAGCACGTTTGAGCTTCCGCAAGAACCAATGAGGTTCATTCTCGTGTTACGCAGCACGTTTGAGCTTCCGCAAGAACCAATGAGGTTCATTCTCGTGTTATGCAGCACGTTTGAGCTTCTGCAAGAACCAATGAGGTTCATTCTCGTGTTATGCAGCATGTTTGAGCTTCTGCAAGAACCAATGAGGTTCATTCTCGTGTGACGCAGCACGTTTGAGCTTCCGCAAGAACCAATGAGGTTCATTCTCGTGTTATGCAGCATGTTTGAGCTTCTGCAAGAACCAATGAGGTTCATTCTCATGTTACGCAGCACGTTTGAGCTTCCGCAAGAACCAATGAGGTTCATTCTCGTGTTATGCAGCACGTTTGAGCTTCAGCAAGAACCAATGAAGTTCATTATCGTGTTACGCAGCACGTTTGAGCTTCTGCAAGAGGTTTGTTCTCACGTGTCAAGCAGATTCGGTTGAGATTCTGTTTATGTTCTCTGATCAATGTTTAAATGTGAATAAAAGCCTAAATTCAATCTGTTCATCATATAAAGCGATCGACTCTCTTCCGAAAATTTGGACTAAATCGTTCAATTCATATAGATTAGTTTTACGATCTCTTTATGAACTTTTTGAAGCGTCAAAGTGGTAGTTGCGTAGCTGTCAATGGATGGACAGAAAGCTCTCAGATTTCATCAAAAAGATCTTCATTTGTGTTCCAAAGATGAACGAAAGTGTTACGGGTTTGGATCGACATGAGGGTGAGTAATTAATGACCGAATTTTCATTTTTGGGTGAACTATCCCTTTAATGCCTAATATTCATCATACAAGAAATGTATGCCCATCAGAGAGTGTGTATATAAATAGAATACAGGACAGTCATAATCGAGACAAGGAAACCTTGCATCCAGGAAATTTAGATGTTTCCTGAAACCTGCCAAGCCCCAAATCTCATTAAATAAAAGGACCATCTGTTTCTCATGGCCAGCTTTCTGAGAGCTCTGAATGATGCCGAAAACATAAATCATACTTTAAGCGTGGATCGTACCAGAAGGTGAATATATGTTTTTTATAATAACTTTTCCCAAAGCAATAAACAGGACAAGTATCAGCAACACGGAAAGAAAGAGAGAGAGGTTTAAACAACATTACCTTATGTCAGACGCCCCAAAGCTCATCACTCTGTCACAACTGTGCTTGTCTTCAAATGACTTTATGATCTAAAAATCGAAGAGTACAGCCTAGAGACTCTTCGCATAAGGTCTAGTTCACTTTGCACTTCATCTGACCAAACACTTGCCACTTAGAAAGGAAGAAATCATCTGACCGACATGTAAAACAATCAGCTTTAAGACATTAGGTCGAAAATGTATATTGGCTTTGTGGTTATATTTCCCGCCCATCCAAATGCAATAAATACTAAGTGCCTCAAACAAAACTTTTGTTTCAAGGATCTTTCAAACATTTTCACATCCAGTCTTTTTAAATCTTATGTCTGGTTCACTATTTTTGTGGGGACTCTCTATAGATGTAATGGTTTTTATACTGTACAAACTGTATATTCTGTCCCCGTACACTAACCCTACCCCTAAACCTACCCATTACACAAAACTTTCTGAATTTTTACATTTTCAAAAAAAACTGTATGACTTATAAGCTTGTTTCCTCATGGGGACCTCAATTTAGGTCCCCACAGTGACATGAGTCCCCATGAGTCAGTGTGCATTCAGGTTGAAGTCCCCACCAGGGACATGTACAAACATGTACACACACACACAGACAAATCATAGACATGATTAGAAAAGGTACGAACTGGTCTTAAAAAACAGTCACACTTTTTTGAGGGTACAATCTATAAATCAGCCACAATGCAGAAAAAAACCCATAACATTCCCTCAAAATATAAAATATTAAAAAATATATTCAGCCACTTTTGATTGGGAGGAGTATGAGTATGACCCCTTAATGAGGAGCACCTCAAATTAACCCCCCTTAGGGTAAACAGAACAGAACCAACATAAATGTATTGCAGATATCATTAATGTCAATATTTAATGTACAACATAATTTGGGAATTTAGTCAGGGGCCAGATTCACGAAACATTCTTAAGAATAAAATTCTTCTTAACTGCCAATTTCTTCTTATTTTCTAACTTAAGAAAAAAGATAAGAATATTTTGTATTCCCAAAAACTTTTCTTATGAATGTTCTTATCTTTTTTCTTAAGATTGTTCTTAAGATAAAATTTAAGAAGAATTCATATTCACGAAAAGAATGTTCTTCAAAATCATCGAAAATAACTTCATAAAGTTTGGATAACCTCCAACCTATCTTAAATACCCAAATGTAAGATGTTTAATTAATTTATTGGGTTGTTTCAAATATTAAGCATTACAGCATAACAGTAGTTAGCTAAATATAATATATATATATATATATATACTAGTACCATGAATATAGACAGGTACTCTAAAGTGACACCGATCAATCATTTACGCGTTGGCCTATATGATGCGTTCACTCAAGCTAGAACTAGCGAGGCAGCACAACACACACAGATACCGGACACATTCACTCTAGAGAGAACGCAAGAAAGACGGAGCACAAATGAATGAGAAAGACCGCTGCATCTTGAGACAGGCTCTTTTAAAATAACGATTTTACCGACACGGCACATTAAAAACATGACACTGAGTGATTAACTCCCGTCAAGCCAGTCACAACGAAAATAGTCTGCACACTTATTATGATATCTACGGTAATCTGCAGGCAGTGGGAAAAGACGGGCTTTGAGGTGTTTTTCATTCAGCAATACCAATGATTTCAATCAAATAACACCTTTAATTTTCTTCTTAAGTAAAACATTAAGATGTTTTTAAGAAAATATTTGAGAACTTCTTAATTGCACTTAGGAACATTCTTACGAATTTCTTAGACTTCATCTTAAGAATTTTCTTAACTTCTTTCTTAAGAAGATTTTCGTGAATCCGGCCCCTGATTCAAGGGGAATCAGAATGCCAAATCCCGACTGACGAGAGGAGGAGCTGGGGATGTAGAAGAGTAATTAGCTCCGGAGAAACGTGATAGGTGCTGATAATACTGAAGGAGCTTATGTATATGCTTTGATAGACATTGTATTCTTATAGGTAGACGTAGATCAGCTGACAGTCAGCTGATGCAAGCTTGACTGAGGTGACCTGCCAGAACTAACGCTACGCTTGATGTGTATTATACAGGTAATTGACTGAAATCATTATGCATTAAAATGTTATAAACTTTAGAAAGCAGATATGTATGGTTTGTGGTCTAAGAATTATACATAAATAAATATACAGAAAATAAACATATGTAAATCATATGTTTTTATGCATATAATGAAACCAAAACCGCTGACTACTCATTTAACATTATAAAACTCTTTATAATGAAAGGGAAAATGAGTGTATTTAGACAGTCACTATGACATAAGACGTTCCTGGATCAACATATTTTGTTGATCCTGGAACAACATTCCTTTTTAGTCCTAACCCTATCCCTACCCCTAAACCTAACCCTACCCATAAGTTATCCCTATAATCAGAGTGAAATGATGGTGAATAACACTGAAGCACCTAACCCTGGTTGTAAGACTAAACTTGGCATAAACTGTAAACTTGTCCTTCAAATCTGATTGGTTGACTGGAATGTTGTTCCAGGATCAACAAAGGTGTTGATCCAGGAACATGTTGTACTTGGTGAAATAACTCTCACGGTATTTAAAAACCTCCTAACAAGTGCGAGATGACAAAACTAATCTGATTTTAATCAGAATTCAAACCACATAATGGATATTTTATATGTAGCATGTTTTTTGCTTTCGAGGCTACAAAAAAAAACTTTTGCTGCCTGTCTGAACTAAGCCATCATGTCCTTCAGCTACACACTGCATGCTTTAGCATACTGAATGTCACTTTGTATTTGATGTCATACTGTGATGACTATAGTGTTATGTAGGCTGTGCAGTTCAGTGTGTGATTTGAAAACTCATTGGGTAGGAGAGAGAAACAGTGTTTGTATTTACATAAACAGAACTATTCATGTGCAAAGTGTACACTAAACGCCCACATACACGCGTCGCGCCGGCACAGATGCATCCCAACAGCATCACACGGAGCTGCGTGTGATGGGTGAGTTATTTGTTATAATTCAGATGTAATTTCTGAATTTTCAAACTTTCGGAAGAGATTTATAAGTCCGGAGGGAGAGAGCATCAATCTTCCTATGGCTTTAGCCGTGTGCTGTCATAAGATAGATGCTCTCAGCAGCCCCCCGATATCGGCCTCCGTCAAGCCTGGCTGACCACTGCTTCCCCAATACAACCTCTAGCACTTAAAGCCCACATCCTCAGCTCCCATCCACATGCCCACCCTGAAGCAGGAGGGTTTTTTGTGCTTGGGATTTTTTGCACTTGCACACAGATCTGTGCAGGAGTCCGTATTTAAGCCTGTCATGCTGATAAATGGCTGTTTCAAATTAATTTCTCCTTTAAGGTTCACATTTTTGCTTTCCCAAATGAACCCAATGACTTATTCTCGTTAGACACATGCCATTTGCTCTGAAATTATACAGAACCACATGGGAACTAAATGTTAGATTCTAGCTGAGTCACAACACGTGACGTTCGAGCAAGAAATTGACATGATGTGAATTTTTCTGTTAGGCTAATGTAGATCTTTGTACATATTTTAATGAGGATTTTAGTCAAACACAGACTGTGCAGCATTTAGAATTGAATTTTGAATTTCAACTGCGATTCGAAGTTGTATGTAAGGGAATAGAATTTAAATTCAAAGAAATTAATGACTTTTTGTTGTTTTTTCACTTTAAATGTTGGCTTGACAAAGCCTTGAAAGTTCAAAATTTTTGAAAAAAAAAATTGTAGGTCAAAAGGTTAATAGGCCTTTTAAAAAGATAGATAGATAGATAGATAGATAGATGGATAGATAGATAGATAGATAGATAGATAGATAGATAGATAGATAGATAGATAGATAGATAGATAGATAGATAGTTTTGACTGCTCATGCGGTGCGCTGAATGCAAAGCCAGCATAAGCTTCGCATTATTTTAATTCATGCGCTCTGAGTCACAGCGGTTGCAGGCATTTGAAAAGATGCCTATTTGGGTCCTATGGAGCATTCAGACACAGAGGGTAAGCTCGCCTCCTTAACTTTGTGTGTTTGTGTGTGTGTTTTCAAGCTCACAAAATAGCGTCTAATGTTGTGTTCCCACAGAAGCCATTTAGTTCCCGCCTGGTCACACAAACGCAAACACACACGGTTCCAGGTTTTCAATGAATTTATGAGCCATTGAGCAAAAGAGAGAAAATGATTTCTGGGTGACAAAACACAAATTGGATGTTATTGCTCTGTCCTTCCAGTGCTTCCATGTTTTCATATGCCACAGCTACTGTTTGGAGGGTAAGAGCTCTTCAAATGCTCCAAATCAATATATGAGATGTTTTAGATCAACACACACACTCATTCCATGCAGCAGGTTAATAGACTGCGTGAAAGAGGACAAATCTCAACATGTCATGCTACTAGAGATGGCTCAAGCATACATTTGTGCTAATGACCAGAAGACAGTCAGTAAATCAGTTGGTGGCGCTTTAATATCTCAGTTTAATCTGATCATAATTGATTAAGTCATCTGTTTCTCAGATTTTACTCAAATGTGTGTAGACTTTCAGAAAAGATCGCAAAAATGTTTCAATCTCTGCTCAGTTATGCCAAGATACATACGTTAATATAATTCTGGAAAGCCAGAGATTTGAGTGTAATAATAATAATAATGTATTTGTTTGTTTGTGTATTTATTTAGTAACGCTTTACAATAAGGTCCCATTGGGCAACATTAGGGAATGCATTAAAGGATTAGTTCACTTCAAAACGAAAATTTCCTGATATTTTACTCACCCCCATCTCATCCAAGGTGTTCGTGTCTTTCTTTCTTCAGTCGAAAAGAAATTAAGTTTTTTGAGGAAAACATTCCAGGATTTTTCTCCACATAATGCACTTCTATGGCAACCAACGGGTTGAAGGTCCAAATCAATGCAGTTTCAAAAGGCTTCAAAGGGCTTCAGAGGTTCTGCGCGATCCCAGACAAGGAATAGGGTCTTATCTAGCAAAACCATTTCATTTTCAAGAAAAAATAAACATTTATATACTTTTTAACCTAAATTGCTCATCTTGCGCTGCGCTTGACAAAAATGCGATTTTCCAAAATGTTGCTTTTTTATTAAAATTACCCACATTCAAGTGTTTATGAAAAAAGAATGCATGAAGCTAGAATAAAACTTTTTTTTTTTTTTTTTTTTTTTTTTTTTTTAAAGCAGAGGGTCTGTTCTTTCTTTAGATATATTACATGTTCAGATATTCATACAACAAAATATTCTGAGGGCCATGACATTTTTGTGAAAATGACCAAAAACACTGGTGGTGGCTGGCAACTTTTTTAAAAAAACAACGCTGGCGGCGAAATAATTAATTAAAATGAACTAATAATGAGCAATTCATTTGTTACAGTATTTTGGAAGGAGACGCGCTGAGAGGAATAAGCCTTGAATTTACCTCAGAAGAACAATGCGATGTGATGCACGGCTTGATCCAACAGATGATATCATTTCTGACGAGTAAGTCAATTATTCTTACTTACATTAGTTGATGTCTTATTACATAAACTTTACACATATTACTAGTTGGACTTTTCCCAAAATACATTGCCAGACTGAAATGTGTGAAATTGAGTGAAACGTTAAAATATGAAATATATAGGCAGGTACCTTTCATTGCTAAATGTCTAAATAAATCAAAATGTCATACGACACAAGGATGTTTTTATGCCTTTTAATAATTTAAAACACAGTACGATATAAAAACAATAGGATTAGTTCACTTCAGAATGAAAATTTCCTGATAATTTACTCACCCCCATGTCATCCAAGATGTTCAGTCTTTCTTTCTTCAGTCAAAAAGTTTTTTTTTTGAGGAAAACATTCCAGGATTTTTCTTCATATAGTCGACTTCAACGGCAACCAACGGGTTGAAGGTCCAAATTGCAGTCTTAATGCAGCTTCAAAGAGCTCTACATGATCCCAGCCAGGTCTTATCTAGCCAAACGATCTGTCATTTTCTAAAAAATAAATAAAAATATATATACTTTTTAACCACAAATGGTCGTCTTGCATTACTCTAGGATGTGTCACGCTCACGCATTATGTAATCACGTTGGAAAGGTCACGCGTGACGTAGGCGGAAGTATTGACCCAGTGTTATTAAAGTTAACGTGCAAAGACTAGATCAAATGCCCTTTACAAAAAAAAAAGGGGTAAAACAACGATGTCGAACGATTTTGAAGTTGAAGGGGACTTTGAAGCTGCATTGAAACTGCGATTTGGACCTTCAACCCGTTGGTTGCCGTTGAAGTCCACTATATGGAGAAAAATCCTGGAATGTTTTCCTCAAAAAACTTAATTTCTTTTCAACTGAAGAAAGAAAGACATGAACATCTTGGATGACATGGGGGTGAGTAAATTATCAGGACATAATTCTTAAGTGAACTAATCCTTTAAGAGTGTTTACACAGTAACATGATGAATGTTAGTTTAGACCAGTGTTTACTGTGAAATACTGTATTCGCGATTAATAAATGTTTTAGAATTAGCTTCCTTGACACTTCTACTATTCCATCTTGCTTTCTCTTTCTGTTTTTCCATCTCTATGTCCATCACTTCAAGCCGATTTATTTATTTATTCTTTGTTAAAAATTTTATTTCAATCCCCATAGCGGTTTAAATTTTAAATCAGTGTCTTGATGATGGCTGTACAGCAGTTATGGCCTCAGGTATAAATGTATCTCAGTCCATCTGTAATGGAGTTTAATTATCCTTTCACTCCTCCTCTGATGTTTAATAACATTTAATAGACACTAGACAGCATGCCGGCAGCAGTCGTCACCAGCTTTGACTGTGGCAAGAGTGACAGAACTGACAGAGCTTGGTGACAGTTTTACTGCGGCCCACACTCACAGACCCCTGTTTACACCACCGAAGGAGCTCCGTTCACACACACACACACACACACACACACACACACACACACACACACACACACACACACACAAAACACACACACACACACACACAGGACGAATGCTAACCACTAGCTGACCTTGCCTTTCTTTTAGTCTGAGATAATTTATACAAATGTAAGCATTCTCTCTCTTCCTCTGCGTTTGGACTTGCTCAGGCATTTCTTGAAGGTGGAGAGGTTTCAAGATATCCACCGTGAGAGCTGAAGAAATCAGACTGCTTTTGTCCTTGGGGAGTCAAGCACGCTGGCAAAGGGCAGGGAAGTGTGTGTGTGTGTGAGAGAGAGAGAGGGAGTTTAACATGGCAGTGAGGGCATTATCCAAACCGAAATTAAAGATTTGCCTTGGTTCGCTGCTTTTGTGCATTTTGCAGGGGAGGTGGAGAACAATTTTAATGAAAATGTACATTTGCCTCTGCAAGGCTTCACACCGCACCAGTAATGAAGCTCCGCCGATGAGCCCAAAGGGGGTAAAGACAGAAATATGTTCCCTTTCAGTCGGTCACGTTCGACGTGAATTGGAGCGACACCTCTGGCTCAACCTGGCCGACATGAGGGAGACCGATAAATATCGGTTCCTGGACTCCCCCATCTCCTCGGCCGGGTTGTTCAGTGACGCGGTCGAGAGCTTTGCCCAGCAGTTCTCGGCCGCCCAGAAGCAGACGGAGGCCATCAAGCACATCCTGCCCCGGCGGTCAGCTGCTGCCTCCGCTTTGCATGCCATGGCGTTGCTCCAGGTGCACCAGACCCAGGCACTCATGGACATGCACGAGGGTAGGTCTGACCCAGAGCTCCTCCGGGAGCTCCGGACGGCGACGGACCTCGCTCTCCAGGCGTCATGGTCCAGGAGTGACACCTCTGGCTCAACCTGGTCGGCATGAGGGAGACCGATAAATATCGGTTCCTGGACTCCCCCATCTCCTCGGCCGGGTTGTTTGGCGACGCGGTCGAGAGCTTTGCCCAGCAGTTCTCGGCCGCCCAGAAGCAGACGGAGGCCATCAAGCACATCCTGCCCCGGCGGTCAGCTGCTGCCCTTCACCCAGCCACCGGTCGCAGCGCCTCCGCCTGCTCGTTGCCAAAAAGCCTTCGCCGCTCCCGCCAAAGCCTAGCAGCAGCCTCCACCAGGGCTTCGGCGTGGAGCCGGCCGTGGGAAGGTCGTCCAGCCCGCTCAGGCCGCTGCCAAGCCAGGTGGCAAGCACCGTCGTAAGAGACCCTGAGACGGGCCGCCCAGAGATGGAGGAAACTGCTCTTCAGGAGGTGGTAGCAGCACCACTCCTTCTCCCGGAGGAGGGCCAGGAGAGAATCCTTGGTTTTCATTTGATTTCTGTTCCGCCCAGATTTTCACCAAAAGAGCAGTTTCCAAAATCTCTAGGTGCCAAGAGAGCGCGCTTGGCGGTGTACGACGCTCCCATGCCTCACCGGCGCCTCTCCAATTGCCAGCAGGGGGTGCTGGCTGTGCTCAGGTTGCACACAAGAGGCCTCCTCACACCTGTGCGCCCCCTCAGCGGAAGCAGGTAAGTGTTGCACTGCACACTCAGACCCCACTTTGGGCCTCTATGCCGTCCGAGTTGGGTCCCTGCGCCGCTCCGCTGCCCCGCTGCGGGTACGTCTATGGTGCCACGTTGGTCCCACTTGCACGGTCACTGGGAGCCTGGTTAGCACTCCCCAGCCCATCTCGCTGGCTCATCTGTACTATCAGACCCGGCTTTGCGATTCAGTTCGCCCGGCGTCCCCTTGTGTCGGCTTGCTGCGCCATTCCCCTCCTCATGGCCCGGATACGTGCGCTGATATGCTCCAGTCGAGTTCCCCAGAACGGCGAATACTGTTGAGTCCTGATAGGGGCTCCCAGAAGTGATCCCAATTTTTCGGTGACGTCCGACATATGTCTCCGTTCCCTCCTTCAGTCCTATCTGCCGCTCCAATAACAGCTAATGACACGATACTTAAAAATCACAGTTCTTCCCGCAGTAATTGATACGCGTACATGATAAAAAAATGTGTTCGCAAGAAGATGTAAAGGTTGGTTTCAGGACCATTTACTTTCTCTGCCGCTTCAAAGTGTCGTTCAAAAGAATAAATGGATCAAACGAAGTACGGGAGAGGGAGAGAGAACGACCAGAGTGGTGTCTCATGAAAGCTAAATGCTAATGGCATTTCTTTTCACAGAGTATTACTAAAAACCCTCATTCTTGGTGGCTGAAATATTTATGTTGCGCAGTTCTCACGGGTCGGTAAGTAGTGTATTTTCACAGGCGCTCGCCGGAATGTGGGTTAGATTCACTGTAGTTCTGACATGAGTGGAGGTAATGACGTGGTTGGGGGGTTGATGGGTGAACGTTCAGCGTAAACTGATACTCCAGAGCTTTTTCTATCCTTCCATCTGCTTCTCTTTGTGTACTGCTGGTGAGTGCTGTGCATCAGCTTCATGAAATATTTCCACATTTAAAAAAAGATTTAAATAAAGTAAATAAGCCTGAAGTTGAAATTAAAACATGAAAATAATTTTAAAAAATGGGAGTCTGTTTGCGATAATTTCTACCCTGACTATGAGTATAAAGTTTGTTCCCCACTGTGGCTTATTCATGTCAAGAGAAGACCATTATGCTGCATTCTATTCAATTAGGAAAGTAAGAATTACTTACTTAAACTTAAAGTTTGGAAAAGTGTCAGATTTCCAGCCTGGAAACTCAATTAAAGGGATAGTTCACACTAAAATTAAAATTAAGTCATCATTTACTCACCCTGGTGTTGTTCTAATGCAACATGACCGTCATTCTTTTTTGGACCACAAAAGGATAATAAAAAAAAAAAAAAAAAACATCCCATTTGTGCTTGTCCATATGATGCCAGTGAACAGCGACCAGCATAAAGCTTTTTTAAAAAAGATGCGTGTGTGCTGTGAGTCGGAGTGAACTGTGGTGTTGATAGAGTCTCATGAACACGCAGACGAACACAGAAGACCAATGGCCAAGGTCAGGATTTTTGTTAAATAATACATTAATATTTTTTTTGACCTAGAACACTTGGAATATATACGATATACATATTATTTTGTGATACTTTTGTGTCTTTTTTAAAAAGCTTGGTTCTGGTCGCTATTCACTGCCATTATAGTGAGTGAATGATGAATGAGCGTGAGCGGAACATTTAAAAATACTCCCTTTGTGGTCTGAAAAAGAAAGCAAGGCATATGGCATTAGAACAACACCAGGGTGAGTAAATGATGACTTAATTTTAATTTTAGGGTTAACTATCCCTTCAAGTATCTGATTTTGCAGAGACGTAGATGTAGGCCTATTATGTTACGCGCTCATAGGGCGAAGCAAAAGTTAGATAAAAGAAAAGAAAATAAACATTAAATTTTAACTTAAGCATTAGTAAGTCAAAGTTTAGGAGCAGAGAAATCCTTTCTAAACTGAACTGCCTCAAACAAAACTATTGATATCTTTCATAGATCCAATGCCACAAAACCTTGTGAAATATGTAATGTTCGTACAGTTCATTTGACTATCACTATAAAGTTTAATTGCCGTTGTGGCTTATTCGTGTCAAAAGAAGCTCATATGCTGCATTCTATTTGATTCAGAATGTTTACAACTTAAAATCTAGAAAAGTGCAATGGAAGTCAGATTTTTAACTTGGAAACTCAATTAAGTAACTGATTTTGCAAAGATGCAGATGTATTATGTTACACTAACATAGGGCGATGGAAGTTAATGATAAACATTCAATTTTAAGCAATAGTGAGTCATAGTTCCTAGCATGATTAAAAAAAGAGATAAGCATGTAAAACATGGTAAATTATCTGCTCTGTTGATAATTCTACACCTGTAAAAGAAATTATAGGATAGCATAATTTTTCCTATGCAATACGGTTGTTATCACTGAATCAACTGCAAAACTAACGGTAGCATTTTGTTTCCTTATAAGTCATCTCCCAATCATCTGGCAATGGGATGCATTTATTTTAATGCCTTTTGGAGTTTGGAAATATTCCACATCTGAATTTGAAAAAAAAAAAACAGAGAAAATTCGGACATGTAGTTCAACCTATCGTACAAAAACCCAACCTAAACTTAACCATAAAACCATTAACCCATTAACCAGGATTATCACTCGAAAGAAAATCTATAAGACATACATTTTTGTAAATGTCGTACAATGCCTTACGATTTTGCCATCTTGTACAAATTATTACGAGTTGTGATGAGAGTGTGTTGGTTAGTTGTTCTTAAGAAGGCTGTAAACTACTCAACTAAACATGTGTTTTATGTCCCAGCAGACAAAAAACAACAACAACAACAACAACAAAACTGTGCACCCTGACTCTTGGAAATTACTAAAGCTCAAAATGGAGAGAAATCCACAAGAGTTCTTCTGTTTCACCTCTTGTCCTCTCGTGTCGATTTCGCAACAGCAAGAGGAAGGGAAAAAAACGCATGAGAATCTCTTTGCTGTCTTTTTTTTTCATTCCCAACAGCTGTTGGAGGCCCTCATTGATTAAAGAAAATAGGAAAACACACTCTTAACGCTTCAGTACTTCCACTTTATACACGCACATACACTCGCAGATGCGCCGAGGCTCTCAGGATGAGGCCTAAATAATTAGTATGTAGAGAAGGCCATCGAGGGTGAAAAATCCTGCTATTCATTAATTTAGTTTTGTGTTAATGCAGGGCAAAACCTACACACCTCCCAGCCTTCCCTACTGCTCATGTGTGTATGTGTGTCTGTGTATATGCACCACTGCGGCTCCCAACCATCACCCAAGCTGTAGGAGAGACAATTAAACTGTGAGACAGAGGGGGAAAGACAGGAAACTAACAGACATACAGCAATGAGAACCCATCAGGAGAATACAATCACTTCACCACAGGCCTGTCTGCGTGAAACCATGGCTTAATCTACAGTCTTCCTCTCATATATGTAAACAGAATAATTATTTTCATGTGGTGAAATATAGTTTATTTACTAGTCTCTTAAGGAGGGCATACACTGCGATTTCTGTACGATTTCAGCAAGGTTACCAACTCACACTGTACGAGTAGATCGCATGCGATGTTAAGCCAGAGCTCAGGATTTATGTGCTCACACTGTACGGTCTGATCGTCGAGCGTGACTTGACTGCTCACACTATACGTGTGAAATATGTGCCAGGTTGCACTGATAGAGCATATGATATGGTGTAGCTACTATAGAGAGATATGCTGCGTTCCAGGCAGGTTTTTCAGCCCGTAAGTTACGACTTCAAATCACGACTCGCGGCTTTGTAGCGTTCCAGGCAAAGTCACGCCAAACTGCCTGAGCGCAAGGAATTGTGGTAGCTAGATGTAAACAAAGCATGGCGGACCGTACAGGGTTTATGCTCATTTACAATCATTTCTATCGCCAAAGGTGCTTACTCCTTACTTATTTGAGGGAAACAGAGGAGAAAAAAAACAGCGCATAAGCTGTTATACCTTTTATTTTACGTTATTTAGACACATAACATTGTAATACATAATCGTGTGTGTATTATTTATCATTATTATATTATTATTAATTTGATTCCAACGTTATATTGTCCTAAAGTCTATTTCTCACCGTGTACGACTTTCATAAACACCGCATCCGTAGGGGCTGCCATTGTTGTTTCGCGGGCTATGTGACGTCAGAGCACGTAACTGGGAGTACATCGATCTAGTACGAGTTCACGGGTGGGAAGTCACGGGTTTGACTGCCGTTTCAGTGCACTTTCACGGGTAGAAGGTTGGAAAAACACGGGTTACGTGTTGCCTGGAACTCGGCAATAGCCTATGGTCAAATGCTTCAGCTATGGACATCAAGAGGATTTAGCATTTCCAATTTATGTATTAAATTATTATTATTATTATGATATTACATTTCATTTGCCCGCAACAATTTCATAACGCATCAATGCATAACCGACACGCTGCATAATAAAAGATTAGATTAGCTTACTCATTAAAATTAAATTATTTAAAAATATTTAGGCCAAATATATAATGAATTATAGGCCTATAATTAAAATGATTAACAGTCTTTAATATGTCAGAACACTGCAATAATATCACTCAATGAAAAGTAAGAACAGCTTTATTTCAAAAACAACTTGTTTAACACGAAATAGACCTACTTCTCTTCTCATTTTTTTCACTATAGGCTATATGGGCCACAAGAGAAATATTAAGAAAATAAATTAAGACAGTTATACGTTTTCTGAATATATGTTGAAGTAGTTGAACTCTCGTTGTCTCTGTGAGAATATGCGCGGAAAGCTCGTTAGATTTTATTGTCACTTTCTGTAGTGAATAATTGACTGGGTTTAAGACTTCACCGACATTACTTTCGCTCAAAGTTGGTACATTGCATGATATCCACTGACTCGCCTTCATGATTTAAAACGAAAAAATAATTTCCAATATTGCGACGTAACATTTTTCTTTATCACCAACTGTCAAATGATGGACAACGGTTCACATTTCCCGTGATAATAAAATTAAGTAAATATTAAATAAATGAGTAAATAAAGTGAAAAGTGAAACAAGTAAATTAATGATCAAGTAGCTAAATTATTAAAAGAGGCGCTGGCTACACGGTGGTTTGGATTATCCATTTTACAACACGAAGTGGAGGCATGCAACAGTTTGCTAAATTGCTGCTATTTGATAGCTGCCTACAGAACTTAAAGACTTCTGCTTTCACGTAGGCGCAGTGAGGGGAAAACAGGGCAATCAGTTCGTAGCTCTGCTTCAGCTGTGCGATACTCGCAGGAGGGGCGACCAGAATTTCTGACATGCCAGAAATTCATCCGACCATCCGATTGCCGATCGGAAGAGGTTTGTCGCCTCTCGTTTCCCCCTGTACACTGCACGAACACCTTACGACAAACGACGCATGACATAGCTGAAAATCGGCCCGACCCAAAAAAGAGTCGCACAAGTCAGAATTCAGCTTGAAATAGGACGAAAATCGCACCGTGTATGCCCAGCTTTACATACACTAGAGAGCACTCTATGAAAAACACACCCCACTATAGCTTTTTGATGTCTAGTCGACTTTGAAGTTTATTCAGGTCAAGACCCCCCCACTTTGACTGGAATGGGCCTGACAGATGTGTAAAGCAACCAATTTTGCAAATGGTTGTACTAGGCTTGCTGCGATAGTCGGTGTTGCCGGTGTTACCGGTGTTCAGACACAACACCGGTTACATCACTTGCCCACCGTGGCACCGCCCCCACCGTCGTTTTGATTTTTTTATAGTAATAAAATCATTTAGTTCAGTTAGAGAACAGACACGAAATGTAAAAGCGCCTATTTAAGTGAGCTTGTCATTGTACTGTTGTGTTTTTCATTAAAAAATATATTGAACACACCATTCAAGCAATTCGCCCCCAAATTGGCGCTAATTCTAAACCGAAAATAAAATGTGCACAGCCGCACTGGCATTCATAACGGAGGAGAGCGAGCGTATTCACTTCATGCCTATGGAAGCTTAACTCTCATAGGAATTAATTGAAAACACTCGCGCTGCTCTGCATCATTATGAATGCCCGAGCGGCCATGTGCATTATACTTTCGGTTTAGAATTAGCGATCTAAAAGCCCCAGCCGGTGATACCGGTATTACCGGTGTTGTCACACGTCGATTAACCGGTGGGAAAATTTCCTCACCATCACATCCCTAGGTTGTACAGACAATGCCATAGAAAGCTGTCAATCACAGCTGTCAATCATGATGCCACACCCCCGTTTTATAGCATCAAATAACTAACTAAAACCAAACTTAAACTTACATCAGCGTGATAAAAACTACCTAAAATGACAGAAACCATCTTTGAATAAAAATTATTTGAAGTGTAATTTGATTGTTTAGTTTGTTCCACGTCCCATTACATTACACAGAGAGGGTGGGGTTTATGACCTACACACCTGGAGGCGATCAAGATGTTTTGGCTTCACTTTTCAGGACTTGTGCGGCACGCTTGTTGCCATCTAGTAGACTTAAAGGGATAGTTATATGATGAAAAATGTTTGTTGACGACCTTTTTTTCCATGACTAAGATGAGACGAAGACGAAATAACACAAATGTCCTTAAACGATAACTGTGACTATATCAACATGCAATGTCATTGACAAAAAAAGACGAGACTAAAATGTAGTTTAAAAAATAAAAACTTGACCAAAATCGCTCTTTGGTTTTGTTCGGGGTTGGGGGGTAACAGGAGCGTTCGGGCGTTCATGCTTGCGGTTGCCAGATTTCAATCATTGAAATCCCCCAATCAGAGCTTTTCTGTCAAAAGAACACGTATTCTATCTGGTGTTTTACTTAAACTTTGCAATCTGGCAACCATGTGCACGCAAGCTCTCTCTCTCTTGCGAGTGGATGATCTAAAAACACCAATAAACAAGTAAGCTGCATTTCAGCAATCTCCATTTGAAATTTTCTGCTTACATTAAAGTGTCATTCAGTCGGTCTGTGTTCTGTCACGACTCACGAGCAGCTTGTGCTGTTTGTGTGACTAAATCTGCCATCAAACCTTCTCAGTGATGACTGTAATAAATCCAAACATGGATCTATCGACTTTGCGATTGTGTTTGCTGAATAACTGCACTTACGAAACCTCTGTGTGATGATACAAACTTTTTTTGCTGTTGTTTTAATAGAAAAACATTAAAGTAATGGGGAATTTCACTGTTTTAAATTTTTAGAGAATTTTCTTATTTTTCCATTAGGCCTATATGAAAAATAATCGGGATTATCAATGCAGCATGATGAAAATGTGACTAAGTTTTAATTGACGAAAACTAGACTAAAATGCTCAGACATTTAGTCGACTAAAACTTGACTAAACAAAAACAGGACAAGGTTGACTAAATATGATAAAAACTAAAAAGCACATTTGATACAGGACTAAGGCTGAGACTAAATTAAAAAATATCTGACGAAATTAACACTAGAACAAACCCAATCGGTTCTTGCTGAAGCTCATACAGTACATGCTGGCGTAACACATGAGAATGAACCTCATTGGTCACTTACGTGACCAAATTTGAATGCTGTAAACATTGTTCGCTGATCAATGTTAATATGTGAATAAAAATCTAACTTAAATCTGTTCATCATATAAAGCGATCATGTCTTTTCTGAAGTTTTAACCGCTTGATTCATATGGATTTATTTTATGATCTGCTCATAAACGTTTTAAAGTTTTGGGTGAATAGACCTTCAATTGATGAACAGAAATGATGAGTAAACGATGACAGAATTTTAATTTTTGGGTGAATTATCCCTTTAAACATAGAAATGATCCAAAAATATTCTGTCTTGGTCACTTATCTATTTTTATACACGGTCCAGTTTCACAGACAGGGCTTAGATTAAGCCAGGATTAGGCCTTAGTTCAATTAGGGCATTTAAGTAGCTTTTATAAATGTGCTCTGGAATAAAAATATTGGTGTGCATCTTGAGACAAAACAATAGCGCTGACATATTTTAAGATAAGTTGCTTTCAGTTAAAAAAGCTCAAACATGCATTTTAGTCTAGAACTAGCTTAAGCCTGGTCTGTAAAACCAGGGGTTAATATTTACATATTGATTCAGGTTATAGTGGTGTTGATAGCAACTAAAGTTCACAGTATGTATAGTGAAAATATAAACATAAAGAACAGTTCTGTTCATCACATTCAAATGAGGCTCCTCTCTTTTCATTTGACTGGAAGCATTTGTTTCGATTCTGATTCAGTCTCCAGTTAATCACATTTCTGCATAATTTAACAATTTCTTTCAAATAAAACAGCAGTGTTTAGCAAAGGGTCAGTTTCACAAACCTGGCAAAGTGAATTTAGCAACTAGTTCTTCCAACAACCTGGTACCTTGGAAATGCCTTTGTTTTCCCAGCACAGTGATACAAACCAGTGCACTCTCGATCCTGGAAATTGCACAAAGTAAGCCAATCAGATCTGAACTGCGATTGCCACCAGCTCTTGCCATTTTTGTTGTGCAATATTCATCAGACACACTGTGAACGGTCTGGCATGTCTGAGACCAAAAACCACCATTATTCACCACAGGGTATATTTGCCCCTTGACTCTTTCCCTTTACTTGGAAGTGCCTGTAAAGCAGGTGCGTTTGACTGATAACATATCAGTTAATATTCCTTTGAATTTATTATTTATCTTCATATTTCAGAGTTGCTTTTCCACATTTAATGCATTATTGAGACTTTAACAGAAAACAGATTTATACAACGTACCTCATGTGTAACCATATGTCTTTGCCTGTTCTTGCAAGTCTACTATCATTGCATGAAGTGTTTCGTAAAGGAGGCTCTTTTGCAGAACATGAATTACGAGACTCTTTAGAGGACAGGTTTGCAAACACGACTCCTGATAGATATACTCTACGCTGTCATTTTATAGACTCGTAACCTGTAAATGGACAGTTCATTTAGTTAATGAACGTAACAATGGGTGTATTATGGGCTGTGCATGGAGATCCCTCATTAATGCAGACTCATGCACAGTTACCGTGGTAATGGACGGTGTGCTGGTGAGATTGTCACACGTGTTAGAACGAATAATTGCTTCTCTTTATGCCAAATTACTGGAGCATGGGGGATGAAATGACGCTTTATTAGTGGCCCAAATTTTAATCCATTCTAATGTAATTGTGCAGCATGTCATTAATGCAATTTTCATCCAGTCACTCACTGATCCAGTGCAGATATAATGTATAATACTACAATACAAACAAACAAACACATGGCAATTCATTTTGACTATACTAGCCATCCAGAAATGTAGTCGACTAGTTGGCGGGTCACTTTATGTAAATGATTCGTCAGACGGCGTGACAGCGAATCAGCAGTCTACACTGTTTCTGGAGACTCCAACACAGTGTTGACAGAGAGTGTGTGAGAGCTGGTGAGAAAGCAAAGTACGCATCTCTCCAAACTGCAAAAACCATTCCACTTAGTGATGGGAAGTCCGATTCTTTTCCACGAACTGTTTGTTTCAACAGTTCATTTCAATGAACCGGTTAAATAAAACGATTTACCAGTTTGTTTACATAATCACACAATGATGTCACATACACTACCAGTCAAAAGTTTGGAAACTGTACTATTTTGATTGTTTTTGAAAGAAGTCTTTTCTGCTCACCAAGGCTGCATTTATGTTATTAAAAATACAAAAAAAGCTGTAATATTATGAAATATTATTAAAATGTAAAATAACTGTTTTCTATTTGAATATATTATAAAATGTAATTTATTCCTGTGATGCAAAGCTGAATTTTGAGCATCACTGCTCCAGTCTTCAGTGTCACATGATCCTTCAGAAATCATTCTAATATGATGATTTGCTGCTCAAGAAACATTTATGATTATTATCAATGTTGAAAGCAGTTGTGTAAAACATTTCTTTTTAGGATTCTTTGATGAATAGAAAGTTCAAAAGAACAGTATTTATCTGAAATAGAAAGCTTTTGTAACATTGTACTACCGTTCAAAAGTTTTGGGTTGGTAAGAATTTTTTTTTTTTGGGAAAGAACTTA
Source organism: Coreius guichenoti (assembly GCA_039654105.1). Classification (NCBI taxonomy): domain Eukaryota; kingdom Metazoa; phylum Chordata; class Actinopteri; order Cypriniformes; family Gobionidae; genus Coreius; species Coreius guichenoti. Next base: position 7,931,572 of record CM077175.1, read on the forward strand.
AAGAAATGAATACATTTATTCAGCAAGGATGCATTAAATTGATCAACTGACATATAGACATTTATAATGTTGCAAAAGCTTTATATTTCAGATAAATTCTGTTCTTTTGAACTTTCTATTCATTAAATAATCCTGAAAAAAAAATGTACACAACTGCTGTTCAACATTGATAATAATAATAAATGTTTCTTGAGCAGCAAATTGGCATATTAGAATGATTTCTGAAGGATCATGTGAGTCTAAAGACTGGAGTAATGATGCTGAAAATTCAGCTTTGAATCACAGAAATAAATTGCATTTTAAAATATATTCAAATAGAAAAAAGTTATTTTAAATTGTAAAAATATTTCACAATAATACTGTTTTTGCTGTATTTTGGATCAAATAAATCCAGCCTTGGTGAGCAGAAGAGACTCCTTTCAAAAGCAATCAAAATAGTACAGTTTCCAAAATTTTGACTGGTAGTGTATATGCAATTCTATTATTAAAGGGGTCATGAATTGAAAAATCAACTTTCCCTTGAGGTTTTGATATATAAAAGGTCATCGTAATATAACAATATCCTGTAAGTTTCAGAGCTGAAAACTTCCTTGTTAGTCAAAGAAAAGCTTTTATTGACAGCTGGCTCAGCAAACGATCAATCTGCAAATTTGCTTCCCTGTGACGTCAGAGAGCAGCGAAACGGCGCCTCAACAGAAGAAGAAGAAGAATGCCTAATTCTGTAGCCCCGCCCACCGACTCACGCATGTAACATAAATAACATAGGCCTACGTGGAGCTAAACCGGATCGAACTTCAAAGCAATAAACATGCCATTGAAGATTACAAAATAGTGTGCAGTGCCTGGTTGTGGAAGAACACAGTCGCTGCATAAGCTTCCTTCGATTTCTAATATTAGGAATGCGGTTGAATTTTATTTTTAATGAAGATCCAGCTCGCATGGGTAAGACATTGTGCGTTTGATCGCTTCATTTCACCGCGGATTCGTTTGTAAACAAGAGACTGGATTTGCAAACAGAATGAGATTAAAAACGATGCTGTGCCTTCTATTGGATCCAACAGGAATGGTGCAACACACTTATGTGAGTAAAAAATGTTTTTATATGTGATAGTATTGCATTGTTACAGATTGTTTGATATCTACTGATTATGTGTATGTCTAACTAAACATAACTTACCACACTGTCACAGGCTGGAGTATCCTTTGTATTTGATGTGTTGTTGGTTCATTGTCCTGCGATTCAAGATCAGACTCAAACATGTATGGGCCAGGGCTCGCAAAGCCCGACGTCCCGGGGCTAATGTGTTTTCCAGTCGGGCTACCAAAAAGTATCACCGCCCTGCCCAACGGGCTATCTTAAATAGTGAAATAACATTCCTTTCTTGATGTGCGTTGTTCACTCTCTTGACTTGATATTTGAAGGAAAAATACAACCACGCCAGTGAAGTTTTGCTGATGCACGTACTTGGCTTGTGTGTGTGCGTGTGTGTTGATGCACGGTTCACGGTTATATCCACCGATCAGGCGGGCCAAGTAATAAAAAATAACATTCCAATTAATTGCGGGTGGATGAGCGATAAATCATTGTGTTCGTTTAATAAAGACATTTTGCGAGCCCTGTGGGCGAATCATTCCGGCTGCCGTTTTTCCACGTTTTCAAAACAATCCGCCACATGTACTGATGGGGGAGCCGAAGCTCATTATAATATGCAAAACTGTTATCCAATCATAGCAGTGGGCGTTTACTTCCAAGTCTTCAATGCGGCACGCCCATAAAAACCGAGCGTTCCAGGAGCTAGGCTCAAAACCATGGTAGAAAATAGCCTATTACTTATTCATTATGATGTTTTTTAATGTAAAAACCACGTAAACGTCACAAGTTGACCTCAGACAACAGTATAAAAAAATAAAAAAGGCATGACCCCTTTAAAGCACCCAATAATGATGTGAAACATGGATGTTTTGCATGTCTAAAGCATACAGTCAAACCAAAATTTATTTAGACACCTTCAACATTCTCACATTATCACAGTTTATTCAATATAGTTTAGAAAATGTAATAAAATATGACAAGAACTCAGAGTTAAACTGTGTCAGAACAAATTCATCTTGATAATGTCAGATTACTTTGATAGAAAGGTATGTAATGGATTACAATCAACCAATCAGCTGTCAGCTGTTAAATTTAAGTACACAAGATAATACCGTTAGATAATACCAATTCAGGTCAACCAATTACCAGGCAATGCTTAATTTTGTTCAGTCTGTGGTGTAAAAGGTTGCATTAGCAATTAAAGAAAAAACACTTAGGCACTTAGCGCCATGCGCTAGAGCCCAAGAAGAAGCCACACTCCTGGTGGAGTGTGTCTTCACCCCTAGGGGGCATGGCAGGCCTTGAACCTGGTATGCCAGGACAATGGCATCCACTATCCAGTGAGACAACCTCTGCTTGGGGAGAGCCTTCCCTTTCTTCTGCCCTCCGTAACAGACAAAGAGCTGGTTTGAGGTCCTAAAACACTGCGTCCTGTCTACGTAAGCGTGAAGGGCGCGTACTGGACAGAGCAGTGCAAGGCTGGCTCTGCCTCTTCCAGGGGCAGCACTTGCAGGTTCACCACCTGATCTCTAAAAGGAGTGGTGGGAACCTTGGGCACGTATCCAGGCCAGGGTCTCAAGATCACGTGAGAGTTAGCCGGCCCGAATTCCAGGCATGCTTCATCAACCGAAAATGCCTGCAGGTCCCCTACCCTCTTGATGGAAGCTAAAGAAATCAAGAGCACCGCCTTCATAGAAAGGAACTTAAGCTCAACGGACTGCAGTGGCTCAAAGGGAGCTCTCTGCAGGGCAGGTAGAACCACTGCGAGGTCCCAAGAGGGCATCTGTAGAGGGCGAGGTGGGTTTATCCTCGCTCCTCTAAGGAACCTGCTGACCAGGTCATGCTGTCCTACTGTTTTTGACTCCACAAGGTCGTGGTGCGTAGAGATCGCGGCCACATAAACCTTAAGGTTTAAGGAGACAGCCTTCATTGGAGGAAGGAGAGCACAGACCCGATCTGGCATTTTCTGGGGTCTTCTTGGCGTGAATGGCTCGAAGCGACCTCAGATGCTTCTGACTCCATAGGAGGAGATGGAGGGCGAGTTGCGACATACGGCGGGAGCGCAGACCACCCTGATGGTTGATGTACGCTACTGTCGCCGTGTTGTCTGAATGGACCAGTACGTGTTTGTCCTTCAGCAGCGCTTGGAAACGGTGCAGGGCTAGACGTACGGCCAGCAACTCGAGGCAGTTGACATGCCATAGGAGGCCGCGGCAGCATGTCCATTGCTGAGACATCTGTTGAGACAACAACATGCCTGGAAACTCGGTCTAAGGGCACTCTGGCCCATAGAAAAGAGAGGTTTGACCACCAGGACCCTCTGAAATAACTTCAGTGGAACCACACTCTTGCCCTCGAATTGACGCAGGCAAGTCAGCAGTGACTGTGCGCGCTCGTTCGTAAGCTGTGCGTACATGGCAACCGAGTCAATTTCCATACCGAGAAAAGAGATCCTCTGCATGGGGGAGAGTTTTCTCTTTTCCCAGTTGACCCGAAGGCCCAGACGGGCGAGGTGCCGGAGCACCAGGTCCCTGTGTTCGCAAACCTGGTCTCGAGAGTGAGCTAGTATCAGCCAGTCGTCGAGATAGTTCAGGATGTGAACCCCGTGTTGCCTGAGTGGCACAAGGGCTGCCTCGACGACTTTCGTGAAGACGCGAGGAGACAGGGTTAACCCGAATGGGAGTACCATGTACTGGTATGCCTGCCCCTCAAAGGCAAACCGTAGAAACGGTCTGTGTCGAGGAAGAATGGAGACATGAAAGTACACGTCCTTAAGGTCAGTCGCTGCAAACCAATCTGACGGACGAACGCATTTGAAAATGCGTTTGGCTGTCAACATCTTGAATGGAAGCCTGTGAAGGGTTCGGTTCAAGAGGCGCAGGTCCAGGATTGGTCATAACCCATCGCTCTTCTTGGGTACAATGAACTAGGGGCTGTAGAAGCCGGACTTCATCTTGGCTGGAGGGACGGCCTCGATCGCACCCTTCGCCAGTAGGGTGTCGACCCCCGCACACATGACAGGGGCATTGCCACCCACCATGGTATAGCGGACTCCCCGAAAGTGGGGAGGAGACCGTGTGAACTGAATCGCATAGCCGAGCCTGATTGTTCGAGCGAGCCAGCGGGACAGATTTGGAAGCTCTAGCCAGGCTCCCAAAAACTGAACCAGCGGGGTCATGCGAACCACAGGTGTACCCACGATGGCGAAGCGGAATGACCGTCCCAGACGTGGGAGGCACTGGAGCGTCCCGAGGTGTGGGTGGGGTCATGTTCCATGTCCTGACAGAGGAGGGTTCAAGAGCAGTGAAGGCGGAGGAGGCCGCCTTGCGATCCCAAAAAGTTAACGGGAACTTCCACGATTTCGAGACCTCTTCATGCACTTCCGGGAATAATGGAACTGGAGGCGGGTGCTGAAGGGTGTCAGCACGGGCCGCCCCCAAGAACCAATCATCCAGCCTTGAGCGCTCGGGACATGGTGAAGGGTTCCACTCAAGCCCGATGCTCTCAGCTGCCCGGGAAAGCATGGCTGTGAGCTCCGGATCAGACTCGGGCAATGCTGGGACTCCCGAGGGAGGCAGCACAGACGAATCCTCATCTCCGGAGGAATCCAGCCCATCTTGTGATGTGGTGATCGACATGGTGTCATCCGCCGACGCTCCGAATGAGACGCTTGGGCCCACCACGGGACGAACCAGCGACCTCACCCGGCAACACCACGGGTTGCAATGTGCTAGAGTGGGGTGTGGACCGAGGAAGATTCGTCGGATTGTTCTACACCGTAATCCTCAGATCACCCTGACCACCAGCCAAAGTATCCCCTCTCGTGGAGGGGATAGATTGGGGTGTGGTAGAGGGGACTCTACCTCCTAGACGAAGGTCATGGAGTCTCGATCGCAACATTGCAATGGTCATGTTCCCGCAGTGGGAACATGAGTCATCCACGAACACTCTCTCGGCGTGCACAATGCCCAAGCATGCAAGACAGCAATTGTGCCCGTCAGACGGACTAACCAGCCGACCGCACCCAGAAACACATGGGCGAGACATCTTGAAAAAGACGTGCCACGTGTAGCTCTTTTAGAAGAGGAGGAATACTCTGCAGAAATGCCGAAGCACCCAGGGAGAACACACGCTGTGCTGGATCACTGCACAGATCAGACAGGAATGTGGAACTCGCTGGAACGCGCCATCACATCGACACTCTGGAGAGTCGCTCGTCTTGAAGAGAATAGCTCAGAAGGCAAGTGAACACTCGGCTCCAAAGCAGAAACATAATGCGAGATTGCATGCGCAGCTCCTTATATACCCACGAGGTGGGGCGGAGTTGCGCTATGCAAATTCCGCAGCTCGTTTTGTAGAACTCGAAGGTGATAGGCTTCTAAGCGAAATCCCCATTCCGTCAGTCACTGACGTAACTCGGAGTGACTGACTGAAAGGGAACTGCTATGTACTGCTGTTGACTTGAGAACTACTACCATCGGATCACTGTTATTTTTTCAATACCTTTTATTTGTTATACTTTGTTTTTTAGTAAAAGACATCAGAAACATACATTTTGCTCTTATTATGAAACCCTCGGCACACAGTTCTCAGCATGTCGGACATGCCTGTAAAACAGTTCTCAGTTCAGTGTACTGTTGGACTAAGTGGAGCACTGAATGAGTTGGCAAAAACCGACATCATAGGATCATATACTCTTGGATATTGGCTCATTTTGAGATGGAGTGACTGTCAGACACGTCTGAAATGGAGTTTGATTGAGTAACTTGCAGATGTGTGCTGACTTTTTCAGAAGGTTCAGTCCGATTTGGTGAACTGGTTCAGCCAGTTCACTAAAAAAGAACCTGCTCAAACGAATGATTTGTTTGTGAACTGGACATCACTAGTTCCACTCGCTTATAGTTTCTGCCAGACTGTGGGCGACACATTCTTGCTAAAAGTAGCTAGCAAGAATTTAGGCTTTACACTAGATGTCTGCAGCATTGTTCCCTCATGCTTTGTGAACGCAAAGTGATTCAGGTTTGCTTTATTTTCACTTTAGCATAATTCTTAAAAGCTATTTGTGTAATATTGGCCCATAATAGGTTGCATCTTTTCAATGAATTGGTTAAACTAGTTCACAAAACTAGTCCGAATGATCGCGAATTGTACTTAAGGAGTCCAAGCACTTCTTAAAAGATTCATTGAATCAAGATTCAAGAAACGATTAGTACTATTTGGAGTTAACCGAACAGTTCTCTGATGACGTGACGAAAAGTAAGTTGATATGCAAATAGCAGAAATAAGAAGCAATGGAAATATGTATACAAATGACTCTTTAATTACCAAGTTAAAACATTTTATTAAAACATTCGGTAACACTTTAGTTTGGGGACCCATTTTCACTATTAACTAGTTGCATATTTTATTACTTAGCTTGCATATTACTAGCATATTGGCTGTTTATTAGTACTTATAAAGCACATTTTAATGCTTTATTCTGCCTAACCATATTCTACATCCCTTAATCCTACCCAATACCTAAACCTAACCACTACCAACTGCCTTACTAACTATTAAAGGGGTCCTATAATGCCCTTTTCACAAGATGTAATATAAGTCTCAGGTGTCCACAGAATGTGTCTGTGAAGTTTCAGATCAAAATACACCACAGATAATTTATTATAGGATGTTTTGAAAGCCCCGTCTCTTTAAATGCAAATGAGCTGCTGCTCCCCGCCCTCTTTTCAGAATAGGGCGGAGCCTTTACAGCTTGCGCTAGTTTTGGATAAACGACAACCTCACACAGCAAGTAGATTTTGCAAAGATGGATAAATACCAACTGTTTGACCAACTTCATTTTCAGAACATGTATAGTCCTTATGTGTACTTCGCCACCTCTCCTTCCATTGAAGGACGTGGCTCCGCAGCATACCATCTCCACGAGACAGGCACGCTTTCCCAGCGTTATCCAATAGTCATACTGAGTGGGTCTTGCAGGAACAGCAGTGACTTACCTTCCCTGCCGGGAGCCCTGACTCCCACTCCAACATAGGATTGGTCCAGCGAGCTCAGGCAGGGCGCTGGAAGGGCCCTGGAAGGGCCGAAAGGTCTGGTTGGGCCAGTAGGGCGCAACTAACAAGACCTGCTCCTCGTCCTCCCTGACCTTGCACAGTGTCTGTGCAAGAAGGCTCACTAAGGGGAAACGCATATTTGCGTAGGTCCCGGGGCCAGCTGTGCACCAGTGCCGAGGGTGCCCCCGGTCAGGGAATAGTACAACTGGCAATGGGTCGAGTCCGGAGAGGCGAACAGGTCTACCTGCGTGGCTCCGAAAAGGTCCCATATCAGCTGGACGCTCCGGGGGTGGAGTCGCCACCTGGGATGTGAACAGCCCGAAGCGACCTCAGACGCTTCTGACTCCACAGGAGGAGATGGCGGGCGAGTTGAAGCATGCAACGGGAGCGTAGACCACCCTGACGGTTGATGTACGCAACGGCCGCAGTGCTGTCCGTACGGACCCGCACGTGCTTGCCCTGTAGCGGCTTTTTGAGATGACCCAGGGTGAGACGTACTGCCAATAACTCTAGGCAATTGATATGCCAACGCAGTTGGGGCCCCGTCCACAGACCCGAAACTGTGTGCCCGTTGTACGTGGCCCCCCAGCCTGTGGATGAGGCATCCGTGAAGACCGCAGCATGCCTGGACACCTGTTCTAAGGACACTCCCGTCCGTAGAAACAAAGGGTCCGTCCACGGGTTGAAGGTTTGGCGACAGTAAGAAATACTGGGATTCGGTCGTGAATCCAGCGTTGAAGCGGTCTCATATGAAGCAATCCGAGCCGCGTTACTGTGGCTGCAGATGCCATATGCCCCAGGAGCCTCTGAAAAAATTTCAGTGGGACCGCTGTCCTGCCTTTCAACGTATTCAAGCAGTCAAGCAGCGCGCAGTCCGGTTGACCGAATCCAGCTTCATACCGAGATAAGAGATCCTCTGTGTGGGATAGAGTTTGCTCTTCTCTCGGTTGATCCGAAGGCCCAACAGGCTGAGGTGACGGAGCACCAGGTCCCTGTGTTCGCACAACTGATCCCGGGACTGGGCCAATATGAGCCAGTCGTCGAGATAGTTGAGAATCCGAAAGCCGCGTTCTCTGAGCGGAACAATGGCTGCCTCCGCGACTTTCGTGAAGACGCGAGGCGACAGGGACAGCCCGAAGGGCAAGACTTTGTACTGATATGCCCTCCCCTCGAACGCAAAGCGTAGAAACGGTCTGTGTCGAGGGAGAATGGAGACATGAAAGTACGCGTCCTTCAGGTCGATCACTGCGAACCAATCTCGGGGACGAGATTGGTTCGCAGCACCTTTCTAACCCACCACCTTTCTTGGGTACAATGAAGTAAGGGCTGTAGAACCCCAACCTCATATCGGCTGGAGGAACCGGCTCGATCGCGTCCTTCGCTAGCAGGACATCGATCTCTGATCGCAAGACATGGGCATCGCTGCTCCGCACGGTGGTGAAGAGGATGCCCCTGTACTTGGGCGGCCGGCGCGCGAACTGAATCGCGTAGCCAAGTCTGATGGTATGGATGAGCCAGCAAGACGGCCTGGGGAGACCTAGCCAGGCCCCCAGAGACCGAGCAAACGGGGCCAACAGCACCACAGACGTACCCGGGGTGGGGCAGCGAGGTGGAGTTCGCAGACCCGACTCGGGAGGCCCGGAGGTGGCCCGGAGTGTTGTCTGAGTACCCCAAGGTGGGGCAGAGTGTGGGTGAGGAGGCCCAGGGGCGTCCTCGGTGCCCACACTGCTGCCCCCTGGCGAAGGGGAGAGGGGAGGAAAGGAGTGGCAAGGCCCGGGGGCGTCGCACACTGCCAACCTGGCCCTCTTGGGGCCCAGGGAGGGAGGAAACTGCTCTGAGAATGTGGGTACCGCTGGACTCCGGAGAGCCAGCGGCAGGACCGAAACCGAAAAATATTCTCTCCCCGGTCCTCTTCCGGGGGAGGGAGGGGTGCGGACACCGTCTCCCAGAGAGCAGATCCCCTTTTCACTGGGCTGCCCGTTTCAGGGCCGCTTGCCCTTGCGCTTGCAGGGGACTTCGCGGGACCCTGGACAGGTTGGGCGCCTCCCTTGTACCCGGCCACCTGCTGTCTGGGTGGAGGCTGCTGCTTGGCTTAGCAGGGGCGGAGGCAGACGCAGGGGGACACCCTCGGCGACAAGCAGGCAGAGGCGCTGCAGCCAACGACTGGGTGGAGGCAGCAGCTGGTCGTCGGGGCAGGATGTTTTTTAAACCGCCTCTGTCTGCTTCTGGGCCACCAAGAACCGCTGGGCGAAGTTCTCAATGGTGTCGCCGAAGAGGCCAGCGTGACAGACAGGTGCGTTGAGGAACCGCACTTTGTGGGGCTCACGCATATCTGCCAGGTTTAGCCCCAGGTGACATTCCTGGACCACTAGTGTGGACATCGCCTGACCCAGGGAGTGTGCAGTGACTTCCGTCACCCAGAGAGCGAGGTCCATCACCGCACGCAGTTCCTGCATAACCCCTGGGTCGGGACTACCCTCGTGCATGCAGGACAGAGGGTAGTGAGAGAGGCAAAACTTATACAGATTATGGCCCTTTTGATGTTCCATATTTTGACACCAAATAGTTCCACACTGCTAAATTTTTCCGATGCACATCCGGGAAAAAAAGGCACAGGGGCAGGCAAGGCGATCTACGCGTTGCACTACGCCTCAGCCACCCAGGAAAGCATGGCTGTCAACTCTGAATCTGATTCAGCATGAGCACACACTATTATAGTGTGAAACTCAGCATTATCATTTCCAGCGCATAACAGCCCTCTCTCCAATGCAGCAATTGACATCTGTCCTCTGCCAGAGCCCCAAATAAAACGCTGACCCCTTTTTTTTTTTTTCTTTTTTTTTTTTAGGACCAGCAATCCCATCTGTAAGCTACCAGCAGGCATGTGAGACAGTGAGCATGGCCGTCAGACTCGACGGCACACGGCTCGCTGAACACTCAAGCCCCTATGAAAAAGGCAAGATGAACAACGCACCGACGTGGCCATGTTCTAATGAGAGAACATGAATCACCCACGAACAAAGTCTCAGCACGCTCGTGATGCGATAGAGGAGTGGGGGCCCGAGGAGATGTACCCGGCGGGGAAGCCCCACTGTAATCCTCAGGTCACCAAGGCTTATTAGCCGAAGTAGCCCTTTTCTGGTGCACCAGAAAATAAACTAGATCAGGGAATAGGCGAAGGGACTCAACCCTGTTTGAGGCTTCATAGTCTTGACCGCGCATCTAGAGCGCAGAGTGACACGCTGGGTTGCCGTGTCAACCCCCGCTGTCAGCAGGTGCTCGACGGCACACGGCGCGCTGAACGCTCAAGCCCTTTACGAGAAAGGTGAGACGAACAACGCGCCGATGTGATCACGTTCTCCTGAGAGAACATGGATCACCCACGAACGCAATCTCACATGTTTATATGCGAGAGAGATCGTGGCCGTCAAATGAGGACAGGAAACAACCAGAAACACACGATTTGAATGACATCTTGAAAAAGACGCAGGGTCAAACCGTGTTGCTCTTTTAGAAGGAAATGCTCTTTTAGAAGTGCTGAAGCACTCAGGGAGATGGCCGCAACTCACAGCAGTCCGATTGCAAGCCTGCGTGTGAGCACTCAAGAACAGAAACGCCCAGCCAACCAACACAGGAACAAGTGTATGTTGCAGCGGCCACTCGCTGACTCACGCCGTCACACCAGCACCCAGGTAAGAGAGCGATCCTCCTCGAGACTCGTCTAAACACTCTTCGTAGAAACAGCTTGATACAGCAAACCGTTCGGCTACGAAGTTAAAAAGCAATGATGCGGTATTCCACTTCCGGTGCGTGGAATGCGTGAACCGCATGCCAATGTCCATTGGCTCGTTTTTAATCACTCGAAGTAGGCTGATCTCTGAAAACAGATCCCAATTCGTCGGTCAGTTCCGACGTACGTCGAACATGACCGACTGAAAGGGAACACACATTATAAAGTGCAGTACTTACATGTTCTGGATATGAAGTTGGATCACGAAGAGTTGAATTTGATCCATCTTTGAGAAGCAACTCTTGTGCAAATCAGTCCAGTGTACAATGATTCACACAAACATATACGAATTTAGCTAATTTCTTGGGCACATTGCCTTCACAAATTAAATGAATCCACTGCATCCACTTATCCTGCATCTGAGCGCCGGGAGTTTATTATTACAGCCAAAAACAGAACAGTTATAATGTTTAAATAGAGGGTATAAACATGGCGGAATGTGTAACAGAAATATAACAGCGTTTCGACGGCATGGCAACAACACTCTACTACAACAACTCCGCCCAACATGGCCTCACTCCCTTTGTTGGGTGTTCCCGGGGGCAGGTTTTATGTAAATTTTAAGGTTTGTGATGTCACCAACCCGGGAAGAAGCTCGCTGTAGTCCCTACCAGGCATTTGTTGTAGTCCTTAAAAATCGATTTCTGTAAAAAAAAAATCTCCCTTTGCAACTTTGAGCATCGTAACTTTGCAGATGTTGTTTATGCTCAAAAAGCAACATTACACACTAACTAACGTTAAAAAAGTGAAATCATAATCAAGGACTCGTTTAATAAGCAGTAATTTAACAGTTTGTTGAGGCAAAAGTCATAGTTAATAGAAAATGTGTTCCCCAAACGAAAGCATGACCAAATATTCAAAACATCTCTGCTGAGTGATTAAACTAGAAATTAATTTTAGCATTGTTTTAGGTAAATGCAAATTCTGATAGAGACCATGTGATGGCATAAAAGAACAGCTGAATCGCATCACTGAAACAAACTGTTCAAAAGAATCGGTTCACTGGAAATGAGTCAGGCTTCCCATCAGCTAATCAGCTGGTTGACTACTCGGTTCTTCCACACACACACACATGCATAAACTTGCACTGTATAAAACAATATTGCGCTTGCATATTTTTTTTTTTTTTTTTGCTGTTAAATGTCACGCTTTGGTTGCTTATCGTTGTTTACACTCTGCCGGATAAAAGACAACATCCAGACAATGATAATTGAATCGAACAGATCCCATGTTTCATGCTAATACAAACATCCCAGATATACTGCAGAGAGTGTTATCACAGCAACCAGAATCAGAGAGAGATGCGAGAGAAGGTTAAAAGGTAACACACACAGATGCAACTCGGTTTATTCATCTGCAACCCTTCCTTTGAGCGAGATAACACACTCAACCTCAGCATAGCATCTGAAATGTGTGTGTGTATAAGAGATAGGGGTGATAACACTCACAGAGGAATATTACCAACCAAATTGAGGTTATGTGGGAATACGCCTGGTGTACAGCGATATGACTGTGTGTGTATGTTTTAAAGATTTCATAGCATCACTGGAGTTTAATATCTCTGTAGACGCATGTATATTTCTAACATATGTGCAGCGACACACTTTATCATTGCACACACATACAGGCTCTTGTCCCTTCACAGACAAAACGCTCATGAAAATGGCCTAAATAATAAACACTGCCACAGGACATTTGCACCAACAGGACCTCTGATAGCTGTCACAAGCGGAGTCTTTTCTTTATATTAATACTGATAAAATCGCATTTAAAGACTTTCACTAAACGCGTATAATGTCATTCTTTATCTCTACAGCTGCTTATAGACTACAACATCTACAGTAATTCACAAGATCCAATATTTTGAGACATCTATTTTTAAAATGTAAGCCCGTCCATTTTAAATCAAATCAAATCAAATCACCTTTATTTATATAGCGCTTTTTACAATGGCAATTGTTTCAAAGCAGCTTCACAGTGGTAACAGGAAAATAATGCAACGGAATTTGATTCGGCTCTGGTGAAAACGGTGATGTCATCCAGCTCATTTCAATTATCATATAGTGTCAATGCGGGCAGATCAGTAATATAGTTGAAATTTAAGTGTCCCCAAATGAGCAAGCCAAAAGCCAAAGGCGACGGTGGCAAGGAACCAAAACTCCTTCAGGGCCAGAATGGAGAAAAAAACCTTGGGAGAAACCAGGCTCAGTCGGGGTGCCAGTTCTCCTCAGGTCAGAAGTCATATTAGATCAATAGATATTCGTAGGATTATTTGAAAGATTGGAGTCGTCACGCCGGGGACGGGTTTAATGAGGATGTCGTGTCGATGCAGCATTTACAGGGGGGAGTTTAATTGACACGGTCTCTACAGACACTTCAGGGATATGGTCGTCATGTCCAGGCTAAGGGCCACCATCTGGTCTGGATACGGCCCGGATCCGGCCGACTGCAGTAAACCTCGGGATAAACAGAGAGACTAACATTAGCGTAGATGCCATTCTTCTTATGATGTAACGAGTACATCAGGTGTTACTGGAAGTGTTCCCGGTTCCGGCTGACCTAGTTAATGCAGCCTAAAACAATCATTTAACTGATTTGAATAATAGAAATTAAAAATGTTTTATGTGTATGCCATAGTAAAGAAATGTGTTTTTAGTCTAGATTTAAACTGACAGAGTGTGTCTGCTTCCCGAACAATGCTAGGAAGACTGTTCCAGAGTTTAGGTGCTAAATAGGAAAAGGATCGACCGCCTGCAGTTGATTTTGATATTCTAGGTATTATCAACTGGCCAGAATTTTGAGACCGCAATAGACGTGATGGAGTATAATGCGTTAAGAACTCGCTCAAGTACTGGGGAGCTAAACCATTTAGTGCTTTGTAAGTAATCAGCAAGATTTTAAAATGTATACGATGTTTAATAGGGAGCCAATGCAGTGTTGCCAGAACCGGGCTAATATGGTCATACTTCCTGGTTCTAGTAAGAACTCTAGCTTCTGCGTTTTGGACAAGCTGCAGTTTATTTATTAAACGAGCAGGGCAACCACCCAGTAGAGCATTACAATAATCTAGCCTTGAGGTCATGAACGCATGAACTAACTGTTCAGCATTTTGCATTGAAAGCATGTGCCGTAATTTAGATATATTTTTAAGATGGTAGAATGCAGTTTTACAGATGGTAGAAACGTGGCTTTCAAATGAGAGATTGGTATCAAAGAGCACACCCAGGTTCCTAACTGACGACGAGGACTTGACAGAGCAGCCATCGAGTGTTAGACAGTATTCTAGGTTACTACTTGTGGAGTTTTTTTGTTCAATGATTAAAAATTCAGTTTTTTCTGAATTAAGTTGCAGGAAATTACTAGTCATCCAATTTTTTATATCAGCTATGCATTCTGTTAATCTTGTGAATTGGTAAGTTTCGTCAGGGCGTGAAGAAATATAGAGCTGAGTATCGTCAGCATAACAATGAAAATTAACGCCATGCTTCCTAATAATATCTCCCAGTGGTAGCATATACAGGGTGAAAAACAACGGTCCTAGCACTGAGCCCTGCGGTACTCCATACTGAACTTGTGTTCGGTGTGACATCTCTTCATTTACTGCTACAAACTGATAACGGTCAGATAAGTATGATTTAAACCATGCCAATTCAATTCCACTAATGCCAACATAATTTTCGAGTCTATTCAAAAGAATGTTGTGGTCAATAGTATCGAATGCAGCGCTAAGATCGAGTAACACTAACAGAGAGATACAACCACGATCGGATGATAAGAGTAAATCATTTGTAACTCTAATGAGAGCAGTCTCAGTACTATGATACGGTCTAAATCCTGACTGGAAATCCTCACAGATACCATTTCTTTCTAAAAAGGAGCATAATTGTGAGGACACTGCCTTTTCTAGTATTTTTGACAGAAAGGGTAGATTTGAGATTGGTCTGTAATTGACTAATTTTGTAGGATCAAGTTGCGGTTTTTTAATAAGTGGTTTAATAATAGCCAACTTAAAAGTTTTCAGTACATATCCTAATGTCAAGGATGAATTAATGATATTAAGAAGAGGATCTATGACCTCTGGAAGCATCTCTTTTAGTAGTTTAGTCGGTATAGGGTCGAGCATACATGTTGTTGATTTTGATGATTTAACGAGTTTAGCCAATTCTTCTTCTCCTATAGCAGTGAATGAATGTAATTTTTCCTCAGTGACACTACAATGCAATGTCTGATGTGATACTGTAGTAGACGGCTGCATGGTTATAATTTTTTTCCTAATATTATCAATCTTACAAGTAAAGAAGTTCATAAAGTCATTACTGCTGTGCTGTTTACAAACATCAGAAGGTGAAGCTTTATCTTTGGTTAATTTAGCCACTGTATCGAATAAATACCTAGGGTTGTGTTTGTTTTCTTCTAAGAGAGTCGAGAAATAAGCAGATCTAGCAGTTTATAGGGCCTTTCTGTATGCAGTCATGCTCTCTTTCCACGAAATGCGAAAAACTTCTAGTTTTGTTTTCTTCCAGCTGCGCTCCATTTTTCTGGCTGCTGTTTTAAGGGCCCGGGTGTGCTCGTTGTACCACAGCGTTGGACTATTTTCTTTAATCTTCTTTAAGCGCCGGGGAGCAACTGTGGCATTTACAGTGGCATCCACTAATACTGACACCCTTGATAAAGATGAGTCTGTTAAAGAAACAGAAACAGTCTGTTAAAAAATGTCTTTGCTCTTTATCATCTTAGAAGCTGTTTACATTACACTGTTTTCAACTACATATGGAAAACTTTTTATGTGTTTTGGCCATACATTTACACAACAACAGTGTTTGGGGGCCTGAAAATGCAAACTTTTGAAAATGAGTTTTAAAAATGCAAGTTTTTGAAAACGATACCGTTATCGGCTCTGTGTAAACTACAAGAATGCGAATTTGTGAAACTGGTGATGTCATGCACATGCATATTACAGGCCAACTACTGGCCTGGCATGAATAATACAGCGTTTTTAGTTGTTTAGTCGTTCATGGATCATGTGATCAGGGATTTTTATACACACTTGTGTGTATATATATATGTAAAGTAAAATTATATACATAAATTGTAATTTTTTTTTACAATACTACAGTTCAAAAGATTGTTTTAATGTTTTTGAAAGAAGTCTCTTATGCTCACTAAGGCGTTTATTAATTTATATATAAAAATACAATAAAAACAATAATATTGTGAAATATTATTACAATTTAAAATGTGTTTTTATTTTAATATCCTATATTTCAAAATGTAATCCTTCTGAAATCATTCCAACATGCTGATTTGGTGCTCAAGAAACATTTCTTATCAGTAGCTGGGTTTCTATCCAAACGTGAAGCGAATCTTTACAAAGTCCACAAAAAAGAAAAAACAAACAAATGCGAATTAGGTGCATTTCCATCAAGTTGTTTGAGCGGATGACGGTGGTATTGGTAACCTAGTAACCAACAGTAAATAAAACACCATCAGCAGAAACAGCCGATTAGTCAAGTGGGTTTAATGTTCGCTACGTCAGAATTTATTCGGCAAATGCGTTTCCGTCTCCCATTATTCGCATTAACTTTTTTTCGTACAAGTCAAAAATGACCTTAAGCGAGTGCAAAAACTTTTTTGCAAATTAAGGGATTTTTTTTATTTTTTTAAATGTGACGTTTCCATCACTCGTTTCTGATGCGATACTGAAAAATGCGCATAAAATCAGGGAGATGGAAACAGCTATAGTGTTGACAACAGTTTTTGACAACAGTCTTAATATTTTTGTGGAAACTGTGATCGTTTTTTTTTTCAGGATTTTTTGATGAACAGAAAATTCAAAAGAACAGTATTTATTTGAAATATAAATATTATGTAACATTATAAATGTTTTTACTGTCACTTTTGATCATTGTAATCTATCCCCAAAGTTTTGAATGGTAGTGTACCACAATTATCAGCACCCCCAGAGTAAAAAAATCTAACTAAAGTATATATTTTTCTAATTGTAAATTTTTAAGTTAACCTGCATGATTAGAGAAATCTAACTTCCTGTTTCACTAGGATACCAATATGAGGTGACACACATTCATCACTATGAGAAAGACTTGAGAGTACAGTAAAAATGTGCCACAAAAGGGTTTTTGAACTGCACAAATAAGCAAATGGCTTTAAGAAGACAGCTCAACAGTTAAAATGACTATTTTCACAATCAGGGCAATAATTAATAGGTGTGAATCAACTAGAGATGTAAACAATCCGCCCCCACAATAAAAAAAAAACAAACAAACAAAAAAAAAAAAACAGTAAAAGCAATTGTGGGATGAGCTGGGTAGATATTAAATTTTTTGAAGTATACAGACAACAATGCAACAATACTCCCATCCCAAAATAATGACTGAAACTGTCATTTTTCAGCCCTGTATTCTTCAAAAATTCTCTTTTTTGTTCCACAGAAGGAGGAAAAACACACAGGTTCTTTAAGAGGAAAATCAGTTGGGTGTACAGTAGGATATGTAAAATATAAGATCAAACAGAGCTCAAAATCTGTGTGCTTTACCGTGGACACACAGCAAAATCAGTTATGTGCCAGATCTCACTGGGAAAAAAAACAGGACTGGCTGAGAGAGCCAATGCAGCCATACGGGACAATTTTATTACCTTTCTGTGATGGCAGACGCCTTCGTTAATGTTTGATAAAACACTCCTTTTTACTTCCTGTCATCTTCTTTTATGCCGCGGCAGAGGAGATAATAAAACCGACTCTGAACATCAAAGCAAAGCGCACAATTACTAAAGACAGCCTATCACTCTTCGCGCAAATCACCATGTTTACCCAGACTTGTGTTGGCGGAGTATAATTTTAATCAGGTTTGATCTCTCTCTCTCTCTCGCTCTCTGTCTGTCTGTTTCTCCAGACGAGGACTACTGTAGTTTGTTTCAATGTTTGGGAGAGGTGTGACTGAATTAGCCTGTGCGCTGGGTGACATTTAAGAGATGAAGAGCACGCCGCTGCTCGTTCAGAGCGAGGATGGCTGTTTTCCGCGAGACGCCAGAGAATGAGTCAGCGGGGTTCAGGGTTCAGAACTGGCTTTGATCTGTTCACTAGAATGTGTGTGGGTGCGCTAAACAATCACTCTGTCCAGACTGCAGGTGTGTGCACGAGTCTCAGGTGTTGTATGAAAATGAGAATCGCCTCCACAGGTGTTAAAGAGATCAGAGCTAATCTACAGCCGTCTGCATCCATCAGGCCTGCAACACATACACACCAAAACAACTCTACTATCCATCACTAAGACAAAGAGTCCTTTTTTGTGCATCTACAAAAGTAACCGAGATTGAATTGAAATTGTGCTTGAATTAGGGTTGCAAAGGGGCTGAAAGTTTCCAGTAAATTTCCAGAAACTTTCCAAACGCTTCCGAAAATTTCCCCAAAATCCTGGAAAGTTTCTGGAAACTTTGCAACCCTAGTTTGAATTAAGTTCAGATCTTTAGGAGAAGCAACTGTACTATAAATCTACATATATGTACTAATATCTATTGCGCCAAATAAGGTTTAGTGCATAGCATACCAAATCATATCAAAAATAGCAAAAATGGTATACTATTTCTGTTAGATTTTGAAGTATGCATTCATGCTATAGAAAAGGATGGTTTTCTTTTGTATTTTTCAGTTGTAAAAGACAAAAACTGCACGGAATATGAAGAGTTTTTAACTCTTTCCCCATCAGCGTTTTTTTTAAAAGTTGCCAGCCACCGCTGGCATTTTTGATAATTTTCACAAAAATGTAAAGGCCCCCAGAATATTTTGTTGTAGGCTCTGAATATCTGAACATGCAATATGTCAAAAGAAAGAACAGACCCTCTTCTTTTAACAAAAAAAATAACTCTAGCTTAATGCATTATTTTTTTTATCAACACCTAAATGTGGGTGTTTCATAAAACATTTTGAGCAAAAAGCTGAGAAAATCACGTTTTTTTGTCAAAGACTACATCCAGATCGGGTTCAGAATGATTGTCAAAACACAGATGGAGTAGATTGAGTCCATCAACACCCCTAATATTTGCACACTCCTATAGCTCATCCTGGGTCGACATTTTATTCAGTAACATTAGGCAGTTTTGATTTATATGCTGTTTAATATTGATGATCACATTATTTTACATATGCATATGATTACATATGATATCGCATCTTTCAGAAGATGTGTAATAGCGCCCCCCTACCGTATAACAGTCAAAACACGGAAAGCCGGAAATTTCCGTCAATGGCAGGGAAGCATTTTCTCACAAATGATGGAAATTTCCAGGGAAAGTTAAAAGGAAATTTATAATCGACTTGCTAATCGATTATTGGATGGATGGATGGATGGATGGGTGGATGGATGGATGGATGGATGGATGGATAGCTTCAAATGGTACACATTCTATTACACTACAGGTCAAAAGTTTGGAATAATTATGATTTTTTTTTTGGTTTTTGAAATAAGTCTCTTATGCCCACCAAGGCTTATTTGATGAAAATACAACTGTAGTGTGATGAGGGGTGAACGCTGCGAAAAAAATCTTTACAGTGTTTACAGCTAGTGCAGACATTTGAACAAAATCTGTTGCACCCTTGAGTATCCTAATGAGGTTTGTTACTATCACAGTAATGCAAGAATGCACAGAGTATGTACAATGGGATAGCATGCTCAAAAGGTTTTTGGACCTACTGTCTCACTACATAATCAAAAGTATGCCCTTTCCCATCACCGGCAAAGTATTAGTGCAAAGTAGATGTATACCAACTGGCATCTCACCCGACCAATTAGAATATGCATAAGTGGTCGGAGAGAAAGCACTGACCCAAAATGCGTCCATTGTTTATAGTTATTATGGAGATAAATGTATAGTGCTTAGTAGTAAACAATGGGCTGACTATCTGGTGATATTGATCTGTAAGTGTAGGAAAGTGGAACAGACCTGCATCAGAGCCACAGTAGACACTGAGTGGGATGGCAGGGGGTGGAACAGTTTATTGGGTAGAGAGTAATGAACTGGCAACATATCAGCGGTTACGGTATATCCGGAGCATTCGCTTACTGGAAACTTGGAATCCTGACCTCTCTAACCTAATGAAGACTACATATTTGTTTTTAATGAATAATCTCATCCTGTCATAAATAAAGAGTGGTCCGATCATCTTAATGATTATATACACTACTGTTCAAATAAAGTTTGGGCTCAGTAAGCTTTGAATACTTTTATTGAGTAACAACGTATTAAATAAATCCAAAATTGACAGTGTGTGTGTGTGTGTGTGTGTGCCCTGTTTTCTGCCCAATATTTTTTTAAATTTATTTATTTGTTTTAATTTTTGTATATTGATTCATTAACAATATTTTTGTAAAACAATCATGCCAGTACTGGATGGATGGATGGATGGATGGACGGACAGATCGACAGATAGGCACATATCTCTCAAGAGCAAAACGGACTTTATCCTGTTCTTTCTCTCCTGTCCTCTTCAACCCTCGTCTGTGTGTGTCTATATGTGTGTGTGGGCTGAAGGGTTGTTTTGCATTTCAGAGCCTTTTTCTGAAACCCTCTTTATGTCAGAGCACAAGGACATGAGGTAGCGTGGGTCCTTGCAGCTAATTGGTCTGTCCTTCTCTTACAACTTTCTCTAACACTCTCAGAAAATAAATAACTAATGCACCCCTTGGTAGTCTCATTAGCTCCCTGCAAATCTCCCTTCATAACCTCCCTCTCTCACGCACACGCTCCATCCCTTCTCTTTATCTCTTTCTGTAAGTGCACCCATGAATAAATCTGGTGTTCGTTGAGTCAGTGGGCCACAATGGTCTCTCTTTGAAGGCAGCGTATAGAACTGGCAGCGCATTGTCTTTCCTAAACAATGGCCACTTTAGCGTGTTACCTCTGAGGGTTGCTTTAGCCATATGGCTGCCTCCGTTGTGCCAAGGAAAGCACGTTGGTCTTGTGAGAGAAGCTGATTTTGAGTGTGCTTTTACTGAGAATAGCCATGTATACTTATCTCTCTTCCTCCTTCTCTCTTTTCCTTTGGAAAGAACAAAAACCTCCCCCCTTGCACATTAAGAGAGTTCTTGAAGTGTTTCCAAGCAGCCATTTAGATTTTAAATGGTCTCTTCTTAGACAATACACAATGGAACATCTATGGCACTAAGCCAATGAATAACATTTGACCCAGAGGACAAAATCTGGAGCATTCTACCTAACTTGGGATGTCACCATTTTCAGGACAGCTGAATTGTGAATGATGAATGCAACCAAAACCAATGCAGAACAGAAAAGCAATAGTGAAAAAAGATCCAGAAAAACCAAATAACCATAAAAAAAATCTTTAACAATCCAGAAAACTAGTTCTGAATAAAATGCAAGTAGGACAAAACTCAACTAGGGGTTACACTTTATTTTGATGGTCCCCTTTAGACATTCTGTTGACTAAGTAAAGCTGCACTTACATGTTAACTAACTCTTATTAGAGTATTAGTTGAGTATTAGTAGAGGTATGGTTAAGGTTAGTAGAATAAGGGGTTAGGATTAAGTTGACATGTACTTGCAAAGTTACTTATAGTCAGTAGAGTGTCTTTTGAGGGAGCATCAAAATAAAGTGTTAGTAGATATTAAGCAGAATGCCTACTAATACACTACTAACACTCTAATAAAAGTTAGTTGACATGTAGGTTACTTCTTAAAGTTCTTGTCTGAAGTGGACCATCAAAATAAAGTGCTACCCAGCACATTTACAATTTTTGGAAAATAAAATGCTGAATAATATCTAAGCCATATCTAGGGACAAGAATAACATTGAGACTCATTTGACCTTGTTTTGATCATTATCTCACTAATGGTGCCTGCAGACCACAGATTTGGATATATCACCTCTCTCTAGCCTAACTGAATCAATAGACCACACAAACCTTTTGACTTCTTACTAGGGCATTGCAATGTGAGGTTGCTATGGTATTCTAAATGGTTTTAGTGCATTGCTATGAGGTTTCTTAGTTGTTGTAAGTGGTTGCTAAGGAATTACTATGCAGTTTCTAAGGTGTTCTGAGTGGTAACTCAAAACAGTCCCTTGGATATTCTGGTCCCTAGATATGGCCCAGGTCCATCCTTATATGTTGTTCAAATTCTTAACTGTACATATGAGCACTCACCACTAAATATTAAAAGAAGTCAAAAAGATAAACACAGAAAAGTTTGTGTGGTCATTTCAGTTAGATGAGAAAAAGGCCATAGATTCAAGCCTGTGGTAAGCAGACTTCCATTAGTGAGTTCATGGCAAAGTCAAACAAGTCCACTCTGTATTCTTGTCTTTAAATACAGCTTGGGTCCTGCCGATGATATAAGTCTAAGGGTGTGTTCACACTTGTAGTTCGGTTCTCTTGGTTCTTTTGGTCCGGACCAAAAAAGAAAATTATACATTTAGTCCTGTTTCACTTCATTTTGGGTTGTGATGCCTGTACCAAACTGTAATGGGCAACATTGCGGCTATGACGAGAAAAAATAGGTATGCTTGGGTCGCATCTTGTGACATCATGTCCATTTTTTGGTTTGTTTACATGTCTTTGGTCCGTGTTGCATTCATATTTCAGTCGAACCACACGAAAGTTCGTTTGGAAGCGGACCAAGACCCATCTTTTCAGAGAGTTTGTTTTAATCGAACCAAATCTGCTAAGTGTGAACACACCCTAAAAATATTTTATCATCCACCGTCAAGGTCATCGTGATTTTGTGGAACAACATTCCTGTCCGAAAATTTTGTCGTATCCCTACCCCTAAACCTAAGCCTACCCATAAGTTATCCCTAAAATCAGAGGGAAATGATGGTGAATAACACTGATGTAGAAACACCTAACCCTGGTTGTAAACGTGACATAAACCGTAAACTTGTCCCTCAAATCTGATTGGTTGATTGGATTGTTGTTCCAGGATCAACAAAGATGTTGATCTAGGAACATGTTGTACTTGGTGAAATCACGTTCACCCCACTGTCAAACTGCATGATTTGTCACAAACAAGTACTATATAAGCTACACAGCCATTCAGAGTTTTCAACACACGCTTACAGCTGCTGAATATCCTCTGTCTCGAGAGAATTGATTGTGACTGTTCAAGATTAATCACAGATGCGGCATGATAAAATATCACGTTAATCATGGCATGCAGATCAGCTGCTAACACGCTAATGCGTGGAAATGTGAGACGCTCACGTGCTGAGCCTTTCAGGAGAACCGCCCCTCCCCCACCCCAAATACCAAACTCAAATACCACTGAATATATTTTTAGATATTAGTCAACATATATTTTTTTAGGAAATATATTTTCACAGTCATTGTTTATGCATGCTGTGATTGCCACATTATTATTCAGGCTATTGATTGATTATTTTCTTGCTTTTTGTAGCATGACCACACATTTTAAGCATTTACTCACCTTTACTTATGTAACTTACCTTCCATCTAAGAAGGTGAATGAGGTCTGTCAAACTGCAAAAAAGACAAAAACCGTAAAATCATTATTCAAACTATTGATTGAGTATTTGCATGCTTTTGTAATTTGACCAGGCATTATCAGCATTTACTCCCCCTTATTCCATGCAAGAATATCCTGGCCACTCTTTTCAATATAATGAAGGTGAATGAGGTCTGTCAAACTGTAAAAATTTAAACTATATTTACTATATTGTCTACTTTGCACTTTCAGTTACACTTTATTTGGTAACAGTTTAATTACTTTATATGTCCCTGTTACATATGTTACATGTAGTTACTATAGTAATAACAGTCAATTATGCATAGTTACATGCAACTAACCCTAAACCTAACCCTAATTATATAGTAAGTACATGTAGTTAATTACTATTACTTAGTACTTGTATAGTAAGCATGTGTAGTTAATTAATATTACTCAGTACTTATTTGTATAATTACACTGTAACAAGGATACCTTAAAATAAAGTGTAACCCTTTATTTTAAGGTGACGTATTACATTGTACTTACTCAAATATGTACTGAGTAATATTAATTAACTGCACGTTCTTACTATAGAGTTAGGGTTAGGGTTAGTTACTTGTAATTATGCATAATTTACTAAGTATTCTGAAGTCATACAAAAGCTTTGTGTAGAAAAACAGACCCAAATCTACCTTGCTGATCACTGTTTTTACCCTTCTGTGAGCCTGTTGACTACTGGAAACTGGATCATTAATGCACTGAGTTGAACTGAAAAAACAGATCAGTTTAATTTTGTAAAAGAATCAATCAGACCAGTTTTGTGAACATGATAAACCAATTAACAGAAAATATTTGTTCATGAATCATTTATGGCAGATTGTTTCCGCCATAGAATAAAAAAGGTAATTGCAACTTTCTATCTCGCAATTCTGACTTTTTTTCTCCGAATTGTGAGATATAAACTCGCAATTGTGATAAAAAAAGTAAATTCTGACTTTATATCTCACAATTCTGACTTTATAACTTGCAATTTTTCACATCTTTTGTGTTCCACAGAAGAGTAAATAATGACAAATTAAGTTTTTGGGTTAACTATTCTATTATTAATAGTACAGTACTATTAAAGGGATAGTTCACCCAAAAATTAAAACTATGTCATCATTTACTCGTCTTCACTTTGTTTCAAACCTGTATGTATTTCTTTCTTCTGCTGAACACAAAAGAAGATAATTTGAAGAATGTTGGTAATCAAACAGTTGCTGGTCCCCATTGACTTCCATAGTATGAAAAAAAAAAAAAAAATACTATGGAAGTACTATAACTGTTCGGTTACCCATACTCTTCAAAATATTTTCTTTTGTGTTCGACAGAAGAAAGAAACTCATACAGGTTTGGAACAACATGAGGGTGAATAAATGATGACAGAATTTTCATTCTTGGGTGAACTATCCCTTTAAGTTACTAGATGCATGACTGTATAATATTGTAACTGAAGGTACCATAGAATACAATTATGCAATTGTGATGAATCTGAATAACTTGGCATAAAAGCCATTTCTACCTCACAACAACCAATCTGAACCCTTATTTAGTATTCAATAGATTATTGAGAAAAATGCATTCATAAACAGAGACAGCAATATAGACAGAGAAAGAGAAAAAATACAGCTAGAAATATCTCTCATTCTGCACAGCCTGTCATGCACTAAAGGTTAGTGGCTCCCCTGTTAATTTTGCCAAGTCTCCTGCACAGAGACGCGACACAGAAATAATTGGGAGTGCGGTAAGTCCACTGAGAGGTTTGGCCAAGGTCCGCCGCCTTCCAGGACGCCTTCCTTATAAACATTTTTTTTCCAGAACACAGAGGCTTCGCTTGCTTCCCGTTTGCTGCTGGAGAGTGAGTCAGATCAATGATGACACAAGCAACCGTCTGCCAAGCACAACTCAACCGCATCTGTCAGCCGCAGATTTTTACCCCGCGTGTACAGACCAGGAGCATCTATTTGGTACTTTAATGAACCCAGCTTGCCGTAATGGGACATAGAGAGATTCAGGCTGATCTCTAAAATTAATTTAAATTTCTCTGCTAACAGAGCTCAAACTTAATCAGGTTTTCAGGAGTGTATGCTTTTATGGATTTCCAATGAGAGGCACAGGGTGTTCTGGGAAAGATGAAGATGCATATCTCACTGTCCCGCTCTCTAGGGGTCATTTAAAAGGATGGACCATGAGGTATTCTGTCCCTTCAGAAGTTTTTAAATTGCATCCATGCTCTTCTTAGAGAGATGAAGAAGATTAAAGAGATATACATTTACTTACCCTCATGACATTCCAAACCTTCTTTCTTCTGTGGAACACAAAATAGGATATTTTGAAGAACGTTGGGTTCAAAACAACACCAAAGCCCATTGATTTTCACTGTAAAACACTGAAGCATTCTTCAAATATCTTTTGTTATTCACAGAAAAAATTCATACAGGTTTGGAAAGACATGAGGGTGTGTTAAATAATGACTGTGAATAATGTGAATAATGAATTTTTTTTTTGGGGGGGGGGGGGGGGGGTGAACCATCCCTTAAAACAGTGAATGTGTTTAGAGAACCAGCACAGTGGAGGTCCATCAGGATGCAATGCTCCTTAAAAATCTATTCAAAAAAGGGCCCAGGGAGGATAATGTTTGCCTCCATTTGCATAAAGTCACACTTTAGATTAGGGTCCAATTCTCGCATAAATATTCAGTCATTGGATGTTTCAAGCAAGCTAATTAATGTAAGACTGATGAATCATTCTAGATCAATATAGATGTATATACAGTATATATAATTGTTATTATTAGTCATTTTGGTAACACTTTCTATGAAGCCCATGCTTATAATTACTTATAGCCCCATTTACTTATGTATAAGTATTTGTTAAGTATTACTATTCTATAAATATATTTATAAAGACTTATTAAGAACTATACTGCATTATAAGAACAGTTATAGTAACATGTATATTATTTTTATAATTATAAGCCATGCATTTACTTTTTCAGTGCGCATGCTCATAATCCATTATACGCTGATGTACAGTGGGGAGAACAAGTATTTGATACATTGCCGATTTTGCAGGTTTGCCCACTTACAAAGCATGTAGAAGTCTGTAATTTTTATCATAGGTACTCTTCAACTGTGAGTGACGGAATCTAAAACAAAAATGCAGAAAATCACATTGTATGATTTTTAAATAATTAATTTGCATTTTATTGCATGACACGTATTTGATACATCAGAAAAGCAGAACTTAATATTTGGTACAGAAACCTTTGTTTGCAATTACAGAGATCATACGTTTCCTGTAGTTCTTGACCAGGTTTGCACACACTGGCAGCAGGGATTTTGGCCCACTCCTCCATACAGACCTTCTCCAGATCCTTCAGGTTTCGGGGCTGTCGC
Source organism: Coreius guichenoti (assembly GCA_039654105.1). NCBI lineage: Eukaryota > Metazoa > Chordata > Actinopteri > Cypriniformes > Gobionidae > Coreius > Coreius guichenoti. Next base: position 7,958,422 of record CM077175.1, read on the forward strand.
TGGGCAATACAGACTTTTAGCTCCCTCCAAAGATTTTCTATTGGGTTCAGGTCTGGAGACTGGCTAGGCCACTCCAGGACCTTGAGATGCTTCTTACGGAGCAACTCCTTAGTTGCCCTGGCTGTGTGTTTCGGGTCGTTGTCATGCTGGAAGACCCAGCCACGACCCATCTTCAATGCTCTTACTGAGGGAAGGAGGTTGTTGGCCAAGATCTCGCGATACATGGCCCCATCTATCCTCTCCTCAATATGGTGCAGTCGTCCTGTCCCCTTTGCAGAAAAGCATCCCCAAAGAATGATGTTTCCACCTCCATGCTTCACGGTTGGGATGGTGTTCTTGGGGTTGTACTCATCCTTCTTCTTCCTCCAAACACAGCGAGTGGAGTTTAGACCAAAAAGCTTTATTTTTGTCTCATCAGACCACATGACCTTCTCCCATTCCTCCTCTGGATCATCCAGATGGTCATTGGCAAACTTCAGATGGGCCTGGACATGCGCTGGCTTGAGCAGGGGGACCTTGCGTGCGCTGCAGTTTAATCCATGACGGCGTAATGTGTTACTAATGGTTTTCTTTAAGACTGTGGTCCCAGCTCTCTTCAGGTCATTGACCAGGTCCTGCCGTGTAGTTCTGGGCTGATCCCTCACCTTCCTGATGATCATTGATGCCCCACGAGGTGAGATCTTGCATGGTGCCCCAGACCAAGGGAGATTGACCGTCATCTTGAACTTCTTCCATTTTCTAATAATTGCGCCAACAGTTGTTGCCTTCTCACCAAGCTGCTTGCCTATTGTCCTGTAGCCCATCCCAGCCTTGTGCAGGTCTACAATTTTATCCCTGATGTCCTTACACAGCTCTCTGGTCTTGGCCATTGTGGAGAGGTTGGAGTCTGTTTGATTGAGTGTGTGGACAGGTGTCTTGTATACAGGTAACGAGTTCAAACAGGTGCAGTTAATACAGGTAATGAGTGGAGAACAGGAGGGCTTCTTTAAGAAAAACTAACAGGTCTGTGAGAGCCGGAATTCTTACTGGTTGGTAGGTGATCAAATACTTATGCAATAAAATGCAAATGAATTATTTAAAAATCATACAATGTGATTTTCTGGATTTTTGTTTTAGATTCCGTCTCTCACAGTTGCAGTGTAAAATTACAGACCTCTACATGCTTTGTAAGTAGGAAAACCTGCAAAATCGGCAGTATATCAAATACTTGTTCTCCCCACTGTATAAGTATTAATCAGTCAGTCGTATGGTTCCATGAATGGCAATTTTGATTTGTTAAAATCTATATCTCCTCAGCCATATGCATGGTATTACTTAAAGCAGTTTGAAATTATACTTAAAAAATAATGTTGCAGTGTTTTGCTAGTATGTAACATATATATATATTCAACTTTTTGTATGAATGATTTCTGTTTTTTTTTTTTTTCATTATTTTATTAAAGGAATTATTATTCACTAGTTATTTTACAAATAAATAAATAAATGTTTTATTACTCACAATATATAAGAACACATCACGGCTATTAATAACAATATATTCACTTATTTGACAGAAATCTGGTTTACTAAAAAGTCATTGTAACTATAATATAATAACATTATAGCAATGCAGGCTGAATCTTTATAAATACACTCATGAAACCATACGACTTATTAATAGTTATAAATCAGTGTATAATGGATTGAGCATGTGCATTGAAAAAGCAAATGCATGGCTTATAAGTAATTATAAAAATAATATAAACGTATAATGGTTCTTATGACACAGTATAGGTGCACTATAACGGTTCTTATGACACAGTATAGGTGCACTATAACGGCACTATAACGGTTCTGATGCAGTATAGGTCTTAATGAGTCTTTATAAATATATTTATAGAACAGTAATACTTACTTATGAATAAGAATAAATGGGGATATAATTCATTATAAGCATGGGCTTCATAGAAAGTGTTTCCTGGAGTTTTCCATGACCAGTAGCCCTGCCAACCCGATCTCACGGCAATTCGTACGTATTTTACGAGGTGGCTAAATCATATGTATTTGATGAGTTGGTCAATTTGTATGATTTCGTACGAATGACCTAACCTCAAACCCCGGCCCTAAACCTACCCATCACTGCAGTATAGACAAATAGTACGAATCCATACGAGTGAGTTCTTACGAATTGGTTGTGAGATAGTGTTGGCCCTGCCGGTTTCTCCAGCCCTTCTTTCTTTCTCTCTCTTGCTCACCACCTCTTGTTGTAGATGCCATCCATGTTTCTCTGCCCTTTGTCGCTCTCTATTACCACTAAACACACATCTCAACCTCCCACGCCAGATAGAAGACACTCTCTGCATGCAAACACGACTACTTCACTTAGGACGAGAGTTAACTGTGATTTTTTTTTTCTCCTCATTTTCGTCTCATCCTTATTTGCTAAAGCCTTTTACAACACATCCTTACTGATAGAACACATAATGATTAATTAAAAACCAATTAGCTATCTTTTATTAATGGGAACTCAAACTAAGCTATGTGGGGTCAATGTTTGGATAAAGTCAATGATAATCTGACATTCGTGATTACCCATGAAAAATAGCAACCTTCCTGCCCCTGTTTTACATACGATAAAAGCGGACATTTGACAGGAAACGTCGCTTTAAAAGGTTGAGCGTATGGGGAAGTGGATTTACTGACTGTCTTCCCTATATTTAGACATTTTTAAATATTCAATTCCCTCTGCATGTTTTAAAATCAAGGTATTCGAATGAAATTACGGGGTGTGTGTTTGTCTGGGCACTTATTGGAATGCGTGAACCCCTGGCAGTGACAGCAGGTAGTTCTGCCTGAGTGATCAGATGAACAGAACCCATCTGTACAACCTCATCATACATACTGTCCTCACGGAGAACCTCCCGTACACAAGGTCAAACTCGAAAAACAAACAGTTGGTGGCAAAGTTTCAAGTTCAAAGCCTGTGATGGCAACTGACGAATATCATTTCTGTTTTATGTATTTTTCACAGTCATTTCCCTAAGATAATTGGCAAAACTGTGAAGGGAAATTATGCAAAGCACACATAGTTAGTCATATCTGACTTTTTAAACATCTGATATATGGTGATATTTCTCCAGAAAACAGAATCTAAAATAGATTTGAAAAAACACGAACAACTGTCCATTCATTGTCGCAATTCAAGATTGCAAGGTAATACTTTAATTTCATCTGTCTATCTCTCTTACTCTAAACATAGACACATTTCATGCAACATAACACAATGCACTCAAACACATCACTGAGAGCCAGAGAATGAGAAAAAGAGGGTGAGAGAGGGGAAAAAAAGAAAGAGATTGTTGGTTGTATGTGGAAAGCCCTTAAAAGACAAAAAAAAAAAAATCCTATCAACAGAGAGACAGATGATTCCACATCGCTCTCTGAAGGCCGAGATATCTTTTTTAATGTGGAGCCCAGCTGCTCCCAGTAATGGAGTTTAATGACTCACTTCTGTCCTTTTTATTATATTTTTTTTGCTAAAGCTAAACTCCACCTGTCCGACTGCATACATACACACACAACGAGAAAGACTAAAAAGAACAAGCCATCATTAACTACCTCAAATCATATCACATCCAAGGGTACTGTTAACCACATTAAACTCACGAAAACTACAAGTGAAAACTATAAGTAGCCTATTATAAAAATAAAAGTGCAAGTTTCCAATCGAACAAAAGCTAAACTACAACTACATAATGAAGAAAAAAAAGTTAATTACAGAGAGAAATACCATTTCTGACCAATAAATTTGCTTTTTACTTTTTTTATAATAAACTATTGAAATTTTAAAATGAAAATTAATAAAAAATAAAACAAATGAGAAAAAATAAAACAAATGAGAAAAAAAAAAAATCTATACTTGTAAGCACCGCAACATTTAAGGTTCCCGTATCAATATTTTAGATTTTTTTTTATATGAATATTTCAGGGAAGACGAGAAGGAGAAGGTGAAATGATCTATAGCATCAGGTCAACGAACCTATGCCCAATTATTTCTGTTCAACCAAAATTCAAACTCAGAATGCACTAAAAATATGTCACACTAGCATGCTTAGTTTTTTACTGGTACTGGCCAGAAGTGCAAGACAAAGGTAATTAAGTCATTGCATCAGCAATTCAGGGTTGCCAGGTCTGAGCAAAAAAAAAGTAGCCCATTGAGATTCTCCATTGGGAGGCCAAATTCTCCACTGAATTTGTATGTCTGAGGGTGTTTTAGGGGTGTTGGAGCGCCAAAATCGTACATACGGGGATGGAAAACAACCTGCGTGGAAATTTTTTTCTAGTGGCAACAACTTAAAAGTAGCCCAATTCCACAGGGAAACGGTGGACTTGGCAACACTGCAATTGCTCTTTAAAAAAAGCAACATATCATCTTTACATATCCATTCTCAACCTAAGCACAAGATGTACTCTTCAGCACAATGGTAACCTTAATTTCAACATTTACTCTCTCCATACAGTCCAATGCAAAGTGCCAGGACACAGACGGAGGCAGAGGGGTAAGTGAACACAGAAGTTTATTGAAACAGAGACACGAACACAGGCAGATGATGGATGCAGGTGAGTAAAGAACAAGCACTTTGCGACCAGTCACTTAGCTGAAGGATAACAGGTATTTCTGTTGCAGGTGAAGGGATCAACGAGGAACGAAGAACTGGAGACAGAAGATGGCTGGATGAGGACTCGGGGGAAACTAAGGTAAGTAGCGGGTAAGGAGTCCAGGTACGTATAGACGAGACCAGACAATGTGAAGGGAGTGAGTGTTCTTATAGTGTCCTAGATGATGAAGTGCAGGTGCGGGTGATTAGTACTCAGGAGACTGTGAACGAGTGGGTGGAGCGTGGAGATCTGGTGACGATGCGTTGGTGTTGGTGGGTGTTGGCTGTGACTCCGTGACACAAAGCATGCTGGAAACTGCAGTGCGTGCAGTAATTATTATGCAAGTTGATTTTCTGATCATATTTTTTTTCCAAGCACATTTTACCAATTCCAAACCACATCAATCTAAATAACTACTATTGATTTTGTATTTAATCATTTATAAGTGATATATAATTGTTAAGGAAGGCTGGAGGTGAAAAACGCCTTATATATTAAGGTGTGCATAATTATTAAGCAGGTTTTCTTTTACAGGTAAAATGGGCCAAAAAAGAGATTTAACTCTCACTGAAAAGTCAAAAATTATTAAATGCTCATGAGGAGGATGCAATACCAATGTAATACTAGAAATTGCAAAATTAAGACGTGACCAATGGACAGCAAAACGCTCATTGGTTCAGCAGGGTCATACAAAAACAGGCCAAGAAGAAAAAAATTTGAAATTAAGGTGAAGAATTAGGTGTGAAACCATCAGGAACCCTTTAGTCTCCAGTGCCACCATTTTCCAAAACGGCAACCTACCTGGAGTCTCCAGAAGTACAAGGTATCAGGTTCTCAGACTTTGCAATGGAAAAGAATCCTGAAATATGACCCACACTTAACAAGAATCACAAGCTGAAGTGTTGTGAAATACATGAAGACTGGGAGTGGACCAGCACGACATCCTCTCGTACCACTGTTTGAAGAATTTATCATCCAGAATCTGGCAGTAAGTTTGGGAGGTGATTTTAAGTCCATCTCATACCCTGAAAGGTCCGTCTTGCTCATTGTTAGTAGCAGCTCACAGCACGACTCCCTCGCCACCGCTGCTGCTCTCTGACTTGAACTGTTGCTGGCCCCTCAACCTATCTGTCTATAAAGCCTTCAGACAGATAAGTAGTCTTCATGTATTTCACAACATTCAGCTTGTGATTCTTGTTAAGTGTGGGTCATATTTCAGAATTCTTTACCATAGCAAAGTTTCTGAGAACCTGATACCTTGTACTTCTGGAGACTCCAAGTAGGTTGCCGTTCTGGAAAATGGTGGCACTGGACACTAAAGGGTTCCTGATGGTTTCACACCTAATTCTTCACCTTAATTCCTAATTCTTGGACTATTTTTGTATGACCCTGCTGAACCAATGAGCGTTTTTCTGTCCATTGGTCACGCCTTAATTTTACAATTTCTAGTATTGCATTAGTGTTGCATCCTTCGCATGAGAATTTAATAATTTTTGACGTTTCAGTGCGAGTTAAATCTCTTTTTTGACCCATTTTAACTGCAAAAGAAAACCTGCTACACACCTGAATATAAGGTGTTCTCCACTTCCAGCCTTCCTTAATTATAAATCACTTATAAATGATTAAATACAAAATCAATAGTAGTTATTAATATTAATGTGGTTTGGAATTGGTAAATAAAAAATATATGATCAGAATATCAACTTGCATAATAATTATGCACGCACTGTGGAAATTCTCTTCCCAGTTTCAGTTAATGGCAACAAAATGGATTAAGTAAACTCCCATTTTACACATTTAAGTGAATCGCACACAATGAAGTTGTGGCAAAATGTTTAAGAATCCATCTGCTTTAGCTCAAATCTCTATCACAACTAAATGTTAATTCCCCTTTTCAAAATGACCATTGTGCGAAATACCCGTCAATATTCGGGGGGTCCCCATCTCCCGATTGTTGTGCAATACCGATCTAAACTTTCTCAATATGCAGTAGGCCTATAACATTACAATATTTCATGGATGCAAGCCAAGACAATCAGTCTATAGCCTACATTACAACACACACACGCACACACTTAACAATTTTTGATAATAACGAGACTGTGGTTTTCTTGAGTAAATCAGACTGTATATCAATGAAAGTGTGATTCATCTGGGCTATTTCCACTGTCCACTTGTGTGGGCCTGTCTGTCCCTGTGTTTGTATATCTTCTTTCGTAGCCTCTTTGCTTAAGAGCTAGTAACATCACCGTTGATCCATTCTTCTGCGAGGTGTAAACCCGGTCCCTTTTCTGAGAGTAGCAACGTTTTTGCTTTTCTACACACTAAACACCCCAATTTTCCTGCCTTAATGTCAAGCCAAGGGTTGCAGTCTTTCCATTCGCCCACCTGCTTCGTTGTCCAACCAGCCGGCAAGTCACTTGTCCTAGCAGCAGTAGGTGCGTCTTCGGAGCACTCTGCCTCAACTAAACTTGTTCTTCTGGGGAGTCACTGGGTGGGAGAGGATCCTCTGTTCTGGTAGTGAGTGGGCTGCACCAGCATCGTCTTTCGGTGCCTCTTCATCTCTGATTGCCACCTTTTTGGATGTGAACCCAAAGTGTGTGAGTGATACACTCTGGTTTAGCTTTCACTTGCTAGCCATTTTTAGTATGACTTCTCAACTTTCTTCTGTTTGGCGCACATGGCTAATTTGCATACATGCACAGGACTGGCTGGCTTCACTTGGCAAAAAATAGAACATATTTGTGAATAAATGTTTTGAATTCTGAATACTGGACATGGTGAGCTTAAAAACATTTTAGTGACCATTAGTGACAATAAAATTTGAGACCCCCTTCAAATTTTGCTTTTGAGGCTTTCAGGGGCCCCCCTGAACATGTAGTTGCAAAGTTACTTATAGTTAACAGAATGTTCAAAAGGGACCATCAAAATAAAGTGTTACCCAAACCTGTTATAGCTACCTGTATACTCTGAACTCTGAGTGTATTATGACTGCATGTGGTTTCAGTCATAAAGCCCGTGTGCACTCCATCTGCCTTTTAACCCTTTTGACCGATTCTGCTCAGGGGAAAAAAAAAAACACGTTCTACTTTACAGATGCTTTTATCATATTGTATCTTTCCCCAGAACTCCATAAAAGCTTAAACAGTCAGAGAGCCAATGAAATGTCAGAGAGCAGAACAAGAAATATTTTGATGGCTGAGGCATCAAAGTGGGTTAACTGTCAAAGCTGAGTGGTTTAACTGTCATAGGGTACAGTATGTGCACTGGATAACACCTGTTATATATTGCACATACTGTGTGTATGTATATATGAATGTGTATTTCTTTTTAAAAATAAGATAAAATGTAAATTATAGTAATAGTGCTTCTAAAAAATGTTTCATATTGTCAGGATTCCTGTCTTGTGTTCCCCTGTCTTGTGTTTAAGGACTTTTAAGTTGAAGTGTTTCCTTTTCCTATTGTTTCTGTGTTCCGGTTTGCTTTGTCCCTTGATAGCCTATAGAGTGGTGGAGGTATGACATCACTTTGAAGGCCAAAGCGCAGAAGTGAGTTAGCATTTTAGCACTTCCGGTTCCATCGTCTCGAAGTCAATGGATTTTTTAATGAGGTTTTGGTTAAATGGCTGAAATAAGGTCTGTGGTGAACACAAGCTCAAGACACTTTCATGTTTTATTCTACAACATAAAATACATTAGTATTACCCCACTTGTGATTCTTTTAAGCTGTTACGTGTCTTGAAAAAGGCGGTTGCTAACAAGTAGCTAAATGGGACTACAGAGGCTGTCGAGGAGATTAAACGTCATCACATCGAACAGGTAAACTCAGTCCACTTTTACAAAAAGTCTCTTATAAACTAGTCTAACTAAAACGTTCTGGGAAAATGTTTAGAGATAAAATCTGAAAGAGTTGTCGGAAGCTTAGTGATGGTGATGCTGAATTCGTGGGACCGTTGTGTAGCCTGTTTATAGCCTACCTTTAGCTTTTTATTCTGGCAACTGCATTTAGGCTTTAAAATTCATAAAAGTTGTGTTCATCTGTGATAACTATCTTGATGGACATAACGTGCAAGTATCATAAACTTTTGTTGATCACAGAGCTTGTTTTTAGCGATAATACAAAAGCCTATGGGAAAATCCTATTGGGTTTTTCTCGAGGGAACCAGTGCGACGCTAACTGCCAGTTGGCCTACAAAGTGACGTCATACCCCCACTCTATAGTTACTCTTGTTTGTCTCCATAATTACCCTGACTAGATCTCACCTGTTTTCCTTAGCCCTCGTTTCCCTGTGTATTTATACCCCTGTATTTCAGTTGTCTTTTGTTGGTCAGTCTTTGCATGTGTTTGTGATGCTGTTGCGTTCTTGTTCCTTGGATTTTGTTCCTGTTCCTGGTTTGGACTGTCAGTATGGATTACCTTTGTTTTTGTGAATTAATTGGTGCAATTGGATTCTTGCCTCTCCTCGCCCCTGCTGTTCCGTAACACACACTCACACAGCTGTAAAAAAAATGTTGTTCACTCAATTTGCACAAAGTCATAAATTGAAGTACATGGTAACATCATAAAAAGAACCTTTTTGAAAAATGCTAAATTATATTTACCCATCATTACAAAACAATAGTTTCAATATGTCCACAAATTATAAAAAACATGCTTTTATGCAATGTACTGTAACTCACAGCACTGTAAATAAAAAAACAGTAACCGAGTTCCACAAATATCTGATTATTACTGTATAACATATTCATACTTTGTGTATTAATAAGCACTCATTACCTGCAAATATCAATGCTAATTTCATATTTCAGTTGCACACAAAATCCAGAGAAACTGTAAAACAAAACTTTTTTTTTTTCACTCAGATACTGTCCACATGCAATCTCTCTAAAATAAATCAGGCTGAACATAAATATGACACACATACCTCTCCATAATCTCCATTCTTAAAGAATTCAGGGACCCACTTTATACTAGGTGGCCTTAACTACTATGTACTAACATTTAAATTAATCATTTGATACAATGCACTTATTGTGTACATACATGCTTTTACATTGTATTTACATTTTAAAAATTACCTGCATGTAATTACATCTGTAATTAATTTCTGTAGTCATTACATCTGTAATTATTTTCTGTAGTTACATTTATAATTACACTGTTGACACTTCCCTTACACCTAACTCTACCCTTAAAGGAACACGCCACTTTTTTTGAAAATAGGCTCATTTTCCAACTCCCCTAGAGTTAAAAAGTTGAGTTTTACCGTTTTCGAATCTATTCAGCCGATCTGGCGGTAGAACTTTTAGCATAGTTTAGAATAGTTCATTGAATCGGATTAGACCATTAGCATCTCGCTCAAAAATGACCAAAGACTTTTCGATATTTTTCCTATTTAAAACTCTTCTGTAGTTACATCGTGTACTAAGACCGACGGAAAATGAAAAGTTGCGATTTTCTAGGCCGATATGGCTAGGAACTATACTCTCATTCCTGCGTAATAATCAAGGAACTTTGCTGCCGTACCATGGGTGCAGCAGGTGCAATGATATTATGCAGTGCCTGAAAATAGTCCCCAGCTAGGTAACTTCCAACGTGACCAGCACTAAGTTTGTGTAGTTGCAGAGTTGCAGCCGGCAAATTAGGTTGTCACGTTGGTTATGTTGACGGAAGTTAGCCTATTTTCAGGCGCTGCGTAATATCATTGCATTGCATGTCATTTTTGAGCGAGATGCTAACGGTCTAATCCGATTCAATGAACTATGCTAAGCTATGCTAAAAGTTCTACCGCCAGATCCAGAGATCGGCTGAATGGATTCAAAAAAGGTAAAACTTAACTGTTTAACTCTAGGGGAGTTGGAAAATGAGCTTTGGAAATGTGCTCCTTTAAACCTACCCATACCACCACACCTGTCCATAACCTCCCATTTCAATATCAGCAAAAGTGTTTTGCAATACAATATGAGCACACTAAGTACATTTTACTTATTTTTTGATGTAAGTACATAGTAGTTAAGGCCACCTAATATAAACTGGGACCGAATTCAGAACACCTTATAAAACATACATGTTTTATACCCAAAATATTGGTTACCTTCTAAAGGGCTGCAATGAAGTGTCTAATCCAATGAGCAAATTAAATCTACACTACTGTCTTCATCTTAGAGTCAGAATCCATTCATGAGCTGTGTGAAATAAAGTGTCTGGAAATAAAGAGGACAGGTCAGGTCAGAGGGTCTTGTTTACCTGTTTGGTTTGAGCTTTAACTTAACGCCTGTGTTTGTCTAGTGTGTTTTACATGAAAGTATATCTGTGTGTGTTTGTGTACGTGTGTGTCAACACCCCATGACCTTGGCTTGCACGCACAGTGTAAAAATCCAGATAAAAATCAATCTCAGTCACACACACTCTGACAGCTAATCTTATTCCCAGCTGTCATGCTTCATAATTATTATCTCTATGAACTGACTGAGTAGTGGGTGAGCCAAAATGGGGCTCTGTGGGTGGGGAGATGCGATCGATCGGCAGCAATCGGACCGCCAATAATGAAACTGTGCTGTGCAGGAGGCCATGTTGCATCTCTGCAGGTGTCTGAGAACTGCTGTGGTGGGCTGTGTCTGATCTTCATGGCAAAGAGAAAGGGAGAACAAACTGACTTTAATGAGGGCAGATGCAAGACCTTACACACATATACATACACTTTTCTGATTATACAGGAACAAATAAAAGACTGAGGAGTGATTGAAAACACAGTGGTGTCAGTTTCAGTTAAATCGCGGAATATGTGCTCACCTGGAAAGCAGAAGCCCATCAGAGAGAACAAGGCTTTGTTCATAATGGAATACTAGCACACTGCAAAGCATACTGCCTAATGTAGTTTTGTAGTCAAGACCACCTAAACTGAGACCAAGACCAGTGTGTGTTGAGACCGAGACAAGACCAAGGCAGGAGCAAGACCAGCACTCCTCGAATTCATCTAAAAGATCCACATTTACTGACTGAGAAATGTCTTATATGTAATCAATAAATACAGTTATAATAATAATACACTAGCTGTTACCAGTCAGATGTAGTCACTAACAACAAAATGAATCTTTGAAAGGTGGCACAGAAGATGCATCTCAACTGATTCAATTACAGCTGCATAAATAATGTTGAGATTAATGTTTTGAAAATATCATTATCATGTTTGAAATCGTGCTCATAGATCTCTTGCTCCTGTGATATTGCTTAATATCATGTTTTATAATATAAAAATCAAGATCTCATACAAGTACTTTTATGCAATCATATCTTGAATTTTGTGGGCATTTGTATTACTTAACTGGTGACTTATTTGATACAATCCCTCATTTTTTGATAACAAAATAAATCTAATTAGAAATATGTTAGTGAATGCATTTTGAAGCATCAACATTATTGATGTTAACAAATAAATCAGAAAATGCAGAAAATTTAGTGATATCCCCACAGTTGTGTTCTTGACTGGTCTTGAAATAAAATCCTCTTAGTCTGAGACCGAGACAAGATCAAGTACAAATGTGGTCGAGACCGAGACCTTCAAAAAATGCCTAATGCTTAAAAATAGTATGTGAATGCAATGATAAACTGTAGTATGTTATGCGATATTCACATGACGTCATGACCTAAAAATGGGTCATGTCTGCAAAATGTCGTTACTCATCAAAAACATTTAATTCATGCTTTAAAACCTAGTTATTGTGTCAGTAAATTGGCCAATGCCACAAAAATAAAAAGTGTTTTTGTCATTGTGTGATCTAAACTGTTGTCACACGTTTAGATGTTTTTTCACCACGGAAATATTTGTTATATACAAATTTCATGTTTTTTTTTTTGTTTTTTTTTTACTTTTTTGTTGACACTAACTGCTTTCTATTTTATACAATAATGTCAGTTTTGTCTAGCTGAATGCTCTTGTGGATCACGATGAGCGTAGTACGGTGGTCCAGTAGTGCACAACACAACGAAATTTAAAAAGCAAACAAATTCACAACACAACAAAATCAAGCCACAACACAACGAAAAAGCCACAAAACAACGAAATCAAGCCACAACACAACGAAATCAAGCCACAACACAACGAAAAAGCCACAAAACAACGAAATCAAGACACAACACAACGAAATCAAGCCACAACACAACGGAAATGCTCCCGACCACTAGGGGGCACTCGGAGCGCTGTAAAGTTAGTTTACCGATGAGCGTAGTACGGTGGCCCAGTAGTGCACAACACAACGGAATTTAAAAAGCAAACAAATTCACAACACAACAAAATCAAGCCACAACACAATGAAAAAGCCACAAAACAACGAAATCAAGCCACAACACAACAAAATCAAGCCACAACACAACGAAAAAGCCACAAAACAACGAAATCAAGCCACAACACAACAAAATCAAGCCACAACACAACGAAAAAGCCACAAAACAACGAAATCAAGCCACAACACAACGAAATCAAGCCACAACACAACGTAAAAACAACAAAACAACGAAATCAAGACACAAAACAATGAAATCAAGCCACAACACAACTGAAATGCTCCCGACCACTAGGGGGCACTCGGAGCGCGGTAAAGTTAGTTTTCCTTGCCACTCTATAGATTCGGCAGTCTAACAAAGCTATCAATACTACAATCAGTTTAAGTGTATATAACCATTGTATATCAACATGAAATATTTATTCAAAATCACCTACATGCATTATAGCTGCATATTTATACTCGAGAATGCTTTGAACCACTACCACAGTGCATGATGCCTAAGGGAACGTCTGTCAATTCCACCATGTGGTTGAAACGTATAATTTGTATTAATTAAAATTATTTTTAACATTTAAAAAAAAACATGTTCAAATTCCAAAGTTGTGTTGTGCACTATTGAGTCAGTCTTACCAATACAATCAAGCTTTGGAATTTGAACATGTATTTTTTTAAAGGTTAAAATTTGTAAAAAAAAAAAAAAAAAAAAAAAAAAAAATTTTAATTAATACAAATTATACGTTTCAACCATATTGTGGAATTGGCAGACGTTCCCTTAGGCATCATGCGCCGTGGTAGCGGGTCAAAGCATTCTTGGGTATAAATATGCAGCTATAATGCATGTAGGTGATTTTGAATTAATATTTAATGTCGATATACAATGGTTACATACTGTTAAAATCAATTGTGGTATTGATATCTTTGTAAGACTGCCGAATTGCGCTCCGAGATCCCCCTAGTGGTCGGGAGCATTTCCGTTGTGTTGTGGCTTGATTTCGTTGTGTTGTGGCTTTTTAGTTGTGTTGTGGCTTGATTTCGTTGTGTTTTGAACTTATGTTTGCTTTTTAAATTTCGTTGTGTTGTGCACTACTGGGCCACCATAGGGCTTTTTACTGTAAATACGGATTTAGGCAGTAGATAAAAATTGACTGGGAAAAGTCAATAATGTAGTACACAAAAAGAAAATGAATATTTATTTATCCAGTACATTTATTTTTTGAATAAATGTGTTACATGTAAGCTTAAAATTCACTGTTGTTTGTTCATTTTTACTAGCCTAGAAGTCTAGACGCACCCTAGCGGCAGCAAATGTAATTTGCAGCCAGGGTCGTCTAGCAACTCTCCGTTGGCTTGCGAGCTTGAAAAACCAAACTCTAGTCAGGCCAATCACATCGTGTATAGAGTCGGTGGGCGGGCTTAACATAATGACGGCAGAGTTGCAACGGTTCCGCGTGCTACTTGAAAAGAAAGAAGCTGGCGAACAGCGGTCTTTCAAATTGGCTTTGGCCGCGTCTCTGGAAGACTTGGAGTTAAGCTTTTCTTTGAGAAAAGAAAAGAAAACGGCACTGAAATCATTCTTAAAAAAGGAAGATGTGTTCGGAGTTTTGCCGACCGGATACGGCAAAAGTTTAATCTATCAACTAGCGCCGCTTCACCTTCTTCGTTGCTCTGGTTGGTTGTAGCGCTATCCTATTGCGTGCAGAGGGAATATGAAAGACAACCGTTTATCCCGCCCCTCGGATTGAGCCCTGCCAATGGTGTGTTCCCAGACCCAACATCTTGATGTGTGTCTGGCTTGTCAGGCTACATTTTTATACACTCTATTATATCTTTCTCCAACACATACATCTTACATATCTTCCTATTGCTCATCCATGACAAAAAATGTCAGTTTACATGCAACACAATTCTACAAAAATAAATGTACTGTATAAATACAAATGAGTACAAATATGTACAAATGACTACTGATGCTGTTCAGGGTTGTGATATTTATATATATATATATATATATATATATATATATAGTATGTGTCTGTGTGTATGTGTGTGTTGCAATTTAACAAACATTCCACGTCATAAATATTTATGGAATATAACATGTCTGACAGATTTTGATCACTGAATGGATAATTTTGCATGTGATGGCTCACACGATGAAAAAATGTTTAAAAGTTGTGAAGAGTTTGACAGTTTCACTGAGAATCAACTCATCAGTTTTGATCAAGCCATGTGTTTAGTCAATATGCAAATTGTAGACAATTGTACTTACTCTTTTGCAAACGTGCCAAAACAAATGCAATTTGCTTAAATCAATAAGAAATTCTAATCTGATGTGAACAAGAAACTACTTGTTCAGAGATCTGAACTTATTGTTTTGAGAAAAAGAGAATTGAGCCAAAGCAATTGAGAAAAACTGTAAAATAACACTGATGTCCAGTTGTAATCACAGAAATGAATAGTTATTCTGCATTTCAATCAAAAAATCAGTATAAAATGAATAGTTATTCTGCATTTCAATCAAAAAATCAGTCAAGGAGGAGATATTTTATATTTTATTATCATTTACTCTTATGTCTCTCCAGACCTGTATGACTTGCTAATATGGATCTTTTCCATAGAATGAACGTGAACGGTGATGGACACTGCTGAGCACAAAACCTGACAATCATAACAATACAATAAAAGTTGTCTGTTAGTATGCAGCCATTTGATATATTAAAGAAACAAAAACTATGCCATAAGACAGCTTTGTGTCTTTCAGTACTCGTAGAAATCCAACAAATACAAAAAGATATAAACTCACAATTGCAAGTTACAGTCCGAATTGAAAGATATAAACTCCGAACTCTTTTCCCGCACAAACATTCTGCACCTTCTGCTAAAGAAAAAAAAAAAAAGTCATACTGGTTCAGAATGACACCAGGGTGAGCAGATATTACGGTATTTTTACGGTATTTTTATTGTGGGTGAACTATTCCTTTAAAACACAATTGATATTGCTTCTAGTTCAAATGCCATGCTGGCAATAAAAGATGCAGTCGAGCGCATTGCGTTGTGGGATACAATACACTGTGCTCTGGTTGTATAATGCATATGTGTTAAAAGTAGATGGTCATCTGGGTTTTCCCGTGCATGGAGAAAATTTGCAAAAATAGTGAGTAGTATAGGCCTCTCAACAAGCCCAGAGAGAGAAAATGGCCTGTCGAGGTCATTTGAAGAACACACTCATCTTCCCTATCAAACATAACAGCACTTTCTATTAAATTACACTGAGTGGATCAGAGATTTCTGCTGGGCCATTCACAGCCATAACTTTTAATTTTCCTTCGAAATTCAATCAATTAAGACATCCATAGTCCTGATGGAGAAATATCTCTTATCCTGTCTCATTAAAGTTGTCATAAGAGGAATGAGAATGTCTTTTTTGAGTTTCTCATCTCTCTCTCACACACACACACTCATCCCTGCCTAACAAATCATGTCACAGTCACCAGCAATATTCTACCTTAGCCCACCGTCTGAGGACAACCTTTCTAGATGATTTAATTTACGAGGGAAATGAAAACAACGCCACAACCTCCCAGGTCCTTGTTTGGTCCGGTCCTGAATGATGTCACTACTTTTCCCTTCTTCCTTTCTTTTTCAGCCCTACACATAAGGAGGGTCAATAAAGAAGCTAGGATGGATGAGGGCCCCCGTAAACAGGGTGGCCCCGAGCAGCCAGGCGGAAACAAGTGATGACACTCATCCATTCGGGTGAAAAAAGAAGGGATGACACTCATCCATTTCCTGGCAGACAGAGGTGTTTGGTCCCGTAATGAAGTCATAATAGCAGATGACACAACTGTGCAATATAGACTTGTCCTCAGAAAGCGACACCGCAGGGGGCATTTCATCATAAACTGTGTGTTTGTGTGTGTACATCTGCCTGTGGCGTTTGTGTTCATATGTTTTTATAGCAGTCTGGTGCACGTCTGTGTGCGCTCTTGAAATTTCCTTCTGAAATCACTTTGTAAAAATGACATCTATTTAAGCTGCAGATGACAACAGCAGGTTTCTACTCAAATAAGGTCTATGGAGATCAACATTATCATTACTGCACATACACCACACATACACAGGAAATTCTTCTCATTACTAGGGAAACAATGGATTTGCTCAGAATAGAATTTAGCATACTGCTTACTGTGCAGTATATACTGCATACTGCCTACTATTTCAAAACATATGAAATAATACTTTTTCAAGCATAAGTTTCAAGCAGTAGTATACTGACACATGACCTGACTAAATTGCTTGTTTCATTCAGAAAATAGAGTCCAAGTGCTTGTAAATGAATATGAATATCTGGTGCTGTGGCGTTTGGGCCAAAGATTTGGGCTTGCAACTAAGGTTACTGGTTCAACCCTACATAGAGCGCGTAAAGTGTAACTTCGCTGATTTTCAACCTGCTTTGTATTGTTACAATGTCGGTTGTACATGTAAATGAACAATGGTCATAACTCGATCTCCGTGTTACCTGGTTCGCAAAATTCACGTTTGTTTGCCAGCAAAACGCATCATCCGGCGGATTTTTAACAGCTCCAGAGATTTTGTGTACAGATTATACTTCTGCATTTTTGTATCCCTGCCACATGGACAGTCAGATCGACAGAGTGTTATTAACAGAACAGTCATTGTAAGGGTAGATTTATAACTGAAAACTGTGTCGTACCATGTTTATTCTTTAAACAGCATTATCGTAAAAATGGAACACTATGGCAACAGCTTTTTTACCTGTACACGGCGGCAACGTTTTCCTTCGGGTGTTTGGCAGTTTCTTTCAGTTTTCCCCCTCCGTTTGGCCTAAAACACATTTTGTGGTCATTCAGTTCAAAATGTTGGCTACAAACAAAGAGGTTTTTCAGATTTTCCATTGCGGCATTCTCTGTGTATTGCGGCATTTAGCCACTGCTTACAACTGGATCTTTCACTGGAAACCGAAAGTAACTCACTCACGCTAAATGTTTATTCTTTGAATTCTTGCACCCAGGAACAATACAAGTCAACACCATTATAACTAAAAGTTTGCTAAGAAGTATTTCCTACTAAAGCAAGGCGGTATTTGACTCAGTATTTGGTAAGCGTATCCATAGCTGACTGGTGGGAGTGGCCTTGGACGGCAACATGCCCAATGCGTTATGGGTGTTGAAGTTTTCCCAACTTTTTTGCAAAAGGGAAGACAACATCCTCCAGTTTTCTCCAGTCATGTAGCACCAATTTCAAAAATTGTTTTGCCTTTCTACTAGGTGGCCAAGTTTTATTGAAAGACCAAAGTATCTTCTTAAGTCCCCACTAGGCGTCACCAGGAGATTTTTCCTGTATACTGCACATCATAATGGAATATTAATGTATACACACAGTGTATACTGCATTTTTTTTTTTTTTTTAATAGTATGTTAAAAAAATATGCAATATGCAACAGAAAAAAATTATGTGACTTTATCCCTTATTAGGTTTCACTACTGTTCAAGAGTTTGGGGTCAGTAAGGCCCTGTTTACACCTGGTATTAAGATGCGTTTTGGTCGATCGGATCACAAGTAGACGAGGGAGACACATTCCCGTTTACACCTGGCGTTTTAATCCGTCTTTTTTGTCCACTTTCAACCACTTCTGTCCTGATTTCTTCGAGGGGAGGGTCTATGGGCGGGTAAATGTATGGGCTTTTTCAGATCTTTCGATCTAATGGATGAAATAAGCTAAAGCAATGTACATATGAATGCGCCCGGAGACGACGGAGCTTTTATTTCTGCTCTGATAGCCACAAGAGTGTGTGTTAGAAATCAGGAATGGTGAGAGAACATTGTGCTTGGTACGTTTTCAGCCAACAAAATTTAAATCCCATCTGGCTAGCGCACTTCCCATAATGTTTACGCATTAGGTCAGTAGACGGAGAGTAGGAGGTCTTTTGTGGCTGTTCGAACACATTTGACCACATGAGCGTTTAAACTACGAAAGGAATTCGGTCAAATGTTGTTTTGACTACCTTTGGAAGTGGTCGAAAGTGGACAAGCTCAAAACATTTTAGACCCTGTTTACACCTGTATTTAGCGCCGTCCACTTGTGATCCGATCGACCAAAACGCATCTTAATACCAGGTGTAAACAGGGCATCAGATTCTGTGTTTTTCTTCTTTTTTTAAGTATTTAAATACTAGTAGTTTTATTCAGCAAGGATGCATTAATTTGATCAAAAGTGACAGTAAAGACTTTTAAATTGTTACATAATTTTCCACTTCAAATAAATGCTATGTTTGAACTTTTTATTCTTAAAAGAATCCTGAATAAACTTTAAAAGCAGCACAACTGTCTTCAACATTGATAATAACCATAAATGTTTCTTGAGTACCAAATCAGCATATTAGAATGATTTCTGAAGTATCATGTGACACTAAAGACTGGCGTAATGGCTGCTGAAAATTCAGCTTTAACATTGCTTTTTCTTCCAGTGGAAATAGAAGGTCAAGTTTAGTGCACTGAATTGTGGGATATGCAGTAGTTTCATTACCGCACAATCTGGCAGATTGTTGTGTTGGGAAGTATATAACATTGTTCAATTCATAGTAATTGCTTACTATAACACATATAATGTGGAACTGCACCACTGGGGGCTCTAGTGAGAAATTGTGTTGAGTAATACGAAGAAGAAGAATAAAGTTTTAGTTTTGGTTGTACACCGCATGGAGTGTGTTCTGTCAAAGGGTGAAAACACCACAAATTGGTGACGAGGATGAGCGCTTCAGTGCCGAGCCCGCCCCCGTTTCTTTCTGTTAGTGGGGAGCCACCGATTCCATTTGAAATGTTGCAGAAAATTTTTCATAATTACATGATAGTCATCCAGGCAACCGGAGATGCATGGCCGGAGACACGCAGACGAGCGCTCTTGTTACATTGCTTGGGGACGGAAGGCCAGTGCCTGTTTTATACTCTGCCAGACCAAGGTACTACTTTTGATGAAGCAATGGCTGCACTTCAGAAACACTTTGTGCCTAAAGTTAACGTCGTAGTGTGCCGACACACGTTCAAACAACGTGTGCAAAGAGCGGATGAGACTATTACGCAATACGTTGCCGCTTTAAGAGCGTTAGCAGCCCCATGTGCGTTCGGGCAAATGGAGAGTGAAATGCTCCGTGATCAGTTGATCGCAAATGCGTCATTGACTGCAGTAAAGGACAAATTACTGTTGGAGGACGACCTCACTCTAGAGGAAGCGATTACAATCTCATGTCAAGTGGAAGCTGCAGTTAAAAATTCGTCATTACTCTGTAATTCCTATGAAGTCGGTACAAGCCATTAGTATGGATACTAAGTACGGCAGAGGGGGAAAGGGCGCACGCTCAACTAAGCAGTCACATGCTGCTCAGAGATGATCGGATGGTCGAAAACAAACAGCGACCGGTCAGCAACATTGACAGTGCTTCAGATGTGGATCGGACAAACATCTGGCAAATGATAAAAACTGCCCTGCTGCTAAAATAACATGCAGACACTGTGGGAAAAAGGGTCACTTTGCTAGAGTGTGTAAGGTAGCCGTGAGTGAAATAAGAGAGGAGGTAGTTCCAGACATGACTGCTCTGCGTGGATAACATGAAACAATCTGCTACAGCCAATGATAAGATCACCTGTGAAGTGAATATTGAAGCACCAGGTGGTAATAAACATAAGTTACAACTGGTTGTAGATACGGGCGCGTCAGTTTCCATACTTCCAGAAGCTGTGTACAAGAAACACTTTTCACAGTGCACACTGAGTAAGCCCGAAATCAAACTTGTCACTCACGCAAAAGAGAACCTACCAGTTATTGGCTGCTTATCAGCATTAGTAGGTGTATCAGCAAATGACAATGTTGTCCCAGCTACTTTTTATGTAGTTTATTGCTAGGGTTAGATTTAATTAGACTGCTGAACCTGGACATTGTAAGTGGAAAAGTAAAGCACATAGACAATGAATGTGCAATCTCACCTGCACCTCCTCATACGGCTGAGCATTCCACATGTCCTGTGTACACAGTGTCACCTGTATCTGTTACTCACCCCGGATGCGTGAAAGGATTCACAAAGTGCAAATTAATTCAACAATGACACCAGTACGTCAAAAATTGAGACGCTTACCTCTCAGCATCCGCAAGGAGGTGTCCACTGAGCTTAATCGTCTCCTTACAGCAGGCATAATCAAACCAGTTGATGCTTCTGAATGGGTGAGTCCATTGGTGGTAGTACGTAAGCGTGATGGACATATTAGACTGTGTTTAGACCTCTGTGAGCCCAATAAGTGTGTGATTATGGATTGCTACCCATTACCTCACATGGAGGATTTGTTTACAGAACTTGCAGGTGCTTCACATTACAGCCAAATTGATCTGAGTTCGGCTTACCTCCAGCTGCCTCTCCATCCTGACAGTCGTAATCTGACTGCGTTCATAACGCACACAGGCCTTTTCTGTTTCGCTCAGGTTCCGTTTTATACTGGCGTCAGTGCCGTCAGCCTCCCAAAAAATGATGCAAACGGTCCTAAGGGAGGTGGAAGGTGTAAAGAATTACTTAGATGACATTATAGTGTATGGTAATTCTCAAGAGGCCCATGATAGGCACCTCCAAGCTGTTCGTCAAAGGCTAGAAGAGGTTGGCTTGCAGATTAACTTCAACAAAAGCTCCTTCAACCAAGCAAGCATTCCGTTCCTGGGCCATGTAATTTCTAAAGAAGGACTACGTCCCAGCCCAGATCACCTGACTGCCATTGCAGAAGCACCTTGACCTACAGACATGGTAGCTTTACGTTCGTTCCTAGGGCTCACTTCATGGTTCAACAAATTTCTTCCGAACTATGCTACTGTGGTTGAGCCGCTGAGGCAGATGCTCAGAGCTGATGCACAAACACCACTACAGTGGAGTAAAGAGACTGTTGATAGCTTTGATACGCTTAAGAGAATGCTGCTGGAGAGCCCTGTTCTTTCTATTTATAATCCTTCCCTGCCCACGTTCATTACTACAGACGTTTCAGATTACAGCCTTGGTGCTGTTCTGACACAGCTACATCCTGATGGTGTCGAACGTGTGATAGCTTTTGCATCCAGGACGCTATCAACGTCTGAGAGGAAATATTCCACTGTGGAGAAGGAAGCGCTTGCGTGTGTTTGGGCGGTAGAAAAGTGGAGAACGTATGTGTGGGGACATCGTTTCACTCTAAGAACTGATCATCAGGTCCTTACCACTCTTCTCTCCACAAAGGGCATGAATAGAGCAGGCATGAGGGTAGCTCATTGGTCTGCTAGGCTCCTGTGCTTCCAGTATGATGTACAGTACCGTCCAGGTAGTAAAAACTGTCTGTATCACCACTGACACCACTGTATCCACTGAAGAGGATTTGATTTCTAAAATTGCAGAAATTCAGCCATTTCTGACTGCGTTGCCGCTAGTGGATTTTTAAGCTGAATGCGAGGACTGTCCAGAACTGTCACAGTTACGCCAGACAATTCAGTCAGGTTGGCCTAAACTGCAAAAGTCTGTCTCCAGTGTCCATACTTTCCTGTTAGACATTAACTGGCTGTTGAATCTCCATTGATTTTCAGAGGGAATCGTTTGAATGTTCCTATTGCACTGCGGGAATGCCTCATCCACCTGGCACACGAGGGACATCAGATGTGAACCAAACAGCGTCTGAGGGAGTTGTATTGGTGGCCACGGATGGACGATCTTGTTCACACAATCCTATCTGCATGTGTGACCTGCCAGACCAGTGATAAATTGGCCAAAACATTCACAGCTCCAATGCAGCCAGTGGAGTTCCCAAAAGGCCCATTTCAACATGTTGCTATTAATATAGTAGGACCTTTCGAGAAGGGAGCTACTGACTGTAAGTTTGCAATAACACTGATTGACTATTTCAGCAAATGGCCAGAAGTTGGTTTTGCTTTATCACTAACAACAGAGACTGTTCTGAAATTTCTGACCACTATCTTTGCTCGAGAAGGAAACCCCTGCACCATCACGACAGATAATGGACCGCAGTTCACTTTGTCTGAATTTGCTGATTTTGTGAAAACACAGGGAATAAAGCACATAAAGACCAGTGTTTATCACCCTCAGGCTAATGGGGCCGTGCTTAAAGAATGTCTTCAGGCAGCTGAGATGGCTTGTAAGCCCTGGAAATCTGCAGTCCTGACCATATTGAAGAGCTATCGAGCAACACCCCATGCTACAACGGATGAGACCCCTTTTCTGCTCTTAAGGGGCCGACCTATGAGAACAAAGTTGAATATTCTTCTGCCTGAGAAGAGCCCTGATCAATTTGCTCAGGTCAGAGCTCGTGTGACACAAAAGCAGAACAAAAGTAAACAATACACTGATCATAAGAGAGGAGCTAAATTTCTTAAAATTGCGGTTGGAGATAAGGTGAGAGTGAGGAAGCCTTTTCATGTGAAAAAAGGAGAAGCCTGGTTCACTGATCCGTTGTCAGTACAACAAAAAACAGGACCGAGTACTTTCATCTTAAGTGATGGGAAAAGATAGAATTCAGCACGTCTTTCGCTATGCCCAGAAAGAGAGGACAACTCTGCACAAGATGAAATACCTGAAAGAGGCTGTACAATGGAGAATACTACTTTGAGTTTGAATAGGGGCTTGAGACAGAGACTCCCACCCATGTGGACTCAAGACTATGTGATGAAGTAATGTGTCTGAAGAGAAAGAAATAAGTCAGACCAAGAAGATATGTAAAGGGTGTAGGCAGATCACTGCCCTATCAAAAAAAAAAAAAATCAATGTACACTGAATCCTGAAATGTTTGATAAATGTTATTCTGTTATGTTAAAGGATAAAGTGTGCTAGAAGATTTCATTATGCTCCTTTGAAATGCCTATTTGAAATACTCTGTTGTTTGAATGCATAAGAGTTCATTTGAAAATGCTTATTTGAGATAAGTTGTTGTTTGAGTAAATAAGACTTGAATTTCATTATCTTATTTCAAAATTTCATTCATATTATAAGAGAAGCAATTCTGTTTGAGTAACAGGGGAGATGTTCTGTTGGGAAGTATATAACACTTCAATTCATATTAATTGCTTACTATAACACATATAATGTGGAACTGCACCACTAGGGGCTCTAGTGAGAAATTGAGTAATGTGAGTAATACGAAGAAGAATAATAAAGTTTTAGTTTTGGTTGTACGCCGCATGGAGTGTGTTCTGTCAAAGGGTGAAAACACCACACAGATGTAGTAGGTCATCTGAGTATTTCATGCATACAGAAAATTTGCATACAATGCAGAGTGCACAAATCGCATACTACTATCTATTATCTTTGCAAGACAGTATGTAATTCTGACATACCCATACAAGCATTTATAACAATTCCCAATTCACAGAAAATGGCAGAGATGGTGGAAAAGGAAAACAGAGCATCAATAAAGTTTGACACCCCATCTACACTGCAAGTGACAAACTAGCACACTGCATTTATAACCTAGGAATCTGGACTGCAAACTACAAGCACATATAGAGACATATTCTGCAGTTTGCAGTGCAGGCTGCCCACTATGATGAACATGAGAATGATATGAAGTGAAATAGCAGATTTTTGTGAGGATAACTACATACTCAGCTATATATATGTGAGTATAACAGCTGCTCTTAACCTTGACCTGTGTGTGTAATCACTTAAATGTAAATTAGACTCCAATATTTGAAATTAAATGGCAGTTTTCCAGAAGAAATAACTAATTACCTTCCATTTCCCTGGCCAAGCGCTGCCATCAGTACGTCTGGATTCTTGCCATCCTTGAGCAGACCTCGCAAGGAAGAAAAAATGTATTTTCACATACATGAATAAAAGAAAAAAAGTATTGCTGTCTGCTCCCATCTGGCTGACCGATGACTCACACAGAGATGAAGGCAAGGTTAAACCTCAGGAATATGATCTAAAAGAACAAGTGAGCCTTTTTTTATTTTAAAAGCTTTTCATTAAATAAAGGCAGGTACTTGTACAAATGTAATATGTGTAAGATGCTAACATGATAAACGTCAGGCTCTTTGTGCAGATGCATTATAATACCCGAGCACAGCTGTTCAGAACAAATCAACTCTTACCTAAAAGCACTCTTTCAATAGAGAAGTACACTTAATATTTTAGTATAATATTTAGTAATATTTAATATTAACACTTAGTATTTGAGCGGTGCTGCCCATGTAAACTATGGCATTGATATTGGAATGCTGAGAGTGGATTTTAGCATGTTGTCATGAAGTTGATAGGTGGTTACTAAGGTATTTTGAATTGTTGTTTACTAGTTCAAGTCAAAAAAGACCATGTGCTTGGATGGATGGATGGATGGATGGATGGATGGATGGATGGATGGATGGATGGATGGATGGATGGATGGATGGATGGATGGATGGATGGACGGGTGGATGGATGGATAGAACGACTGACAGATAAAACGAACGACAGACAGACAAAACAACAGACAGATTAGATAGATAGATAGATAGATAGATAGATAGATAGATAGATAGATAGATAGATAGATAGATAGATAGATAGATAGATAGATAGATAGATAGATAGATAGATAGATAGATAGATAGATAGATAGATAGATAGATAGATAGATAGATAAGCAACAGCTAATGTCAGAGAATATTATTAGAGACAAAAAGGTTAAAATATCATTTTTTGTTTTCTTTTGTCATCTTTCTTTTTCTATTATTGCATCCTCCTGAGTCTCATGTTAAATAACAAATATGTAAAATGTTTCCTTACCCTCAGGGATGACAATTCACACTGGTTTTATTTTCTCTTTGTAGTTCTAATGCTTTATTGGTCTCCTGGGGGAGAGACTACAGCAAAACTAAAGTACATAATTTTACATGAATTCATTATAATAAATAAATTCCTGAATTTAGAGTTAATACACCAGGGAATGTGTCTACATGTTTAAGTGTCATTTACTGTAGGATTAGGATGTGAGAAACTAAATCTTTTTAGAGAGAACAGACGTGGTCAAAGCTGGAGAAGGTAAGTGAAAAACTGTGGGCGATACCTGGCATCTCAGTATTCCTTGGGTCAGCTCTTTGATTGTCAGGACTGTATGATGAAAGGCAAATCAGATGTTTAACACAGAGCGATAAAGACACAAGCACAAGTTGTTGGAAGAGCAAGTTTGACCTGTGGTTTCCTAGGGAAAAGAAAAATCAGAAAGGTATACCACATCTGAAGTCGTTTCTCCTAGACAAAAAAAAAAAAGAAAAAAAGGACACCTGCCTCTCAGATTTTATTCTGAGAAGAACTCAGCACTACCATGTCTCAACAGTGCCTTAAACCTATAATTGACATGATGCCAAATATCTCAATGTGAAAGTCTTCAAAGATCAAATTATTTGACAGCATTTGCTTCTGTTTAGTTCTCCTGAAGAGTTTTCTTACAAGTTACCAAAGAACAACCTCTGAGCAATAAAATATTCCTCTATGTGGGCTGCCTAGCTAAAAATCAGCATCATATTATTTTTTGAAGTTTTACTGTGATGTAGTTGATGATTCATCATTCCTCAGTGGATCTCATCAGTTTGTTTCAGAAAGATACCCAGGGCTATAAACTCTCAGCAGGTAACAGAAGGTAAAACTCGCACCCTCAAAATCTCTCAGAGCAGCAAACTCGCAAAACTTTGAATAATCCGTTTCCTCCTCAAGGGAAGTTTTTTTTCCAGATGGCAAACCAACCACAACAACTTTCTGCTATTGTTTCGGCAATGTCTGCCAAAGTCTTACCTGCAGAATGTTATGGAAGCCTTTATTGTGAAAGGGAACGGGTGTTCCCAAGACTCAAAGCTAGGGAATTAACACCAAGAAAGTAAAGAAAACATAAACGTCTAAAACCTACAAATAAAGCAACTACCCTAGAAGGAAAAAAATACCTTCAGAATTGTGTTCCCGTCTGCATTAGAGTTGGTCTATGACGTCAAATTTACTACATAGCAAAAACAAAATAAGTTATGTCAACTGCAGTACAAACAAGTTTAAGTCTGTGATCCTAAACAGCTATAAATGACAGAAATTCTTACTTGCAATAACATTAACTCTTTCTGTCAATTTTCTGTCATTTATGAGACAACGCTTCCCCACTATTGAAAAAATTTTCACTGGTATTCGGTAGGAGGCGCAATGACACATCTTCTGAAAGAGTAAAGAATCTTCTCCAGATCAAAACACATGGTGCATCCCAATTCGCATACTATGCGTCCTAAATAGTATTCGAAAATAGAATTAGTACGTCCCAAATCGTAATATGTTGAAATGGGGATTCCAAAGATACCCGGATGTCTACTATTTCCGGTTAGAATCCGAAATGCAGATCGGTGCACACTCTAATGGCTGATATTGCCCAAAACCCATTGCGAGTTGGACGAGGATTCGATTAGAACTACAAACATGAATAAAAAGTGTTAAAAAAAACTACAAACACAGCGGACGTGCAAGTCCGACAGTTAAGTAGAGATGTTTAGATAAAGGGGTTTGAGTGATTAAAAATTAGTATCTAACCTGGCAAAAAGATAATTATTCAATGTTATTCACATTATATTTCATCTGCAACAGCTTTGTGAACTTTTATAAAGATATGTTTGGCCATTAACTTTTAAATACATCATTATATTCAAATTGCAAACACATGAGGAGAGTCTCTGCATGAAAGATCCACGACTGGCAGATCAATGTGCTATACAATTCTCTCCAATATGGTAGGAAATTAAATTAAATTGAATGTGGATTATTTTAACTGTGACAAGATGATTGACAGGGCAGCTTAAACGGTGACAGGATGTATGTAACTAAGCAACAGAGCTGTCCGTTAATGACGACGAAGTAGTACGTCCCAAAGTTTACCTACTCTTCTGCTACACACTCAAAAGTATGTACTTTTTCTTCACAAAAAGAGTACATACTTTTAGGGTGTAGTATAAGTAAGCAAATTGGGACGCAGCAAAAGACGAAAAAGAATCAGAAACAAGCAATAGCAGATGCATATGTAAAATAACGCAATCATCAACATTAAACAGCATATAAATCAAAACTGCCTAATGTTACTGAATGAAATGCCGACCCAGGACGAGCTATAGGACTGTGCAAGCAGTAGGGATGTTGATGGACTCGATCTACTCCATCTGTTTTTTGATCATCGTTCTGAATACGATCTGGATATAGCCTTTGACAAAAATGCAATTTTCTCAGCTCTTTTGCTCTTCAGCTCTTTTTTTATGAAACATACCCACATATAAATAAAATAAAAAATGTTGATAAAAGCAGAGGCTCTATTCTTTCTTGAAACTTTTGTAAAAATTATCTGGAGGTGGCTGGCAAAATTTTTTTTTTTAAATGCTGGCGGAGAAAGAGTTCATATTTTTACCAGCAAAAATAGTGGAATATATGGCTTTACATTGAGACTGTAATTATTAGTCATTTGGGCAGGGACTTGTAGGAAATGTATTATAGGTAAATATCCTCTGGACTTAAGTGGCACAATGGTGATAGTTCAAAGCCAACTAATCACACAGCTTAAATTTACGGGTCACCAGCTCTCAGGTTTACCCATTAAGCCACAACTAGAAATATAGTGCTATTTTTTCTTCATTTTATGAAACAAAAGTGACAAAATTCACATATACAGTGTACACATACAATGAGGTCCAAAGGTTTAATGCAACATTTAAAAAAATCAGGGATGTTTTCCCATTTAAACATGAGAATAATTAAAGGATTTTGAAAGATTTGCAATATGTATATATAACTGAAACATCTCAAATTTAAACATTTAAAATGTTTGCCAAATTTGTGACACTGATCAAGTGACTTTCTACAGATTGACTGTCATTAAAGCACAAGGGGGAGAAATTAAATGTTAATTCTCAAATATATATTAACTTTTCACTCAAATTGTTATGCTGATAACAAAATTATCACTATTATTGTTATTATTAATTTGACAAAATATTGCAGATAACACAATCTGTAATTATTCTTTTAATTTTTTAATTCAAAAATAATGCAATAGTGGTCTCAAACTTCCAGAACATACTGTATTTGCTAACAAAATAAAACAAATGGTCAAATAAAACTGTAATTTAGTATCTAAGATGGATAAGCTACACTGTTGGTCTATGCCTATCAGTATGATTCTCCCTTGCATGTGAGCAGTCCTGAGTTCAAAACACATCCTGCATTTTTTACACAAGGTCACACACTTTTCACGCTTTTACATGTATGGAATCATAACAGTGAGACTAGAAAAAAAGAGGAGAAACAAGAAAAGGAAACATAGTTAAAAATGACAAATGACCTCTTGTGATCGCCCGTCTGCACCCACAGCCCCACTTGACCTCCGTGACCCCCACCGCTGCAGAACGGCCTGACCTTATCCATAAAAGAACGAGACGAGGCACATGTCTACACAGCCACACAGTGCTCACTTTGATTCCAGCTTTACCCAGCACTGCAAACGTCCTCTGTGGCCTGTCTAATCACAACAGATATCCATCCAGCCATCTTTCCTCTCTCCACTGCCACATCCTACTGTCAACAGAGTCGAGAAGAGAGAAACCGCAGAAGACGATCTCAGAGCCGCTGTTTGGTTTTTCACTGCTACCAACACCATGTTTCCAAATTTGAGAAATATACTGTATAGTGAAAGCGTGCCAATTTGCACAGTCTCCTGTTAATAGCGTCCTAATAACGCCTTCTCATGTTTTTCATTTTTAATGCGTGCTTTATGAAAGCATCTCTCCGGGGAACGTGCGTGCTCGTACATTTGAATGAACACAGCTCCAATAAATCTTAAGTTTATGCAACAAATAAATGAATAACAGCAAAGGAAATATGAATCCATCTTAACAGCCCCTCTTCAGCGTCAAAAGAAAATATTGCTCAATTTAAATTTAATGACTGGTTCCATCTTTGCTTGCGGAGTGGCTGGGCGCAGCGCTGCTGCTGTAATAACAATAATAGACTGTTTTATGGGCTGCCCTTCACACGGGAGAGTCTGGCGTAGACAACACACAACATAACCGCAGGAGCTTAACCAGAGACCGAGGCTCGGAGACAGGAATGTGACTAAGTGGAGGCTCAGGTAAAAATGAAATTGGGCTGATGAATACAGCTAGACAAGTGAGTCAATAATGAATATTTCCTTTTCATTTTACAATGTGCAAAGCAAAACTTTAGTTATAAAGAAGGGGGGTGGGGGGGTGGGTTAGGGTTTGGGGGAGTAAAATGAACCAATTTAAAGAAGAAAACCTTGTCAAAATTGCATAATCCTGAACTTCGGCTCTAAACCAGAACTTTTTAAACGATTATAGTAACCACTATGCGTTAAGCATGTAAGCATCATTATTTATTTCACGTGTAAAAAGGTTATCCAATAACAGAGGTCACATATAGAAGTGAAAACATGTTTGCAGATATTAGGAAACAAATTAAGTTCACATAGCCTACTTGTTTCTCTGAAAAATAATGCTACAGCCAGTTATTTGAAATGTGCGTTCCGTGTTGGAATGTCTGTTTTAGTTTTGGTCTGTGTGATCACGCCCACTGCCAATTTACCCAATAGGATTTCGACACCCCAGGTTTCCAGTTGGAGCCATGGAAGCCAGCAAACAAACTGGGTCTGAGATCGCAGATTCTACCCAACCTAAAAAGCCTCGGCATCCATCTAAAAAGCTCTATGACCAGAGGCATATTGGAACGCAGATATCAACTTGTCACCTTCCATTGTCAATGGCTGTGTTTACACTGCAAGTCTTAATGCACAGATCCGGTCTTTTGAACATATCCAATTTTTTGGCCTGCCTGTTTACACTCACTTGACTGGTATCCAATATCTGTGTTTACATTAACTCCTGCCCAAAATGATTGCCGGTGATCGCTTTACTATGCACATGGTAGACCCTCTGGTTTTAAATTGCCGTATTATTCAAATTATTTATATAATTCATGTCGAGTGGCCATGGGAAACAACTCTCTCCAATATTTTGAATTCGGTACCCATTTTAACCTCTAGCTGTCAATATTACATACTGCACCTTTAACCAGGTGCGATGTGATAAGACTCCAATGACAAACGATTTTGTCTGTCTACACTGAAAGCGAAAATGCGGCATGACCTGTTTATCTCAGCAAAGCTATTTGATGTTTAATGTACTATGTTGACTGTACTGTTATATAGAGTAGGATTGTATGACAATAAGATTTTACATTGGGATGGGCTACCCAATGTGATCGACACAGTTGTGTCATGTTAATGGACAAAACTAAATTATGACAGTTTTTGGTGCAGGGAACCTAATAATGGATAAAATGCTACAAAACTTTAATTTTTAAACAACCTTTTCTTGAATTACAGCTTTAAGTTTAGTGAAAGAGAGTTTTGGTGAAAGTGTGAAGTGATTAAAACTTTTCCTGTTGTAACCTCTGTTCTACCTCTGTGCTGCTGGTGTGAAGCTCTAGGTTTCATTCTGACAGCGTTTCATTTCCTGTATAAGCAGTTTGAATTTGATTGACAGAAAACTCTGGAATCTTCCAGTTGCTGTTCACATAGGACTGGATCAAAAGAACAGCTAACGTTTCTATCATTCCAATGTATAGACACTCTATGTAGAGAGAGAGAGTCAGAGAATGATTTTCACATGAAAAAATGACATTCTTTTCCTCATCCATCCATCCATTCATCCATCCATCATTCTATCTATCTATCTATCTATCTATCTATCTATCTATCTATCTATCTATCTATCTATCTATCTATCTATCTATCTATCGTTTTTCCATCCATCCATCCATCCATCCATCCATTCATCCACCCATAACCAGGTCATTATCGTTAACTAAATCTAAAACTAATACAATTAAACATTTTTGTTACTTGAAGTACAGCTGAAATAAAATATAAATCTTAGATTAAAAAACTTAAACTAAACAAAAATGAGAAATGTTGTTGTGGCAAATAACCTACGGAAGCTGATATAAGTTTGACTGGAAATAAATGAAAAACTAAAACTGATATTAAAATTATTTTAAAAAATTAAGATTATTATTTATCAATAGATTATTAAATTTTTTTCTATTTTATAAAACCTTGCCAGCTATATGTAGTAACCATTTTATAAAAGCAATAAGCCCAGTAAAGCCGTGGATTACAGAGACTGTAAACCATCACTTCTTGAGGCTTATTGCTTTAATTAAAACCATATTATGTATGTAAACTGTAACACTGCAATATGACAATATGTAATGCCGTAGTCATATAATAAATAAATGAAATTATAAATAAAAATATAAATAGCACAAGAGGAGAGAGCGATAAAGACAATAAACCAGATACTGAAAAGGAGAAAAGGGGAGAAGACATGAGAAAAGGAGAAAAAGATATCGTATCTCCCAGCAAGATCTGCTGCACTGCTTCAATTAGGATTTATTTTCCTTACCAGCAGTCTGGATTTGACTCCATCTCAGCACTTCATTTTAAAACAAAGACACAGTCAGTCACTTTTACAGCCAATTACATTTGTTATATTGGATATTTACTGCCAATTCAGGATGATATACATCACGTTTAAGGCTTTTGCTAATGTTTTGACTTTTAGCTGAGTGCAGTTGACCATTAGCAAACTGTTTTCAGAGCCCACGCCAGTCTGTCAAAGCTGAAAGGTCATTACCATCCGTCATATCTAGACAACTTAAGGCTAATAATTCAAATAGAAAACACAACGGTGCAAGACCACAATCATTATTTAATATGTGTAACACACAAGAGGGAAAAAATGTGAAAAATTGTATGAGAAAGCATCTCTCTTAGCATTTTAATAATTCAATGTGAAGGTGCACAAGTGGAACAGTTTTGCTGTTATGGAATAAGAGAAATGGACTTAAAACACTGCTGTTCTCAGGAAATTCTGTGTTTTTCTGTGAGCTCGATTCAAAGACTCCCACATTGTTGTCTTTCTGTTTGGGTGAGTTTGGCTGCCTCCTCTCAGCCAAATAACAACTGACTAAAATTTTCACTCAGCGAATTCTAGATCAGCCCACATATGGCAGACTTCAGCTCTTAGAGAGCAAAGCTGGTGGTCTCAGAAAAGGCATAGCTCTTTTTGAAGCAAGTCCATTCACTTGGCGGCCATCTTGGGAACACCCTCAACCCACTATTCACAGTCAGGCAAGTACAGTACAACTTCTGTCTACTTCAAAGAGAAAAGACCAAGATCACTTCCCAGACAGAAACACAGTGTCGGACCTAGATCTGGGCCACATCTGGTATGCGTTGAATCCACATGTACCAGATGTGGCCCGGATCTGGGCCGACACTAAAAATGTTTTAACTGCTAAATCACCAATAATATCTGACAAAAAACAGCATCATAGGTTGTGCTGCTTTAGATCACATCCAGACTTTAGTTGTTTTAATCGCCTGTAAATTCTCCCATTAATTGTTCAGTCCATCTTCTCCCTATTTGTGTTTCCCTTAAGAGAAGCAGTGAGTAATAAACGGCCTGATGAGCTCAGAACATCTCTGGTTATTCTGTAATAATAACCTATTATATTAAAACCCATTATCTTTTCAAGTCACCTTCAGTAATATAAAGAGAGATAGCAATGCTTTATTGATCCCAGTAGGCAACTTCAGCCGTAATATTAAACTTTAAGGACACAAAATACACACACTGTGTAATCAAGAAAGAACAATGAGTTTAACAGCATAACAGACATAACACAAAACACAAATGCATTATCTGGCAACGCTATCTGCATGTGAATGGGGGAAATGCTTGAGCGCACTTTATGAAAAAGCTAGTGTAGATAATGAGCTGTTAAACAAGTAATAATAAACGTTCTGGAGGAGTAAGTTCATCTAATCCTGTCAATCATAACGCAAGGGAATGCAGTGACTGCTTACCTCTTCATGGGACAATCCTTCCAGCATTCAACAACAGCTCATCTTTATTTCTGTTGATTTCTTATGGGCCAAACAGCAAATGTTGGTTTTCTGCTTGCTGTTCTCCTTCTAGAATCACATGGCAAAAAGTTGTGAAATTTGGCACACTGATTGAGGAGCATTTGAATGTTTATAATGGTAACACTGGATCAACCAACAGTTTAAAAAAAAAATCATCTGCTTTTTATTTTATAATGTTTGAATCAGTGGCCTCAGCAAAATACCATTTTCCCTCAGATTTCTTGGGTCATGCCAAGCTCAATTTTTGGGGTACAATGGTGCTAAAGGCATTTTATTTTTCTCTAAACCACTTGATAGCAAAAAAAAAATAAAAATAAAGTCAATGCAGCACTTTCCTAAACATCTGTGTTTCACTCTGCACATAGAGATTTGCCTTATCCTTGATCGCAGGCAATTCTAGGTAATTTTATCTAATATTTGTATTATTATTATTATTATTATTATTATTTTAAATGTTATAGATCTAAGTAGCAAATGATAATCATAAATGATAACCAAATATATTTTGAGACAAATGCTTTTGTTTGTAATTAGCCCTTGTAATATACGAAATTAAGTTGTCAAAAATACTGGTTAAAGGCACAATATGTAAGATTTTTGGATTCAAATATCCAAAAACCACTAGAACAATGTTATATATTTTGTTGACTTGTGTACTTGCATTATCCCAAATGTTTCCAAGAATGTTTAAATCCAGAGAAATAAGCAATTTTAACCAGGACACGGATCGTGTCCGTGCGTCGCCTATCAATGACATCATACCTATTGATTTTATTTTGTAGAAACCATGGAAACACCAGAGACGCTTTAATATATTATGTGTTTTATTATACAGGTGAGCAACTGTTTGGATACATTCATCGACAGAAAACTGATCGTTGTTATATAGCTCAACACAGTTAGTCTTATTGTTTAAATCTTGTTTTCTTGATTTACCGCGAGTACCATGTTTTACCATGCCTAATATCAATCTAGCTTACTGCAGTGTGCAACAAGTGTCTCATAGTAGCCGCCGAGCAAATGCACAGAGTAACGTTAGTACATAATTTTCAACAAGTTCCGCTGCTCTCCAGCCGTGTGTCATGCTCGTCTCTCATTAGCAATCGCTCCAGCGTCCACGTTGCGCTCCCACAACACTCGGCCCTGCTCTGCTTCATGCTACATGAATATGATTTCTGCCCAAGTCCCGTCCCGATTCTTTTCCACCGGCTGTAGAGTTGAAGACGACATCTCCCATGAATCCGCGCTCAATCTTGACATCATCAAGCTACGCCTTTGTTTTGAATAAGCGACCTCTAGTAGCTAAAAATTACATATTGTGGCTTTAAGGGAATTATTCACCCAAAAATAAATGTAAAATCATCATTTACTTACTTTCATAACATTCCAACCCCATTTGACTTCCTTTCCATTGTGAAACAATGTCACTTTCTTCCATGCAATAAACATGGATGAGGACCAGGAACTGCAAAAAGGTCAAAAAAGCATAATAAAAATGGTCAAGACGACTCGATTCATTTCAATTCTTCAGAAGCCATTCAATAGCTTTGTGTAAAAACCAGACATGAAATTTTAATAAGCTGTGAAAAATCTTGCTCTACGGCCATGGACACCATTAGCTTTCATTGTACGGAAAAGGGCAACCTGGAAATTCTGCTATACATTTTTCCTTTTTTTTTATTTTTGGGGGAACCATTTCTAACTCAATATGCAAACCTGACAGTCTCCCAGTAAAAGCTGGAAACACCAGAAAAGGAGGGATATTTAAAATAGAGGAATATTGTTGAAGTACTGTGCATCTGAGTGGTCTGTCCCCAGCTCGCTGTGTCTGCAAAGAATGAGAAAGCAAAAGAAAGAAGCATTCGTGGGCATAAAATGTGCTTGACTGAGCTGGTTGTGTTTTCTCCGAGATTTCTCTGAGAGTCAGGGATCTTCTGAAAACGTGTGAGTCACCCACTCCAGAGAGCCAATCTCACCCAGAGGACCCTTGAGGAGGTAAACAGATGTGGATTTCCAATGGCCTAATATTCCCTCTTTCCTATGAATCCATCCATCGCTATGACACATATGAGATAACAAATGCAGATAGCGTGTTCACCCACCTCAGATGTGCGTTTCTGCACAGGCTTCAGCTGAATGTGATATTTACAGGAGCGACTGCCACTGAGATGAACGCAAATGTTAACGGATAGCTTTCTCAAGGTATAGACCCCCTTGTGAGTAATGCATCCAACTTCCCATGCCGTTTTAAAAAATAGTAGGCAGTATAGTGCGCAGTTTTCAATTCCGATCCACCTGGGAGTGTTTTCATGAATGTATCAGTGTCTGAGATCCCAGCTAACAGGAAATGTTCCCAGAATTTGGCTAACCTCCTGGCAAGGTTTTCCAACATTATGAACTAACGTTCTTCCAGTAACATTAATAGAATGTTTGGTCAGAGTTATCTGGTCTTTATTAATGTTCTTAAAACGTTAGCACAAAATGTTATTTATACATTGTTCATGGTCTAACGTTTTTTTACTGCTTACATACGTTTGTTACTACTTGTTTCAGAATGTTCAGAGAACTAAGTATTGTTCCCATAATGTTTACTAAATGATAAGTAAGGGATGATCCATGGCTAGGTGCGCATTAAACGATTTTAATGCACGGCATGGAGGCAAAGAAAGGGTGGTTGCCTTCGCGAAATGCATTAAAATCGTTTAATGCACAGCTAGCCGTGGATTATCCCGTTTATACCATGGTCATTTGTCAGCATTGACAAATTAAAGCTGTTATTGATGTTTGCAGCACAATATTTGACTGGAAGGCTAAAATATTATTATTTTTGTCAGTTACGGCTCATTAGATCTAGTATTATGCCCGCTTTGAATCAGACACAGAGATAAAGTAGTGCTTAAGATAACATTTATCTGAATAAATGAATTAATGCATTTATTTTAATTAATTATCGCGCGTGAGAGAGAGATTTGTACCTGCGTCTGTTCTGCGTCTCTATTTACAATGAAGCTGTGAGTTTAATTACTTCAAAAAAGTGATGTAACCCCCTGTGCATTAAACGGTTTTATTGCACACCTTCCAGCCAATCAGAATCGAGTATTCAGACAGACCATGGCATAAAATGGAATGTTCACTTAACATTCATTTAAAACAAATATTTAAAAAAACTAAACATGTTGAATGTTCAGAGAACATTCCGAAAATGTTTTCATAACTTAATCGGAACATCAGAAAAACGATCTTAGAACATATTTTTGTTAGCTGGAATGATCCATCCCAACACAATCGGCAATTCATAACAATTTTATATTTTGACGAACTGGTGGCTAATTTGTATGAATTCATATGATCTCATTCGTATGTTTTCGTACGATCAGCTTACGGCCCAATGATGAATATGTTTAGGTGTGGAAATTCATGCTTACATTTTTTTAATACTCTTAACTCTTTCCCCGCCAGCTTTTTTTAAAAAAAAGTTGCCAGCCACCGCCAGGGTTTTTGATCATTTTCACAAAAATGTAATGGCCCATAGAATATTTTGTTGTATGAATATCTGAGCCATGCAATATATCAAAAGAAAGAGCAGACCCTCTGCTTTTAAACAAACAAAAAAACGTTTTATTCTAGCTTCATGCATTCCTTTTTTATCAACACTTAAATATGGGTAAGTTTCATAAAAAAAAGCAACATTTTGAACAAAAAGCTGAGAAAATCACGTTTTTGTCAAAGACTACATCCTGATCAGATTCAGAGCGATGATCAAACACAGATGGAGTAGATCGAGTCCATCAACACCCCTACTGCTTGCACAGTCCTATAGCTTGTTCTGGGTTGACATTTCATTCAGTAACATTAGGCAGTTTTGATTTATATGTTTAATATTGATGATCACGTTATTTTACATATGCATCTGCTTACTTACGATCGCTTGTTTTTTTGCGTCTTCGCCTGTGTTTTGATAAGGAGATTCTGTACTCATTCAGAAGATGCGTAATAGCGCCCCCTAGCATATAACAGTGGAAACACGGAAAATTCTGTGTTTGGCGGGGAAGCGTTTTCTCACAAATAACGAAAAATTCCGTGTTTGGCGGGGAAAGAGTTAAAGGGATTCACCCAAAAATGAAAATTCTGTCATCATTTACTCACAGTCAAGTTGTTCCAAACCTGGAACCCTTGGAAGTCAATGGGTCCATCAACTGTTTACTTCCCCATATTCTTCAAAATATCTTTTTTTGTGTTCAGCAGAAGAAAGAAATTCATACAAGTTTGGAACAACTTGAGGGTGAGTAAATGATGACAGAATTTTCATTATCCCTTTAAGTTTTTGTACAATTCACATTCTACGAATTCATACCAGGTCGTCAACGTGAGAACAGGCTGTCCATCCAGCTGTGGTGGTTTGTGCGTGCTGGTTTCTCAGAGAGCGCTGAAAATGATTTTGACTGCACGTCTGCCTTGGCTGCTCTCTAACCACTGCATGTCTGGCCTGGCTTCAATTAATGTACACCCATCCACTGACTCACTCTTTCTCTCTCCTGAGCTTCTTCATATTCGTCCTCTCACCCTTTCCGCTTTGTTTGTCTTGAGAGGTGACCAAAAATGGAGGCAGGCCGTCCTCCAGTCATCCAGCGGGACCTGAAGGTGTAATCAGAACATTAATCTGTGTCTGCGTTGCATGCCCACATCTCAGCCTGCCAACAAAAACATCCCCACACGTCCGACCGCCACATTCGCTAATCCAAGCCCTGCTTTTCGCTTCCTGTCGTAGTGATCGAGGGATGGGAAACCAGAAGCAGCGGACCTAGATGAGAGTGAAAGGCGTGTTAGAGGAGCAGCAGGGGTTCTGGTAATCCGCACGGGGCTGTAGGGAGGTGCTGTTTTCTCTCACACATGAAAAAAAGAAAAACGGCCAGCTAATCCAGCGTAGAAAGACTCCAGAGGAAATGGAAGCTGACGGTATTAGCACAGCCACAAGCACCTTTGATCCTGAGCAGAGTATTCTACGCTAAATCCGTGCTTTTCTTTTTCCAAGTCATATTTGTTCGGGCAAGAATCTTTTCCTCTGATCTTTTTCATCTTGTGTTACCTTGAATAATCAACACTAAATGGTTTCTGGTTTTGTGAACAACAAAGCAAAACAAAATGTCCTTTTCATGGATTGTTATTTAGGCTATTACCACCACAATGCTATTACCATGTTTTTTTGGTACCGTAATACAATGGTATTCTTTGACATACCTTATAAGATTATACCATGCTAAATCAATACAGTGTTTATACAGTAGTACAGGACATATCAAAGTACAATAATTACTATTATTGGATTACTGGATAACAGCATCTATCTATATATCCATCCATCCATCCATCCACCTATCTATCTATCTATCTATCTATCTATCTATCTATCTATCTATCTATCTATCTATCTATCTATCTATCTATCTATCTATCTATCTATCTATCTATCTAAAGGATCATGTGACACTGAAGACTAGAGTAATGATGCTGAAATTTCAGCTTTAAACAGGAATAAATTACATTTATATTCAAACAGAATAATTAGTTTAAATTGTGATAATATTTTAAAATATTGCTGTTTTTACTGTATTTTTGAAAATAAAAAGGCAGCTTTGTGAAGCATAAAATACTTTAAAAAATAAGTACTTCTTGCTACAAACTCAAAAGTATGTAGTACAAGTATTCCTAAATGTATATAACCAGTGAAAAACTTTTAATGGAAAGTAGAAGCGTGTGAATTGGGATGCAGCCTTAGGCTACAAAAAGTGTCAAAATGATCCCAAAAAAAGTTTAAAGCGAATGTTATTCAATGGTTTAATCTCACTGTAACACAATAAAGTTCTGAGCATGTTACTCTGCATGACACAGCAGCTTAGCTACAGAAACTCTGCTACTGAGTTCAAAGCTCAAACAACTGGAGATATCTTCTGTAAGGATACCTGCTATTGCCCAACGAATACTGTGGTTATGTCTGTGAGTGTTTTTGCATGGATATCACGTTGCTTATGAAGACATATTACTTTCCCTATCCATAATTGCACACAACGCTGATATTTACCTGAGCATATGTACACACGTTCCTTAACGCTCACAGTGGGAAATATCACTCGCTAACCCTGATCAAAGTCCCTGCCTCGGGTTGGTGTTTGGAACTTCTAAACCCTTACAAATATCAGAACTGTCAGCTAAAATGTTTGCAGGAGTGCACAAGAATTAGTGAGAGACAGTGCCAAGATGTATTACTTGAGGCATTTGGAATTTAGGAGGAGAACACATTTGTGACTTTATTCTGTCTTGAATTACTCACCCTCACATCGTTGCAAACCTGTAACACAAAAGAAGGTATTTTCTCAGTGTTTTTGTCCATTCAATGAAAGTCATTGGGGTCCAATGTTGTTTTTAAATAATCTCCCAAATGAGATACTTTACAAACACATAATCAAGTTGAAAATCTAGGTAAGTAAATGATTTATCAAATGTTTTGTTAATTAAAGGTGCAGTGTGTGAATTTTAGCGGCATCTAGTGGTGAGGTTGTGAATTGCAATTACCAACCGCTCACCCCTCCCTTTCGAAGCACATAGAGAAGCTACGGTGGCCGACACAGGACAAAAATGTCATCATCGGAGAGAGCAGAGAGTAGCTAGCGCTCTGTAGAGAAGTTTGTCTGTTTAGTGCTACTGTAGAAACATGAAGGCGCAAAATGGTGACTTCACTGAAAGGGGACCAGCGGTGTATGAAGATTGAAATGGCTCATTCTAAGGTAATAAAAACAGAACGGTTCATTATGTAAGGTCTTTATACACCACTGAAAACATAGTTATGTATATTATATTGCATTTCTGTCAATAGATCCTCATATAAATACTACACACTGCACCTTTAACTATTGGGATCATTTGGATTTAATAATAGTAAAATGTATTAAAATGAACGGGAACGGATGCAAATATAAAGTTTGATGTTAAATGCATTATGAAAGGCTATACTTCAAACATCAGAAATATGACTTTGGCTCGAAAACTTTGGTATGTCTAGATGAAACTCCTTATATACGTAGTGAAAAGGTACTTTGTGATTTGAGAGAATTTCAAATCATTTGGGAGATTAGAACAAAGACATTTGTAAGTTCACCAGTCAAAAAAGTACCAAAGTAAATAAAAAGAAACTATAAAAGCAAAATCATTTTTGGAAACTGCAGATGAATGGACGAATATCAGCTTTGAGGACAGCATCAACCCTTTTAATGGACTGATAAGCAAACTGAAAGAGGTTCAATATGTGCTGTGATTGAAATTATATACCTTTTAATGAGGCTTTCCAAGCATTTACTCAACAGAAGTTAATGCAATAAGACATTACTGCATTACCAGCAGGTGAGGTATGCTAATCAAAACATGGCTAAAGTAAAGATGGCAATGTCATCTGGACTCTTGAGTATATTAGTTTTTAATAGATTCATAACATTTGACTAGTTAAGACATTGTGTAATAAAAAAGAAAAAAACAGATAAAAACATGATTAATAAATATAATTTGCATCTTTTTTTTGTTTTGTTTCAGTTATCCAAAGGAAAATGTATTTATTTTTCCTCACCCATTTCTTTTAATATTCCAAATCCTGCGGAAATCTCCCAAATTTTTGGCAAATTTCTGCATCCACACAATCTGTGTCTGCGAATGAGTTATTTGATTTTTTCACCAGTTAATTTTAAACAAGAATAAAATAGTAAACAGTTTTCAGTGTCCTCACAGGAGGGGAAATCATGCTCATTTTCAAACTGTTATGGTTAGCAAAATAATACATGTGATTTATTTCGCCATGCTCGAAATCAAGGACTTGTGGCATTTATTTTTGGGTTATGGACTGCTCTAAAGCAGGAATAAACTGCCTTGGGCCTGCCATTGTCAAGAACACCCACATTTACATATAAATTGGGAAACTGAGTGAGCAAGAGTAGAGAAAATCAGAGAGATAGAAACTAAGGGGGGGGGGGTTGAGAAAAATATAATGATATGTTGACAGTGTGTGGTCTTTAGTGAGCGTAAGAGTGCCGGTTGTGAGTATAAAGAAGGATGCTTTAATATCTCATGATTTCTGGCTTGAAGCTAAAGGCCTATCCTGTCATCTGCCTGTATATGTGAGTGTAAATTCTTTATGGTAGCAGTAACCCTGATCAGATGTGTGTTTCCCCTCTATCCAGTGGTAGAAATACTTAAACAAGTGTTATTTTAAGACTCTACTAAAAAAATGGCCATGGCTACCGTATGTTGGTCAACCCTCTATACCAGCATCAAACCAGCATAAACCAACTTGAGGTGCGTTTCCCAAAAGCATCGTAAGCCTAAGTAGATTGAAGAACTATCATCACCAATGGTCTACAATCAACTCACAATGCTTTTGAGAAACGCAGCCCTGAACTAGCAATGAATTTAAAGAAGGTATTTTCTCAGTGTTTTTG
The DNA here is from genome assembly GCA_039654105.1 of Coreius guichenoti. Classification (NCBI taxonomy): domain Eukaryota; kingdom Metazoa; phylum Chordata; class Actinopteri; order Cypriniformes; family Gobionidae; genus Coreius; species Coreius guichenoti. The sequence continues at coordinate 8,000,855 of CM077175.1, forward strand.
TCCATTCAATGAAAGTCATTGGGGTCCAATGTTGTTTATAAATAATCTCCCAAATGAGATACTTTACAAACACATAATCAAGTTGAAAATCTAGGTAAGTAAATGATTTATCAAATGTTTTGTTAATTAAAGGTGCAGTGTGTGAATTTTAGCGGCATCTAGTGGTGAGGTTGTGAATTGCAATTACCAACCGCTCACCCCTCCCTTTCGAAGCACATAGAGAAGCTACGGTGGCCGACACAGGACAAAAATGTCATCATCGGAGAGAGCAGAGAGTAGAAGTTAATGCAATAAGACATTACTGCATTACCAGCAGGTGAGGTATGCCAATCAAAACATGGCTAAAGTAAAGATGGCAATGTCATCTGGACTCTAGTATATATATATCAAACCAGCATAAACCAACTTGAGGTGCGTTTCCCAAAAGCATCATAAGCCTAAGTAGATTGAAGAACTATCATCACCAATGGTCTACAATCAACTCACAATGCTTTTGAGAAACGCAGCCCTGAACTAGCAATGAATTTAAAGCGTGTCTAAAGACCTGTTTATGTGATGGGGTCAAGGATCGACTAGTTAGCACTGATAGTTAGCCTGTGCTGGTCAATGCTGTAACTACAGTACGCCATTCTGCAGGCAAACAGAATCTTTCCCCATTGACAGCCATTTAAGAGTGATATATTCTGAAAAAGATTTGTAGCTGTAGTTGAATTATATTTAGGGCTGTTCGGTCCCTGTACAACCGGAGCAGGAGCTTGGTTCGCATTGCCAGCAGTAAGTCAGACTTGTTCCCGGTGCATGTTGGACTCCGGCAGGGCTGCCCTTTGTCACCGGTTCTGTTCATAATTTTTATGGACAGAATTTCTAGGCGTAGCCAGGGGCCGGAGAGTGTCCGGTTTGGGGACCACACGATTTCGTCTCTGCTTTTTGAGGATGATGTTGTCATGTTGGCCTCTTCAGACCAGGACCTTCAGTGTGCACTGGGACGGTTTGCAGCCAAGTGTGAAGCAGCTGGGATGAGAATCAGCACCTCCAAGTCCGAGGCCATGGTTCTCAGTCGGAAAATGGTGGCTTGCCCGCTTCAGGTTGGTGGAGAGTTCCTGCCTCAAGTGGAGGAGTTCAAGTATCTTGGGGTCTTGTTCACAAGTGAGAGAAGGATGGAACGGGAGATTGACAGACAGATCGGTGCAGCTTCTACAGTAATGCGGTCGATGTACCGGTCTGTCGTGGTAAAGAAGGAGCTGAGCTGTAAGGCGAAGCTCTTGATTTACCGGTCGATCTACGTTCCTACTCTCACCTATGGTCATGAGTTGTGGGTCATGACCAAAAGGACAAGATCCCGGATACAGGCGGCCGAAATTAGCTTTCTCTGCAGGGTGGCTGGGCGCTCCCTTAGAGATCAGAGTAGAGCCGTTGCTCCTCCACATCGAGAGAAGCCAGCTGAGGTGGCTCGGGCATCTGTTTCTGATGCCTCCTGGACGCCTTCCAGGGGAGGTGTTCCGAGCACGTCCCACCAGGAGGAGACCCCGGGGAAGACCTAGGACACGCTGGAGGGATTATGTCTCCTGGCTGGCCTGGGAACGCCTTGGTATTCCCCCGGAAGAGCTGGAGGAAGTGTCTAGGGAGAGGGAAGTCTGGGCGTCTCTGCTTAGACTGTTGCCCCCGCGACCCGGCCCCGGATAAGTGGAAAATGATGGATGGATGGATGGATGGATGGATGGATGGATGGATGGATGGATGGATGGATTATATTATACTGTAGATGTTTTCCAGTGCCAGACAAATGCAAATGAGAATGAATAACTTGGTATGTTAGAAACCAAGAATGAAACAAAAGCACAAATAAAAGTCAACAAAATCTGCTCATGGATTCATGCATATAAAAAGGATATAAAAAGCACTCTAGTCATGCTTTAATGCAAGATGCAGTAAAAACCCAAAATACAAATGCACTAAAAAAGGAACTTTTCTTCTTGAACTCTTCCAGTTTGGGTTGGGTCCATTTGCTCTTGTGTGGAAAACTCCTTCAAAGTTCTTCAGCAGAGTTCATTGGTCCCTTCAAAAGTCCTTGAAGAGCATGAAAAAAGCGACCTTAATCAGTCATTGTTTTGAGTTGAGGTGAAAAACAACACAGTGGCTGTGAATTGTGTCCCCTGGTGGCGAGGATTTGATGGGCTGGGGCAGATTAAAGTCAGTGCAGTAATATGGACACATTAAGGGTAAATTGATTTTGCTTGGAATAAAAGGTCAGGATAAGTGGTTTTGTGAGAGACTGGCCTCTCTCTTCATTAGCTTTCAGTCCCTCATCTAACAAGTTTAGGCATCACACACTCTTTGGTCACCCAACCAACAGGAAGCAGGCCTCAGGGAAGCAGCTTTTTTCAAATGTCACTCTTATAATGTCAAATCATGGATTATGTGTCAAAAGCACAAAGCCTCTTGTGTCAGTTGACATAGACGATGAAGTGGGTGTCTGCAAAGGGGAGTTCTGAATTGTTTTAAAGTAAAAATTGTCTATAAGGCTGGAAGTGGAAAAAAGTCTTCATTCTGACAATGCAGATTTATTTATATCATGCTAGCATGTTTCAGTCTTGGTTTAAAAAGTAAAACTGGTAACTGAGACAAAGTTTAAAATAAATTAAATGTGAGATAGATAACATCCTGAATACAAGAAAAAAATCAATTATGAGAAAGTGTTACAATTGTATGATAAAAAGTCATACTGTGAGATATAAAGTCACAATTAAGATAAAAATTGCAATTAGGAAAAATTCTAAATTATGAGAAATAAAGCCACAACTATCAGACATAAGAGATATAAAGTCATAATTATGAAATAGATGTGGCAAAACATTATGACCAGTCACAGGTGAAGCGAATATCGTTGATCATCTCTTAACAAGGCCATATATTAAGGTCTGGGTAGATTAGATAGTAAGCAAACAACCAGTTCTTGTAATCAACATGTTGGATGCAGGAGAAATTGGCAAGAATAAAGCTCTGAGTGACTTTGACCAAATTGTTATGGCAAGGCGACTGGGTCAGAGTATCTCTGAAACGGCAAGGCTAGTGAGTTTCTACCAATCAGCAGTGGTGAGAATTTTGCACAAGTGCAATGAAGGCTATCCTGCCTGGTCAGAGCCAACAGAAGGTCTACTGTGGCACAAGTCCCACAAAATTAGTAGCCACAGACATAGTGCCTATGTTGACCCCTGTCCACTGTCAAAAGCACCTATAATGGGCACAGGTGTGTCAGAACTGGACCTTGGAGCAGTTGAAGGAGGTCGCCTGGTCTGATGAGTCCCGTTTTCTTTTACATCATGTGGACGGCTGTGTAAGTGTACTCTGTTTACCTAGGAAGTGATGGCACCAGGATGCAATATGAGACAATGACAAGCCGGTGGAGAGAGTGTGATGCTCTGGGCAAAGTTCTGCTGGGACACCCTGGGTCATTTACATAGACATAAATTTGACACGTGCCACCTACCTAAACATTAGGGGCTTTCATACCGGGTAGTTCTAGGAACTAGCCACCAGGGTGGTTCCCCGAGAACTAAAAGTTCCCCTAGGTTGCATTCACACCACCAGTAGGAACTCTGAAGTGACGCAAGCTGCGCTTGCTGTTGTAACTTTTATTTTGATGGCACGGCGGACCTTTATTTTGATGGCACAGAGAACGCCAGAGCCTGAGCACACAGCGCTCACATTCTCCGTCTTTATTAGTTTACAATCTGTTTAACAGTCCAATCTAATACGTTATTAGATAGAACTATTATACAAAGAAAGTATACAGTATATGAAAAAGTATTAGCATTTGCGTGTGCCGTGTGCCATGTCCAATGTCGCTAGCGGAGCAGAAATACATAATCATGTTTCGCTTGGTGCCCTCAAAGTTGCGATATTCTCTTTAGCATAAAGGTTGAGAGGTCCATCTATCACGGTTTTCCATGTTTGTAGAGTTAGTTTCTGGAGTAAATATATAGGCTATAATCTGTGTGTGTAGACGGCTTTTTTTTAAATGGCGGGTGCTGGTGTTTCACATGCGTTCAGCCAATCAGCGTATACTTATGTCACTGGTAGTTCCTATTGTGCTGGGTTAGACCCTACTCTGAAGTAGGAGCTAAATTAGTTCCCCTAAAAGGAGTTCCTAGAACTAAAATTGTTCCTGCGGTGCGAACACGCCAAAATCCAGGTATTTCCACCAATAGTTCTAGGAACTATGAAAAGGTTCCTCCGGTGCGAAAGCACCTATTGTTGCAGACTAGGTACACCCTTTAATGACAATAGTGTTTCCTGGTGGAAGTGGCCTCATTCAGCAGGATAATGCGCCCTGCCACTCTACACACATTGTTCAGGAATGGTTTGAGGAACATGATGAAGAGTTCAAGGTGTTGCCCCGGCCTCCAAATTCTCCAGATATTAATCCAATTGAGCATCTGTGGGATGTGCTGGACCAACAAGTTCGATCCACGGCAGCTTCACCTCGCAAACCAAAGGATCTTCTGCTAACGTCTTGGTGCCAGATACCACAGGACACCTTCAGGGCTCTTGTAGAGTCCAAGCCTAGGTGGGTATGCGCTGTTTTGGTAGCACGCACAGCACATTAGGCATAGGTCATAATGTTTTGGCTCATCGGTGTGTATGTGATTAACGACCAAAATTACGAGAAGTAACTCTAAAATTATGAGAAATAAAGCTGAAATTAGTACAAATAAAGTTGTGAAATATAGAGTAGAATTATAAGATATAAAGTTGCAATTATAAGAAACATAAATTTTTGAGGTTGAAACAGGCTGTACATACTGTAAATCCAGATAATTTCTCATTTATGAGTCATGTTTTATTGATATGATAAATGGATTACACTTGCATTATGACATGCGTGTTGATTGGAGATTTTGCACTAGACTGCTGTGACAGGACATGTGGCTATATTAATATTTTAATATTACTTTCCATCTCCTTATCGCATGTAACACCAAATTGTTTTGACATGCTAAGTTATGAGATGCTTTAGAAATGGCTGAAGGTCATGTATGCAATGAGCTGACAGATACAGAACATCAAGGAACACGGGGAAACATTATGACAAAATGCACACAAAAGAAACTTATTTTTCCAAATTATTCAACATATATTCTTCATTCGTTCATGATGCAACTGTCATAACCGTATCACGTTGTACTAGGTTTATGTATGAAACATCACACAATTATAGACCTGTCTGTGTGTGAGAGCATCCACGTATATGCATGTCTCATATTTATGTCAACCTGATTAATATTCTATCTTTAAGGGCCTTCTCCTGGAAATTAACTTTTCCGCCATGCCTCTGAGAGGAGATTGGATGTTTAATAAACTGTCTCAGCGTTTCACAATCACTGAACACATCAGATCGGATGTGCACTAAAGCACTTAAAAAAAAAAGAAAACCCTCAACATCAGGTCCCGCTGCATCCCATATGTGAAGTGGATGCAGTTGCCATGACAACAGCACATAGCGCTATGATGATTCAGTGATCTTTTGCCTAAATGACCCTGATTGGCATCCTCTAGTCTTCTAGAGTAGTTCAGCATCAGTCAGAGGACACACAACAGTGTAGGCGTGAAAGCTCAGTTGAATAATGACGCCCACCACAGCACAGAGGTTCAGAAAGACGTACAGACATATTAACCCTTAAATCGGTTTCATGTCCTGGGGGATACAGATATTTGAGAGACAAAGGGGATGGACAGTGAGAAAATTTCAGCATCAAATATTGAAATTGGGCTCCAAAATACTTAAGTAACTCAATATAAAAACTGTGGCAGCATCTCTCATGCATCTAAATGCAACACTGCAGCATGCAGTGAGAAGAGCACTACTGATATCTATTACATACGGAAGCTTGTTTCCGCCACAGAATAAAACATTTTAAAAGATAATTGCAACTTTTTATCTCACAATTGTAAGTTTACATCTCGCAATTTTGACTTTTTTTCTCAGAATTGATGGATATATACGCGCAACTGCGTGATATAAAGTCAGAATTGCGTGATATAAAGTCAGAATTGCGAGATATAAAGTCAGAATTGCGAGTTATAAAGTCAGAATTGCGAGATATAAAGTCAGAATTGTTAGTTATAAAGTCAGAATTACGAGTTATAAAGTCAGAATTGAGTGACATAAAGTCAGAATTGTGAGATATAAAGTCAGAATTACGAGTTATAAAGTCAGAATTGTGAGATATAAAGTCAGAATTACGAGTTATAAAGTCAGAATTACGAGTTATAAAGTCAGAATTGAGTGATATAAAGTCAGAATTGTGAGATATAAAGTCAGAATTACGAGTTATAAAGTCAGAATTGTGAGATATAAAGTCAGAATTACGAGTTATAAAGTCAGAATTGTGAGATATAAAGTCAGAATTACGAGTTATAAAATCAGAATTGAGTGATATAAAGTCAGAATTGTGAGATATAAAGTCAGAATTATGAGTTATAAAGTCAGAATTGTGAGATATAAAGTCAGAATTACGAGTTATAAAGTCAGAATTGTTAGTTATAAAGTCAGAATTACGAGTTATAAAGTCAGAATTGAGTGATATAAAGTCAGAATTGTGAGATATAAAGTCAGAATTACGAGTTATAAAGTCAGAATTGTGAGATATAAAGTCAGAATTACGAGTTATAAAATCAGAATTGAGTGATATAAAGTCAGAATTGTGAGATATAAAGTCAGAATTATGAGTTATAAAGTCAGAATTGTGAGATATAAAGTCAGAATTACGAGTTATAAAGTCAGAATTGTTAGTTATAAAGTCAGAATTACGAGTTACACTCACCTAAAGGATTATTAGGAACACCATACTAATACTGTGTTTGACCCCCTTTCGCCTTCAGAACTGCCTTAATTCTACATGGCATTGATTCAACAAGGTGCTGAAAGCATTCTTTAGAAATGTTGGCCCATATTGATAGGATAGCATCTTGCAGTTGATGGAGATTTGTGGGATGCACATCCAGGGCACGAAGCTCCCGTTCCACCACATCCCAAAGATGCTCTATTGGGTTGAGATCTGGTGACTGTGGGGGCCATTTTAGTACAGTGAACTCATTGTCATGTTCAAGAAACCAATTTGAAATGATTGGAGCTTTGTGACATGGTGCATTATCCTGCTGGAAGTAGCCATCAGAGGATGGGTACATGGTGGTCATAAAGGGATGGACATGGTCAGAAACAATGCTCAGGTAGGCCGTGGCATTTAAACGATGCCCAATTGGCACTAAGGGGCCTAAAGTGTGCCAAGAAAACATCCCCCACACCATTACACCACCACCACCAGCCTGCACAGTGGTAACAAGGCATGATGGATCCATGTTCTCATTCTGTTTACGCCAAATTCTGACTCTACCATCTGAATGTCTCAACAGAAATCGAGACTCATCAGACCAGGCAACATTTTTCCAGTCTTCAACTGTCCAATTTTGGTGAGCTCGTGCAAATTGTAGCCTCTTTTTCCTATTTGTAGTGGAGATGAGTGGTACCCGGTGGGGTCTTCTGCTGTTGTAGCCCATCCGCCTCAAGGTTGTGCGTGTTGTGGCTTCACAAATGCTTTGCTGCATACCTCGGTTGTAACGAGTGGTTATTTCAGTCAAAGTTGCTCTTCTATCAGCTTGAATCAGTCGGCCCATTCTCCTCTGACCTCTAGCATCAACAAGGCATTTTCGCCCACAGGACTGCCGCATACTGGATGTTTTTCCCTTTTCACACCATTCTTTGTAAACTCTAGAAATGGTTGTGCGTGAAAATCCCAGTAACTGAGCAGATTGTGAAATACTCAGACCGGCCCGTCTGGCACCAACAACCATGCCACGCTCAAAATTGCTTAAATCACCTTTCTTTCCCATTCTGACATTCAGTTTGGAGTTCAGGAGATTGTCTTGACCAGGACCACACCCCTAAATGCATTGAAGCAACTGCCATGTGATTGGTTGATTAGATAATTGCATTAATGAGAAATTGAACAGGTGTTCCTAATAATCCTTTAGGTGAGTGACATAAAGTCAGAATTGAGTGATATAAAGTCAGAATTGTGAGATATAAAGTCAGAATTACGAGTTATAAAGTCAGAATTGTGAGATATAAAGTCAGAATTGTGAGATATAAAGTCAGAATTACGAGTTATAAAGTCGGAATTGTGAGATATAAAGTCAGAATTACGAGTTATAAAGTCAGAATTGAGTGATATAAAGTCAGAATTGTGAGATATAAAGTCAGAATTACGAGTTATAAAGTCAGAATTGTGAGATATAAAGTCAGAATTACGAGTTATAAAGTCAGAATTACGAGTTATAAAGTCAGAATTGAGTGATATAAAGTCAGAATTGCGAGACAAACTTGCAATTCTGACTTTTTTTCTCGCAATTGCGAGTTTATATCTCGCAATTCTGACTTTATATCATGCAATTCTGACTTTATAACTCGTAATTCTGACTTCTTTTCTCAGAATTGTGAGATATAAACTCGCAATTGTGAGTTATAAAGTCAGAATTGAAAGATATAAACTTGCAATTGTGAGAAAAAAAGTCAGAATTGCGAGATATAAACTTGCAATTGCGACCTTATAATCACGCAATTCTGTCAGAATTGCGAGAAAAAAGTCAGGAATTGTGAAATAAAAAGTCGCAATTACCTTTTTTTATTCCTTAAACAAGCTTCCATAATTACATATCAATATACGTAAACAAATAAATAAATACATAGTTTTCAAGATGATGCTATTATGTTTATGTTGAAAATTATGAATTATGATTAACTTTACAACAGAACTGAATCAACACTGAACTGACTTCATCTGAACCATGACACTACTTTCTTTTAGAGCTGCTGTACAGCTGAAATCAACTCTGTTTGCATCACTGAATCATTCTCCTGTTATCACTGTAAAGCTGCTTTGAACTCTGCATAACTGAAACTAGTTTTTCTTAAAATATATACATTTCTTCTCACATTAAATGAATATTTCAAATTTGTTGATGTATTTATACACTTAGATCTCCTACAAACTAAAACTGAGTGAATCATTATTATGGGTTATTCAATATTGTTCCTAAAGTTATAAAACAAATAATTCTGACCTCATCGTGAGAATTGTGAGCTGACTGTGCACTTCCTGCCATTTCCATAAAACATGTTCATTTTTGTTTGGAAAGAAGAAACAAATCAAAATTGTGTTATTAATGCATACATGCAATTATATCATGATAAAAAATAAATATAAATTATTTATTATATAAATAATAATAATATATGTAATAAGTGACAAAAGTGAAAGTGACATGTGAAGGCCATTTATGGTAACCTATACTCAGAATTTTTCCTCTGCATTTAACCCACCAAATTAGTGTAGTTAGTGTAGTAGAGTTCAATTGTGGTACAATGTTGTCACATGGCAAAGTACATATTTTCTCAGATAATTAGATAATGTTGATAAACAACATCTAATAACTTATCAAAGATGCAGCAAAAAAAAAAAAAAAAAAGAAAGAAAAAAAAAAAAAGAAATATACCTAAATGTGCATTATGGTATAGTACAGGGATTCCCAAACTTTTTTGTCAGTCAAATCCCTTTGACGTAAAATATTTACTTGAAGTAACCCCTGAGATTTAGAGTTAATATTTCAATAATTATCAACATGTTCTCATGGTCACACTTTTCTGATGTGGGTTAATGGTCACGACATGCAGGACCCTTTTTTAATAAGGGTTTTATTTTGATTGCTTTTCAATTTTACACTTTTTTCATTGATTATAAGCTTTTCAACTACAACAATAATAATAATGCATTTTATCTAGATTGTGCCTTTCTTACAACCAAAGCAATAACAACAAGAATAAAACAGTAAAACAGGAAGTTAGTTAAAAAACAACCTTAAATAAATTTGTCTTAAAGGGGTCATATAATGTCCCTTTTTACAAGATATAAAATAAGTCTCTGATGTCCCCAGAGTGTATGTGAAGTTTTAGCTCAAAATACCCCACAGATCATTTTTTATAGCATCTAAAAAAATTGTCACTTTTTGAGGGTGAGCAAAATTTTTTGGCATTTTGTGTCCCTTTAAATGCAAATGAGCTGCCCCCTTTCAAGAAGAGGGTGGAGCTTCAAGAGCTCGTGTTAGCAGCCCCGGTTACCTCACGCAGACAGCAGTGAAAATGTCAGAAACTATTCAGCCTTTTATGTTCAAACCGGAGTCGGACAATGATGGAGAGAATCAAGAAGAAGTGACAACATGTAGAATGCAACAGGACGTTTCTGAATGGTTAGTTAGTAATTTATGTAGCTGATGTGGAGTTAACTATCTTCAAGTCATTGATTAGCATATTCTGTCATGATAATCTATAAATCGCTCATTTGTGTTACGTACTGTATTGCAATAAATGTGAAAAGACAGATGCGACCACTTGAGCAGACTCCCAAATCTGCTCTACTACAACAACTCTTCTTCTTTTCTAAAGCAGCCCAACATGGCCTCACCCCCTTTTTTGCATGTTCCCAAGGGCATGGTTTATGTAAATTTTAGGGTTAGTGATGTCACTAACCCGTGAATAAGCTTGTTGTAGTCCCTACCAGCCGTTTGTTGTAGTTCTTAAAAAGTGATTTCTTTAAAAGAAAATATCTACCTTTGCTTTGAACTTTGAGCGTCGTAACTTTGCAGATGTTGTTTATGCTCAAACAGCAACATTACACACTAACTAAAGTTTAAAAAAGTGAAATCATAATCAACCACCCCTTTAATCAACTTTTTAAAATACTCCAAAGTTGGAGCATTTCTGATAGTGAAGGGAAGTGTCATGAGTTGGGTTTGGTCTGTCTCTCTCTGTCTACCTGCACTCAGCTGTTTGCTATCTCAATCAGCGTTCGCGCTGATTGCCCCGCACCCGTTCCCTCTCCACCCTGATTCTCTCTGCTATTTCTCCCCACTGTTCGCTCTGCTCTTTGTCGGATTATTGCTAACGTATGCCTGTGGTCTTAGTTTTGATCTCCCATTTACATCTCACTATCGTTCTGAGTTTTGTCCTGTCCTGTCGTGTTCCGTCTGGTGCTGCTCGTCATACCTGTTCTCTGCCCAGCCATCCCGCTGTTCGTGGCTGCCTGCCTCGCTGCTGCCAGCGGTTCGGTGTCTGTCGACTGGGGAGATTGTAGCGCTACCTGCCTGCCCCTCTACGGAGCCCAGACCCCGCACTTACAAGTTAAAGACTTTACGTTCTCTCCAGTTCAGCGTCTTCCACACGGCTGACTGCCTTTGTGTTTGAACCGCCATCGCTCCTGGGTCCTCTGTTTGCACTGACAGGAAGAGCATTCCATAACGTGGGGGCTTTGAATGAGAAGGCTCTTTCCCCCATGCGCTTAAGTTTACATGAAGGCTGATGAAGTGAAAGAGTGTTAGAAGAACGGAGAGAATGTGACGGAGTAAATGGACAATGAGATCAGAACGATATGCTGGTGCCGTCCCATGTAATGCTTCGTATGTTAAAATGAGAATTTTAAAATCAATTCTAGCGTGAATGGGAAGCCAGAGCAACTGTAAGAGCACCGGTGTAATTCACGAATCCTCTGAAGTTCCCTCACAAACCCTAGTTTGTGAAACCCTGGTATAGCACATTGTGAAAAACCATGGTCTGTGTGGATGAACTGGGACTTTTTGCAGAATCAAATGCACAAAGTCTGTTGAAAAAGCAAAAAGAGAGGGTGTTGTTAGCGGCTTCATGGGTGACTCATTTCCAACTGCACTTCAGCATGTTTAAGAACACTTTTCAGCTGCTCGAGAAAGATTTGACAGATGAAATTGATTCCACCTTGGCTCAATCATCGTGAGTGGCAGAAACAGGATATTGTATCTTTAACGGATCATTAATTCCTCAAAGGCAAGCATTTGGCTCAGTGTTGTATATTTACAATGGCAATAGTCCAAAATAAAATGCCATAAATAAATTGCATCATGTCAGTCAGCGACACGCTGAATAGAAATGCATCAATACTGGTTTTAAAAACATTCTCAGTGATCCTGTGGCAGCCAGAGTTTCAGCAGGAGAATGACATTTTTATTAGGTTTTATTCATCATGTTACTTGAGCGCAGAATGTGAATTCATCAGCGTATTATACATACATATGGAAATTATTCCACTTGAGATGCTAAACCTCTTTCCCCCCCACAGTAATGTCAAATCTGTGATTGGTATGGCGAAAGAGGACTGGTGCGTATAGTTATGTTATTAATTCACTATTTAACATGAACTCGCTGAATTTAAGGAAGAAAAGAGTGACGTTTCCAGAATGATGGATCGAGGGTATCGCTTTGAGGGGGACATGAAAAGGTGCGTCTGCGGACATCTGGTCATCCGACTATTCTGGTACCAGGGAGACTCGCCTGGCAAATTCTGTTTACAACCAAATGAGCTTTAAACTGCTCTAAAGAAAAACCAAGGTTGTGCAGCACACACTCAATTCCCAATGCATCTCAAAACATGACACAAGTACCTATTACTAAATTCAGGTCCTGACAACAACCCCATGTCAATCTACAGACTTCGATCCTCTTTAGATGTCTGAAAACGACAGAAAATCTTTGTATGACAAATGGTAGAACCACGACCACTCAAAGACCCCGTTTACACCTGATATTATGATCCGTCAATCAACTGTCAATCATCCACTGCACTAAAACAAGTTGTGTACTTAGCCAGTGCCTTTAAAAGAAAACTGGGGTTCAATATTGCTACTACTACTACTGCTGCTGCTACTACTACTACTACTACTACTACTGCTGCTGCTGCTGCTGCTGCTACTACTACTACTACTACTACTACTACTACTACTGCTGCTGCTGCTGCTACTACTACTGCTTCTACTACTGCTGCTGCTGCTACTACTACTTCCACTACTACTACTACTACTACTACTGCTGCTGCTGCTGCTACTACTACTACTACTACTACTAATAATAATAATAATAATAATGTGCATATATATGTTTGAGGCTAGTAAGATTTTTTAAGAAATTAATACTTTTAATACAGTAATGACGTATTAAATTGATCAAAAATGACAGTAAAACTTCTACATTGTTACATTAAATTCCTATGTCAAATAAATACTGTTTTATTGAACTTTCTGTTCATCAAAGAATCTTGGAAAAAAATGTTTGACAGTTTCCACAAAAACATTAAGCATTAAGAAATGTTTCTTGAGCACCAAATTAGCATATTAGAATGATTTCTGAAGGATCATGTGACACTGAAGACTGGAGTAATGATGTTGAAAGCTTTGCCATCACAGGAATATTCAAATAGAAAATGGTTATTTAAAATTGTAATGCTCTTTCACAATACTGTTTATTACTTTTTTTATCAAATAAATGCAGCCTTGGAAAGACAAGGCTGCATTTTATATTTTTTACAAAAAATATAAAAAAATAATCTTACAGACTACAAAGATTTTGAATGGCAGTGTGTGTGTGTGTGTGTGTGTGTGTGTGTGTGTGTTTGCTATATTCAACAAAATGTATAGACCTGACCATTTGGGTGTTTGCAAACATGATGCGTTTTGTGGGCGGAGCCTACCTGGTGGGACAAAATGACAGTTCTACAGTAGCACTCTATGGAAGCCACGTAATAAATCAATAAAAAGGTAATTTCGAGTTTATATCTCACAATTTTGACTTTTTTTCTTGCATTTCCGAGATTATATTTCACAATTCTAAGAAGAACTATCAGAATTGCAGGATATAAACTCACAAGATATTCTGACTTTTTCCCCCTCAAAATTGTGATATCAACTCGCAATTGCAATAAAAAAGTCAGAATTGTGTTGTTCAGTTGCCCAGTCGTGCCCGACTCTTTGCGACCCCATGAATTACAGCATGCCAGGCCTCCCTGTCTTCCACTATCTCCTTGAGTCTGCCCAATTTCATGTTCATTGCATTGATGACACTATCTAACCATCTCATCCTCTGCCTTCCCCTCCTCCATTTGCCTTCAATCAGTCCCAGCATCAGAGTCCTCTCTTCTCATTAGGTGGCTGAAGTATTTGAGCTTTAGCTTCAGTATCTGTCCTTCCAATGAACAGTCAGGGTTGATTTCCTTTAGGACTGACTGATTTGATGAAATTGTGAGATAGTGTTAAAAATGTTATGTTTAAATGTTACCTATTATTTTATGCTGTAACTGTAAAGCTATTATGTCCCTATGAACTGCATATGTGACCCTGGACCACAAAACCAGTCATAAGGGTCAATTAAATGTATACATCATATGAAAGCTGAATAAATAAGCTTTCCATTGATGTATGGTTTGTTAGGATAGGACAATATTTGGCCGAGATATAGCTATTTGAAAATCTGGAATCTGAGAGTGCAAACAAATCTAAATATTGAGAAAATCGTCTTTAAAGTTGTCCAAATGAAGTCCTTAGCAATGCATATTACTACTAATAATATATATATATACACTCACCTAAAGGATTATTAGGAACACCTGTTCAATTTCTCATTAATGCAATTATCTAATCAACCAATCACATGGCAGTTGCTTCAATGCATTTACGGGTGTGGTCCTGGTCAAGACAATCTCCTGAACTCCAAACTGAATGTCAGAATGGGAAAGAAAGGTGATTTAAGCAATTTTGAGCGTGGCATGGTTGTTGGTGCCAGACGGGCCGGTCTGAGTATTTCACAATCTGCTCAGTTACTGGGATTTTCACGCACAACCATTTCTAGAGTTTACAAAGAATGGTGTGAAAAGGGAAAAACATCCAGTATGCGGCAGTCCTGTGGGCGAAAATGCCTTGTTGATTCTAGAGGTCAGAGGAGAATGGGCCGACTGATTCAAGCTGATAGAAGAGCAACTTTGACTGAAATAACCACTCGTTACAACCGAGGTATGCAGCAAAGCATTTGTGAAGCCACAACACGCACAACCTTGAGGCGGATGGGCTACAACAGCAGAAGACCCCACCGGGTACCACTCATCTCCACTACAAATAGGAAAAAGAGGCTACAATTTGCACAAGCTCACCAAAATTGGACAGTTGAAGACTGGAAAAATGTTGCCTGGTCTGATGAGTCTCGATTTCTGTTGAGACATTCAGATGGTAGAGTCAGAATTTGGCGTAAACAGAATGAGAACATGGATCCATCATGCCTTGTTACCACTGTGCAGGCTGGTGGTGGTGGTGTAATGGTGTGGGGAATGTTTTCTTGGCACACTTTAGGCCCCTTAGTGCCAATTGGGCATCGTTTAAATGCCACGGCCTACCTGAGCATTGTTTCTGACCATGTCCATCCCTTTATGACCACCATGTACCCATCCTCTGATGGCTACTTCCAGCAGGATAATGCACCATGTCACAAAGCTCGAATCATTTCAAATTGGTTTCTTGAACATGACAATGAGTTCACTGTACTAAAATGGCCCCCACAGTCACCAGATCTCAACCCAATAGAGCATCTTTGGGATGTGGTGGAATGGGAGCTTCGTGCCCTGGATGTGCATCCCACAAATCTCCATCAACTGCAAGATGCTATCCTATCAATATGGGCCAACATTTCTAAAGAATGCTTTCAGCACCTTGTTGAATCAATGCCACGTAGAATTAAGGCAGTTCTGAAGGCGAAAGGGGGTCAAACACAGTATTAGTATGGTGTTCCTAATAATCCTTTAGGTGAGTGTATATATATTACGTAGGAATATATATGTATTTACGGTAGGAAATTAAAAAAATATCTTCATGGAACATGATCTTTACTTAATATCCTAATGATTTTTGGCATAAAAGAAAAATCGATAATTTTGACCAATACAATGTATTGTTGGCTATTGCCACAAATATACCCGACTTATGACTGGTTTTGTGGTCCAGGGTCACATATATGAATATTATGTAGATCTATTGTCTACAACAAATCCATGCTTTAATAGTAGACTAATCATCAGTCCAGTCTGTGGCTTGCAACCATAAATGTCTGTGTTTAGCTTCACATAGCATCTTCGACGACAGTATTCTATAAACATGAAGACCTTTTTTTATTTGCATTCCACATGATTCTGGCATACAAAGGCACAACAAGACAAGTTTTCTCTTATTCCTCTCTTATTCCATTTTCCCACTCGTTTCCACTGTTTTTCTGCCACCACAATGTGCGCGCAGCTGCAAATGACGTAACCGTGACGTCGACTCCAAATTGGTCTAAAAATGCAAATAGTCCTCAAAAGTCTATTTGAAAAAAAATACAAATAAAAAAGTATATATATGTGCATATAAAATTACTTCACAGATTAACTTAAGTATGAATGAAATCAACAATTAGCTACTTTGAACATGTGAAGCAACACTCTTGAAAAACACAAAACCTTGGTAGGCAAAATGGAAACACCTCTTCAAAAACTAGACACAAGAAGGGCCCATCTGTCTCTGCTCAGTACACTCAATGGAAGTGTCATTAAACCAAGTCCAGGAACAGTAATAAATATGAGTATACACAAGTGTTCAATAGTTTGTGTTAGTAGTTGGGACAACCCCATCTGTGATCTCACCGTAGATTTAATTCACCACCTGCAGGGTTGGAGGCCTCCACCACGACAATGAAGAATAGAAGGGCATGTTTAAATCTGTTCTTTTATTGCGAGGAATCCCATAATCCCACTGGCATGAATCAGCAGCAGGAGATGCCTGGATTTAGCTGAGCGTTCCCAGATCCAGATCGGAGCTTTTGCCAGACCTGCTGATGAACAGAGGACACCTCCTTAAAATCATCTTTCACAGCTACATCTGCTTGTATGGTGGGATGAAATATCTGCAGTGTGAACACCCGGATCCATCTGTACAAAAATAAATCACAAATGAGATTGATTTAGCTTGATTATTTCACAGGGAAGATACTCTGGCTTCTTTACTGAGAAAAACACCATTGAAATTTTAGTGCATCTCTACCGTTTTAAGGCCAACTCGCACTGCACTGACAGACGTTTTCGGCAGTTGAATTGGCGCTTGTCTGAGAAGTAACATACTGTAATCTGGTGATTGTCCACATTGGTCGGTATCTATCAGTGCAGTGCGAGTTGGCCTTTAGCTGTCACAAATGGTATTCAGATTTGCCCAGATGCCAAAATCTGCTCCAGAAGTCAGAGATTTCAATATAAACACAAACATTTGTCAACAAATTCTTCCAAAATATCATTGAGCTATGTTGTCTACTATAATTTTATAGCTCTATACTCTAAGGCCCAGTTTACATCTGGTATTAAGATCCGTCTCAGTTGTGCTGATCAGTCAGCCAAAACTACTTGTTTACACCTGGCAGGAACATGCATCTCAAATGCATCTCAAATGCGTCTCCTGTGACCGCTTGTGATTGGATTTCTAGGGCAGGGTCTCTTGATTTTGTGACTACATACATCACTTATGACAAAATAAAAGCAATCACGCTTTACACTAAAATAAAGGTTCCAAAAGCAGGTTTTCACAGTGATGCCATAAAAGAACCATATTTGGTTCCCCAAAAAACCTTTCAGTGAACAGTTCTTCAAAGAAACATTTTTTTTCCTAGTGTGAAGAACATTTTAAAAATCTAAAAAACCTTTTCCACTATAAAGAACGTTGTGCAATGGAAAGGTTCCATGGATGTTAAAGGTTTGTCATGGAACCATCAATGCTAATAAAGAACCTGTGCATTGCTTCCAAAATTGAAATCTTACCACAAATGTGAATTCTCAGTCAGGTACAATGTTTAGGATGTGTGTGCATTACATGATTTCCGGCAAAATGTTGTGTGTTTCAGTGCATAGTAACTGGCGAAGCTTAAAAACGGTTGACATTTTGCTGTTGACTGAGATATCAGGATTCATTTGCGTTTACCAACGAATTTACATGCATGTTTTACCATTTTTGAATGTAGTCTGAGTGATCCGATCACAATATATTTTACACTTGTGACTGAATCACCCAAATGGATGTTAAAAAAAGGAATAAATGGGGTCTTACTGTAATTGTTTTTTTTTTTTGTTTTGTTTTTTTATGACAACGGGCCTTATTTGTGAATCACAAGCAGAATGATTTTCTGTGTAAATCAATCATAAATCATTTGTTAAAAATCAGCCATTGAATTGAATGCGATAATTTATTCAAGAATGGTTTTACAAATTATTTACACAAATTATTCTTGATCTAATGAAACTTCAATTTAATATAATTGTGCTCTCCATTATGTCTCCTGAGCTTTGAAAGAGCAATGTCTGAGCAATAAAACTTTCCTCAGGGTACAGGCTCTACAAATCCACTCCTATTTTTAATAGAGTGAAGCATTTTGAGATATCACCACAGAAACTTGTGAAATTGATGTTAAGACAATCAAAACACTAATCTGAAGTTTATAAAGTTATTAAAAAGTAGTTTTTATGACTTTGTCAGGTGATATCATTTAATGGATATACTCTCTAATGAGTTGGATGCTTATTGTAGTTGGAGCCATAATTCAGAAGCAGGATGTGTTTTGAGTGAAAGAGTCTCTTCTCCAGCTTGAATTACGGGCTGAGCGTTTGACAGCTTTGGGTGCAAGAGGCTCATTAGCTTCCCGCCTGACTAATAAACCCAACGCTGAACAAATGCAATATTAATACTGCCAGTCTATTCTCTCCCTATCATTTACATACACTCCTGGAAGTGTTCACCGCACCTCCGCAAATTATTAATGCACCGATTCTGCAGCTCTCTGTAGACACAGGACTTTAATGACTTGCTCTGTGCTTTTGTGGATTTGAACCGGGACAAACTGTGTCTCAGAAGATGATCTTCATGGAACTCACTGCGTTGGAGGGATTATAAAGGGAAGCTGTCTGTCTCTGCTGGAGAAATAAGAGGAGTTTGTGCTTTCAGCCCCACCCTGCTTCATATTACAGTAACGTTAATAAATCTTTAATACATTAGCTCATCCATGATTTCTGCCTGAGTCCCAATGTATTCTTTTCCACCAACTGTAGAGGTGAAGACAACTCCCATGATTTCGTGAAATCAAGGCGTCATCAAGCTATGCCTTTGTTTTGAATAAGTGACCTCTAGCTGCGAAAATTACATATTGTGCCTTTAATATGTCATTATTTGTTGGAGTATGATTTTTATGCCAATGGTTTCTCTTAAAGGGGTCATGAATTGAGAAATCAACTTTTCATTCAGCTTTTGACATATAAAAGTTCATCGTGATATAAGAATATCCTGTAAGTTTCGGAGCTGAAAACTTCCTTGTTAGTCAAAGACAAGCTTTTATTGCGCCTGATTCTGTAGCCCCGCCCACCGACTCATGGAGCTAAACGGATCGTGCTACCGAGCAATAAACATGCCAAAGATAGCAAGATATTGTGCTGTGCCTGGTTGTGGAAGAACACAGTCGCTGCATAAGCTTCCTTCGGATTCTAATATCAGGAATGTGTGGTTGAACTTCCAGCTCACATGTGTAAGACATTGCACGTTTGTTCGCTTCATTTCACCGCGGAATCGTTTGTAAACAAGACACAGGTCGAGACTGGATTTGCAGACTGTCGGAAGTGTGGATAAATGCAGGACTCAAAATGCAGTGAACAAAGGTGAACAAGTTTATTCAGGGAAAAACACCTGAGACACAAAGTGAACAGTCAAAAGTGACACGGTGACAGTTTGAAGAAACTGTATGATGACTCCCGTGTGTACTGTACACACAGCAGCAGAAACACCGGCTGGAGAGACCACCGAGGCAACAGAGAACAGGACGACTGAACAGATGATGAGCACGAGTCCAGCAAGAGAATGACTTGCTACAAACTCATCGTCCTCGGGTCCTGGGCACAAACAAACAGGTAAGGAACACAGCAGAACACAGCACTGACAGAAAACATCCACGCGACATGAAATGATCAACTGACAACAAGGGGTAGACACGGCTGGGCATATAAAGAGTAGAGGGAACAAGCGACAGGTGTGGGAGATCAGCTCATGATTAAGCACCCAGCACTACCAGTTAGTGGTGATTACTCCAATCACGAGCTGCAGAAAAATGACAGGACAAGACAAACAACAGAGGCGAACCGGTGTCACACCCTGACCTGTGACACAGACATATTGAGATTAAAACACAATGCTGTGCCTTCTATATTGGATCCGACAGGAATGGTGCAACACACTTATGTGAGTAAAACATGTTTTTTATATGTGATAGTATTGCATTGTTACAGATCGTTTGATATCTACTGATTATGTGTACGTGTCTAATCAGTCACAGAAGGGTCCAACTATGAAGGATGTAGCTTGTCAAACAGACACACAGAATTTGTGTATTTGTAGAGTATTTGAGGTGTTCTTGGTTCATTGTCCTGCGATTCGAGATCAGACTCTAGGTCGAACATGTATGGGCGAATCATTCCGGTTGCCATTTTTCCACATTGGACGTTTTCAAAACAATTCCCCACGTGTACTGACCGGGGAGTCGAAACTAATTATAATACGCAAAACTGTTATCCAATCATAGCAGTGGGCGTTTACTTCCAAGTCTTCAATGCGGCACGCCCATAAAAACCGAGCGTTCCAGGAGAGAGGCTCAAAACCAGGGTAGAAAATAGCCTATTACTTATTCATTATGATGTTTCTGAATGTAAAAACCACACGAACCTAATAAGTTGACCTCAGACAACAGTATAAAAAATAAAAAAAGCCAGTTCATGACACCTTTAAAGGTAGGGTAGGCAATGTTTTTCTACATATATCTTCTGTGTCTCAGGACCAAAAAATGTTTGTCCAATTCTTGCATTCGGTCCGAATGCAATAATAGGACGTTCTACCAGCCTGTCGACGTATGTATTTCCATACATCCGCACACCCTGCTTGCGCAGACATCACACATCATCAGGGCCGCCACAAATAAACAGCAGCCACCCTTTACATTTCCTCCTGAACCAAAACAACAAGCTTATGCTTCGTTCAAGCCATAACTACCTTGAATAATTCTATTTGGAGATGTTCACATCCTCAGACTTGGGTTTATGCATTTCTATGACACTATCAATGGCGAAATGAATCTGCAGCAGTCAGGTGGTAAAAGTCAGTGCTCTTTAAGTTATTTACGTTCATTATTATTGTAGTACGTTCATTATAATTATTGTGCGTGACCTGTGCGTTCATGTGTTTTGAAGGAGGCGTGGGATCTAATGCTTTCAAAGCTAACTTGCTATTGCTAGCCTCTCCAAAATTACCCACCCTACCTTTAAACTGCTGTATCACAAACGTGTCTTATTTATTCTTAAGAAGTTGATAAAGAGCATGTCTGTAACGTGCAACAAAACACAAAATTCTTGAAATTCTGCTTTAGACAACGTTTATACCACATACATCGTCAGAGATTAAAAAATCAGATTAGTCTACTTTGCACACTGTATGGCAGACGAGTGTTTCAATTGTAGACAGCTTGTAGACAGCTAGACAGTGATTTTTTTTTTTCTTTTACAAATTGAATGTGGATCATCAAAACTGATTTATACGGTTTTAAGTCTTACATATACTGTATATATATACACCAATCAGGCATAACATTATGACAGGTAAAGTGAACGTCTCAGGTTACGTATGTAACCTATGTTCCCTGAGAACAGGGAACGAGACACTGCATCCTAGGACGCTTTGGGGAACGCCTCAGCGTGACAGGTGTCTGAAACTACTATCGAATCACGGGAATCCTATTGACCAATCACCAATCACTACTCGGGGAACATATTCACCCGAATGCCACCAGGGAGGCCTGACCTGGTGTCACTTACATTGGACACTTCAGTCTGGCCAACAGCCTGTCTGTTCAGAAATAGAGCCTCTGGACACTTGCCTCTAGGTAAGGCATCCAGACAGAGGGACTGCGAAACTGGCAGTAACCAACTCAGACCGGATCTCAGAGACGGGTATCCTGGAGAGCAATACTCAGTGTAGCACTTTACAACCTTTGCTTCTTTCAAAGTGCTAAGGAGGCCGGACAGGCCTACGGACTGATCTAACTGGGAGGCCTCACGAAAGGCCTGCGACCGTCTGACCAGACTCAGGAGGCTGAGTACTCACAAGTGACACTCAGTTAGGGAATCACCGAGTGTGACCTGGTAGGTAGACCAGGCTGTATGCTAGATACCAATATGTTCCCTTCTGGAGGGAACCAGTAGCAGAAAAGTGATCACTTTTGTCATGCTAGGGTGTGAACTCGCCTTCAGATGCTGCCTGCTAAGGCCAGATCAACTGATAGCAAGCATCCACAAGCTGCCAGAGTCATGCTAGCTGTTTAGTGCCCAATCTCGGGAACTCGCCTTCAGGGAGGCCTGGTGAGGCCTACTACCTGATACCAACTAATGCTAGCTGCCAGAGTAACCAAACTCGGGAACTCGCCTTCAGGGAGGCCTGGTGAGGCCTACTACCTGATAGCAATTCATGCTAGCTGCCAAAATAACCAAACTCGGGAACTCGCCTTCAGTGAGACCTGGTGAGGCCTACTACCTGATAGCAATTCATGCTAGCTGCCAGAGTAACCAAACTCGGGAACTCGCCTTCAGGGAGGCCTGGTGTGGCCTACTACCTGATAGCAATTCATGCTGTCAGAGTAACCAAACTCGGGAACTCTGCTTCAGGGAGGCCTGGTGAGGCCTACTACCTGATAGCAAGTCATGCTAGCTGCCAGAGTATCCAAACTCGGGAACTCGGCTTCAGGGAGGCCTGGTGAGGCCTACTACCTGATAGCAAGTCATGCTAGCTGCCAGAGTATCCAAACTTGGGAACTCGCCTTCAGGGAGGCCTGGTGAGGACTACTACCTGATAGCAAGTTAAAAACTGGCTGCTATGAACCCAGACTTTCTGGGGCTCAGTCTCAGAATGGCCTGATAAGGCCAACCACCTGACAGTACGTCTGCTGGCTGACAAAATAAATACCCACACTGTTGGGGACTCATCCTCAGGGAGACCTGGTAGGGCCTACTAGCCTTTCTAAGTTTTATGCTACAAAAACCAACATCATGGGGAAGCATACCACACCAACACATATATTGGGCCGCCCACAGGAGGCCTATCGAGGCTAGCTACCTGGTCGCAGCTGCTATGCATGTCCCACAGGCTTCGGGACTCTCTTCCAAGGAGGCCTGCTAAGGCCTGCTACTTGTCAGGGAGTCTACTGCCCAGACTGCCCAGGCCAACTGCTTGCAGCAAGCTGGCCTAACAAGCCCTTCTGGGGCCGGCCGTCATGGAGGCCTACTACGTGACAGCGCAGTCTTCGCTGGCAGAAAAGCTGTTTACACAGTGCCTACAGACCTGGTACCTAAGTACATTGCCAACAGCAGTGTACTCAGCAAAACCGCAATAAACCCTTTAAGCAAGGGGAGTACAACTTACGCCACCCTGCCTCAGTGGAGGCCCTGGATTCAGGGGCCTACGATCTGTGTGCATGGGCGTCAGCTCATGGCAATGCTCTGGCTTCAAGGGAGCGTACTCTAGAACCAGCATGAAGTGAAGGTTAGACATTTCCGCTCAACCCGAGCCATAGTGGTGTAAAGCAGAATGACACAGAGCTGAGAGTGGAGTACTCAGAAACACCCTGCTTTAGTAGGGGAGTACTAACCACATGACCCTGAAATTTACAGGGTGAGGGCATGCCAGTGGCTCTAGATGTGACAGAAATGTTATCTGCATCCAGCCTAGGGGAGTGGGTTTCTGCTTAAAAACCACCCACATACAACCCGTCGCTTGATCTTTATTAGATCAGCGAGCTGAGTGGAGCATACCTGGCGGCCTACGTCCATGAAGCTAGCTCTGAGGGGTCAAGTAAAGCAAACAGTCTCTTCATGAAGCGAAAGATGGCCTAACCCTGCCCCACGACCACTACTAGGTCGCTATCAAATTCTGCCTCTGCACCAACCTGCATTACTCATCTCACCCCAGAATGCAGAAAGGGGGCGGGCCTTGGCCGAACGACTCACACCATGAGAGGAGGCTGACATTAGGGATGCTAGAAAGCTTACATTCACGTAGTGAAGGGCCAGAGGCGGCAATGCTTTAGCAAAGCGCCTCCATCATCCCTAGTATAGCCTAGGCAAGCTACCGAGGTGGCCCTGATGAGGGCCAGCCTGCAAGCATAGATCTTTACCTGAGGCTCGGAGAAGCAGCAGCCTCAAGAGAAAAGACTATCACATGAGAGGAGGCAAAACGCTCAGCCTGTATGAAAGCCCTGGGGAGCGATGTTCTCAGGACAAACAATGCCAATGTCCCCGCAGGCCGGACATAAGATCTATCTGAAGCTCCAGCGTTAGTCTTTAGTCAATATACTTTCTAATGCTTTTGATAGAGAGGAGACAAACTACTCTGCCCTGAGGTGGCTAACAGCCCAAAGGCCTAAAGCTGTTTAGAAACTAAACCAAGTGGCGGCATCAAACCTACTCCTAGTCTGGGAGGATGCCTCACCACTTAGCACTGTGCTACATACTAGTAGGAATGAGCGGTGGCCTCAAAACTACTCTCACACTGAGAGGAAGCCTAATCACTGCACACAGCGAAAAATGAGCGGTGGCCCAACCAGTGAATTTCACCAAATGAAAAGCCAACCCATACTCACATACGAATCCCATAGAGACTGGTGCTTCTATCATTCTAGCCACCTAACAGGGGAACTTCAGGGCCCTAATATTCCTTCCTCTTCTTAAATCTTGAACACATAATCCCCCTAACCCTATACAGGGAACAGAGGTCTGCAGAAATACATTTTCTGTTCTCTTTCTTTTTAAATGAAAAAGGACACCTACCAACTCAACCTGCGGCGTTCAGAATGAAGACTCACCCATTCAGTTTTATAAACATGAGGTCTATCACCCTTACAGGCCTGAAAGGGACGCTCTCACTGATCAAGCCAAGGCGAGCCATAGAATATCGTTTCCACTCATCACGGGCCCAGCCCCAGGCCTGATGTAAGAAGTGCCTGGGGAAACAATGAAGAAGAAAGATGAGGGTCAGGTTTTTAGTTCACCCTCGGGGAGGAGACCCATCACCTCCCTCAAATCCTTCTTCTTCCGGGAGTCCCACCTCTTTTGCGACCTAGTCCTCCTCTGAGGGGGCGCACAAGAGGCGATGCTGGCTTTCTGGCCCTGTCACCAGCCCTCGGACCGTGACGGGCCAGGCCCTCCCACCTGCCTGGGCGCGGACCCGGATCTCAGCGGTATGCAGGTTTTAAACGCTGCCGAACGTGCCTACGCCTCCCCAAACTTTCTCACCACCGCCCCAACGGAGGTGGCAAAAAAGTTCGGAGGGCGAAACTGGTGAATCGGGGAGAAAGCCCTTTTCTTTCTCCCCGATATCAGCCAAGTTCAACCACAGATGTCTCTCCGTGGCCACCATCGCCGCCATCGATCGACCGATCTCAGCAGCCGCTTTGTTTGGTGGCACGGAGAGCTAGATCTGTGGTGCAGCGCAGTTCGACCACCGCATCAGGGGACAAACCCACCCCCTGATCGAGATCCCTCAGCAGATCTGCTTGGTATGCTTGCAACACCGCCATGGTGTGCAAAGCAGCACCAGCCTGACCTGCTGCCGTGTATGCCCTGCCATTTAAGCGAGACGTCATTTTGAGAGGCTTAGATGGCAGGGTTTGAGCTCTCAGTGTCGATGCCTACCCAGATGCGAGATAGTTCGCAAACTTCCCGTCAATTGGTGGCATCGACACATACCCATATTCCCCTATCCCCTCGACATCAGCTAAGTTAGCCCACTGATGTCGGTGAATACGGGCCGATTATGGGCTCTTCCATGCCCTCTCGATCTCCGTGTGTAGATCAGGAAGGAAAGGAAGGCTCACTGGAGCTGGAGGATTATGGCCGGAGAGAAATTGATCGTCAAGCCGACTGCGAGCGATCTCTCCCCTAACGTGCTGTCACGGCAGCTGCAGTCTGTCTGCAGTGCATTCCATTACCTCTAACAGCTCCGCATACACGGGGCAGGGTGGCTAGGAGGATTCAGGATTTATTTATTTTCTCATTTTCACCACCTTCACCAGCCATCTCCTGCTCATTCATAAGAGCACTCGCTGCTGGGCCTTGTCAGCCGCCGGATCGTCTGAGAGGATTACACCCCTCTCGAGATGATCGGGGAGCTCCATCTGGGAAACCCATGATGTGCGTCGCCGCTCTGCCTCGGCACGAGCGGGACCCACACCACCAGTCCCAGATGCTGGACTCCTCCCTCGAGAAGAGAGCCAGACGAGAATGGAGCGTTCTCAAGGGAAAACGCTCACAATTCGCACAGGCAGCTCCCTCAAGAACTGACTGTGCATGCTCTTCTCCCAGGCAGTAAACGCACAGCTCATGTGTCTTCCGGTGTCAAATATCTAGGACACAGGTCAGCACACTTCTGAAAACACTTGGTCTTCTCTGTGTGTTTCATATTGAATTTGTATTACCTTAATTCGAAGCGCTTCAGACAGAACAGTCCCTGAAGACGAAAAGATGAATGTCACGTTTGCAAGGCGCCCTTATATACTTCCGGATCGCACGTTAATGACATCATGGGCTGTCGCCGGTCAATCGGATTGCCATGATTCGATAGTAGTTTCAGACACCTGTCACGCTGAGGCGTTCCCCAAAGCGTCCTAGGATGCAGTGCGAGTTCCCTTCGAAAGGGAACACTGATTATCTCTTCATCACGGCACCTGTTAGTGGGTGGGTAATATTAGGCAGCAAGTGAAAAATTTTTCCTCAAAGTTGATGTGAAAAATGGGCAAGCGTAAGGATTTGAGCGAGTTTAACAAGGGCCAAATTGTGATGGCTAGACAACTGGGTCAGAGCATCTCCAAAACTGCAGCTCTTGTGGGGTGTTCCTGGTCTCCAGTAGACAGTATCTATCAAAAGTGGTTCAAGGAAGGAACAGTGGTGAAGTGGCGGCCAAGGCTCATTGATGCATGTGGGAAGTGAAGGCTGGCCCGTTTGGTCTGATCAAACATACGAGCTACTGTAGCTCAAATTGCTCAAGAAGTTAATGCTGTATCTGATGTCAGAATACACAGTGCTTTGCAGTTTGTTGTGTATGGGGCTTCATAATCGCAGACCAGTCAGGGTGCCTATGCTGACCCCTGTCCACCGCCGAAAGCACCAACAGTGGGCACGTGAGCATCAGAACTGTACCATGGAGCAATGGAAGAAGGTGGCCTGGTCTGATAAATCGCGTTTTCTTTTACATTACGTGGATGGCCGGGTGTGTGTGAGTCGCTTACCTGGGGAACACATGGCACCAGGATGCACTATGGGAAGAAGGCAAGCCGGCGGAGGCAGTGTAATGCTTTGGGCAATGTTCTGCTGGGAAACCTTGGGTTCTGCAATGTGGATGTAACTTTGACACGTACCACCTACCTAAGCATTGTTGCAGACCATGTACACCCTTTCATGGAAACGGTATTCCCTGGTGGCTGTGGCCTCTTTCAGCAGGATAATGCGCCCTGCCACAAAGCAAAAATGGTTTAGGAATGGCTTGAGGAGCACAACAATAAGTTTGAGGTGTTGGCTTGGCCTCCAAATTATCCAGATCTCAATCCAATCGAGCATCTGTGGGATGTGCTGAACAAATAAGTTCGATCCATGGAGGCCCCACCTCACAACTTACAGGACTTAAAGGATCTGCTGCTAACATCTTGGTGCCAGATAAGGGGTACCAACACAATATTAGGAAGGTGGTCATAATGTTATGCCTGATTGGTGTGTGTGTGTATATATATATATATATACACACACGTTTATTTTAATAAAATATTTCTGGGTTGCATTTCCTACAAAAATAACTATCATGATATGGACTGATACCATTGAATAAAATTACTCATACTGTGATAAAAGATTTTTTTACCATAACAAATACAACACATAGTCTACTTGCTTCAGTAATATAAAATAATTATTATATGAAACAGGAGTTTGGCCCTTGAGGCTGAGGCTGTTTTCTGGCCCCTCTCTAGCTGTTTTCGAAAGCCTCCTAAATCATTACAGCAGTACAGTGCCATCTAATCAGTCAGCAAGATCCCGGGATTCTGATTTAATAATATTAATAAAAAATACAATCTTCTCTGTATTCCAAGCATCTTTTTTGTCTTTTGCCCAAGGATTCAAATAATTACCAAGGGGCTACAGTGGGCAGCCATCTCGCATATCAGCTCTGATTGTAAATATTTCATTACAGGAAGATGTGTAGAGTGCTTTAGGCAAACTTATGAAGTGACAGGCCCAGCGAGCCCACACCATCACTAAAAGCTGAAATTTTTATTATGAACGCACAGTGATGCGGCACAAGGGAACGTGGGCTTGACATACTCTGGAGGTCCAGCTAATACTGTAAAACATGATTAACACAGTATCCCCAAAGAATTCATGTGAAGCAAAAATATTCTGGCACAGTCGAGTTAGAAATGCAGTATTTATATGTGTCTTCAGCTTTAGCAACACTTTATTTTACAGTGATTTTTTTTTTTTTATTATTTACTTATCAGGAATTTATTTACACTTATTTACATTTATTTACCTTTTTCAGAATGTGGTTAAAAAACATGATTCAATCTCAATTCTGAGATCAAAATAAAATAAAATGCTGAACAGCATACAGTCCTAGAATTACACTTAAAAATACCATGGTTATATTAAAGGCACAAATTAGTGGTTTCTACAGCTATTTAAAAATTTACATTGTTTTCTTTTAATTGTTTCCTACTTTCTAATGTTTGAGACATGCAAGTAATAGTTTCTGAAACATCAATAACCTATTACTCGTGGCCAGGCGAACATCCTTTGAAAAACTGTTGAACCAAATAATAAAAAAAAAAATAAAAAAAATTGAGAGCCCTGTTTTACACAAAGCATTCTCCCCTAAAAGTGATCGGGCAGACCAAACCGTAAGTCATAGAGACTTGAAACTTTGAGGGATGGTAGTACCCACCCCATCTACAACATCACCAAGGCTCGCCCCAATCGGCCTGATGGTGGCGGGACAGCGATCAAAAGTACGTAATGGCTCATAACTACTAAACCGTTCTGTGAATTTTTTCGGGTATTAAGATTTTTTGAAAAAATACTTTTGTGAACTAGTCCTAGGTTTTTCACTCGATCGGAACCAAACCTGTGCAGAAAGATTCTCTGGAGTATGACTGTAGATAATTATAGAAAAAATGTCAAAATTTCAATATCTGCAACGGGACGCCAAAACGTTTGAAGTAGGCATGACCAATTTTACTAAGGAAAGGCAAGGCAAGTTTATTTATATAGCACATTTTATACACAATGGTAATTCAAAGTGCTTTACATAGAAAAGGAGTTAAATAATCATAAAATAACAATAAAAGCAGAGAATAAAAATGATTAATGATTAGTAAAACGTTTTTACTATCCCTCTTAAATGGAACAAGATAATTTCACCAAACTCTGTACACCTATGAATGGGCTAAGTATGTGGTCGCGTGAAAAAGGACATGACGACTGGCCACGTGGTGGCGCTGTAAAATAAAATAAAAAAACACGAAATGGCTATAGTTATGCAGTCAGTCCGACTGATTTAAAAACTGGCATGCGGTGTCTTTGTCAAAGTTGCCATGCTTGTCTATGAGGACATTCGCATATCACAAAAAACACGGCCGCCGTCGGCAAATGAAGTTTGAGCAGCTGTCAGACACGGTTAACGGGGGCCGATCAGAACGAAACTCGCTGGGCCTGTTTGACTCACGGCCCTAGAGGCCTGTGAGAATTTCAAAAGAAATCAGCCACTGGGGGCACCTTTGCGTTTTTCACTTGCATAAAGAATTGTATATCACATGCCCACGCCATGCATACCATAAGGTAGAACTCCTCATTCTGAGCAACTTTGCCTCTAGGACCACCGCTGTCAATAAATATTGGAGATTATTTCAAAAACCTACTTTCGTGAACTAGTCCTAGGTTTTTGGCTCTAGCTCGATAACTGTTAAAAACCTTTAAAACATATATTTCCTTAGTAAATTGCCTGTTTTGGCTGGAAATGGTCTTTTCCATCTATGATCTAGGTGTTTACAGGCTTGCTAAATAAAACATAATACCTTTTTACGCATGTGCATAAATGAACCCCATTGTTGCTTGCAGCTATATTTATTATTGTAATTATGATATTTATTTTATTTTCTCCTTATTTTTCTACACTGTGTATTTCTGTACTTCAAGTACTTTGTATGCTTTGACAGTATTGTAAATGTCAACAATCATGCCAATAAAGCTTTGTAGACTTTGCAGATAAAATGACAAATACGCAGAAGAAAAAAACAGCGAGAAAGAAATAAGTCCTGCACCGAGACCACATTTCCTATTTCTTTTGATTCAAAGTGAAAATCAAAATAAAAGAGTATGTTTTTATTCGGCACCATCTGTTCTGTTCCACAGATCCTTGTCTTACCCTCCCCCGTCTCTCTCCCTCTCTATGTGTGCTGTGATATCACTGACATTGAAGGCCAGATGAGACCATGAAGCAGTCTGAGACACAGCCATTGGTGTTTGGTGTATCACAGGAAATTAGCTGTGCAGGAGTTTTGTCCCATAACAAATCAGAGAGACGGCAAAGAACATGCATGATTGACACAAACGAATGAAAGACAGCCTGCTGTCTGTCCTATTCCTGTTTGACCATCTCACCTCCTCTTCCTCTTTCTGTAGCAAATGCATTGTGCCTGCATTCTCTCATCACTGAAACAGTTGCATTTTCAAACCTCACAAATACAATGGATGGCAATTTCAGGTAAAGGTCACAATACAATCAACCTGCTGTATCTCTACATATCAGTGTCTTCCAGGTTATATGGCCTTTGCTCTACTGCCTACAGTCACTGCAGGTCTGGAAAACTATGTGAGGCTCATTCAGACATGGTGACAGTGGCTCTGTCCCAAACCCTAGTGAACTGCTTAGCAAAACAGCATTTTAAGGCTTCAGAGGTGTGCTTTGATAAAAAGGCTGTTCTGAATCTTTGAGCCACCTCATTTGGCCAATTTTAAGGCATCATCTTTTACTGGTAAAACATATACTTTAATATAATATACTTACATGAAATGTACGTCATATAGAACTTATAAGCTTGGGTCAGCAAAAATATCTATAATTAATAGGCGTAAATGCTTATCTTAACTTAAAAATAATAATGATGTATTTTTATTTTGCAATTTATATTCTGTATTATAAAGTATATATATATATATATATATATATATATATATATACCGATCAGGCATATGGCCACCTTCCTAATACCGTGTTGGTCCCCCTTTTGTTCAGCCCTGACCCATCGAGGCATGGACTCCACTAGACCTCTGAAGGTGTGCTGTGGTATCTGGCACCAAGATGTTAGCAGCAGATCCTTTAAGTCCTGTAAGTTGCGAGATGGGGCCTCCATGGATTGGACTTGTTTGTTCAACACATCTCACAGATGCTCGATTGGACTGAGATCTGGGGAATCTGGAGGCGAAGTCAACACCTCAAACTCCTGTTGTGCTCCTAAAACCATTCCTGAACCAGGGCACATTATCCTGCTGAAAGAGGCCACAGCCACCAGGGAATACCGTTTCCATGAAAGGTTGTACATGGTCTGCAACAATGCTTAGGTAGGTGGTACGTGTCAAAGTAACATCCACATGGATGGCAGGACCCAAGGTTTCCCCGCAGAACATTGCCCAAAGCATCACACTGCCTCCGCCATCTTGCATTCTTCCCATAGTGCATCCTGGTGCCATGTGTTCCCCAGGAAAGCGCTGACCTAGTCATCTAGCCATCACAATTTGGCCCTTGTCAAACTCGCTCAAATACTTACACTTGCCCATTTTTCCTGCTTCTAACACATCAACTTTGAGGACAAAATGTTCACTTGCTGCCTAATATATCCCACCCACTAACAGGTGCCATGATGAAGAGATAATCAGTGTTTTTCACTTCACGTGTCATAATGTTATGCCTGATCGGGATAGATAGATAGATAGATAGATAGATAGATAGATAGATAGATAGATAGATAGATAGATAGATAGATAGAAAGACAGACATATAGAAAAACTACGAACTGACTACAGAATGGAACACGGTACACACACACAAAACTTTCTAATTATTTTTTTGAAATTACATTAAAATGTGATAGTAGTTAATACCAAGGGTGGGTCCATGCTAACCAGGCAAATTGTGACGTCTTGTCTTGTCTTGTCTTGTCTTGTCTTGCCTATGTAGACAATAGATAACGAGGCAGCTCACTTGGTTCTGGATTATAAACATGGTTTCAGGTGCTGGTGATGTACAGCTCTGCACTAAACTGTGGGTGTTTGTGGATGGTATTCTTCATTTTCTGAGTGACAGCTGTGCAGAAAGAAAAGCCAGTGCTGATGCTGTTAGCGCCATGACAGTGGGAAACAGCGGTGGTGTGCTGTAGAGAAAGGACAGATATTTGCTCAGTTAGCAGAAAGTACATATATAAAAAATACAATTGAGAGAGATTTTGCTTGCATGGGCTACTAACTTAGCACCTTATGTCATGACAGACAGACAGACAGACAGAAAGACAGATGGCGATAGATGCTTTGTGGAAGCACAGCACACCACTGGACAAATTAGAAACAATGTCTAAACTGCTTTACACCCTCATTTCATGGTTAATTGCAATTAGACCACTTATCCTATTTCAATGAGCTCTTCAAAGTGCATTGCCGACCCCTTTGAGACTGTATGACATCTTTAGGGGTTGAATCAAAAATGCAGCTTAGACTGGAAATGAAAGAACAGCTTTCATTGAAATTGCTTTCCTTCTCCTTGTCTCTCTGTCCATTTGTCTCTCAATGAAACATTCTAGCTTTTAAAAATGGAGCCTTTGGTGCACAGTAATTGTTTGGACTGGTTAGTCGTAGAAAATAAGCAATCAGTTTTGTATCTTTGATTTGGTGGGAGCCGCGGCATAACTCGTTCATTTGCGCTCATCTTCAAAGTGGCAATAGAGGAAATTGGTGAACAGATTGATGTCAACAGGGGACACATTTTTTTTTAAAAACAACAAACCCCAGGAAGACGTGCCAAATCAATTCGGAAATATTGCTTCATTTCTTTCTCTCGCTTGTCAGGGTCTCACACCTTGTTTTTATGACTGATTTACATGACTCTTGCATCATTGACGCGTGGCGGGCGCGCACTGAATGCGATGCCGATAATAATCGAGCCAATGGCCTGTGAATGACAATAGCAAAAGATGGACTGTGATCAGAGAGATTTTCCCTGTTTGTTATGGAATCCGTGTGCCGTAGGCCGATTTTCAAATGGCATACTGCAGGCTCCATCTGCCAGAGAGACAAAAGGACTGGCACCATTTTCATTCTCTGGTCGGGCTGTTAACTTGTCACAGGCAAAGCTGTCTCACAGAAACAAGAGGACGAAGGAGGGGGAAAAGCAGCATCCAGCAGTGTTAAAAGCAATTACAGGTGGAAGAGATCTTAGAAAAGGGCGCCTGAGATGATAACAGCAGTTTATGCTACATTTGACGTGCGTGTGTGGGAATGTGTTTTAATTTAAAGCTTTCTGATGGCTTGTTCTTCCAGCAGGGTTCACAGTGTTTAGATGATGTTCCCACGCTAAGTGCCTGCATATTAATGTTGGGTATAAAAGTGCAGGAAGATGTCAGAGCCTTATTGAAGGCCCTGCCAAGAGGCAAATATGGAAAAATGCTAAATCCTTCAGGTGGGTGAGAAATTAGCTGATATCTTGAACGTGTTCATTACATTTTAGCACATGGAGCTGTATGCTCTTTTTAATATCATTGTGTGGGAGAATCTAAATGTTTATGTGCATTCAAAAGATGGCCTGAAACTACTCAAATCTGCAAATGCTAACGTTTTTAGCATGTCTAGCAGAATTCTAGCAGAATTTTACAGCATTAAGTACATCTAGCATTCTTCATGACAGAAATAGTTTTCATTATTATTAGGGGCCAAGCACCGAAGGTGCGGAGGCACCTATTGAAATCGTTTGATTTCTTCTTCTTCTTATTATTATTCTGCATTGGAGTCTATGGCAGCCCATAGAACCGCTTGCGGGAAAGTTATGAAATTTGGCACACAGATAGAGGAATGGCCCAACATTAACCACACCAATTTTGGAGTCTCTAAAACAATCCCTCTAGCGCCACCACCTGTCCAAATTTGCACTCATGTTTATGCTAATAACTTTTGAACCCTAATGGCTAGAAATAAAATTCTTTTTTCCTTTGATTCCTTGGCTCCTTTGCACCCTATGACCGTCATGAAAATTTTCCCGCCATTTTGAATTAACCGAAAAACATGTTTTTCCGAACTCCTCCAAGGCCGTTGCTCTGATTTTCACGAAAATTGAACCAGATCATCTTCAGACCATGGTGACAAAAGGTTATGAAATTCAAGTTGATCCGTACAACCGTTCGCAAACAACGCGCAAACAAATTTTACGTAGCGGTTGCGAAAATACACTTAAGGCTATATCTCCGCAACGCATTATCGTATTCAAACCAAACTTGGTACGTCATCACAAGCATGACCTGAGGCAACATGCTGCATTTCGGCACAGCGCCACCTACTGGTCCAGAGATATGAAAAATGGCTATTTTTGCTTATAACTTCTGAAACATTTATCCAAAAATCATAAAAGTGGTCTCGTTAGATTCGGGACGTCATGCCAAGTATCCAAGTATCATACTGATATCCAATTTTACCATATCGGCCATTTTGGCTGTCGGCCATTTTGAATTATGTGCTAAAATGCAGTATTTTATGAACACATGAACGGATTGTTACGAAAGGAGCCTGAGAAGTTTCGAAACAGCGCCACCTAGTGGATAATTTTTTTTTTTCAAATGCCTATAAATTTGGGTGTGGTCAGCTTATTTTCACGGGAGTAACTTTTTTTATCTCCTGAATCCTTGCCGAGTCATTTGCGAATATCTCATTTGCGAATATCTTCGAAACCAGTGTAGGAAACACGGAATACAAGTTGATTAAGTAAATAAAACAACCCAAATGTCAAATTTTCGATAGGAAGTGGCCAAAAAATCTAAACAAAGTCGTCCATGGGTCATTTTTTATGTTGTTATTGATATAAATGTCTTTAACTCCGAAACTAAATGAGATATTGTCACCAAACTCGACACACATATGTATGGGCTCACTCTGAGGACACATAAAAAAAATGGTGGGATTGTGCCTCTTGGTGACGCTATAATAGAAAAAAACATGAAATTCCCATTGACTTTTATACAGTATTATAATAAACAAAATGCTAGGCCTTTGTTTTACTAATGCTTTGGCGTATCATTATGAAACTTGGTATGTGTCTTTAGAACCATGCCCTGATGATACATAAAAAGATTAGAGGCAGCGCCACCTTGTGGTCAAATGCTATAATTCAATTTCCAAAAATGCTAATAATTTTTTATTAAATTAACCTATTGTAACGAAACTGGTCATAATACATTCCTTGGGTCATGCCGAGAACATAGATATATTTGGCCAAACTTCCTGTCCACCATCTCGTTATTTGTTAAAAACCTACTTTTTTTTTTAACTCGTCCTAAACCGTTTGTCCGATTTTCACCAAAATAGAATCGTATCATCTTCAGACCGTGCCGACAAAAAGTATGGATTTCACATTAATAGACGAAACCGTTTTTGTATACCGCAGCGACGAAGTTGAGGCATGATGCCAAAATGACTCTTGAGGCTGTATCTCTGCAATGCTTTGACATATTGACACCAAACTTTGCATGTGTCATTGTTCCCTTACTCTGACCACACCACATCAATTTCGTAACTGTGCCACCTATTGGTCAAAAGTGATAAACCATTAAATCATATTATTAGTGACTCTATATATGATATTTCAGCCATTTTGCCTAAAATCATCTTAAACTGTATAATTGTTCATTGTTGCAGTTGGTCTGACACTCTCAGCCACGTTGGCATGTCTTGTCATCTTTTTTGCGCTTGGCCCCGGTATTGCTGCTTGCAGCTATATTTATTATTATTATTATTGGCACAGACATTTGAAGGTAACTCTACCCCCACTTTGAGGTTAGTCACATTCCATTACATTACATTACATTACAGGAACATTTAATAGAGTCTGCAGGGATGACTTTTTCTTTTTTGTAGGCCAAAACCTGGAGATTAGCATTTTAGCACTTCTGGTACCATCTTCAATGGGATTTTTGAATGGGTTTTTGGTTAAACGCCTGAAATAAGGTCTGTGGTTAACACAAGCTCAAGACATTTTCACATTTTATTCTATAAAATACATCAATAATACCTCTCTTTTAAAAGCTTTTACATGTCTTGAAAAAGGGGGTTGCTAACTAGTGGCTAAAGGGGACTACAGAGGTTGTTGAGGACATTAAATGTCATCAGCCGAACAAGTAAACACATTAACTCACTAGTCTGCTTTCACAGCCTTATTGTGTTTATACTTGTGTTCTTGCAAAGTTTTCTAACTCAAACTTTCAGACTAAAATGCATGTTTGAGCTGTTTTAACTGAAAGCATGTCTTAAAATATGTCAGTGCCATTGTTTTGTCTCAAGATGAACACCAGTGATGTTTTTTCTAAGGCTTGTTTATAAAAGCTACTTAAATGTCCCAAGGCATAACCCTGGCTTAATCTAAGCCCTGTCTGTGAAACTGGGCCATAGGGCCAGATTTACTAACAGCTTGCGCCAGCGCAAACCCTCTTTTGCCGTTAAAAAACTGCTGTCAGGATTTACTAAAGACGAAGAGTGATAAATTAGTGCCGAAAAGGCGTGGACAGGGTTATATTGCGCTTGTCAATTTACTGGTGTTTGCGGCATTATTTACCGCCCCAAAAAAAGCACGTCTTAAACCAGACGCTAACTGGTAGATTGCGCTAATCATTATGGAAATGATCCGGCTGCGTCTGTGCTCATTAATTTGCACGTCGTCAGTAGATCACGCACAGAACTTTCCACTTCCATCGCCGCATTTATGGAATTGCACTCTCATGCTAATTTGCCCTGTTTAGTAAATCTGGCCCATAGTGTCTTAAAGTATCCCGACATTGTAACATTGCTCAACCAATGTGTGGCAACAAGTTTGTGGCAGGATCTGGTTTTCTGACCAATGGCAGACAGGAGAAGCATTCAGGCAACCTGTTTAAAAACCATCTCTGGCTAAATTTCAGAATAGTATACTTACATAGGACTCTTACTATTTCTGCGGTATAAAGATATGTTACAAATAGTATGAGTAGTATGCTATTCTAAATTCACCCAGTGTCTTTGCAATTTTGTTAATTTTAGCCTTGAAGAAATTACACCTTTTAACTTTATACAATACTGTTCAAAAGTTTTTTTTAATGAATTAAATTAATAATTTTATTAGGCAAAACATATTAAAGGCACAATATGTAAGATTAAAATATCCCAAAACCAATAGAACAATTTTATATATTTTGTTGACTTGAGTACTTACATTCTCCTAAATGTTTCCAGGAATGTTCAAATCCAAAGAAATAAGCAATTTTAACCAGGACACAGACTGTACCCATGCGTCGCCTATCAATAACCATTAAGAAAAATTACATATTGATCAAAAATTCTATTCCGTTTTAACCCTTAAATGCATACCTCGGGTCTTTGGCGACCCGGGACACCCTCTTCCTCATTCATTTTTTAAAGTTAGACAACAACCTTCTTAGTATTCCTCAATCAATTCCTTATAAACAATAACAAGAAAAAAATAATAAAATTCTAAAAGAATGCCTGTTTTTCCATTAGTTTTTTGTAAAAATTGTATAGGGTCGCTAACGACCCGAGGTGTGTAAGAGTTTATGTATATTTTTTTCTGCACAACAATAAATGAATCTATAATGACAAAATAAGTGCAATTCACCTTTATTCCACAAAGTGGCAATGTCTGATACACAATGATGAAGTGACGTTTCACTACCTCAGACAGAAAACGAAACAATAATAATTATAATCTGTAAAACTTGAAATGGCTCAGCAATTTACTGAAGAGCAAGTACTGAACACAACCAAATATTAGTGTTACTGTCACTTGATGGTGGATCTGGTGAAGAAGCTGTCAGTGATCAAAATATTGATTTTGAAGACGTTGAAAATGAGTTTTGAGAATATGTTTGAGATCGCAAATATGAGCCAGATTCTGAATGTACTGTCAAATGAGCTCTGACGAGAACAGTGATGATGCCTGGTATAAAACATCTGCTCAAACTGAACCCTTCCAAGCTCCAAAAGGTAACGAAATATGCTTTATTTTATTCTTCTGTAATTGTTATTCTAATATCAGGAGTTTTATATATTATCGCGGCAGGTAGATTCATCCGTGTTAGATATAGATCCGGGTCGCTAAAGACCCGAATATGTAAGAATGATTGGCGAAATAGTCATGCATTTAAGGGTTAAACATTCTAAAGACTCCTGAAAAAAAACGTCTTCCACCAAAATATTAAATATTAATATAAGAAATGTTTCTTGAGCAGCAAATCAGCATATTAGAATGATTTCTGAAGGATCATGAGACACTGAAGACTGGAGTAATGATGCTGAAAATTCAGCATCATTACTCATTACATCACAAGGATAAATTACTTTTTAAAATGTATTCAAATAGAAAATATTTTAATAGTAATAATGTTTCACTATTTTAGTTTTTACTGTATTTTTGATCAAATAAATGCAGCCTCGGTGAACATAAGACTCTTCTTAGTATGTACAACAGATCCGCAAACTAAAAAAAAAAAAAAAAATACTTGTGTAGACCATTATTCTGGCCTAAAGGAGAGAAAAACAGAGAGAACAAGTGAGGAACAGAGAAATAAAGTCAAGAGTAAGAGAGGTGTGAGAGATTTGGCTGTTGATCAAGAAATATTAGAGTTTAGTTTAGGAGTGTTGACTCATTTACATCAGAACAAAACAGGCAGCAGCTTGACAGCAAGAAAGGGACATCTGCCCTCATATGTAGACTGATATTTCCCTCTGTGAGAACAGACTTCAGTCAAACAGAAATGAGTTTCTGTTTTCATGTGCCTCGGAGGAGGTGGAGTAGTTTTCATCCAACAGAAGTGTGATTATGTCACTGAAACTTCTGATATTACTTTTGCCTACTGAGTTCTGTTTCATATAAGCGCTTAAACGAGCCTTGCCTTGATCAAAGTTCTCCGCTGACTCACCACAAAATCTTTCGAAGTTTTATCAAACCTCAGGAGTACAGAAACAAACATGCAACTCATTTTAATTAAACAAATAAACCACAGAACCCAATCAAACATAAAATAAAGAATATAAACGTAACATATAAACAAACATCTACCCATCAATCCATCAACCCTTTGTTGTTTTTTAAAAGCACTCAGTTCCTATGGAACTGTGTTAGCTAAACAAGATGAGTATTACCATACTGACTCCTCTCATCCATCATGGCTGTCTCATCCAATCAGAGAGCAGGATCTCAGACTGCTCTGCCTTATAAACATTTAGGAGTTTCACTCTTTCTCTTGGTTTCACATTTACTCAGGGCTCTATTAGTACGCTAAATTTCAACCCAGTTTTGCATTGCCAGAGGTCACCAGCACACAATAGTTATTCAAGAGGAAAGAAAAATGCAAATGAGGAAAGTAATGCAGAGTAATACAAAACAAAGATGATGGTAGCTTACCTTACATGGTTAATTCATGGTCATTAGCTGGTCCAAACTTGTATAAATGGATGATCAGATGGACGGCCAGCTGACAAATCTCATTTTAACCTGGTAGATATTGAATAAGACAATTAGAGATGGTAGACCACCTTAGAACAGCAACAAATCAGCTGACTATAATTTGAAGGAATAGTTTTAAGCTTTATAGTTTATTTAAAACCCATTTATACTATGTAAAAAATATGTAAAAATGTATTTATTAATACTGTTATTTAAAAATAGGTAACATTTACTGTTCCGTCATTAATCACAAGAACAAATGAGTAACGCAATATTAACGTTTCAGGTTACATATGTAACCTATGTTCCCTGGAACATCTCAGCGTGACAGGTGTCTGAAACTACTATCGAATCACAGCAATCCTATTGACCGGCGACAGCCCGTGATGTCATCAATGTGCGACTGGAAGTATATAAGGGCACCTTGCAAACATGACATTCACCTTATCGTCTGAAGGGACTGTTTGATAGGCAGGCCCCAAGGCATGGCAAAGAGACTTAGTGTCTCGTTCCCTGTTCTCAGGGAACATAGGTTACATATTTAACCTGAGACGTTCCCTTTCAAAGGGAACTCGCACTGCGTCCTAGAACGCTTTGGGGAACGATATACCCACGCCGCCATGCTAAGGGGAGTGCATGCCAGTGGCAGTGACAACTGTCAGAACCAGCAAATTCAACTGAAATGCCAGAATCACTCTCCCTCGAGTTACACTGGGCTGTCACTGACAGCATTCCCTACGGTCATAGCCCAAGCTATAAGCCTCAAGGGGAAACC
The DNA here is from genome assembly GCA_039654105.1 of Coreius guichenoti. NCBI lineage: Eukaryota > Metazoa > Chordata > Actinopteri > Cypriniformes > Gobionidae > Coreius > Coreius guichenoti. Next base: position 8,041,410 of record CM077175.1, read on the forward strand.
TTCATACACTTTACATGAAGTCCTACCCAGGCCGCTCAAATGCCTGGAACCAACCACTTCAACAGAAGGGGTCCCTTTTAAGGGAATGTGGCTAGGGAACCAATCACTACTCAGGGAACATATTCACCCGAATGCCTGGTGTCACTTACATTGGACACTTCAGTCTGGCCAACAACCTGTCTGTTCAGAAACAGAGCCTCTGGACACTTGCCTCTAGGTAAGGCATCCAGACAGAGGGACTGCGAAGCTGGCAGTAACCAACTCAAACCGGATCTCAGAAACGGGTATCCTGGTAGCGAGGGGAGTCTATCTGCTCGATCCAAGGATCTACAAACCACCTATCTTTCAAAGCGCTAAGGAGGCCAGACAGACCTATGGACTGATCTGCGACCATCTGACCAGACTCAGGAGGCTGAGTACTCACAAGCGACCCTCAGTGAGGGGAGCACCGAGCCTGACCTGGTAGGTAGACCAGGCTGTAGGCTTGATACCAATACGTTCTAGGGATGTGACGGTGAGGACATTTTCCCACCGGTTAATCGACGTGTGTGATACCTAACTACATGGCCAACGGCAGTGTAATCAGCAAAACCGCAATAAACCCTTTAAGCAAGGGGAGTACAACTTACGCCACCCTGCCTCAATGGAGGCCCCAGATTCAGGGGCCTACCATCTGTGTGCATGGGCGGCAGCTCATGGCAATGATCTGGCTTCAAGGGAGTGTATTTCTAGAACCAGCATGAAGTGAAGGTTAGAAATTTCCGCTCGACCCGAGCCATAGTGGTGTAAAAGCAGAATGATACAGAGCTGAGAGTGGAGTACTCAGAAACATCCTGCTTTAGTAGGGGAGTACTAACCACATGACCCTGAAATTTACAGGGTGAGGGCCTGCCAGTGGCTCTAGATGTGCCTGGCGGCCTATGTCCATGAAGCTAGCTCTGAGGGGCGGGATCAAGCGAACCAAACAGTCTCTTCGTCAAGTCTCTTCTGCCCCACGACCACTGCTAGGTCACTAACAAATTCTGCCTCTGCACCAACCTGCATTACTCATCTCACCCCAGAATGCAGAAAGGGGGCGGGCCTTGGCCGAACAACTCATGAGAGGAGACACCTTGGACACCATGAGAGGAGGCTGACATTAGGGATGCTAGAAAGCATACATTCATGTAGTGAAGGGCCAGAGGCGGCAATGCTTTAGCAAAGCGCCTCCATCATCCCTAGTATAGCCTAGGCCAGCTACCGAGGCGGCCCTGGTGAGGGCCAGCCTGCAAGCATAGATCTTTACCTGAGGCTCGGAGGAGCAGCAGCCTCAAGAGAAAAACTCTCTCATGAGAGGAGTCATGGGCCAGGGGCCAGACATAAGATCAAACTGAAGCTCCAGTGTTAGTCTCTAATTTACATATACTCTCCACTGCTTTTGATAGAGAGGAGACGAACTACTTTACCCTGAGGTGGCTCAAAAAGGCCTAAAAGCTGTTTAGAAGCTAAATCAAGCGGCGGCATCAAACCTACTCCTAGTCTGGGAGGACGCCTCACCACCTAGTACTGCTCTACATACCAGTAGGAATGAGCGGTGGCCTCAAAACTACTCTTACACTGAGAGGAAGCCTAATCACTGCACACAGTGAAAATGAGCGGTGGCCCAACCAGTGAATTCATCAAAGGAAAAGCCAACCCATACTCACATACGAAGTCCATATAACTGGTGCTTCTAATCTTACCGTTCTAGCCACCTAACAGGGGAACTTCAGGGCCCTAATATTCCTTCCTCTTCTTACATCTATACACTTTTAAACATAATCCCCTTAACTCTATACAGGGAATGGAGGTCTGCAGAAATACATTTTCTGTTTTCTTTCTCTTTTTAAAATGAAAAAAAGGAGACCTACCAGCTCAACCTGCGGCGTGCAGAATTAAGACTCACCAATTCAGTTTTATGAACATGAGGTCTATCACCCTTACAGGCCTGAAAGGGGCGCTCTCACTGATCAAGCCAAGGTGGGCCGTAGAATATCGTTTCCACTCATCACGGGCCCAGCCCCAGGCCTGATGTAAGAAGCGCCTGGGGAAACGATGAAGAAGAAAGACGAGGGTCAGGTTTTTAGTTCACCCTCGGGGAGGAGACCGTATCACCGACGCTGACTGCATTTGTGATGGATCACCTCCCTCAAATCCTTCTTCTTCCGGGAGTCCCGCCTCTTTTGCGACCTATTCCTCCTCTGAGGGGGCGCACGAGAGGCGATGCTGGCTCTCTGGCCCTGTCTCCAGCCCTCAGACCGTGACGGGCCAGGCCCTCCCGCCTGCCTGGTCGCGGACCCGGATCTCAGCGGTATGCAGGTTTTAAACGCTGCCGAACGAGCCTTTGCCTCCCCAAACTTTCCCACCACCACCCCAACGGAGGTGGTGAAAAAGTTTGGAGGGCGAAACTGGTGAATCGAGGAGAAAGCCCTTTTCTTTCTCCCCGCTATCAGCCAAGTTCAACCACAGATGTCTCTCCGTGGCCACCATCACTGCCATCGATCGACCGATCCCGGCAGCCGCTTTGTTTGGTGGCACGGAGAGCTAGATCTGTGGTGCGGCGCAGTTCGACCACCACATCAGGGGACAAACCCACCCCCTGATCGAGATCCCTCAGCAGATCTGCCTGGCACACTTGCAACACCGCCATAGTGTGCAAAGCAGCACCAGCCAGATCTGCTGCCGTGTATGCCCTGCCATTTAAGCGAGATGTCGTTTTGAGAGGCTTAGATGGCAGAGTTGGAGCTCTCATACCCATATTCCCCTATCCCCTCGACATCAGCGAAGTTAACCCGCTGATGTCGGTGAATACGGGCCGAATATGGGCTCTTCCATGCCCTCTCGATCTCCGTGTGCAGGAGGGGGAGACATGTGTTGATAAGGGGAGAGATTGTGTCCTGATTGAAGTTCTCACAGGATTCTAACGGTGTTGTCTGTTCTACCTCGGCCAAGCCATAGAAGTGACAACGGAGCAATTTAGTTCAGACTTCTCGGGGCCAGGACATTTAATTTATATGCAAACGTCTAAAGCTAAAAGCTTTCTGACACTTAGAGCAGAACCGACTCATCTTGATCCAAAACAGACTCCAGACGCTACAGGATCAAGAATATCATCTCTAGGAACCCACGATCTCTCTTCTGGGCCATAGTCATCCCAGTCCACGAGGTATTCCAAAAGACCACCACGGCGCCGGGAGTACAAGATCTCCTTGATCTTGTAGATGGCGCCATCCTCCAGGATTAACGGAAGGGTGGGTTCCTCTGTTGGGCCAGGCTCTGTAGAAACAGAAGAGTGACAGGGTTTCAATAGTGATACATGGAAGGAGGGGTGAATTCTGTACTGAGAGGGAAGCTGAAGTTGATACGTGACAGGGTTGATCTGTTTGGTGATGGTGAAGGGGCCAATAAATCTGGGACTGAGCTTCTTGCAGGGCAGGCACATTCTGATGTCCCGTGTTGACAGCCACCCTTCTGGCCTGGTTGGTACGACGGTGTTGTAGCTTTAAGAAAGGTCTGCTGTCATCTTGCATCTGCGCACTGCCCTCTGAAGCTGGTGGTGATCTGCGTCCCAGACCCTCTCACTCTCTCTTCAGCCGAAAAATGCCCCTTCCATCAATCCTCAGTGCAGTTCCTTGGGTACAACATCAGCAACAGTGGTATCCAGATGGACGAGGGGAAGGTGGAAGCCATTAAGAGCTGGCCTGTTCCTAATACCATCAAGGAACTTCAACGTTTCCTTGGTTTCTCCAATTTCTACAGAGGATTCATCCATAACTACAGTACCATCACCTGTCCACTCACCAGTCTGTTAAAAGGTAAGCCCAAGTCTCTGTCCTGGACTCCAGCGGCCACAGAAGCTTTCCAACAACTCCAAGAGGCATTCACCAGCACACCGCTCCTTGTCCATCCAGACCCCGAGAAACCCTTCATCGTGGAAGTAGATGCGTCCACTACGGGGGTAGGAGCGGTGTTGTATCAGCAGCAGGGGATTATATATTATATAGTGAACTGTTACGGAAGTAGACTCAGAACACACAGGATATCATTATGCAGGAAGTTTATTGACAACAACAGAAGCTGAAGAATCGTGGATGGTAAGTAAGCAGGTTGAAGATACTTTAACTGTGCTAATGAAGATGGTAAAGATGATCCTTGCAACTACCTCATTCAACTACCTCATTCAACTTAGCGTTATGTAAGGAATAATTTACGACAGACCGTTGAATTATTAGAAAAATAATGCACACTGAGGTGGTAATCGCATCATGGCCGTTACACATCGGGTGTGCATTATTTTTCTAATAATTCAACGACCCGGAGTCAATTATTCCGCTTATACTACGGTTACCACACCTTAAAACATTGTTCAGATGATGTATTTCAAGACATTTGTCAGGCTTTTGTCTTTAAAACTCTCTTGTGTGTAGGACTAATTTCTTACGCATCTCATCCCAAGCCTCCATTGCTAATTCCAAAACGTAATTTTAGAGCTAACGGAGGCATGATTGATAGCTGATAGCAGACTAATGCAGTTATTAATGCAGTGAGAGAGAGAGAGAGAGAGAGCGAGAGAGAGAGAAAGAGAGAGTAAGCGCGTGTGATTTACCTAAGTCTGTGCGTCTCTCAACAGTGTTCGTCACCAGCGTCTCTACTAATAGCAAAACTAGTTTATCTGCTTCAAGAACAGCGCCGTTATTACCTCGCTAGTGAGAAATGTCATGTAGTTTTAAGTTGTTAAACTATTTTACTGATAAAATCGCCAGAGCAGCGCTGACAACACGTTTCTGTGCGAGTCTGTGTCCGTACTGTATGTGTGTGCATTTGAGTTGGAGAGAGAGTAGGAGAAACCGTACATAGCCTAATAAAACGTAATTTTGTGGCAAAAAATATGTAAATCATTTGTTGTTTTTATCCTATTGTTTACTATATTTATTTGCTTGGTCAGTGTCATGGGTTTTGGTTCTTTTGCTGTTGTCGGCTGTATGGACCTTTGAAATAACTGAAATCATTTGGCAAAGTGATATGGAATTGTAATGCGGTCAAGACCTGCCTGGAACTACTTTAGCCATGCGTTTCCCTGAAAATAATTGCACACCTTAGAACGTTCGTCAACCAATCAGATTCAAGCATTCAGCCCTGTACTATAAATATTTAATATATTACTTGCTAATTAGTTAATTAGAGTTTCTTGTTAGTTAATAGCAGTTACTAGAATGTTAATACTGAGTTACTCATTTGTTCCTGTGCAGTTATTCATTAATGAAGGAACAGTATTCTAAAGTGTTACCAAAAATTATTCTGTATAATCTAAAGGGAAACTCTAAACAAAACTGTTTGAATTTTTAATTTCTTACTGTTGTGTAGGTAATTTAGCTCAAAAGGGGAAATATTAATAATTATTCATAACTCATTATGATTATTCATTATGATTATTTATGAGTATATGAACTAGTTAATGAGATTAACTTGATATAGCTACATAAACATTACAATCAATCGATCAGTTCATCCGGTGAACACTCAGTGTTGATTATTAATTTAATTCTAAGAGAAGGATAATTTTCCTGGCTACAGAAAAATAATTCTTCCTTAACATTTACAGTGCTTAGAGCATGTAACAAAATCGATCATTTAAGTGACAATTTGTTTGCAGCAGGGAGTCAGAATCAGAGATGTATTGTGCACAAACTTTATTAACTAAATCACAAACAAAACTAATCTAACACAAACACATACACACGAGTCACACAAACCTTGGTCAGATGGAAATGGATAGATTGAAGTAGGAAAACGGGAGTCAAGAATGAGGTTAAGAAAAGAGTCCAGCATTTAGAAAAACCCATCAGTTTCTTACTGCAAACTTTGTTACCAAAGGAGCTCGCAGATTTACTAACCACACAGCGATTTAGTGTACGTTACTTGCATTGTGCCTTTGCGGGGGAGGAAAGCGTCCAGATACACAGTCGCGTGAGAAAGTCCTGATAGTTCCGTCCGATGCTGCTGAGGTTGCGATTGGTTTCTTCTTTGTTGCCCGATGAAGATATGAAGAATTTGCACGGTTAGTTTAAACTTCGCCATGGTCGAGGAGTCCGCACTTGGTTTGATGTGCGTGTAGGCCCACCATGCTTGGCGCAGCGTATCTGTCATAGGCGTGAGGGAGAAGCTAAAACTGGCGGATCTGTGTGTCTCTCTTTAAAGCTTTTGGGAGAAGTCCCGTCCAGTAGGGTCATTGACCAATGGGAAAGGTCAAATCTCCAAGCGGGAAGATTCCTCTGTTGGAGACTTTCAGCTCTTTTGTTTCAGCTGTGCAATGAGTAACATTTGCATGTGCGGCCTCTATTGGTGGCCGATGAAGAAACTATTAAAGATTCTTGTAACACTACTATATTGCACAGGTATCTATATATCATATACACAACCATTCAGATCTTTATATTACAACTTCGTAGACACCAAACACGGTATAGGTGAGGTTACATTAACCGTTGGTTCTGTCATACAATATGCATTCATGTTTACCTTACTAGATATGTTTGTATATTTGGCATGTATACAAACAACACTCATTAAGTATATCGAGTTCTGTTAAAGAAAATGGAGAAGATTTTCTCCATTTTGTCCATTTTGTGTAAGAAATCCATGTTTTGTAGATTCAAGCCACATGGCAAAACCAGTTTGTTGAGTCTGAGTCTGTGGTCATTCACACTTTGTCCTCTCAGGACTGAGAGACTGGAGTGAACAATGGCCAAATGGTGATGGGATCAGTCTGACATCAATGACATGCTAATGTCATCATCTTTCCCTTCCACAAATGGTACCTGGCAATTGTCTTTGAAGGCTTATCTCTTAGCCCACTGATAGTGGAACTTCTTTTGGGGGATGGGTTTCTAGGCCCAGAGTGAGTTTCACCATTTGTTTGTCTAAATATAACAAATAATTATGTCTGATTTGTCTCAGTTACTACAGTTGTGACTTGCAAAATAAAACAGTCATGATAAATCTCATATCACAACCATTCTGTAGAAAGCACACTGAAACACTATGTAAAGGTAATTGTAAAAAAGTAAAAAATAAATAAATAAAAACACAACGAAAATGTAAAATAACCTAAAAGTTTACCTTTTTTTCCCTGAAATTTGATGTGGTCTCCGTCACCCTCATTCAGCCCCCTGTTTGTAAACCACTGCATTATAAAATGTCTTCCATGTATTCCCTTCACAGGTTTGGGAGTTTCTACATTAAAACCGGGCATGTATGTGTTTAATTCTTTGCTTATGTCACTACACTTACATGCTGCGGATTGTGATTGATAAATATCAGCCATGTTTTGCTCACCAGCTCATTTGATTCGCATTGCCTTTGGCGACCTATGCAACAGATCGATTGTATGTATGTGACTTCAAAAGTATAAACACCCCCTCATAAAACTGACACCTTAGTTTGATGTGTGACACCTCTGTCATCCTCGCTGACTGATGTCTTTCATCACACACGCCAGTGTTCTGATATCCACATCCTGTTTTCATATTGAACCTGTCTTAACAGATCCCTTTGATGGATGATGGCAAATAAAAGGGATGGAGTTAAGCACTGGCTCGCTTTGCGAGTTATATCCATCCCTACTCAGTTTCCTCTAATTAAGCCAAAGGAAATATTAAACACGCCTCTTTTGACTTGACGGAGAGTAAACAGCTTGTGTTTGTTAAAAGCAGCTTGTTTAAATTCTGCATGGGTGGATTATCACAACTTCAACAAAGCGCTGCTGGATGGCAAGTTGTTACCACTCCACGCGCCACATGCAGTTTCACTGGCCCATCATTTTTTATTTATTTTACTAATGTGTCGTCAATATGCAGAGCCACACAGCATTTGAGCCATCTGTAAAGCCGTCGGATAATCCCCCAAATCATCTGTACCAAATACCGTCACCTACCGCAGCTGCACGTGTTTACGGCATTGGCATCTTTCTAAGGCAGGAGATGCTCATCTGAGGGGAATGTAAATGTGTATTTTTAGCCAGAGCATGGAGGGATTTTCATGAACTGATTTGGCTTTTGTTTTCATGCACATATACCACGGTGAACGTGATTTCACCAAGTACAGCATGTTCCTGGAATAACATTCCAATCAACCAATCAGATTTGAGGGAATAGTTTACAGTTTATGTCAAGTTTAGTCTTACAACCAGGGTTAGGTGCTTCTACATCAGTGTTATTCATCATCATTTCCCTCAGATTTTTTAAGTTATGGGTAGGCTTAGGTTTAGGGGTAGGGATAGGATTAGGACTACATTTTCAGACAGAATTACCAGGAATTGTAAAAAAATTGACAAAATTTGTTGATCCAGGAACATGTCTTACTTGGCAAAATCACGGTGGCTTTGTTGATCCTGGAATAACATTCCTGTCTGAAAATTTAGTCCTAACCCTATACACCTACGTATAAGTTATCCCTATAATCAGAGTGAAATGATGGGTGAATAGCACTGATGTAGAAGCACCTAACCCTATAAAACTAAACTTGACATAAACTGTAAACTTGTCTCTCAAATCTGATTGGTTGATTGGAATGTTGTTCCAGGATCAACAAAGACGCTGATCCAGGAACATGTTGTACTTGGTGAAATCACGTTCACCACATACATACTGTGCAAATCCAATTGCGTGCAAGGCCTGATGTGACCATTTTGGTAATTGCCACTTAGAAGAAAGTTCAAAGTCCAAATCATTGTCCACAAGCCTTTGATAACGAACCATTTGCTTAGAGTATAAATGTCCAACGGACACTGACGGACAGTGATTGCTCTAACCGAGAGGTTTAAAAAACACACACACGCACCCAAAGTCATCGAAAGCTCTTTAAAGTTTAATGTGCAGTTTGGCCAAAGCTAATGACTTCAATTTGGCATTTTGTTTCCAAAGGCAGAGCAGAGAAACTGACTTTGCAAGTCATGTTCTGTTTACATTTTAAACTGACCTGTAGCTTTCTTTTTACAGAGTGATGAGGTAATGGGTTGCTTTACACCGAACTAAGCTGACATGAAGCATCTTAATTGAGCTGTTTGGGTAATGAGATGTTAAACATGTTTAGGGAAACAAATATTTATTTATTTAAATAAATAATTACAATATTTATTCAGTCAGTCGCATTGCATCGTGATGACCGCCCCCAACAATATATATATACACCTAAAGGATTATTAGGAACACCTGTTCAATTTCTCATTAATGCAATTATCTAATCAACCAATCACATGGCAGTTGCTTCAATGCATTTAGGGGTGTGGTCCTGGTCAAGACAATCTCCTGAACTCCAAACTGAATGTCAGAATGGGAAAGAAAGGTGATTTAAGCAATTTTGAGCGTGGCATGGTTGTTGGTGCCAGACGGGCCGGTCTGAGTATTTCACAATCTGCTCAGTTACTGGGATTTTCACGCACAACCATTTCTAGAGTTTACAAAGAATGGTTTGAAAAGGGAAAAACATCCAGTATGCGGCAGTCCTGTGGGCGAAAATGCCTTGTTGATGCTAGAGGTCAGAGGAGAATGGGCCGACTGATTCAAGCTGATAGAAGAGCAACTTTGACTGAAATAACCACTCGTTACAACCGAGGTATGCAGCAAAGCATTTGTGAAGCCACAACACGCACAACCTTGAGGCGGATGGGCTACAACAGCAGAAGACCCCACCGGGTACCACTCATCTCCACTACAAATAGGAAAAAGAGGCTACAATTTGCATGAGCTCACCAAAATTGGACAGTTGAAGACTGGAAAAATGTTGCCTGGTCTGATGAGTCTCGATTTCTGTTGAGACATTCAGATGGTAGAGTCAGAATTTGGCGTAAACAGAATGAGAACATGGATCCATCATGCCTTGTTACCACTGTGCAGGCTGGTGGTGGTGGTGTAATGGTGTGGGGGATGTTTTCTTGGCACACTTTAGTCCCCTTAGTGCCAATTGGGCATCGTTTAAATGCCACGGCCTACCTGAGCATTGTTTCTGACCATGTCCATCCCTTTATGACCACCATGTACCCATCCTCTGATGGCTACTTCCAGCAGGATAATGCACCATGTCACAAAGCTCGAATCATTTCAAATTGGTTTCTTGAACATGACAATGAGTTCACTGTACTAAAATGGCCCCCACAGTCACCAGATCTCAACCTAATAGAGCATCTTTGGGATGTGGTGGAACGGGAGCTTCGTGCCCTGGATGTGCATCCCACAAATCTCCATCAACTGCAAGATGCTATCCTATCAATATGGGCCAACAATTCTAAAGAATGCTTTCAGCACCTTGTTGAATCAATGCCACGTAGAATTAAGGCAGTTCTGAAGGCGAAAGGGGGTCAAACACAGTATTAGTATGGTGTTCCTAATAATCCTTTAGGTGAGTGTATATACTGTACACTAAAAATAAATTAATACTTTGGTTCAGCAAGGATACAATTAAATTTATCAAAAGTGACAGTAAAGACATTTATAATATTACAAACGATTTATATTTCAAATGAGTGATGTTATTTTAAACTTTTTAAACTTTGTGACACTGAAGACTAATGATGCTGAAAATTCTGCTTTGATCACAGGAATAAAATACATTTGAAAATATATTCAAACAGAAAACAGTTATTTTAAATTGTAATAATATTTCACAATATTAACGTTTTACTATATTTTTTCTATATATATATATATATATATCTATATCAAATAATTGCAGCCTTGGGCATAAGAGACTTCTTTCAAAAATATTACTGACATCAAAATATAGTGTATACATATATACGATATGATGCAAAAGTATTAGGCATGTAAGTATTTTCACATACAAAAAAAAAGGTTTTAAGGTAGTTTATATCTTTTGCTGTAGTGTGTCAGTAATTTACATTTCCAAACATTCCTTTTGCTATTAATTGTAATAATCCAGTGAGATTTTTGTATTCACAAGGAGTCTGACAACAGCCGGTATGATCTGATCGCACCATCATCGTGTCTGTGAATACATGAAGAAACAGAAAAAACTGAGACAGCTAAACTAAATCCAGAAGAACTGTGGCAATGTTTCCAAGACGCTTAAAGAAACCAACCTGCAAAGCTACCTGAAAAACGATGTGCAAGTGTACCTAGGACGAAAGCTTGTTTTAAACGCAAAGGGTGGTCAGACCAAATATTGATTTGATTTAGTTAATAAAAGTTGATTTAATGAATAAAATCTATTTATGGCATTATTTTTGAAAGCATCCTCGCTTTACAGCATTTTTTACACAAGTGCCTAAACCTCTTCACAGTACTGTAGCTTTGCAGGTAGGTTTCTTCATGCATCTTGGAGATGTTGCCACAGGTCTTCTGGATTTAGTCTCACTTTTTTCTGTTTCTTCATGTAATCACAGATGGACTTGATGATGGTGAGATCAAATCTCTGTGTAGATCATAGAGGGTGTTGCCAGACTGCTTGTGCACACAAAAATCTCAGTGGATTATTACAAATAATGGCAAATGTTTGGAAATGTAAAGTAATATTTCCTACTGACACAATAACCATTTTTGGGGGGTGAAAATACTAACGTGTCTAAGACTTCTGCACAGTACCATATTATATATACACATATATATATATATATACACACACACTATATTGCTGAAAGTTTTGGGATGCCTGCCTTCACATGCACATGAACTTTAATGACATACCATTCTTAATCTGTAGGCCCTTTGCAACTATACCAGCTTCAACTTTTCTGGGAAGGCTTTCCACAAGGTTTAGGAATGTGTTTATGGGAACTTCTGACCATTCTTCTAGAAGCGCATTTGTGAGGTCAAGCACTGATGTTGGACGAGAAGCCCTGGCTTGCAGTTTCCGCTCTAATTCATCCCAAAGGTGTTCTATAGGGTTGAGGTCAGGACTTTGTGCAGGCCAGTCAAGTTCCTCCACACCAAACTCGCTCATCCATGTCTTTATAGACCTTGCTTTGTGCACTGGTGCGCAGTCATGTTGGAACAGGAAGGGGCCATCCCCAAACTGTTCCCACAAATTTGGGAGCATGAAATTGTCCAAAATGTCTTGGTATTTTGAATCATTAAGAGTTCATTTCACTGGAACTAAGGGGCCAAGCCCAACCCCTGAAAAACAACCCCACACCATAATCCCCCCTCCACCAAACTTTACACTTGGCACAATGCAGTCAGGCAAGTACTGTTCTCCTGGCAATCGCCAAACCCAGACTCGTCCATCAGATTGCCAGACAGAGAAGCGTGATTTGTCACTCCAGAGAACATGTCTCCACTGCTCTAGAGTCCAGTGGCGGCGTGCTTTACACCACTGCATCCGACACTTTGCATTGCACTTGGTGATGTAAGGCTTGGATGCAGCTGCTCGGACACGGAAACCCATTCCATGAAGCTCTCTACACACTGTTCTTGAGCTAATCTGAAGGCTACACAAAGTTTGGAGGTCTGTAGCTATTGACTCTGCAGAAAGTTGGCGACTTCTGCGCACTGTGCACCTCAGCATGTGCTGAAACCGCTCTGTGATTTTAGGTGGCCTACCACTTCGTGGCTGAGTTGCTGTTGTTCGCAATTGCTTCCACTTTGTTATAATAACAGTTGACCGTTGAATAATTAGTAGTGAGAAAATTTCATGAATGGACTTATTGCACAGGTGGCAACCTATCATGGTACCATGCTTGAATTCACTAAGCTCCTGAGAGCGACCCATTCTTTCACAAATGTTCGTAGAAGCAGTCTGCATGCCTAGGTGCTTGATTTTATACACCTGTGGCCATGGAAGTGATTGGAACACATGAATTCAATGATTTGGATGGGTGTCCCAATACTTTTGGCAATATAGTGTGTATATATATATATATATATATATATATATATATATTCTGCATCTTTGACCACCACAAACTAATTATCTAAGTTTGCAGGAACTTACTGTTTTGACTCTTGACAGTCATGACATCATGCAGCCACCTGTCTATGACACAGGTGTGGGTTTGTGTCCTTAGGTTACGACCTGGCTGAGAAGAGGCTTAGGTTGTCATCCACGTCATCTGTGCAGCGCTGGGCCGAGGCTGGGTCAAACGTGATGGTCCTGTGATAGGAGAAAGAAGGATCAGTGTAAATCTCAGAATCATGATTACCTGAAACTCAGGGATGACGAGATATACTCATATCTGTTGACTTTCATCTGCTATAAAAAAAACTCACTGCCTGTGTCCTCTCTCTCTCTCTCTCTCTCTCTCTTTCTTTTTGTGTGTGTTGATTGACAGGTGCGTGCTTGGCAGGGTCAAGAGTTTGAGGCAGCCCAGGTGTGGGTTCAGCGATGCATATGCTCCTATGAGAGTTCATCCTCAGTCTTTCAGAGGCTACCAAGGCTAACACAACGCTATAGCCTTTGCTTTGTTGTTTGTGGACTGTTTACATATTTTTTTCCTCCTCCAACATCAAACTCTCCACCACATTCCCCTAGATATTTTCCTTTCCTCACAATCCTCTTATCTGTGAAGAAGCATTTTAAAATGGAAGACATTAGTAAACCATAGACGATTACAGAATCATTTAAATAAGAGGAGCATATTTAATAAGCAGTAGGTGTTTACAAGCACAAATTTTCATCTATGAAATGAATCCAAACGTTGTAATCCAATTCACATATTCGTTTACATACACATTAAATGTATTTCAAACAAAACTTGAGTGCATGCGTACTTGCGCAGTGCCCAGACTCACCACTTTCAGAACCGGAAACCACCACCAGTATAATTGTCGTTTTTGCCTTGGATGACATACAGTATCTATAAATAAAGAAGTTTTTTAGTTTTTTTTTTTTTTTTTTTTCAACCACTGACCATTTCATAAGATGAGACATAAATAAACTTCATTCCACGTTCGAATTACAAAACGTATGTAAACATCTGCATCACGGCACTGTGCGCATGTGCGTAAGGTATTTTTGAATCTGATTGAGAAAATAGTCAGATTCAAGTGTTTACATGCCTATTTTTTTTCCTGTTCCTGTTTAGATTATTTCAGGTCTACACCACCCCTTTCAATAAAAAAAAAAAGTAGTCGGATCGATTGAGGTATTTAAGACTTTTCAGTCCAACTGGGCTATCAATCTGATTGTATGAGTGCATGTAAATGTATAGTGTTGGGGAAAAGTGTGTGTTATGTAATCAGACTACTGTTTCCCTAGTAATGCAAGTAAAGCAATTCATCCAAGTTACTTTTTCAAATAAGTACAGTTTTCTATTTATTTTATTTCTTTAATGTCGAATGTAATCTTTAATATATTATATTTAGGTGTGCAAAGATTGCAGGAGTTGTTGTAGTATGCATGAGCATGATGTAGCGGCTCCTGGCCATACATTTAGGTGGGGCTGATTCTGGGTCATAGCACTACCTTAAGCTATAAATCATATAATCTATCTATCTATCTATCTATCTATCTATCTATCTATCTATCTATCTATCTATCTATCTGTCTGTCTGTCTGTCTGTCTGTCTGTCTGTCTGTCTGTCTGTCTATCTGTCTATCTGTCTATCTATCTATCTATCTATCTATCTATCTATCTTTATTTATGGAGCACTTTAAAACAACGAAGTGGACCAAAGTGCTGTACAGAAGAATAAATAAAAGACATAAAATACATAACTCATACGAGGCATAAAATACAAATAAAACAAATGAAGAGACATAAAACATAAGAAAAACAGCCATACCATAAAAACAATAAAATAAAACAAAATGTCAGTGTCAGGTGTCAAAAGACCAAGGAGAAAAGGTGGGTTTTAAGAAGCGATTTAAAAATAGACAGTGAAGAGGCCTGTCTAATGGGCAGAGGCAGATCATTCCACAGTTTAAGAGCTGCCACAGCAAAGGCACGGTCCCCTCTGAGCTTACGCTTTGTATTGGGCTCATTCAGGAGCAGTTGATCAGCTGACCTGAGAGAACAGGTGGGTGTATAAGGGTGTAGCAGCTCAGAGATGTAGGGTGGGATTTAGGGATTTAAAAACAAATAAAATAATTTTAAAGTGGATCCTAAAATGTACGGGCAGCCAGTGAAGTGAGGCTAAAATGTGGGAAATGTGCTCGTGTTTACATGTTCCAGTTAAAAGACGCGCTGCAGCGTTTTGTACCATCTGGAGACGGGTGACAGAAGACCTACTAACCCTCACATAGTGCATTACAGCAATCCAGCCGAGTGGTAACAAAGCCGTAGATTACTGTCTCAAAGTGTTGCCATGGAAGAAATGGCTTTATTTTGGCCAGCTGCCTCAATTTGAAAAAGCTCGATTTAACGACTGCCCTGATCTGACTGTCGAGCTTAAGGTCAGAGTCGATTTTAACCCCTAGGTTAGTGATGGTTGGCTTGATGTACTAGGCCAAGGCACCCAAATCAACAGGAGGGGTCCCAGTGGTGCCACCAAAAACCATCACTTCTGTCTTTTTTGCATTGAAACTTAAAAAGTTAAGAGCCATCCAGGTCTTTATGTCGTCAAAACACTCGAGTAGCGGTCTGACAGTGTCATTCTTTTTAAGAGGCACATAAATCTGACTATCGTCCGCGTAACAGTGGAATGACATGCCATCCTTCCTAATTATGGAACCAAGCGGGAGCAAATAAAGAGAAGAGGGCCTAAAACTGAGCCCTGTGGGACCCCACAAGAGAGAGGAGCAGAGGAGGACTCAGAGTCACCACAGCTGACACATAAAGTCCGAGTAGGATCTGAACCATTCGAGCGCTATGCCCTTGATGCCCACCCACTGCTCCAAACTGCTCCGATTTCATGGTCCGCTGTCTCAAACGCAGCAGTTAAATCAAGCACAATAATAACAAAATCATCAGAGTCAGTAGCTAAAAAGATATCATTAAACACTTTTAAAAGAGCAGATTCTGTGCTGTGTAGAGTTTTACAACCAGACTGGAAAACTTAGAGACGTTTTTCAAAAATCCCACAATATAAATTTAGCCTGAGGGTGGCATTATAACGTCGATTGACAGGCATACACGCAATAAATTGTTATCTTAGAAATATAGTATTTATGGTTGTGGCAAGCAAGACGGTAGCGTGATTGATAATGAGCGTCACCTGCACGCCACACTGACCTTGTATCTCACGAAGGAGGACCAGGCCTGAGGCCTATTGCATTAAGCTAGTTTCAGAGTAGGTTTAGAGTTGACAAATCCAGATAAATCCAACCTGGTTTAGATCAGGTTCAGCAGTCTCACAAAGCTCGGTATACACATTCTCTGTTGACTCAGAGTACAAAGTACAAAACAAATATAAGACATTGTGGTACAGTTCAGAGTATGTAGAACAGAATAACAACATCAACTAAAATATAGAATGAACATGTATGTAAAAATAATAATAAAACAATAAAAAATAAAATACTGAAATAAAGTATAATATTAGGGCAGTTACATGATTTTGAAAAGCTTTAAAATTTGTATTGTTTTAATAAGTTTTTTGTTTTGTGATCTCATGTTTGAAAGGGTTTCAATGTATATTGTGAGATCAGTATTATAAAAGGTGGTTTGTTATTTGTCTATTTTATGTGATTAAAGTGTTGAGCGTTCGCTGGTTCCCGCCTCCTTCTTCGCTGATCCTTTAACATTGTTACAATGGTGTTTGAATGTCGAACAACAATGTTGTGGAGGAATTCGGGAGAGGAAAAGAAAGCTATGTCGATTAGAACAAACATAAACACAACAGAAGTATTCCCATGCTATTTATATTAGCATGTTTAAACTAAAGGATTTATACTTTAACTACATCCCCCTGCCACCTACTATATTAAAGAATGTGTTCACAGTCTGATTTACTAGTTGCTGAACTGATATAGAGTGATATTCACACGTTGTTAAAGCGGATTGATTGGTCCAGAAGGTTTACGTAAGGTAACGTATAAAGAAGTGGGGCAGACACTTTTCTGCCCATATGGCTTTCAATTACAGTGCGCTGCATTTCCATTTTTTACCACAGACTTACATTGGAAAGTGGATACTGTGGAGCTCTGCCCCGCTTAGCACGATCATTACATAGCGAACCTGTCTACCGAAGCCATGTGCTAAATATTAATATATCCAGCTCACTTTAACTTAAAATAGTCTAAAAATATTTGTTGAATAATGCTGAACACATTTACGAGTTAAAGGTAGGTCTGATTCAATATACAGAGGTCTATGTTTTCTAGTGGATGAATATTTTGGTGGGGCACTGGCACTTGCTTATGAGTGACTGTGTTTTCCTTCAGTCCACCTAGAGATTTATGTTTTAAAATTGCCTTTGGTAAATAAAAATATATCATTCTGTTTCAGTGTAGTACAGTTGTACTCTTTTTCTGACAATTGTTTTTGTACATAAACCTTACGACAGTATTACAACAATTATTTATTCATGTTAAAAATTTAATATTAAGGTGGATGATATTTCCTGTGATTGTGTTGGCTGAGTAAATGCATTTATACTGCATTAAAAACCACCGTGGTATAGCCTATAGCCTGTATATGCAGTCAATGCCTGGGGGATAAACAGTAAAAAATAGCACAAAAAAAAGAAGAAAAAGCCTGCAAGCCAAGCGAAGTGTTTCTGCTCTGGAGGAGAGTCTGAGAGAGTGAAAACGAGAAAAGGTTACTTTCTGTGAAAAATACAATATAATTAGTTACATTTTATAATGAGTAACGCAGCATTTCATTGCATTACTTTTTTATGAGTAATGCTCCCCAACACTGGTAATTAGTGCACTTAAAACTCACATACCCATCAGCACCGTGACAGACTCGGTGAGTCACCTTAAAGTGAGACCCTGCCAGAGTTGATCATATTTTTTAGTGCATTATATGACTGACATTTTCCTCGAAGCTCCCTGTCACAGCATTTTTTTTTTCAGGTGTGAGACTCTCTTTATTTGGTTAGAGGGGTATTAAAATCCTTGACACAACCCGAAGAGGAGTAAGGGGACAGAGAGGAAGGAGAGAAGAGCCCCTCATTTGTGAAACGTCACAGACCCGAGACTCAGAAAGATCAGAAAGGGCCCTTTGGGTAGATTAAAAATTCATGATCTCTTCTGCAGCAGAGAAACAGAGGAGAAACTGAATGCGGTTGTGGAGAACGCTGACTCTTCGGCTGAAATGGAGCATGTCTTTCATCAGTTCTAATGAAGACCCAGAGGGAGAAAGAGAGAGAGATGGAAAGAAGCAAGTGTTTAAGGGTTTGGGACATTCATACATATCAACATAGAGCTGTTGAGCTGAAGCAATCATAAAGTATTTGAGTCCAGTGCTGTGCTGGCTTCCTGTCTGTCTCCATTGCTTCCTGAGCTCACATTCTAAGGCTCTGCTCCAAGCCTGGTAAGCTGCCTCGCTGTCTACTATCTACATAGGCAGCTTCCCTCCTAAGGCAGAATCCTGACTGTTTTGAAATGCTCTTCAAGGAAAATAATTCATACACCACACAAATTGTGCTCCTCATGGATGAGAGGTGCATGAGAGGTTTGCAGAATACTCACAGCTGATTCCAACAACACGGTCTCACTCCTATTCGTCACATATTGATGCTTGGTCAGGACCCCTCGGCATCACTTTTTAACGCACAGGGTACCCCTTTAGCGTCGTTTTCCGACGCACCGGGTACTCCATTTGATTTCCGTTGTTTGCCCAATGCGTCAGATCAAGACGCATTTAATTCTTTGCATTTGTAAAAGTAGACATGATTTTATGAATATTTATAGGCTACTTTTATAATTTGGAGCAACTAACCCCACTCCTACCCACTTCTCAACAATATAAAACACGTAACAGGCAAATAAAAGTACAGTCACAGGTATTTATTGCAAAAACTGACCAAAAACAGTATCAAAGTATTAGCTCATGTTGCATTCCAAGTCTTCTGAAGTTATACAATATCTTTATGTGAAGAACAGAGTTGATCTTAATGTTTTAATCGCTGGAATGATGATCCAACCCTCTGCTCCGTAAACACACACACTCCACTCAGTCATATCTCATTCAAATGATACACCCGACTCTTTAGCATGACGCGATCAGTCACGAGACACACGAGAGCCAATGCCATTTTACACTGATCACTTTTGGGGATTTTCTTCACACAAATCAATCGTTTGGCCTCGGAACACTTGGAATATTTGTACTTTTTGAATAAATTGTGGCTGCAGTCGTATCTGCCTGTTATATCCTGTTTTTTTATAATACACAAATGGGTAGGTTTAGGGATGGGGTTGGGTTACGTGTTCAAAACATGTCTGAATAGCGTAAATAAAAAAAGAAAATAAAATGTAAATAAAATTATGCTGGCTGATTAAATTGAGAATCACACTCCATGTCATAATGGCAAAATCATAACCCAATATATAGTTTCATCATGACGATAACCATGTCCAATGCGTCTGTATATGACACCAAAGGTTTCTCATTGAAATCAATGGGAGTACTGCGCGTCGAAAAACGACACTAAAGGGGTACCCTGTGCGTTAAAAAGTGACGCCGAAGGGAACTGACCAAGCATCAATATGTGACGAATAGGAGTGAGACCAATCAGTGTTGATTCCAATCAGTAATGCTAAGTTAAAAAAAAAAACAGCTCACCCAAAAATTTTAATTCTGACATAATTTACCAAGCGTGCCACACAAGTCCTGAAAAGTTAATCCAATGCGTCTCAATCGCCCCAGGTGGTTGGTCCCAGTATAGCTCATAAACCCCGCCCTCTCTGTGTAATGTAATGGGACGTGGGACAAACTAAACAATCAAATTACACTTTAAATAATTTTTTCCCAAAAATGGTTTCTGTCATTTTAAGCAGTTTTTATCACGATGATGTCATTTCAAGTGTTCGTTTTTTTTTTAAAAGTTTGGTTTTAGTTAGTTATTTGTTGCTATATAAACGGGGGTGTGGCGTCATGATTGACAGCTGTGATTGACAGCTTCTCTAAGCGAAGTTGTCACTGAGGCACCAACAGACTTTTTTCGGGATTGTCGGGAGGAGATTGGAGCTTTAGCTTTAATTTCTACATTTCCATAACTGTTTATTTCACACCGACTTAATGAGTTGTTCTGCATCTGCGAGAGTGTGGGTGGGCTTTTGATATCGCGGCTATACTTCCTGCTCTCTAATGCGCAGACTTGGGTCCCAAATCAGCGCATGATGCAAAAGACGCGTCGTCCATATTTTTTTTTAACGGTTTATGTAATTTACTCATTCTTCTGTGGAACACAAAAGAAGCCATTTTGAAGAATGTTTCAGCTGTTTTAGCCCATGCAATGAGAGTCACTTGGGTCCAGAATTAAACTAGACCCCATTGGCATTTCATTGAATGGAAGAAGAAAAAATTGTGAAATAGTTTTTTTTATTTTATTCCATGTCAGATGGAACTATATTATATTGAATAGCATACTGAATAAATGTAAAAAAAAAAAAAAAAAAAAAGACATATTTCACTGATTTTATCACAATGAATTCTGGGACTGCATTATACATGGAGGATATATATTTATGTGATTCTGCTTTACAATATATTATATTGTACAATGAAGCATAATTTAAGAATTTTCTGGAAGATTTTTAATGTTTTTAAAAGTTGCCTATGCTCACTAAGGCTGCGTGTATTTGATCAAAAATACAGTACAAACAGTATTATTGTGAAATGTCATTACAATTTAAAATAAGCAGAATTTTCAGCATCATTATTCTAGTCTTCAGTGTCACATGATCCTTCAGAAATCACTCTCATATGCTAATTTGCTGACCATAAAACATTTCTTATATTAATCAGTGTTGAAAATATTTTTGTGGATACATTTTTTCAGGATTCTTAAATGAATAGAAAGGTTTTAAAAGAATGATAGGTATCCTCGGCTTGATCAAACCACGCATCGCATTCTTCTTCTTCTGAGGTAAATTTAAGGCTTATTCCTCACAGCACGTATTCTTCCAAACTTGATGAAAAGTAGAAGAATGCTTTGTTTATCGAGACGTTTACAGGTTCACATGGCTAACATGGATGATGACTGTATGAATAGGCTGCACTGCTCATGGGTGTGGTCACATTAAAAATAATGAGCAGAGACCAAAGAAAGCGTACCTCTCGTTGGTTTCATATGGATTACATTAACAGAATATTGTTTTCAATATGACTTACTTCATTTAATGGTAGACACTTCAAGCTTTCTAAAGACATATCTCTCATGACTGTGTGGCAAGTAGACACTTTACAGTTTTGAATGATGTTTTACTTGTTTCTGTATGAGTATTTTAAGTGGATTATGTATGCTATGTTGAAAAAAATCCACCAAAACTCGCTGGCACGTTCGTCGACCCGAGGGTTAATGTCACTTTTGATCAATTTAATGTGTCCTTGCTGAATAAATTAATTGTAACTGTATTAATTTCAAAAAAAAAAAAAAAAAGATACATAAACAGCTGCTTACTTCACCTCCTCTGATGGTTTTCAGTTCATTCTTTTAGCATCCCGATGATAAGGATTGAGACTCATGCTTAAGTCTTCCCCTTAGGAATGGAAAAACATTAAGCCGTGACTTGGCTTCTAAAACAGAAAAAAACGGGGAAAAAAATCAAGATGAATTGAACATCTTTTAATGCCTACTAAATATTTCCCAAATTATTATGAATTAAAAAAGGTGGCAATTTTGATTCTGTATATTTTGAACATGGTAAATGTATTGAATTATGGTATAACACTCTGTTATACTACTTTAACTGACATTTAGTTATCAATGCAAACATATGGACTCAGTAACTCCCTCAAACTAATGCTTGCTGACTGATGATGATGGCAGTATCTAAAACTGTATCAAAATGAAATGAAATTGATGATAACATACATATAAATAATTGATGTATGGATGTAATGCAGTCAACTAAAAGAAATCGAAACTCTATGGGTCCTTTTTTACAATACAATACAATACAATACAATATAATATAATATAATATAATATAATATAATATAATATAATATAATATAATATAATATAATATAATATAATATAATATAATATAATACAATACAATATAATATAATCAAAATAATATAATATAATATAATTAATACAATATAATATAAATTATATATATATATATATATATATATATATATATATATATATATATATATATATATATATATATATATATATATATATTATTTCTCTTTGCATATGATTTAAATGCACAGTAAAAAAACAAAACAAAACAAAAAAAAAAACAGACAGATGCAGCCATCAAAAATGGGGTGCTGATCATTCTAGCTAACTATTCTCTAGCAACTATACACTATAACAACACCACACTGTTTTACAGGAAGGTACAGATAGTTCAAGAGGAATAACTGAACATAGATCTCCTGTGTCATTTGTTTAATTGTCTATCTTCATAACACTCTGCAGCTGGTCGCATTTTCCAGTGGAAAAACAATCAGGCTGCCAAGAGCGGAGACAGCAGTCCCTTCTGTGACAACATCTTCCATTTCTCCACTGAGACACAGACATGTGTGGGAGAAGAAGAGGAGCAGAATAATAAACCAGTGGACACCCGCCTGTCAAAAGCCATCACACAAACAGGAGCTTGACGCCTCTGTTTTGGATCAGCAGGAGAGTCAAAGAGCTTGTGTCCCTGAGAGACACTCAAACCCCCGTCCCTAAAACTCTCTCACAGCACCCACTCAGTCTGAAAGAGCCAGTCAGAGAAGAGACGGAAGAGAACCAATCATAAAATAACAATAAACAGGTTTATTACATTTTGTCAGGCACATTTAATGTTTGACCTTTAGCAGGTAGTGATGTGTTCCTTGAAATCTAATAACACAAGAAGGAAACGACTTTACAGCAGTCGCCACAAATACAGAGTTTGTGAATTAGTCAATGATCTCACCGTCCCATCCAAGGGAATAAAAATCATTATAACCTAACGTTATATATCATTATAATCATTATATTTTAGAAAATACTGCATTTTGCTCACATTTTGAGAAATCATTTACTTAGCCTGGCCAGCAACCATATCACCCTGTAACCCAAGACTGGTTTCCCGCTGAAGCTAAGCAGGGCTGAGCCTGGTCAGTACCTGGATGGGAGACCTCCTGGGAAAAACCAGGTTGCTGCTGGAATAGGTGTTAGTGAGGCCAGCAGGGCTGTGGTCTGTGTGGGTCCTAACGCCCCGGTATAGTGATGGGGACACTATACTGCCAAAGAGCACTGTCCTTCGGATGAGACGTTAAACCGAGGTCCTGTCTCTCTGTGGTCATAAAAAATCCCAGGATGTCCTTCGGATAAAGAGTAGGGGTGTAACCCCGGCATCCTGGCCAAATTTGCCCATTGGCCTCTGTACATCATAGCCTCCTAATAATCTCCATATACTGATTGGCTTCATCACTCTGTCTCCTCTCCACCAATCAGCTGGTGTGTGGTGGGCATTCTGGCGCAATATGGCTGCCGTCGCATCATCCAGGTGGATGCTGCACATTGGTGGTGGTTGAGGAGATTCCCCCCTTCTATATGTAAAGCGCTTTGAGTACCCAGAAAAGCGCTGTATAAATGTAACAAATTATTATTATTATTATTATTACTTAGGATTATTTTGTTTGGCTGTGGGAAAATCAGCAACAACAAAACAATGACTTAAAAAGGATCAGTTTACCCAAAAAGAAAATGTTGTCATAATTTACATATATATTATGTGCAAGCAACAGATATCTCTGTGGGTATTAGGACAAAAACTCTGATTACTGGAGGGGAAAGACCAGGTCATACCTGGTTAGCTTGTGGTGTCAGGTTGATGATGTTGTGGGCCATCTGCTGCTCTCTCAGGCTCGGGTGCGTCTAACAGTGGCTGGTATAACAGCAGCGGAGCATTGCACAGTCAGGAAGTGAATCAGTGAAATGGTGAGATCTTTAGCAACTGATTGGCAGGTCTGGATTAAGTTCTCTGAGGTAGCCATCTGAGGGAATGAGCCGGAGACTGCCTCACCGCCTGAGAGAAGAAAAAGTGGTGAGCTGTTGCTGCAGGCTGATGAATGCTGTACTTTAACCCTCTTTAGCTTACAGTGGACAGAGGGCTGACATATCCCATTACAGTTTAGACCGCTGCTCTGACTCGCTCGCTCCTCTTTCTCTCTGCAAATAACCCTTTCAATTAGATTAAAATTTAGCCTCTTTATATACATATATAAACTATCCCAAGAGTTCAGATGCAAAAAAAAGTCATTCACTTTAATGGCAATGAAAAAGTTATTAGTCAATTGATTTGTATTTAACAAATTTAACTGTATTTTGCTGCAAAACCAGCTAAGTCCATGCATGTTTTTTTTTTTTGTTTGTTTGTTTTTTGCAAAAACCTCTAAGTCCATCTCTTTGGACAACAATACATAGTAAACAGTTTCAAAATCACCAAAGATGCAACTAGAAACATTACAAATGATGAAAGCAGAATTCAAAATGTAACAAGAGACTGATCCACACAGTAGGAGGAGCTGTGATACAACTGGCTACCATGTGACACGTCCATTTCTGTCAGAGTTAAAGGTACAATCTGTAAGTTTTCACTGCTATAGGTCGCATTTTCAAAACAACAACAAAGGCAAAATTTGATGATGCTATGAAGGAGAGTGGGACGATGGGAGATGTCGTTTTCACCATCCACAGATATATGGAATTCACGAATCATGTTCACGGAATGAATCAGTAATGAATTAGTTTTTGTATTACCTGTATGTTTGATCACACTATTTTATGTCATCGTAATGAATTAGCTGCAAGGAATGTGAAATGTAATGCTATATTAACCTGTTAACGACACAACAGCGACATGCTTCCGCATTTGTTCACGTGTGTTGCCATGGTTTCTACAAGTGGAAACCAAGGATAGCGCGGATATTACTTCATTTATAGGTGACAAGGACAAGGGATGAGCCATAATTTAAAATTTGGAATTTCTCTGGATTTACAAATCCTTGGGAACTTTTGGGATAATATAAGTACAGAACTGCATGAAATATATCACACTGTGCAAGTGGTTTTTGGATATTTTATTACAAAAATCTTACATATTGTAGCTTTATTTCTTCTGTGAACGCTTTTGCTGGACAAAGGGAAGTGGCGTTTAGCGGTTTCTACCAACAAACTGTTATTTCTGAATGGGCTGATGCTGGGATTGAGCGGATTTGAAGCGAAAGTATTTGATGAATGCATACAATGTGCGGAGAGCATTCACTCAATATCATCATCTCATTTTTGACGGAGGTGGAGTTTAGCAGCTTTTGAGACAAACTCTTCATATATATATATATATATATATATATATATATATATATATATATATATATATGGTAATTATGGTATGACCATTTTTTTTTGGTATAATATATTATTATTATTAGAAAATTAACCAACAATGTCATCTGTTTTAGCTCCTCCCAATTTAATCAAGTCCTGATGGATAAAATGAAGTCTTATAGTGTTCATGTAAAGTAACATGTAAATCTCAAGATTACCTGGTGGATTGACTTATTGATACAAGTGAGCTGTGCTGATTTCAAATGATTCTTGAGTGCAGTTCTAAAGCAGACCTACAGATCTCCTTCTTTTCATCAGCGTCGTTCAGAGATGTGCTGATGGCTTTGTCCCCAAGCAGATCTAAAGAGTCACTGAAATCCACCGCCTGAAGGAGACACTAGAGCCCTGTTGCAAAGACATGGATTTCCATGCTGTTCCAGACTGGTTTTTGAGTCCTTCTGGTTAACCTTGTCAAGAAGCACAGAACATATGCATGGATCTGGATGGACAAAGTGCAATTGTTCTGAGTGGCCAAGGGTCAGGTTACCCTCGGGTCTGTGTATATGTGTGGAACAAGTCCGGTCTAACCTCATGGGTCCATCTTTGAGCTTTGCAATGATGTCAGCAAGTTAAGAAGGGAGAGCATCACTGCAGAGGTCTCAATGCGGGGTGACAGCCAAGATGTGTGCATCTGACCTTGGCTCTTCTCCGGCTTTCCTTGTAAAGGGGAAAAGACAAAGGAGTCTTTTGTTGAGGTCTAATTAGCTAAGCTGAGGAAGGCCCTCGTCTTTGCAGCACTCACATTTTCCACCTCATTTTCTGTGGGAAAATATTTTATTGATTTTTGGAGAAGAAACAGAGAGGAAGCTGTGGTGGGAGCTCGCTCGGCGCGGGATTAGAAGCAGTCGGGGGTCTGCGTGTGCAATGGCCCCCCTCCTCGACGCCCGGGGAGATCTGCCAATTAGAGACCTTGATCCCTTGCCCATCATAGTCGACTTCTCTCCCACCCTGGTTTGGTTTGACGTTCAGCCATGCCAAATCTGTTTTTCTGCTCAGCAGAGGGTGAAGGCACAAGGCCTTCTATTAAAAAGTAATCAATACGAAAACTCCCTTATTGTTTGAGCTGGCAGACTGGCAAACAAATAAACAGATGATAATGCTTCGACAGTCGAAGGACAGCACATTTGTTCATTATAAAAATAACTAAAATCCATGTGCTGGATGCCAAATATTTGGCCACTTTTCATGAGGCTTACAAACTGAGATAATCCCTCACGCTCTTGTTTACTGCTAAACGATCGCTTGGCGTACGTCGCACAAAAGCCGCCTCGTTCTTTGCGTCACCTGATGTAAAGTGCAAGCTGATTTTTAATCAGGACTATTTCATGTGTGTCGGCTCCGAAATCAGAAAGCTATCGCGTTGGCTTTGTCACTCAGTAATCACTTATTTTCTCAATGACAAACGACAGGCCACGCTGTGCCAACTGCCACCATATTCCCCAGGAGACAACACAAAAAAAAATGGCCGAACGGCCTCTCTTTCTCTCTGTCTCGGCAGTAAATTACATTGTCGACCTGCAAGTGCCAACTTCTCCCCTGAAATGATTATTTCTACCTCACAGAAGATTGCTTTAGTAATTATACGTATCATAATTAAATTTCATCAAGTCCTGTGAGAGCTCAAATCTCATTTGACCCAGGTTTAGAGTTTTAGCTCTTGCGCTGAAAGTACGAGACTCTTTATATGCCATTGTATATGCATTTGCTTGGTTAGTTTTGTGATCCTTCCCTTTCCCTATAAATCATACCTATCAAACCTATAAACATTAAATTATTATAATAAAAATCTGTACGGTAATTTCTTAATTTTTGTCAGGAAATCGTATCCATCTACTGAGAGAAAAAAACTCTGGTACACTTCTCTACACTAGAGAAAAACTTATTTGCATATGTTTACTTTAAATTTCTTAAGAGGGAAGTAGTATTTTTCCTATTTTTAACCAAAATAGGGTGTTGTGGGCATTAGTGAGTACATACATGAAATGTATTGTCTGTTTCATTCATACTGGTAGCCGGAGGGCACCCTTGCGCAGAAAGTCCACAAGTGAGACTCATAGAATTCATAAAACTTATGGACCTGGTTTCACAGACAGGGCTTAGATTAAGCCAGGAGTAGGCCTTTGTTAAATTAGGACATTTAAGTAGCTTTTATAAATGTGGCTTAGAAAAAAACATTACTGGTGTGCATCTTAAGACAAAACATAGTTGAAGATTTTTCAGCGGAAGTTGCTTTTAGTTAAGACTGCTCAAACATCCATTTTAATCTGAGACTAGGTTTAAGCCTTGTCTGTGGAAACCAGGCAATGATGTTTTTAGGAAATCCCTTATATGGATAAAAGCATACAGCTATCGCTGTAGCAGAATAAAACGCAGATAGAGACGTTTTGATTGAAACATTACTACAATAAACATATGATTGCGACAATATATGGTTTATCTGTGTTCTTCTAGACATCTTGGGTATTTTCATAAGAACCAAGTACATTGCTTATCGACATTCCCTTTACCATTGTATAGAATACTATAAAATAGTATAATGTCTGCCTCAGTATCACCTAGCTCTAGCATCATTTACTGTATATTTCATATAAGTGTGACTTACATCAGTTGTCTCAGACTTTAAAACCGGAGTTGTTGAGAGTAATCTGCCCAATCATCACAGTAAACTTGGGATCTTCAATATATGTGAACAGCTACATCATCTGAATCCATGCTAATCCACCGACTAAACAAGATTAAGCAGTATTTGGCTGGATAAATCTGGGCTATTCTCTTATTTCCAGAGGTGTAGTAATCACTTAAGCCACAGTAAATAAGCAGCGAGTAAAACAAACAAACAGACAAAAAAAACAGGAAGTGAAGGTCAAAGTGACGGCCCTGTTTCTCCCAGAGGCGCTGGGAACCGAAACAGACTACACTTCTGTCATGTGCATGCTGGGATGGATAATTACGGAGTAGCAGTCTGATGATTAAAATCATGATGAGGTTCAGGCAGGAGGCTGAGAACAGAGCAACAAACTCAGGAGCGAAGTGGCCAACGGTAAACACACACTCACAATTACAGAACATTCTCAATTGCATGATACTGGACAAATACAGATATAAACACGCTCCACACAATTAGTAAACAGTGAAAGGCAAACACAGACCAAAGTGCACACTCAGGCAACTGCATTAAATTGAGGAAAGTTTACTGAGTGTGTAACTGTATTTTGCTTTTTTTTTCATTAAAAGTGCACATTTGGCTCTATGGCGATGGAATCATTTAGTTTTTTTTTTTTTAATACAGTATATGAGTTGGTCTCACTTTTTGTATATATATATATATATAAATATAATTTTGCTGTAGAATTACAAAAAAAGTAATAGGCTGTGTACCTAATGTTCCTTCTGTCCTGTTAATTGCTGTGCTCATCACATTAATTCTGTCTTAAATACAAATTAATATTTTACATATTTTTCATTTTATTTAGCTTTATTTGATTATTTTTCTTTTTTGACTTGTTTAATTAACATTTTATGTTTCTGTCTCTTGAATTTGAAGCAATAAATGTTAATCTCACATCACATTTAATTTACAGGAGCTATAATCAAGAATCAAGGCCAAATTGAGATTTTGAAGGACTTTTTTTTTTTTTTTTTTTTTTATCAAGTATGCAAACTATATACAGTGCATCCGGAAAGTATTCACAGCGCTTCACTTTTTCCACATTTTGTTATGTTACAGCCTTATTCCAAAATGGATTAAATTCATTAGTTTCCTCAAAATTCTACAAACAATACACCATAATGACAACGTGAAAGATCTCTCCAGAGATGTTCAATCGGGTTCAAGTCTGGGCTCTGGCTGGGCCACTCAAGTACATTCACAGAGTTGTCCCGTAGCCTCTCCTTTGTCATTTTGGCTGTGTGCTTGTGCATTCGCCCCAGTCTCACGAACACCCTTCTGAGACCTAAAATGACAAATGGGACACCCTACGGTCTTGTGGACTTAACAGACACGCGCATGCGGCAGCCATTGTAAGTCCACAAGACCGAAAGTGCATATTAAGTGTGCCATTTAGGACAGGGCCATAGAAGATTGCTTACGCAAATGTAAAATAATGCGATCATCAAACATTAAACAGCATATAAATCAAAACTGCCAAACGTTAATGAATGAAATGTTGAACCCATGAAGGGTTAACGACTCTGAAGCTTTGGGGGTGTTGATGGACTCGATCTACTCCATCTATGTTTTTTGATAAAAACATTTTTGACAAAAATGATTTTCTTAGCTTTTTGTTTAAAATGTTGCTTTTTTTTATTTTTATGAAACTTACCCAAATTCAAGTGTTGATAAAAAAGGATGCATGAAACTAGAATAAAATGTTTTTAAAATGGTTTTTAATATTTCAAGTATAAAAAGTTAATACCCAAATAGCAACATAGTAGTACTTAAAGTGCAAAAATAATATATAAATAGTAAACTATAAGTATGATGTTATGTTCACCTAAAGAAAATTTACAAGTATACTTGCAGTATAAAACTACTAAACTAGTAGTTTACTGAGAGTATACTTCAAAGTTTACTTTCATGAACTAAAAAAATATAGTACAGATGCAGTACAAATGAGAAACGTAGTTGTGAACTAGTTGTGCACTTAAAGTTTACTACTGCTACACTTAAACGTATACTTTTATATACTAAAAAGTGGGCCAATTTAGTCCCAAGCAATACTGAAATAGTACACTTACAAGTTTACTACTAGTACGCTGATATTAGTATACTTACTACATAACGTATACTTAAAAATTAAACTTTACTTAAGTATACTTCAATAAAATGAACTTTAAGTATAGTTCTTTTTAGGTAGGAATTCACATTCATGAATTGAAATTGAGACCAGTAATGACCAACTTAGACCAGCTTGTATCTATCAGAAGCTGGGTTTAGCTTGATTTTCCAGTAGGCCTAAACAAATGCACACATACACATTCAGGTTGAGCAGTTTCCAGTAAACAGTGAAGCTCTCAAATGTCTGAAAACACAAACACGCATCCGATACACCTACAGGCCTCCACCTACTCGAATCTGTCTCTCGCACGCACACATACACACACATGCACTCTCTCTCGAAGAGTTCGCTCAAACGCATTAGCGCTGGAGTCCAGCCAGCTCCGGCAGCTGTACGTGAGCTGCGGGGAGAAGCTCGCTGGGATAGTAGAAGCATTTTAAAGCCACATTAAACCCAGCACTCCAAAACACATCCATATTCGAAGAGCCTCTCTGCCAAACACTCTGCATATTGCTATTAATAATACTCTTAAAGGTTGTTAAAAACACTCTCGATATTACAGAGGCCATGGTAAACATGTCACCACGCCACCATTTCCCAGACTCCCTCTGAGCTACAGGGGCTCAAGGAGGACAAAAGAGGTGCGATGTGGATTGTGATGAGAGGCCTCTACCTGCTTATTACTCATCACCCGCTGTGGCCAATCAGAGCACAGGAGCCAAAATACGCTGTGATGAACAATGGGCCCCGGACAAACACGCGGCTCGGTTTTGTTAGGCGTCCATCAGTATATCTATTAGGTATGACTCTATTAGATGTGGCCTTTCCTGTGTATCATAATTTTTTTTTAAATTATAACTTTTTACCTCAATTTGTGGTGTCTGTGGCTTTTTTTCCTTTCTTTGTCTCACTCACTTTTTCATTCCATCAATCTCTCGCTCTTTCATGATGGCTTGCTGAGAGGCAATCCTCTCCAGCGGGTGATTGCCCTGTGAATATTTATAGACAGAGAGAGAGACAGAGAGAGAGAGAGAGAGAGAGAGAGACAGAGAGACAGAGAGAGACAGAGAGAGAGACAGAGAGAGAGAGAGAGACAGAGAGGCAGAGAGAGAGAGAGAGAGAGAGAGAGAGAGAGAGAGAGAGAGAGAGAGAGAGAGAGAGAGAGAGAGAGAGAGACCTCTGCTTGACAGTTGTCTAGTTTTCACCAGTAGAGGCTCCTGGCCTTAATTTAGGTAGGGTAGATTCTGGGTCTTAGCTCTTTTATGATAGACATTTTTTGTAAGCTTTATATTCTAATTGCTGAACACACACAGAACACTTTTGGCAGAGGTTGTGTTATTGAGCCTGAGGGCGGTGCTCTAATGTTGATTGACAGGCTTTAAGTACACTCGACACACGCATAGAATTGCCTTAACCTGTTAGCCAGCACCCCCGCTTTTGAAGCACTTATTGCCTCCGAATGTTGTTTTAAAATATTACAAGTTGTGGAGGAATTCCAGTGAGGAAAAGAAAGTCATGTCTATTCTCATAACAAACATAAAACAAACACAACAGTAGGCCTATACAGGGCCGGAGTGGGACCCATTTTCAGCCTGGGATTTAATGCCCAAGACCAGACTAATATACACATAGTTGAAGCGGATTGATATCGTCTTGGTCTGAAGAGAGGTTTACACAAGCTAACGTGAAAATAAGCTGGGCAGTTCCATTTTTCACCACAGATTTACATTGGAAAACTGTGGGGCGCTGTAGAGCTAGGGAGGGCTCAGGCACACGCTGCATGATACCAATGGTATCAAGTGGTATGATACCACTTAGTATCATAGTACACACCTGCCGAAGCCATTCACTAAATTTTAATATATCCTGCTCACTTTATGACTTAAAATAGTCCAGGAAATCCAAAAAATATTTGTTGCAGGATGCTCAACACATTTACAACTTATTATTGATTATCTGCCCCACCTGCCCATACAGACGAGTTGGACTGGTTTTTACTCCAGTTCCTCTGATAAATACAAAGCAAATGTAGGCCTACTTTGCTCAAATGCATTTTTATACAGTAAATGCTTGTTTGAAAGAAAAATGTGCAGTTTCCCCAAAAATATTAAGCAGCACAATTGATTTCAACATTGATAATAATAAGAAATGTTTCTTGAGCACTAAATTAGCATATTAGAATGATTTCTGAAGGATCTTGTCACACTGAAGACTAGAATAATGATGCTGAAAATTCAGCTTTCCATCACAGGAATAAAGTACATTTTAAAATATATTCCAATAGAAAACAGTTATTGTAATAATATTTCACAATATTTATGTTTTTACTGTATTTTTGCAGCCATGGTGAGACTTCTTTCCAGGTGAAGTAAATAACACTGATGATCTCTTCATCACGGCACCTGTTAGTGGGTGGGATATATTAGGCAGCAAGTGAATATTTTGTCCTCAAAATTGATGTGTTAGAAGCAGGAAAAATGGGCAAGCGTAAGGATTTGAGCGAGTTTGACAAGGGCCAAATTTGTGATGGCTAGACGACTGGGTCAGAGCATCTCCAAAACTGCAGCTCTTGTGGGGTGTTCTCGGTCTGCAGTGGTCAGTATCTATCAAAAGTGGTCCAAGGAAGGAACAGTGGTGAACCAGCGACAGGGTCATGGGCGGCCAAGGCTCATTGATACACGTGGGGAGCGAAGGCTGGCCTGTGTGGTCCGAGCTAGTGTAACTCAAATTGCTCAAGAAGTTAATGCTCGTTCTAATAGAAAGGTCAGAATACACAGTGCATCGCAGTTTGTTGCGTATGGGGTTGCATAGCAGACCAGTCAGGGTGCCCATGCTGACCCCTGTCCACCTGAAGTCCGATCCATGGAGGCCCCACCTCGCAACTTACAGGACTTAAAGGATCTGCTGCTAACATCTTGGTGCCAGATACCACAGCACACCTTCAGGGGTCTAGTGGAGTCCATGCCTCGACGGGTCAGGGCTGTTTTGGTAGCAAAAGGGGGACCAACACAATATTAGGAAGGTGGTCATAATGTTATGCCTGATCGGTGTATATATATGATGCCTATATAGTGCCTAAAGCCAAATAACAGCTATATTAATATTCATACAAGGGTTTCTGTGAGTTCTGGGGTCAGATGATATGCATTACATAGTTTGATAAAATACTGTAATTCTCTTTATGACAATGTTGAAATGCAAGGTGTCATTTATATTAAAGGGACAATTCACCCAAAAATGAAAACTCTCATCATTTTGTCATTCCAAATTCCAGACTGTCACTGTGGAACACAAACATCTCACCCTCAGACATGCACAGATCCAAAGTTTCTTGCTTTTAACAGTATGTATTTCAAAATATGGTAGTTTAAAAAGTTTTTGCCCCTTTTGGTTTTCTGTAGTCATTGTGCATTGTAAATAGCCGATAGTTAAAGAGCCCCTATTATGGATTTTTGAAAATTACCTTTCATGTAGTGTGTAACATAGTTCTAAGTGAAATAAAAACATCCTGCAAAGTTTTAAATCTGAAAGTGCAGCATATATAAAGTTATTGTCTCTCAAAAGTAAAAGTCGTTTTTTAAACGAGTCCTAAGCAGTTTCGTTGTGACGTCACGATGAAACATTAGCATATTGCCCACTTATTGCGTGTGCAGACACCAGGGAAACCTTGAAGACTTGGAGTTAAGCTTTTCTTTGAGAAAAGAACAGAGAACGGCACTGAAGTCATTCTTAAAAAAGGAAGATGTGTTCGGAGTTTTGCCGACCGGATATGGCAAAAGTTTAATCTATCAACTAGCTCCGCTTCACCTTCTTCGTTGCTCTGGTTGGTTGTAGCGCTATCCTATTGCGTGCAGAGGGAATCTGAAAGACAACCGTTTATCCCGCCCCTCGGATTGAGCCCTGCCAATGGTGTGTTCCCAGACCCAACATATTGTGTAGGTATCTGGCTAACCGGCTCACGTTATTACTTTCTTACTGACATACTACTGTAAATCAGCTGTGGGCTTAAGTATTACCTAAAACTGTCTATTAATGCAGACTGTCTGTAATTCTTACTACTTTGAGTAAAGATAAAGAATGGAGCAAGATTTGTTTTGCAAACTTTAATGTTTACATCAACTGGGCTAATGTGTGCAGTTATTGATACAGTTCCCACATGTGCACCGCAATACATTAGACACACAGACACAGACACACACACACACACACACTTGTTAATGCTGATGGTGAGGAATTACAGTTGAAACATTAATAATGTACCTCAAACTGAGTAGCATCACTGAGAAACGTCCTGCTCCAGGTTCGGGTTGAATAACTAACATTAGTTCTTCCAATGTTTCATCGATTCGGACTCGAGCTGGGATTGGTGTAAAATTGACGTCCTCCTTGCTGTCTTTACAGTGTGTACTATCGAAGCCTCTGGACGCCAGACGGAGCTGGAGTTCAGTTATGGTAATGGGAGTTTGTTTCCGAAATACGAGCTGTACGCGGTAGACCAATCACAACACACTGGGCCGTCTGACCAATCAGAGCAGAGTAGGCTCGTGGAAAGGAGGGATTTAGAGAGACTGATTGGAGTTGTTTGAGAATCATTAAACATTGTGGTGGTGTGTGCAATGTATATTATGAGAAAATTAAACTGTTTTTTGACCTTTGATGCATGTGAACATGTTGTTGGATACCTCCAAAACAAAATTAGGAAACTTTAAAATAGCATAATAGGGGCACTTTAATCTCATTAATTTGTTTAAAAGTGTTGTTTAATGTAGCAGGCCATTAAAATTTGTTTTTATGAGGAAATCATATAGCACTGGATTTTGTCACCGTTTGCAAGGTTCATGGCATTGTACCTTAAGAAAAGCACTGAGCAAAACCACAAATGCCCAGGCTTGTTTCTTAAAAAATGGTAAATTCCCTGGACACTTCTATATATTCTGCTTTTTTTATGTCTGAAATTTGCCAAAGTATAATGAACCATAGTCAACACAATTTCCTCCTATATTATTATTTATTAATTCATTTATTTTTGGTGTTGAGCCGAATGGAACACTGTGGCAATAAATGAGCTTTTATTTTGTGGCTGAATAAACAACAGACGTTATGCAAAACAGTCAAAAATGTGGCTGATTTTTGTCTGATTTGTAGAGCAGTACTGCAGCTCTGCATGTCAAACATCACCAGGCATGAAAAATCTTAAAAAAATAATAATAATATTCTTTATTAAAAACATTCAGCTTCTTTTTGAACTATTTACAGAACCGTTCATACGATTGAGATCAGTTAGATTTGTTTATTTATTTACTGAAAGAAATTATTACTTGTATACCACAAGGATATATTCAAATGATCAAAAGTGAGAGTAAGAGCATAATTTTACACAAGATTTATATTACAAATAAATTATGTTCCTTGAACGTTCAATTCATCAAAGAATCCTATATATATTTACATTTTAAAATATATTAAAACAGTTGTTGTAAGGACCACCAATTGGCCCAACGATGGAATCCATTGGCGTGGGTTAAGGTATAATGCGTGTAGGTCTTTTACTTCTGTAAAGTTCACTTAAAGGTAGGGTAGGCAATTTTCGGAGAGGCTAGCAATAGCGAGCTAGCTTTGAAAGCTTAAGATCCCACCGTCCCTTCAGAGCGTCTCTAAAGCCACGTCTCCTTTAAAACACATGAACGCGTACAGCAGGGAGCAAACAAAAGCGTCACTAGAGACGAGAGATGGCGTTAAACTACCTCATGTCTCAAAGCACATAACATTACAATAATAATGAATGTAAACAACTTAAAGAGCACTGATCTGTACCACATGACTGCTGCAGATTCATTTCGACGTTGATAGTGTTGCCACTGAAACGCATAAATTCGAGTCACAAACCGCTCTTCCAAATGACAGTAGTTATGGTGTGAATGCAGCATAAGCTCATTGTTTTGGTTCAGGAGGAACTGTAAAAGGTGGCTGCTGTTTCTGTTGCGGTGCTTGCTGATGATGTGTGATGTCTGCGCGAACGTGCGCGGAGGTATGGAAATACATACTTGACAGTCAGGTATGGCATCGTATCATTGCATTCGGACAGAATTCAATGATTGGACGAACATTTTATGGTCCTACGCCTACCACAGATAAATACTTTTAGACCACTTAACTTAGTGATTGCTATCAAGATGTGAAGAGACTTTCCTAACCCTAACCCTAACCAGCATAAAAAATGTTTCTGGAAAAAAATCACCTACCCTGACTTTAATTTAATAGAATTTAGTTTCAATTTGATTCTAGCTCTCTGCTTAATCTGACTCCAATTTCAAATGATTATTAAATTAGATTATATTATAGGCTGTGTTTCTAATTAGGAACTAATCATAAATATTGGTTATGTATTAATTTAAATATTTTATTATTCTGGGTATCTCATAGAGTCTCACGCCGGCCGGGTCGTAACCTCACAGACACAAACTCGCCAGTTCTGATCTTAGTCAGAAGGTGTAGGGTTAACTATTACATTTTTAGTCAGCTGCTACATGCTTGCTCATACAAAAAGTGTAGTTTTCTTAGTCAAGTTACTGCAACTTACTAAGCCAGTGATAGACAGAAATCAAAAGGTCCCACATGATGTGCCCCATGCTCCATTTATTGGGCATTTATTTTGACCTATCCTGGATGTATGATTTTCAGAAACACCAGACTCCACTGAAATCTTCATAATGATTTCAGAAAATTACAGAATCAATCACATTTTATTTGTCCGATAAAAATGTATCATGCAAATTACACAATTAAACAATTAGAAGCCAATTCAGAAATGATAAATACATAACATAAATTGCTCAAAGATGAATAAGAGTGAGAAATGCATACAGTGGAGAGACACTGACACAGCACTGCGTAGGGGTTTTCTGGTTACAGAATCCAAATGACTGTTCTGCCAGTTTCCTGTTAAATACCCAATCCAGAACAGACCAAAAGAGCAGTAAATATTTGTGTCCCGTGCTGGCAAAATGAGTCGCAATGAGCAAATTTTCTAAAATGTTATTAGAAAGTTATAGAAAGTTATTTTCATTCTATATTAAAAAACCTTCAACATGATGTATGATTTGTTGGAATCAGACAAAAAATGACTGAGCTACACCTGTTTGAAGTCGATACAGTCAGCAAAGTCAGTTTTGAGAAAAATCGAGTTAAAGTTTTCTGAAGGTTCCAAAACAAAATCACCTAGCAACCATACCTTAAAGGGGTCCTTAATTGAGAAATCAACTTTCCCTTGAGCTTTTGATATATAAAAGGTCATGGTAATATAAGAATATCCTGTAAGTTTCGGAGCTGAAAACTTCCTTGTCAGTCAAAGAAAAGCTTTTATTGACACCAGGCCCAGCAAACGATCAATCTCAGAATATGCCACACCTTGACGTCATCGTGTTGTGAAACATTGCCTCAACAGAAGAACAACAACGCCTGATTCTGTAACCACGCCCACCAACTCGTGCCTGACATGACATAGGCCTACATAGAGTGAAACCGGATCGAACTTCTAATCAATAAACATACCGCATAAGCTTCATTCGGATTCCAATATTATGAATGCATGGGTGAACTTTATTTCTAATATATATCCAGCTAACATGGGGAAGACATTGCGCGTTTGTTCCTTCATTTCACCATGGATTCGTTTGTAAACAAGAGACTGGATTTGCAGACAGGATGAGATTTCATGAATGAATGAAGCAACACACTAATGTGAGTAAAAAATGTTTTTTATATGTGATAGTATTGCATTGTTACAGATCGTTTGATATCTATTGATTATGTGTACGTGTCTAACTGAACATAACTTAGCATGCTGTCAAAGGCTGAAGAATCCTTTATTTGTGGTGTTGTTGGTTCATTGCGATTCGGGATCAGACTCGGACATGTATGGGCCAGGGCTCGCAAAGCCCAACGTCCCGGGGCTATGTGTTTTCCAGACGGGCTACCAAAACGTAAGTCTGGCCTGCCGACGGGCTATCTTATATAGTGAAATAACATTCCTTTCTTGATGTGCGTTGTTCACTCTCTTGACTTGATATTTCAAGGAAAATACAATCACGGAAGTTTTGAACATGCTGATTTGTCTGACTCTGCAGTGAGGCTTGGGCGTGCATGCGTGTGTGTGTGTGTGTGTGTGTGTGCACGGTTCGCGGTTATATCCACCGATCGGGCGAGCCAAGTAATAAAAAAATAACATTCCAATCAATCGCGGGTGGATGAGAGATAAATCATTGTGTTTGTTTGATAAAGACGTTTTGCGAGCCCTGTGGGCGATTCATTCCGGTTGCCGTTTTCCCACACGCTTTCAATACAATTCCCACATGTACTGACAGGGGAGCTGAAGCTCATTAAATATGCAAATCTTATCCAATCCTAGCCATGGGCGTTTACTTCCAAGTCTTCAGTGCGGCACGCCCATAAAAACCGAGCGTTCCAGGAGAGAGCCTCAAAACCAGGGTAGAAAATAGCCTATTACTTATTCATTATGATGTTTTTTGAATGTAAAAACCACGCGAACGTCATAAGTTGACCTCAGACAACAGTATAAAAAAATAAAAAAAGCCAGTTCATGACACCTTTAAAGTGCCTTGTAATAACACCAAATTTGACACACACCAAGTCAACACCAATTACTGTATCTATAGGGTAAATATATATTCAACTTTTTGATACCACAATTGTTTGATAAACATTACTGAAACAAACAGCTATATTAAGACCTACTGTACCGCATGGATCTAAAATAATGTTACACATCAGATGTTTTTCCCCAAGAGTTAACCAAACGTTACATAAGACATAACAGATAATGTTTGTATGAATGCTCACCAAGACAGATAGTTTGAAATACTGTAATTCTGTGTATATGTGTATATCGGGACTGCACACTGCCTGAGGCGTCTTTGTGCGCACGCTTAAGCGCGAGTAAGTTTTCATGGACAAAGGAAAGGTACTCCTCTCCGAAAATGTACAAATAAAGATAAATTTAGATGTTTAATTGCTATTTGGAGCATTGGGATCACTAGACGAGGGCTTAATGAACTCATTTTTTTGAAAACCTCAAAATCGAACAAAATTGACATTTCTCACTTGTTTTGCCTGTAGCTTGAAATTAACCCATGCGCATTCCTACTTCTTTTTTGCCAGCACGGGTCACATTTACTACACAAATATTTTTGAAATTTGGGCCTATTCATGTGCCCCAAAGGGTTGCAGCAGGTTTCGGGGGAGAGGAGCCATAATTAGACTATAAGATATATTGAAGAGATACCACCCACACCAGGAGAACAGAATTCAATCAAGTTTTCAATCTTTCTAATTATACAAGTGACTGCGGTGAAATTGAGACAATTTTATCAATCGCACTGAGACATTTAAAATGATACCAAACATGAGGGAAAAACAATAGATTCACAAGATGCATCATATGTGGTTTATAGACATTCTTAGTGAACTTTCAGTGACTTGAGTCAGGGGGAATGAAGAGGTAGAGGGGGGGACGTATAGATAAGTGAGGAAAGAAGTTTGGGTAAGGTGGTGTCCTATGCTCTTTCTTTGACATAGGATCTTGGTTTGATCTTATGTTCTGTATCTTATATTATTTTAAGTTGTAATAATATTTCACAATATACATTTTTGTACTGTATTTTTGCTCAAATAAATGCAGCCATGGTGAGCATCAGAGACTTATTTCAAAAACATTAAA
The DNA here is from genome assembly GCA_039654105.1 of Coreius guichenoti. Taxonomy (NCBI): domain Eukaryota; kingdom Metazoa; phylum Chordata; class Actinopteri; order Cypriniformes; family Gobionidae; genus Coreius; species Coreius guichenoti. Next base: position 8,081,327 of record CM077175.1, read on the forward strand.
AAATCTTACCAATTCCAAAGTTTTAAATGGTTCTGGAGAAAGAAATATAAAAACGGGCCAAGTTTTGTGTTTGTCTGAAAAGTAAGATACTCAATATTACTTGTTTATTGAAATAAATATCTGAGGCCTAATGCCTAAGGCCAAATCACAGCATTGTTTATATTCTCTACAACATCACTGTTTTTCCTGTTAGGCTGTATTGCTTAATTGAGAATTTATGTTTGAATATTAATAACTTGTAGACTGGTTCACCGTGCCCTGTATAGTCAATTAAGTGTATGGAATGTGTTCAAGAGCTTTTTGTGTATAAATACTAAATTTGTATTAAAAATATCAGGAGTCATTTTTTGTTCCATCACATTTCATATCTGCAGATGGTATGAATGCATTAGAGGAACAGCATTCAGATGACCTTTACACAACCGTATGACTTTATGAATTCTTTACAAAATCCTGATGGAAGTTTCTCTAAAACCCTATTGGGATGCAGAGGCATGCTGTTTATTTCCATTGAAAATCTAATGCAGCGCAGAACTTAAGCTGTCTACAGGACCTGCACAAGATACACACAGCTTACCGCTGGATGTTTAAAATGTATTCTGAGAAATGACTCAGAAAGCCAGTGCTATCAAGCTAAAATGTTGCAATCCTTACTCTACACACATCACATCGACAACTTACCAATAATGCTGTTTCAAGCTCACGTTCTAGTAAAACACATTGCACAACTTATTTGCTGAATTGTTTCATTGTTTTAATTATATTCTGTGTATTTTCTGCATTTCATATGTTTTTGCACCTATTCTGCACTTTCCTTAAAGCCCCTATTATGCTATTTAATTAAAAGTCTCCTACAATAGGTTTACATGCATCCAAGGTCAAAAAAACACTTGAATTTTTTCATAATATACTTTGCAGCATCATCTCTTTTCTCACAGTGTCTGAAATGGTTCGATAAAGGATCCGGTCCCTCTAAACTCCTCCTTTCTGAGTGCCTACTCTGCTCTGATTGGTCAGATGGCCCAGTCTACTGTGATTGTCTCAATCAGAGAAACTAAATGAAACGCCAATTACCGTAACTGAATTTCAGCACTGGAGACTTCCTTAGCCCTTGATACACAGTGATATGAACAGTAAGGATGCTGTCGGTTTTACCGTATCAATTCGAGTCCTCATCCTCTGGAAGTGCATGCAAAGAGGATTTGCTTTCGCAGAGCAGAAAACAGCGTCTTCTCGGCATGTCGACAACACGAACCAAACTCTTCCAGCCCTCAGCAACTACAGTGTACAGATATTGTTCACAGGCATCCAATGAAGACCATAGGCTGGCATTATGCAAATTTGCAACAAACCTACATAGGTTTGAGCAGGAAGTAAGACTGGAATTAGTCTCAGCCTCAGATGTCACGCCCACGGACCGTTGGCTGAATGTCTGATGAATATGGCACACTTTTCTGGAAACACTTCAGGAGTTTTGAAGTCGTCACCTGATTGGTTGAATTCTACAGGACATCTGCGAGACGAGTGTGTTGCGTTCTTTAACGGTCAGCCTGGAAACAAAGATGCTGTGACGCCAAACTCCCTCGTGGAAGAAGAACGCCGTTGTGTTTACAACTGTGACAATGAGCTTACCAGGATCAACTAAACGCTGGATTTTCAAAAGTATGAGAAGTTCGCGGCTCCATTGTTGCAGTAAACTTGCACATCGCTCTTGAATGAATAATTTATAGATGCACGACGGTCTGTTATTGCAGGGACATCGACTTTACATTTTCACGCCCCTAAACATGACGCGGAACAAAACGAACTGTGATGAAAGCTGCGATAGAGTCCAGACCTTCTGCCGTCAGTCTGAAGGTCTGGCTACGTGAGACTAGACTGGAATTACTGACATCTCGTTTTAGGTAGTTCAGAATCGGTTATTTCTTTTAGGAAATTCCATTTTTTGTGCAATTTGATCTTTGGAGACCTTTTACATTCACAAACAGCTATATTAATACACACTACATGAAAGGTAATATCTGAAAAAGCATAATAGGACAATTTTAATTCTTCATTTCAGTTCTGCACTGCAATTTCTGTTAAGGAATTAATCAAATAATTTGCTGTGCAGACTACAAAACTTTACTTAACGGTCCAAAAAATGGTGTATAAAAATGGTTCAAAATTGTGCAATATAAACAATCCTGATATTTTGGGAGAATCAATTATATTCAGCAGATCTCGATACGTCAACAGTTTCATCACCCTTGAATGGTCATCCTTTATATACTATGATATATAAACATATTACTGTATTCATATCTATAATTTGGTCCAGACCAAACTACATCAAATAAACTGAATTACCATCTCCAAAAGTCTCATGAAAATGTTTATCGGTTGTGATGCTCATTGTGCTCTGTGGACCCGTCTAAGAATCTGCTGTTTGTTTCTCTTCACAAATATAGAGGTTTTATCTGCTCCACTGAATCAATAAAGGAGACATTACAAGTCAAGACTCTCTAAAACACACACTCTCACACACTCTCCAATGCCATTAATTATCCGTCAGTGAGTATCTTACGTATTCTCTCCCAGCCCTCATAAATACAATTCCCTCCGCTTTAATTATATCAATAAAGATAACATATCAATTTAAACAAATGTTTTGGAGAGTAAGCCATGTGGAGAATTATCCATATAAATAGCCATTAAAAATGCATAACTGTCAATTATTGCTCTCATAGAGTTGCAATTATGCAGTCTCAGTGACCTTGCATTGGTCTTTTCCATTAGGAGGAGCTCTCTGAGAAATGAAGTGTCATGTTCCATACGGGCCTCGGTCCCACCGGATAATGAAATAAAAGAAAGAGAGGAATAAACACGTCTCTAATGAATGCCCTGAGAACTTGGCTGGGAGACTGAAAGAGAAGTTGTGCATGCTGGGACAGAGGTCAGCATACCTGGACACAGGCCCTCATTTCATGTGCAATTCATGTTTGAAATGATCATTTTACAGCTCAAGACAGCATTCTTAAAATTTGAAAGCAAAAATTTTAAAGAGAAACTAGGGCTGTCAATTAACCCATTTAATCCCATTTTTTCCCAGAGATGACACATATGAATTTGTATGGTATTTGTAAGGATATTAAACAATCAATGTCAATTGTGAAAAAACATAATTGAAAAGTCCATGAAAAAATGGGTTTTATGTCTGGTCACAAGTGTGACCAGTGGTAGAGCAGAGAGTCTAATTCTATGGTGTTGATGCGCTTACAATATGACAAACCTCCAGCAATTAGTTTAAAGACTGGGTTTAAATAGTTGAAATGAGTGTTTTATTCCATTAACAAAGTAAACCTGGTCTGGCTCAGTTTTAAAAAAGGACAAAATAGCATTCCTATGCAGCAGTACGGCACAAATAATCAAATAAAATGATAACAAAATGACAAAATTATAGGAAGCTGGAAGGTAATTACTATAAACTTAATTATAAACTGAAACAAAACAATAAATAAGTACAGATTATATATATACTGTATATATATATTATACAGTGGGGAGAACAAGTATTTGATACACTGCCGATTTTGCAGGTTTTCCTACTTACAAAGCATGTAGGTCATAGGTACACTTCAACTGTGAGAGACGGAATCTAAAACAGAAATCCAGAAAATCACATTGTATGATTTTTAAATAATTAATCTGCATTTTATTGCATGACATAAGTATTTGATCACCTACCAACCAGTAAGAATTCCGGCTCTCACAGACCTGTTAGTTTTTCTTTAAGAAGCCCTCCTGTTCTCCACTCATTACCTGTATTAACTGCACCTGTTTGAACTCGTTACCTGTATAAAAGACACCTGTCCACACACTCAATCAAACAAACAGACTCCAACCTCTCCACAATGGCCAAGACCAGAGAGCTGTGTAAGGACATCAGGGATAAAATTGTAGACCTGCACAAGGCTGGGGTGGGCTACAGGACAATAGGCAGGCAGCTTGGTGAGAAGGCAACAACTGTTGGCGCAATTATTAGAAAATGGAAGAAGTTCAAGATGACGGTCAATCTCCCTCGGTCTGGGGCACCATGCAAGATCTCACCTCGTGGGGCATCAATGATCATGAGGAAGGTGAGGGATCAGCCCAGAACTACACGGCAGGACCTGATCAATGACCTGAAGAGAGCTGGGACCACAGTCTCAAAGAAAACCATTAGTAACACATTACGCCGTCATGGATTAAAATCCTGCAGCGCACGCAAGGTCCCCCTGCTCAAGCCAGCGCATGTCCAGGCCCGTCTGAAGTTTGCCAATGACCATCTGGATGATCCAGAGGAGGAATGGGAGAAGGTCATGTGGTCTGATGAGACAAAAATAGAGCTTTTTGGTCTAAACTCCACTCGCCGTGTTTGGAGGAAGAAGAAGGATGAGTACAACCCCAAGAACACCATCCCAACCGTGAAGCATGGAGGTGGAAACATCATTCTTTGGGGATGCTTTTCTGCAAAGGGGACAGGACGACTGCACCGTATTGAGGGGAGGATGGATGGGGCCATGTATCGCGAGATCTTGGCCAACAACCTCCTTCCCTCAGTAAGAGCATTGAAGATGGGTCGTGGCTGGGTCTTCCAGCATGACAATGACCTGAAAGACACAGCCAGGGCAACTAAGGAGTGGCTCCGTAAGAAGCATTTCAAGGTCCTGGAGTGGCCTAGCCAGTCTCCAGACCTGAACCCAATAGAAAATCTTTGGAGGGAACTGAAAGTCCGTATTGCCCAGCGACAGCCCCGAAACCTGAAGGATCTGGAGAAGGTCTGTATGGAGGAGTGGGCCAAAATCCCTGCTGCAGTGTGTGCAAACCTGGTGAAGAACTACAGGAAACGTCTGATCTCTGTAATTGCAAACAAAGGTTTCTGTACCAAATATTAAGTTCTGCTTTTCTGATGTATCAAATACTTATGTCATGCAATAAAATGCAAATGAATTACTTAAAAATCATACAATGTGATTTTCTGGATTTTTGTTTTAGATTCCGTCTCTCACAGTTGAAGTGTACCTATGATAAAAATTACAGACTTCTACATGCTTTGTAAGTGGGCAAACCTGCAAAATCGGCAGTGTATCAAATACTTGTTCTCCCCACTGTATATATATATATATATATATATATCATAAAATAAAGATAAAACATGATCATCTACAAAAAAACACGTGACACTGTAGGAGAATTCCAGTGTTTCATCTATCAGTGAGGAACTCGAAAGCCAAAGAACGCACCTGAAAAGTAACTTAACACGTCACGCCTCGTATCAGAATCATTTATTGTTTCAGTATGTTTGTTGCAGCAGTCACATAAAGTTATTCAAAAATCTTTTTGTTGTCTGACCACAAACTCTTTCAGACAACCCTGTCAGTTCTTAATTATTTGATAAACTGTTGTTTTCACAGTAATAATTACTAAAGTGGAGCATTGCTGGACAACTATATGAATTTAATGCCTCGTTAGTTAAATTATTACTCTAAAAAAATGTTTTTCTCACTTCTCTTTCAGCTGCCGTGGTACTTTGTAAGCACATCGCTGCTGTCTTCAAGGCTTGAGGGTCTCGAGAGCGTCTGTAAACTCCAAACAGCCCTCGTAAACACACATGCTCCCTTTACAACAGCAACGCAGCGGCTGCACGTTTGACCTGCGGCTGGGCCGAATTATCAAGAGCTCTCTCCGGATGAAGATATCACTCGACTTCAGCTTTTCCAAGGTCTTTATTGAGTGCATTTCAGTACAATAGTTCTCAGAAAGTTACAGTTTCAAACTCTGACAGACTCATCACAAGAAACGAGTGTTAACTATACAGTCTCGGTGAGGTGGGAGGGCTTTCCTTCGTTCCGTATCTACAAAACAGTGCTAGTATCCATGCCATGCTAGTAATATCAACAGTCTTTTGAACCTTTGACACTCTGGCTTTTATTCTCGGTTGCCAAAAATAATGCTCCATCACTTTAACATGAAATTGTTGTTTGAAGCACGAAAAAAAAAAAAAAAAACGGGCCGTTCCTACCAGCGGTGTCAGACGGCGCTTTTGTTTGTTCCAAACTTGCTTTTTGTTTGCGCTTGTGAAGTCTGAGCCGTGCTGGTGAACACATGCACCGCTCAGACTTCAGCTGGCACAGTAACAGCATCGCCGCAGATCCGCTGCCAAACGCGCACCAGACTCCACAAAGTGTCGACACTCCAGGCAAAGAGCGATAAAATTAGACTCAAATCATTTCCGTTCATCCTCTCACTCCCTGCCTTTTCCCTCAACCCTCTGAAAGGAGGATGAAGAGGATGATACCCTTGCAAGAGATGAAGACCACCCTAAATTTTGAGTTTTTGGACATGTGCAAAATGAGAGTTGACAAAAGGACACATTCGCATTACAAACAATAGCATAATTATTCAAATATAAATCATATTACATCTGTATTGGTTCTACATGTGAGATGTGCAACATGTTCCTGGATCAGCATCTTTGTTGATCCTGGAACAACATTCCAATCAAGATTTGAGGGAAAAGTTTACGGTTTATGTCAAGTTTAGTCTTACAAGCAGGGTTAGGTGCTTCTACATCAGTGTATTTACCATCATTTCCCTCTGATTTTAGGGAGAAGTTATGGGTAGGCTTAGGTTTAGGGGTAGGGATAGAACAAAATTTTCGGACAGGAATGTTGTTCCAGGATCAACAACATATGTTGACCCAGGAACATGTCCTATTTGGCAAAAGGCGATATGTTATGATGAAGCCGTCTATGCAGAAGGTGAAGCGCATGTGTTTTACAGTATATTGTTCTATAGTGATAGATGGATTAATTGACCACACCAATTATTTGACCATTTCGTGATATCTGCAACGGCGATATCAAATGGCAGATCACCTCTGCAGCAGTTCCGAAATCTTTTTCACTGGACAGGAAGTTTGAGGTCAGTAAGATTTCCTTTTTTTATGTTTTAATGGCAAAGCTGAATTTTCAGCCACCATTACTCCAGTCATTAGTGTCACCATTTAATATGCTGATTTGCTATTCAGCATTTTACATCACTTACATTTCTTAATATCAATGTTGGAAACAGTTGTGCTGCTTAATATTTTGGTAGAAACTGTGATAATTTTTTTTAGCTGATTGAATTTCTTTAGCCGCGTTTCCACTGCAGGAACTTTCCCCGGGAACTAGGGACTTTGGGGTGGTACTCGGTGTGTTTCGACCGCAGGGACTAGGATCTAAAAAAAGTCCCGGGGAAAAATATCCCCCTCAGAAAGTCCCTGCTCGCGAGGTAGTACTTTTTCAAAGTTCAGGAACTTTTGTGGGTGGGACTTAGGCGCTGAACATGCTGATTGGTTGACTCCACACAGCATTTTATTGAGATGACTGTGTTGTATACTGTAATGGATTATAAGATAACACACACAGGTAAGATTTTTTTAACAGTTTCATCTCAAATCAATATCTCTTGCAGTGTAATTAGTGGTATGACTGTACTGTATCCCTTAAATGTCTGTCAAGGTTGAACTTGCTTTCTTCACGGAAGCTTTGCGTTTGAAGAGCTAATAAAATATTTTGACAAGTCAATATTTCATGTCTAATTACTTACTTATGTGGCAAGTAGCCGTGTAATAAGCAGGATAATGTACATCCAGCCGATTGTTATCGCTGTGGGGGTTTATTCTGCGATAACAACCGTCTGGATGTACATTATCCCTAGATATAAAATCTATATATTGGCAACTCCCATTTAAAAACCCATATTTGTCAACCACTGTTATTCTATAAGCATTCCCTCAAAAAGACACACCTTAAAGTCAACATGAAATGCAATTTGCAACCCACTGAACTCCAATAGTACTCAGTATTTATAAATGAACAGTAAGTAAACAAAATGATGATAGGACAATTTTAACCAGCACAATTGAATTGTGAAAAGAATTAAGAATAAATCAGGTGGTTGGAGAAGAGAAGTTGAAAGAAACATGTAGTTAGAAAGAAAATAGGGTCAATTTTAATTTCATGCTGACTTAATACTCTAATCTCTAAGGTCTGTCAATTCATTTGTCGTCTTTCTTAGTTTTTCATTCCCCATTTCATCTAATTTCTTTCCCCATCCTGGACTCTCTGCCGCCTTTCTCTCTGGTTTTCTCTTTTATTCTCTGACTCACTCCAGCTCATTTATCACTCTCCTCAGCCTGTGTGCTGTACCCGCAGGTATCCCAGCAGGCTCCACCCTCCCCAGCGTGTCCATGGCGATGAGCGCAAGTCAGCCATTTTTCAGCTGGGCCATACGGCAGGACGCCGGACAGCTTGGTTACGCCCCGCCGCGAACGAGCTGGACGCGGGCCATGGCGAGGATACTTCGTGATCATTAATTGAGCAGCCTCCGGTCCTTTACACAGAGGCAGAGGGGAAGACGGCTTCATCTTGTGCTAACGGTTTTATAAGAGCCAAACATTATCGCTACTACCGTCGTATTAAGGAACAGATTCTCTTTCTTCAATGTAATACAACGAAAGAGTGTGTGTGCATATGTGTGTGTGCACAAAAGAATAAGCCTTTTGGCAGAAGCTGTAAAAGTGTCATCCTTAAAGAGCCAATACGCTCTTTGGTTGCCATGGTGAAATTCATTGTAGCCAATTAGGTGCAACACCTTGGGTATATCTGCGTGATGGATTGTCTGTGTTGCTCATAGAGAATAACCATAAACCATGAGTCTGATTAACTTACAGGCAATGTAGAGGCTTATTCATTACACACACACACACACACACACACAGATGCTTCACAACAGGCGAATGAATGGTAGAGCTGCTAACCTTTACAAACTGTACTGTTTAAAATCGCACTTTGGGGTCCTTTAATGCTAAACCTCATGAGAGCATGTGGAGGTGCTTTTAGCTATTATGAGAAAATCTGAAACCTTTTACCAGTTGCATTTATATTTATTCATTTATAAGACGCTTTGACCAAATGAGGATAACAGCTAATATTTGCAGTATATTGGCTTTAGTCTTGCTATTTTATTTTCTTAAAGGAGTAGTTCACCCAAAAAATGAAAATTATCAGATAATTTACTCACACTCAAGCCATCCTAGGTGTATATGACATTCTTCTTTCAGATGAATACAATCAGAGTTATATTAAATAATATCCTGACTTTTTCCAGCTAAGTAATCCATACGGCTCCAGTGGGTTAATAAATGCCTTCTGAAGCGAAGCGATGGTTTTCTTCTTTTTTTAAGAACAATGGCCGTATGTGTGTTCACAAGAGAGTCGAGTTCAGGCGGAAGGGTGACCTCTGACCAGACGTAGGACGTATGATGTAGGCGTAGCATAAGCTTAGGTGAGAATTGACGAACATGGTAGCAGAGTACAGAGCAAAACAAAACACTGGTCATGAAGAAAAATGTTGGAGGGTTTCAATATAAGAGAAGAGAAGCTACAGTACGTCCTACGTCAGGTCAGAGGTCACCCTTCAGCTGGAACTCGACTCTCTCGTGAACGCGCGTATACAGCCATTGCCAGAAGCCAGTGATTATAGTTTATAACGTTTTAAACATGGATATGTTTAAAGGCATTTATTAACTCACTGGAGTCGTATAGATTACTTTTATGATGGATGGATGTGCTTTATGGAGCTTCAAAAACTCAAGCGCTATTCAATGCCATTACAAAGCTGGGAAGAGCCAGGATATTTTTTTAAATAACTCCGATTGTGTTCGGCTGAAAGAAGAAAAGGTGGCTTGGGGTGAGTAAATTATGGGATAGTTTTCATTTT